>OZ020223.1:33616487-34816487 GCA_963971325.1 Aphodius granarius
GACTCCAGCGGTACCCCGGAAGAAGCCCTGGTACATTTCTTTTTATTAACTGTTAATTTAACTTGTTTTTCTACTAATTTTTCCCAAATAAAACATCAAAAAATTCTAGCAACTTGAGTACTGCCAAGCTGTCGTTCTTTCAGTCGTTGACGAGGCCGGAATTAGAACTGTGGTTGACACCCTGCTTGAGAGCTCCCGTACCGACAACGTAAAGCAGAGGAAAGGTGCCGTCACGCTGCTGTGCGCCTTCTGCGCTAACTCAAAGGCGCAGTACACCACGCATGTGCCGCAACTTCTACGAGGACTTATTCATCTTTGCACTGACTCGGACAAGGAGATTCTCAGAGCTGCTTGGGAAGCCCTAAATGCCGTCACTAAATCCCTGGATTCCAAGCAACTATCGACGTATGTTGGTGACGTCAGGCAAGCTGTACGGTACGCAGTTTCAGATATGAAAGGTAACGTTGATAATTATTTATTTGTATGTTATTTATTTTGTCACTTTGACTTTTTTCCTGACAGTACATTTTTGATACAGAACCTATACTTTTTTCCTGACAATACACTTTTAATACAAAACCTGTATACTAAGAAGTTAATAATAGAAAACGATAACTTTGACAATCTAAAATTTATAGTAAATTGACAAACTGTTATTTCAGGTACGTCGGATTTGTTGCCTGGTTTCTGTTTACCGAAAGGCATAATGCCGATTCTCCCAATTTTCCGCGAGGCGATCCTGAACGGTGATGGGGACGAGAAGGAGGCCGCCGCGCAGGGACTTGGTGAAGTGATCAAGCTGACGAACGCTCCGGCGTTGCAACCGTGCGTCGTGCCGATCACGGGCCCCCTCATCCGTATATTGGGAGATCGTTTCAACGCCAATGTGAAGATTGCAGTGCTGGAGACGTTGGCTCTTCTATTGGAGAAGGTTATTCAATAGCGAAATTTATTTTTGTTTTGCTATATTCACGGCCATACTTTTTATGTTACAGGTTGGTATCATGTTGAAGCAATTCTTGCCTCAACTTCAAACAACATTCGTCAAAGCGTTGAATGACCAACACAGGACAGTTCGTCTGAAATCAAGCAATGCCATAAGCAACTTAATTCTGATCCATCAAAAACCGGAATCGCTGTTTATTGAGTTGCACAACACCATAAAGAATACTGAAGAATCAGCTATTAGGTAACTATTTTAGATAACTGTAATTATCTAAAAATAATGTAGTATTAATTCTTAATTTTTTTCCAATTTAGAGAAACAACGTTGCATGCATTACGGGGCATCATAAGCCCAGCTGGAGATAAAGCGGCTGAAACAGTCAGAAAACAAATCCACTCCACGTTGATCGGTTTATTGGGTTATCAAGAGGACGTCACCAGATCTGCGGCAGCTGGCTGCTTGGGGGCTCTTTGCAAATGGCTGCCCTCCGATCAACTTGATACCACGATAACAGAGCACATCTTAAGTATGTCTCTCCCATAAATGTACGCTTTTGTCACATAACCTCTACTCTCACTGTGATATTTTTCTATTTTTCTAACATTTTCTGGCAGTACCTTCTTGACACATAACCTATTTTGTCACTTTCACATTTTTCTGACAGTATATTTTTGATACATAACCTATAGTGTCAGTGTGACATTTTTTCCTAACAGTACATTTTTGATACATAATCTATACTGTCACTGTGACATTTTATCCTGACAGTACATTTTTGAGACAACCTTTACTGGCACTTTGACATTTTTTCCTAACAGTACATTTTGGACACATACCCTATACTGTCACTTTCACATTTTTCCTGAAAGTACATTTTTGAGACATAACCTATACTGTCACTTTGACATTTTTTCCTGACAGTACATTTTTGATACGTAACCTATACTGTCACTTTAACATTTTTTCTGGCAGTATACTTTTGATACAAAACCTGTACTAATTGTGACATTTTTTCTGACAGTACACTTTTGACATATAATCTATACTGTCAGTGTGACATTTTTTTCCTAACAGTACATTTTGGACACATACCCTATACTGTCACTTTGACATTTTTCCTGAAAGTACATTTTTGAGACATAACCTATACTGTCACTTTGACATTTTTTCCTGACAGTACACTTTTGATACGTAACCTATACTGTCACTTTAACATTTTTTCTGGCAGTATACTTTTGATACAAAACCTGTACTAAATGTGACATTTTTTCTGACAGTACACTTTTGACATATAATCTATACTGTCAGTGCGACATTTTTTCCTAACAGTACATTTTTGAGACAACCTATACTGTCACTTTGACATTTTTTCCTGACAGTACACTTTTGATACGTAACCTATACTGTCACTTTAACATTTTTTCTGGCAGTATACTTTTGATACAAAACCTGTACTAAATGTGACATTTTTTCTGACAGTACACTTTTGACATATAATCTATACTGTCAGTGCGACATTTTTTCCTAACAGTACATTTTTGAGACAACCTATACTGTCACTTTGACATTTTTTCTGGCAGTATACTTTTGATACAAAACCTGTACTAAATGTGACATTTTTTCTGACAGTACACTTTTGACATATAATCTATACTGTCAGTGCGACATTTTTTCCTAACAGTACATTTTTGAGACAACCTATACTGTCACTTTAACATTTTTTCTGGCAGTATACTTTTGATACAAAACCTGTACTAAATGTGACATTTTTTCTGACAGTACACTTTTTACATATAATCTATACTGTCAGTGCGACATTTTTTCCTAACAGTACATTTTTGAGACAACCTATACTGTCACTTTAACATTTTTTCTGGCAGTATACTTTTGATACAAAACCTGTACTAAATGTGACATTTTTTCTGACAGTACACTTTTGACATATAATCTATACTGTCAGTGCGACATTTTTTCCTAACAGTACATTTTTGAGACAACCTATACTGTCACTTTGACATTTTTTCCTGACAGTACACTTTTGATACGTAACCTATACTGTCACTTTAACATTTTTTCTGGCAGTATACTTTTGATACAAAACCTGTACTAAATGTGACATTTTTTCTGACAGTACACTTTTGACATATAATCTATACTGTCAGTGCGACATTTTTTCCTAACAGTACATTTTTGAGACATAACCTATACTGTCACTTTGACATTTTTTCCTGACAGTACACTTTTGATACGTAACCTATACTGTCACTTTAACATTTTTTCTGGCAGTATACTTTTGATACAAAACCTGTACTAATTGTGACATTTTTTCTGACAGTACACTTTTGACATATAATCTATATTGTCAGTGTGACATTTTTTCCTAACAGTACATTTTGGACACATACCCTATACTGTCACTTTGACATTTTTCCTGAAAGTACATTTTTGAGACATAACCTATACTGTCACTTTGACATTTTTTCCTGACAGTACATTTTTGATACGTAACCTATACTGTCACTTTAACATTTTTTCTGGCAGTATACTTTTGATACAAAACCTGTACTAATTGTGACATTTTTTCTGACAGTACACTTTTGACATATAATCTATACTGTCAGTGTGATATTTTTTCCTAACAGTACATTTTGGACACATACCCAATACTGTCACTTTGACATTTTTTCTGAAAGTACATTTTTGAGACAACCTATACTGTCACTTTGACATTTTTTCCTGACAGTACACTTTTGATACGTAACCTATACTGCCACTTTGACATTTTTCTAACAATACAACTTATTTTCTAATTTTTGTTAGATGATTCTTCGGGCGATTGGATGTTGAAACACGGCAGGGCATCTGCTTTGTCTGTCGCGTTGAAAGAATCCCCGCAGATTATATGGACGGACCAGTATCAAGTCAGACTGGAAAGAACTCTTCTGTCACAGTTGGCTTCCGATAATATCATGGTGAATCAGACGGCGATACGATCCTGCGGGTATTTGCTGCAGTATTTGATGCTGAACGATTTAGTGTTACCTAGCAATATCATAGGACCTTTTGTTAAGGTAAACATTTGATTTAAAACAGAAATAATACAGAAACTTAATAATGATGGTATGAATTTCTTTTTTATGTTTGTTTTTGTAGCAAATGAACCATGGAAGCAATGATGTCAAACAATTGTTTGCCAAGGTGTGCATCCACCTTGCTAAAGTTGTTCCACCAAATAAAATGACACCTGAATTCTTAAAATTACTTCTACCAATGCTGGTCAATGGAACAAAAGAGAAGAATGGTTATGTCAAGGCAAACTCGGAAATTGCCCTTATTGCTGTGTTAAGATTGAAAGAAGGTGATGACATCATACAACAGGTAAAAAGAATTCCCACATTTTTAAAAAGTTTTATAATTCTTTATCAAAACTTGGCAAAAGTTATACATTATCAAATTTTTTTTTTTCTAGAAATGTTTGAACATCTTAGACATTGGTGCAAGAGAATCTCTGCAAGATGTCATCAGTAAGGTACTGAAGAAGATAATGCTGCAGCCAGAAGGTAAAGAAGAAGAATTAGATGACACGTTATTGACCTGATCATACAAGTTGTCAGATCGTTTCGAAAGTCTGATTCGTGTCATCCGTTTTATTTTTATTTTGTTTACTAATAACCACTGTCATCTTACGATCGCGTCGTTAAGATCATCGTTATCCCGTCGATGTCGTACTTTCGATTGCGTGGAAATTTTTATTCAAACTTGTATGTTTCAATTTTGTTATGGTGTTCTTATGTATGATTATTATTACAATTTGAGAATAAAAACTAGATTACTGAGAATAGACATTATTCTGTGTTTTATTTGAAGCCTTTTCCCATACAATATATTCACAAGAAATAATCTTTCTAGAGTAGTTTCAAACTAAGAAGAGCACAGTTGTATATGCAACCAATCATCCCCAGTGTATGGTTTATAAACTGCCTGTGTATATTTGGTTGCATATACAACTGTGCTCTTCTTAGTTTGAAACATCTATACCTGTCCTAAAATGGGCGGAGTTATTACATAAAGCGGCATTGTATCCATAGCAACTAATGGTGCCTCACAAGAGAAGTTAGCAAGGAAGCGTAGGCAACTTTATTATATGAAATATCCCGTGTGATAATCTACATTTAAAAGTGATTTGTTCTTTATTAACAACAGTATTTAACACCTTTTAAACGACTTTGCAATGTATTCAACTTTGTGAAGCCACAGACACTGTCTGGACCGTACCTAACGTCAGTTTCTATGACATAATGACATTTGTTACACTGACATTTAATGTCATGTCGTGTCAGTGGCACTGACGTTTATCAAAATGTGACAGTTTGCAACACAGCAACGAAGGCTGTGGATTCTGTCAAGTGATCTGTAAATTAGTATACAAATTTAAAATCACTGGAAGATGAGCTGATCTTAGTTTGACCAAAATCGGATAAATCCCGAAGAAGACGCATGTAATATTTGCCACTTCCGGTTGTCGGATTGTCACCAAAAACAATCCAGTTCGTCCCCCGGCAATTCAAAATAAGTATGAAAAATTTAAGCCCGATCCGTTGTATCGTTTGAACGCTATCGTGTTTGATCGTGTTCACAGACATACATACCCCTAGTCGAAAAGCAAAAATGTTAGATTTAACTAAAAAACTTTTATTTTATTACTTAAATTACCAATTAAAAAAGTTACATAGATTCACAAAATTTGCTGATAAGTTTTCTTAAAGCACACTGTATATATATAAAATTCTATCGAACGAAAGAAAAATTGAAAGAGTTTCAAATAAAAATTATATTTATTGGTTTTTGTTCGGAATATTCAAATTCTGGAATCTTTTTACAGTCTTCATTAACGTTTCATTTTGCTGCTCCATCTTCCTAATGTTCGCCTTGTTGCACTCAATTTGCTTCAGCATATCCAACATGGGATCCCCACGCACTAGACAGAAACACAGCACCGATTTAAAACTTAATATTCGCAAAATAATACAATATAACTCAACCTTCGATATCACTCGTGACGACAGCTACAGCAGAATTTCCAATATTAGAATTTTTCTCCTGATTTTCTTTTAATTTTTGTTCCAGTAAAGCATTTGCGCTCACCACGTCCTAAACATATAATTGCTATAGATGTTTCAAACTAAGAAGAGCACAGTTGTATATGCAACCAAATATACACAGGCAATTTATAAACCATACACTGGGTATGATTGGTTGCATATACAACTGTGCTCTTCTTAGTTTGAAACTCCTCTATAACATGCTATGATGCTACAGAACATTTTTTTTTAAGCAGATGCAACCCAACTCACGGTGTTAGGTTAGTTGAGTTGCATACCTCACCCGGACCGAACCTGCGTTTTCTTCAATAAGTCTTCATACGCTGAAAAATTCTGGTCTATAACCGTATTACTATCCAGAATGCTTTTATCCAGATCCTGGAGACTAGTTTCCACCGCGAATATTCCTTTTCTCAGCTCTTCTAACTTCCCAGCCAGTTCTTCGTTTACGTTCTTCAACTTTTTATTTTCTTCGTGCGTATTGTTGAATCGTATCTTCCATAATTCTTTCTCCGAATCTAACAATTCTTGTTGCGACAGCAACGATTTAGTATTTTTCTCTAGCTCGTCGATTCGCTGTTGTAAATTGTTAATTGTAGCTGTTTGCGTGTCAACTAGAGATTGCAAAGGTGTGATTCGATCATTCTTTTCTTTGATGTCTGTCTCAAACTGTTTCTTTTCTTTGTATAGTTTGTTAATAATGTTGTGTAAGGATCCTTGTTTTCTGATTTCTGAAATATAAACGCTGTATTCATAAGTTTTATTAATTATTATAAATTGGTTGATTAATACACTCATATTTGTATTAAAACGAAGAAATGAGTACGTTTGATATCAAAGGCGTGAAAACCGATATCTGTGAACGGAAGTGTTGATATCACCAGCCAAGATAAAGCAAATTAAGTCGCAAATAACAACAATACACGTTTTTCTTAGTAAAACCACCAATAATTCTAGGAAACGACAAGAAAAACTACGGTCATTGGCTTACAAGAACCATTATTTCAGAGATAAGTATATCTTGTTGGTTCACGCTGTTAAAACCTAACGGTCATGGTGCAAAACTACAGAAAATCAATGTAAATTCAGTCCTCATCTAAAAATTTGACAAACCTTTATCTTTACATTGCTCCAACTCCAAAACACTACCCTCCAGTTCACCAATTTTCCTCAGTGAGTCTTGGTGATTACAATCAACCTCATTCAATTCTTTCTTTAGATCTTCCAGTTTAACTTCAAGTCCCCAACTATGGTCGAATAACTCTTTGACATCTGCGTTAATAGCCTTCGTTAGAATGTCCAAAGACTGCTCTTGTGTTGAGCTAAACAAAGAATTCTTCAATTCTCCTCTGAAACAAAAAGGAATTAAACAATTTCTGGTTGTTGTCCATGAAATATCTTTATTACTTTGCCCTGGAAACATTTGTGTCTTTGTCGATACAACAGAACTCCCCTGCTATCGCTTTGATGCATTTTTGGGCAATCGCGCACGATTTGCAATTGGTAATTTCGATGTTAACTTGAGTCTCTTTGTCCGAATTTGGATTAGGCTTTTCTGGTCGAGTTTCTGGTTCGTCCTTTGGCGGATTTTCTACAGTATAAAGCCTATCATCACGCTGTAAGATAGATTTATTTAAAATTAAATCACACCAGGTTCAAGTGGTGTACTTGCGAAGTACCATGATAGCGCTCAACTGTTGAATTTTCTCATGCAAGGCGGTCGCGGTTAAACCAAGCGTTAGCTTCTTAGGTTTGGCGATGTTCCTCTGGATTTTCGCACGATTTCTTGGCATATTCTCGAAAAGTTCAACGAATACATTCAAGACGGAATAAATTCTAAAAAAATAATGACAACGACAAACGTCAAATTTGTTAAACTCCGTCCCAACCTATCAATAATCAATTCTAAACATTTTATGTGGTCTTTGTCGCTCTGAATGGTCGGGAATACGGTTTCTTCTGATTCTGTTGTAGCTGATTGATGGGGATACAGCCATGAATACACTGTTATCTGGTTTTCTTCGATGATTTTCTTGTTTAGGTGGTCTAGTGATCGGAAATCTTGAACGAGCGACAACCACAATAGCTTGCTATCAAACCTGAAGTCATTTCTGCTCATAACAGTTGATTCTTGTGGTATATGTCACGATTTCTAAGTACGATGATGCAATTGTCAATTTTTTGACAAGCAGTGTTTATTACTTAAACTGTTACTCATTCATATCTTTTACTTCTAGTTCTTCCAGTTCATAATAACACAGTTAATGCTATTAATAACACGAAATAACCGAATATGTCAATAAACGATATTGGGATAGTGGATATCATTTATACAGTTTATCAATACCACATAACGTGGTTTGTATCTTTTGCACAATGAAATGTTTAAAAACTTTTGCAATTATTTAATTTTTTGAAGCCATAGTCACTCTGGACCCTATTTAACGTCAGTTTCTGAGATAATGACATCTGATAATGACACGGCGACGAAGGCAGTGGATTCTGTCAAACTTTTTGTATAAACTCTTATACCGTTCATCACACTGATCTGCAAATTTGTATACTTGAAAATCATTTTAGATTATAAGAAACAAAAGTTAATATACGAAAACATTTAATAACCATATAGTTCCTATTGATTTGCAGGAATTGTTTACTATATCCCATATTTTCCTTAGCGTTGAAGGCTACTAAAACAGCAGGAATCCGTGTTTTGTTCCATATCAGACCTCCTTTGGCCTATTTCGGAAAAGTAGCAGTGGTGGTAGACGCTCTCGACTGGTGTTTCCTCGATTCCAGTTGTTCCTATAGAATCGTACAGTGAACACAATGCGCGCCACTTTATCGTCTCTCTTGTGCTTGCTGATTGCTAGCGTTGGGTGCTTTGGTTATTTAGATTTTAAAGCCCATGACTACCAACAAATGACCAGTATTTTGACGAAGTGGAATGGGACACGCTCCAATCGTCCGCTTTATTGGAATTTGAGTAGTATAGGAAACTCTGTGAACGGTCAGTACCTATATCTACATACAGGGTGCTGCAAGACCCTGTATAGTGTTCCTTTTAGTCGCGATCAAGCTAATTTTTGATGTATTTAGGTGAAAATTTATGGTCGTTTGAAATATCGGCAGCGCCAAGAAATAAAACGGGAATTCCCAATGTGAAGTTTATTGCGGATATGCACAAGTATCATACTGGAAAAGAAGTCTTACTTCACTTTATAGAGGTAGGTTTTGAAGATTAAATATGCAAATTGTGTGATCTACATTTCTTCTTTTCGTCATCTCTAGCTCCTGATGTCGTCCTATGGAAAAGATAAAAACATTACGAGACTTCTAGATACGACCAGAATCTTCGTTTTGCCATGCATCAATCCAGATTCGAACAAAGATGGGACTAATGCTCGCAAAATTGATCTCAATACCAACTTTCCGGACTACTACCATCCAAATCCGCAACCAATTCAACCGGAAACTGAAGCCATCATGAATTTTATGGACAAGATTCCATTCACACTTTCAGCAAATTTGGACGGAGGACGTGTTGTTGCCTACTATCCTTTTAACAGCCTGAAAGAATACCGTGAGTGTTAAAAATAATAAATACTATAAATATAATATACAGGTTGTAACCATGTAGAGTTGATTTAAACTTAGATGCGTGCGGTGAAGTTGTACGTCTGTTGTGAAATCTCGAACGTATCCGAGCATGTTAGGTTATGTTTGACCTTGTTTATATACTGTGACAGCCGAAATTCGCATATTTTGTGACGTTGTTGTGATACGGAAGTGCGCTTCTTAGTTTAAATCAACTCTAACAGGTTTTAATGCTTAAAATTGATTACATACACATCAATTTTTGTGTATTCAAACCTGTTGCATAATAATCACAATAAATAAATAAATTGTGCCTATTGAACCAAAGAAGTATTGGTTATTTTAGAATGGAAGAGATTATTGATGGATCTCAGAAAAACAGATGATCCATTTGAACAGAAAATCCTTCGAGACAAGTACATTGGTATGGAAAACGATAATAATGTTTTCTTTCATTTTACCTCTGGTTTTATTTATGATCTTTTTAAAGATTTTCTATTTAATTGCACAAGGGAACAAGAGTCCTACAACCAGAATATGGATCACATATTTTTGTTGACCTAACATCACTTTTCATAGGTCAAGTCATCAAAGTGTTGTGGCAGGTCTAAGATGTATACGTTCTCATAACAGATTGCTCAAAATATTACGAATCAAGAAGTTTTTTTTGTGTTATTTTATCAAGTTAAGTTATTTTTAAAGCATATTTTAAAATGAAAGGATCTTTACGTGTATGTCACGATATTGAGGGTCTTATGAACGAGTTTGATATTCCCCACGACCCTTCTGAATGGTGCCTTTTTATGGATTTATCAAAATATACTTTTGCATATTCTTTGAATTTTGATAATTTGTTAACTCATTTCGTTGCAGTTTTCTCAGTTTTTTTTTAAGTATCGCTGTATCTGAACGTTGGAAATTTATTCCCTTGTGTTATTTGAGGTTCTTTTCTGTCATACTGACTTTTTATTTGTACTACTTTTCTTTATTTATTGACTTTTTCTTGCGAAATCATGATCAATATTCTTCTAGATTCCTTCCAGGGACGGACAGAGTCCCTAGCTGTGGACAATGACGTTTTTGTCTATCTGGCAAAGCTATACAGCAACACACATACCACAATGCATTTAGGTGAACCTTGCGAAGATATTCACGGGCAGGGAAATATTTACCCTAGCTATGAAGGTGGCATTGCAAATGGAGCAAACACTTCAATTCCAGGCAGAGGTGAATATTACGGGTGGCCCACACCCAACTATCCGATTATCTAATGACCATCATTCAAATTTGTGGTCTTCGTTTATTTTTGCAGACAGCCCCACGGGAACCATGCAGGATTACAATTATTTCAAGCATGGGTCCATGGAGCTGCATCTGAAAATATCCTGCCCATATGACGATAAGATAGAACGCATTTGGGACGAAAATAGAAATGTGCGGTCCAGGTATGTTAAGTAATCCGAATTTTTACGTAAAACTTGATTTCTAGGCTTTGGTGCAGTACAGTCTACAAGCCAATAGAGGTGTTCATGGTATTATCAAAGATATGGAAACAGGTGTACCTGTAATGGCAAAATTGTCGATTGAAGGTAGAGATATGGACTTTAATACAACTAGAGAGGGCGAATTTTGGAGGATTCTATTACCAGGAACATATAAATTAAAGGTAGAATGTATTTAATACTCCGGAGATGCTTATTATAAGTGTTATTATGTTACATACAGGTAAATTCGGATGGATACTATCAAGAAATTGTACCATTCACAATAGAGGATACTGGCGATTTTCCGGAGTTGGTACATCTGCATGTGGCCCTTCTAAATTCTAGTATTTCGACAACATCAGTCACAATACAAACCTCTGATGTCACTGATGATATTTCTACTATCATCTCTACAAGTGACGCTGTTGATCTCGATGGCCCACAGTTTGCGAGCGTCAGAGCATCTGCTGGAAGAGAAATCTTCAATATTTCATTATTATTGCTCAATGTTTGCTTCGTGTTAATTCGCTTCTTTTATTAATCTGATACTTGATGTGTATTGTGGATTTTAAGTCAATTTGTGATATATAGTATGTAAGATACAAGTTGTCTCATGTCCTATTGTCGTATTTGAAGCAATCTGTATTATATACAGGGTTGAGAAACTAAATGTAATATTCTCTACAGTTCGTAAATTATTAATTGTATTGTAACTTTAGTTTTTTTATAGACAATATTCCATTTCCAGTAATGAAGAGTTGTAAACCAAAGGGGGTTATTTGGTTAGTGTGCCTATTTAATTAATTGTGTCGTTATAAACTTGAAGCCTTGCAGAAGTGTCTAAGTATCATCGTATTATTTCAAACATAAATCAAGTATATTTAGATTGGAGACTTTCGCGGTCCGAATTACTAAGTTCTAGATTTCCGGAAGGAAACCACGTCGATGACGATAAAGTTGTCAAAGTTTTGCACACATGTTGCAACTGGCATCTTCAGGACCTAACATAAGAGAGCTACGAAGAGAATCTCTTCTCTTCTCGTCGTAGCTCTCTTACTGCTACGTCCTGAAGATGCTTCTTGCAACAGAGTGCAAAACGTTGACAACTTTATCGTCATTGACGTGGTTTGAAATCTCGAAAAAAAAAAAAGAATAAACAATAAGAGAGCTACGAAGAGAATCTCTTCTCTTCTCGTCGTAGCTCTCTTACTGCTACGTCCTGAAGATGCCTCTTGCAACAGAGTGCGAAACGTTGACAACTTTATCGTCATTGACGTGGTTTGAAATCTCGAAAAAAAAAAAAAAAAGAATAAACAATAAGAGAGCTACGAAGAGAATCTCTTCTCGTCGTAGCTCTCTTACTGCTACGTCCTGAAGATGCTTCTTGCAACAGAGTGCAAAACGTTGACAACTTTATCGTCATTGACGTGGTTTGAAATCTCGAAAAAAAAAGAATAAACAATAAGAGAGCTACGAAGAGAATCTCTTCTCTTCTCGTCGTAGCTCTCTTATTGCTACGTCCTGAAGATGCTTCTTGCAACAGAGTGCAAAACGTTGACAACTTTATCGTCATTGACGTGGTTTGAAATCTCGAAAAAAAAAAAAGAATAAACAATAAGAGAGCTACGAAGAGAATCTCTTCTCTTCTCGTCGTAGCTCTCTTACTGCTACGTCCTGAAGATGCTTCTTGCAACAGAGTGCAAAACGTTGACAACTTTATCGTCATTGACGTGGTTTGAAATCTCGAAAAAAAAAAAGAATAAACAATAAGAGAGCTACGAAGAGAATCTCTTCTCTTCTCGTCGTAGCTCTCTTACTGCTACGTCCTGAAGATGCCTCTTGCAACAGAGTGCGAAACGTTGACAACTTTATCGTCATTGACGTGGTTTGAAATCTCGAAAAAAAAGAATAAACAATAAGAGAGCTACGAAGAGAATCTCTTCTCTTCTCGTCGTAGCTCTCTTACTGCAACGTCCTGAAGATGCCTCTTGCAACAGAGTGCGAAACGTTGACAACTTTATCGTCATTGACGTGGTTTGAAATCTCGAAAAAAAAAAGAATAAACAATAAGAGAGCTACGAAGAGAATCTCTTCTCTTCTCGTCGTAGCTCTCTTACTGCTACGTCCTGAAGATGCCTCTTGCAACAAAGTGCGAAACGTTGACAACTTTATCGTCATTGACGTGGTTTGAAATCTCGAAAAAAAAAGAATAAACAATAAGAGAGCTACGAAGAGAATCTCTTCTCTTCTCGTTGTAGCTCTCTTACTGCTACGTCCTGAAGATGCTTCTTGCAACAGAGTGCAAAACGTTGACAACTTTATCGTCATTGACGTGGTTTGAAATCTCGAAAAAAAAAAAAAAAGAATAAACAATAAGAGAGCTACGAAGAGAATCTCTTCTCTTCTCGTTGTAGCTCTCTTACTGCTACGTCCTGAAGATACCTCTTGCAACAGAGTGCGAAACGTTGACAACTTTATCGTCATTGACGTGGTTTGAAATCTCGAAAAAAAAGAATAAACAATAAGAGAGCTACGAAGAGAATCTCTTCTCTTCTCGTCGTAGCTCTCTTACTGCTACGTCCTGAAGATGCCTCTTGCAACAGAGTGCGAAACGTTGACGACTTTATCGTCATTGACGTGGTTTGAAATCTCGAAAAAAAAAAGAGAATTCTGTCGATTATAATACATACTTCTTATATCGCACCAATTTCGAAATTTTGCCACTCAACAGATCATTGGGATGAGCAGTGTTGCAAATTGTCAGATTTTGACAAACGTCAGTGTCACTGACATGACATTAAATGCCAGTACGACAATTGTCATTATGTCATAGAAACTGACGTCTGGTAGGGTCCAGAGTGGTTGTGGCTTCACAAAATCAAATAATTGCAAAAGTGTAAACGATGTAGTCTGAAAGTTTGCTGATTTGTCTTGCTATATCTCACTTATAACGCAAAATGAAATTTATTTATTAATGTATACCTTTGGTGATAACGGTCGTTTAGGTAAAAAAGCAGTTTTCACGGTTGGTATCTGCACTAAACTGTAGTTTTGGTGTATTGTCTTTTAACGTTTTCTTGCTGTTTAATGAAATATTCGAGTAGTTTCGAGGCCGAAAATTATGCATAACCTAGAATCGTTCTAGGTTATCCTACATATGTAATAACACGGTTATTATACACTCATAACATTCCCAACATAGTCACCAATTAATTCTGAATTAAGCCCAAGATAATGCGGAAACCTTCGCGCAGTAAATATTCTATAAACTACCGCGTTTGACTTAAATGCTTAATAAATTAGACCCACTATGAAGTTAGAGCAACGAGCTAAGATACAGTATACAAAGAACACAAATCATTTTCACCGTTATTAAGTTAATAATTGTTATTATTTGTTTGTTACGTGTCGACTTACGTACGGCAAAAACTACATATTAAAAGAGAAAAACAAAAACTGCACTGGCGCCACTTTGTTTTGCAAACAAAGCCATTTTTAATAGAACAAAGTCAAGCGTCACGCTAACTACCGTCTGTAACCTGAGGCCATCCTATATTATGCGAATTTGTAATAATGTGTCTTTATGTTATGATTGACATAACGAATGGTAATTATCCCATTTCGGAATGATTTATAAACTTGCGGGAAATAGGTAGAGTGAGTTATGTAATGTTTTATGCAACAAGCACAAATTAGAGCATATTTTATAAGTGTGTTGATACAAAATTTTAGTTCATAAAGCATTTCCAACATTTTAAAGATTTAAACAAAACAAAAAAAGACAAAAACACGGAATTTTTACACGCGCAACGGATCGCCAATTAGATTAAAAATCGCGGCTGCGCCATCAATATTAATGCGATTGCCGCGCGTCTACCGCTAAAAGAAACGACTGCAGATCGACCGAGCGGACGGTGAAAGAGTCTGTCGAAGGATCACGGATTTCATTCATACCTGCTGTTCATTCATTATCCTGGAGCGGGCGAATTCTTAGGCGTCCGCGAAAGGGTAAGAAAAACCGCAACGAGTTTGACAGAGGCACAATCGACGGGTTCCCTGGCCGGAGCACGTTAATGGTAGCAATAGTCAGAAACAATCGGCGATCACTCATGAATACAGTGGCGTACGTCAATGGGGTCTGTATTGTGGAATCGTACGCACGTCGAATGTATATGCTCAGACGTTGACACCAAACAGTCGTCAACAACAAAGGACTATATGTAGTTTTGAATAAAACTTTGTAGTATTACTTCAAATTGGACCAAATTAATATTGTTTGATCTTGATTCAATGCAATGGTCCTTTTTATTAGAATATATAGAATTTTTCAATGCAAAACACTATATTCTTAAAAGCACTCATAAGAACATTTGGAGAAATTTGTGAGTTTTGAATCAAAAAGCTCTTTTTAATTGAAAACTTTATTGCTTTGTTCGGAGTAAATTTTCGCAAGAGAACGAATGACTTGAACATTTCTCTCTGTGTGTATAAGAACTCAAAATGATCGTTGAGTTGAGTATAGTTGTCAATCGGTCAATACAGACGATCAAGGCTCTACTCTGCTACTTGGTGAAGCGGAGTGTTTTATGTATCCGGTTCCAGGACCAGAGTCGAGCAGTCAGTCAGTCGTTGGAGCGACGCGTATGTAATTCTGTAATTGGCATTTTAAAAATTCATATGCGTGCCCAGCCGATGTTTATTTTGTGTTAACATGCTGACGGCATACATATTCACGAGCTGCCAGATGTTCACTCTATACCAGAGTTTAGAGGTGTAGTATTTGGCTACAAGATTTATGGATAACTTTTGTGAAGTGTACAAAAAACTGAAATATCTGGTGTGGCCCCTACATAAAGTTTCTACTACCCCTTTGACAAAAAAATGCCACATATTTCCGCTATATAATTTGACGATATTGAGTGATCGTATATTGTTTGTTTACGTCTATGCATAAGTGTTTTATTTCATGGGTGACTGACAAGGATTATGAGGAAAACCAGGATTGTAGCGGAATAGCCTACACAGAGAGAACTCTATTCTTGAATATCAAGAACAATTGTTCTTGCGTATTATTTAGATATTTTTGCTATCCAAATAATATTTTATTGTAATAAGAATTTAGTATGTCTATGTTGAGTATATTTTGCTCTGACGAAGAAAATGTTATTCTTCTACATATAAAAAGAGTAAGACGTTCGTTTTAGATCAATTTGGTGAAAATGATACATGCTTCAACGAACAAACAGTTTCTTGACCCAAAAGTATACGTACGTATCGCTTAAAACAGACGTAATTCCTTTCAGGCAGTTCCTTCGCACTTAAAACAAGAAAACGTAATACTTCGAACATCTTGGGTGCAAAATATACATGCTTCAACGAACAAACAGTTTCTTGACCCAAAAGTATACGTACGTATCGCTTAAAACAGACGTAATTCCTTTCAGGCAGTTCCTTCGTACTTAAAACAAGAAAACGTAATACTTGGAACATCTTGGGTGCAAAATATACATGCTTCAACGAACAAACAATTTCTTGACCCAAAAGTATACGTACGTATCGCTTAAAGCAGACGTAATTCCTTTCAAGAAGTTCCTTCATACTCAAAACAAGAAAACGTAATACTTGGAACATTTTGGGTGCAAAATATACATGCTTCAACAAACAAACAGTTTCTTGACCCAAAAGTATACGTATGTATCGCTTAAAACAGACGTAATTCCTTTCAAGAAGTTCCTTCATACTCAAAACAAGAAAACGTAATACTTGGAACATCTTGGGTGCAAAATATACATGCTTCAACGTACAAACAGTTTCTTGACCCAAAAGTATACGTACGTATCGCTTAAAGCAGACGTAATTCCTTTCAAGAAGTTCCTTCATACTCAAAACAAGAAAACGTAATACTTGGAACATCTTGGGTGCAAAATATACATGCTTCAACGAACAAACAGTTTCTTGACCCAAAAGTATACGTACGTATCGCTTAAAACAGACATAATTCCTTTCAAGCAGTTCCTTCATACTCAAAACAAGAAAACGTAATACTTGGAACATCTTGGGTGCAAAATATACATGCTTCAACGTACAAACAGTTTCTTGACCCAAAAGTATACGTACGTATCGCTTAAAGCAGACGTAATTCCTTTCAAGAAGTTCCTTCATACTCAAAACAAGAAAACGTAATACTTGGAACATCTTGGGTGCAAAATATACATGCTTCAACGTACAAACAGTTTCTTGACCCAAAAGTATACGTACGTATCGCTTAAAGCAGACGTAATTCCTTTCAAGAAGTTCCTTCATACTCAAAACAAGAAAACGTAATACTTGGAACATCTTGGGTGCAAAATATACATGCTTCAACGTACAAACAGTTTCTTGACCCAAAAGTATACGTACGTATCGCTTAAAGCAGACGTAATTCCTTTCAAGAAGTTCCTTCATACTCAAAACAAGAAAACGTAATACTTGGAACATCTTGGGTGCAAAATATACATGCTTCAACGTACAAACAGTTTCTTGACCCAAAAGTATACGTACGTATCGCTTAAAGCAGACGTAATTCCTTTCAAGAAGTTCCTTCATACTCAAAACAAGAAAACGTAATACTTGGAACATCTTGGGTGCAAAATATACATGCTTCAACGTACAAACAGTTTCTTGACCCAAAAGTATACGTACGTATCGCTTAAAGCAGACGTAATTCCTTTCAAGAAGTTCCTTCATACTCAAAACAAGAAAACGTAATACTTGGAACATCTTGGGTGCAAAATATACATGCTTCAACGTACAAACAGTTTCTTGACCCAAAAGTATACGTACGTATCGCTTAAAGCAGACGTAATTCCTTTCAAGAAGTTCCTTCATACTCAAAACAAGAAAACGTAATACTTGGAACATCTTGGGTGCAAAATATACATGCTTCAACGAACAAACAGTTTCTTGACCCAAAAGTATACGTACGTATCGCTTAAAACAGACGTAATTCCTTTCAAGAAGTTCCTTCATACTCAAAACAAGAAAACGTAATACTTGGAACATCTTGGGTGCAAAATATACATGCTTCAACGAACAAACAGTTTCTTGACCCAAAAGTATACTCACTTATCGCTTAAAACAGACGTAATTCCTTTCAAGCAGTTCCTTCGTACTTAAAACAAGAAAATGTAATACTTGGAACATCTTGGGTGCAAAATATACATGCTTCAACGAACAAACAGTTTCTTGACCCAAAAGTACACGTACGTATCGCTTAAAACAGACGTAATTCCTTTCAAGAAGTTCCTTCATACTCAAAACAAGAAAACGTAATACTTGGAACATCTTGGGTGCAAAATATACATGCTTCAACGAACAAACAGTTTCTTGACCCAAAAGTATACGTACGTATCGCTTAAAACAGACGTAATTCCTTTCAAGCAGTTCCTTCGTACTTAAAACAAGAAAACGTAATACTTGGAACATCTTGGGTGCAAAATATACATGCTTCAACGAACAAACAGTTTCTTGACCCAAAAGTATACGTACGTATCGCTTAAAACAGACGTAATTCCTTTCAAGCAGTTCCTTCGTACTTAAAACAAGAAAACGTAATACTTGGAACTTCAAGAAAATCATATTCTTACTCTGAGAATTTTGTATTTTACTTGAATCAACCAAATGATCTTTCGTATCGAATAAGTATCAAAAACATGATTTACAAAGTTACGTATTAGGTTTTTGTGTACCATAAGTGGTGCTGCAATTTGCTCAGAACATACATACCAGACGTTCTAGTTCTACCTATAAGCTTACATTTATTCCAAGTAAACATATTTCCCGACATTCCGCTACAGTCTGGAGACTAGAGAAATGCGTTTGTGCTGATGTGGTTACACAGGAAGCATTCTATTTGAAATTGTAGAAAATGTTGTCCGCTGTTCGTTCTGCAAAATAGACGCTCGGTGTTGTATAGTGGATAATTTTATCTAAATATCAGCAGTGAGATGGATAGATAATACACTGGCCGACAAAAGTCTACGTACGACCCCCACTTCACTAAGGCATACTAACACTCAATATAGTCGAACTTATATAGCGGTGATATGTGGCAAAAGACGCGAGAAACTGTTAGCGCCATCTGTAAAGTAATCGCACAACTTTCCATGTATCTCTCAGAGTAAGAATCTTGGGTCAAGAAACTATTTGTTCGTTGAAGCATATATATTTTACGTCCAACGAAATATTTTTATTGAGTTCTCTCTGTGTAGACTTTTGTCGGTACTGTATAACGAACGATTGTATAATGAACATAACATAATGAATATCTATGCAGCCAATCGATAAATTGGAAGCAAATCAGAGAATAATTGTAACTCTAGGCAATCTTGCTTGACGATAGTAAAAGTAATACCAGCTTTAGAAGGATTTCCTGTTCAGATACTGATCGACTGCAACTGTATATATGTACATGATTAGTCATTTACTAGCTCTGTGTGTATGTCAAAATTTTCGACTTTAGTTATTGGGCATTCTAGAAATGTGTGGTTAAGGCTTCCCACCTGTCCACATTCGCAATATGGACATTTTAGGGTACATTTTAGGTTATCTGCTATCTGTTACTGTTGTTACGAATGTCCGGCAGGGGGCGTTTCGGGTTTGACGTTACTGTGGTAATAGCAGCAAAACACGGGTCGACAAAAATCGATTTTTTTGATCGAAAATTGTTTTTAAGGCCGTTTTTTTGCTCAAAACTCTTTGCGAAGGGTATTTAGAGGGATCTTATCGTAAGACATGAGAGCGAGCGGCTTTTATAAGGTCGGCAGGAACGGATAAAAAATGTAAATTTTTGACGTTCATCGATCCGCTTGTCGGAATTTCTAGACGTCACGTGACATTTTCTCGAGGTTCGCCTTCACCCGAAGAGGTGCAAAAACGTGATTTCTTTTCAAAATTGACGCATTTAATTTACAAAATATCGCGCAGTCCACTCGGAATTGTGTCCTTATTTCAATTCGAGCGTCAAAAGTAGTATCGAAAAGCCCAATTTTGCAGCTACTCGATCGCAAATGTCGGCGAAAATGGGCGATTCCGCTGAACGCGCCCTACACTTGAAAGCTCGTAATTAGTATAGGTAGATTATGTATTAAGTTCAAACACAAAGCCCTGGGAATAAACTCAGTGATTAAAACCAAGAAGATTGCCCAAAATACTTAATTATTCCGCAGAATGTTTCAAACTTTGATTATTTCTTTGGTTCTGCGTATACTTTTGCTTCTATGTGACATTATTAAAAAAAAAAAGAACGATAAATGTACCGTAATTTTTTTCCTTGCCGGTGATTTATTCTCGTCGTGCCCTTTTGATAATCCTGAGCGATGCGCTGAATGCGTTTCGAGAAATACGTCGGTCCGTTTTTTTCACCGAGGAAATATTTAAATCGCACCGTCCTCATCGCGCCGTACGTACGTACAACGTTATGATTTTAAATTCAAACGACCGCAAATGACTTTGAACTCTGGCGGACGCGCTGGGGCCCGGAATAGAGCGGGAAATTTAAAGACGAAGTCGCGTAATGAGATTTCCTTTGTCGCTTTTCTTAAATATCGGCTTTTCTTTTGTCCTCCGCATACTTTATACTGCCTTAAAATATGTTGAGAATTATAAATTGTAATGTTGAGGAAGTTGAATAATGAACACCACGTGTATAGTATAGCTTGGAAATAAAAAAACCAGCATTGAAATTGGAAATAAACACTTTTGTGGTGTCTATATCTTGCAGCGCGTTTGGGAGACCCAAACTTTGGTATTTTTCATGTAAAATAGCGTTGAAATATTAGGTCGTCGACGTGAAAAATTGGCGTGAACATCACGGAACGGTTGCGAACTTGTTTAGCGGATTTATTAGCGCCGAAAAAAAAAAACGTCGACAGCGCCATCGTCTATACGTGTGGCAACAGAATGGACCAACGAAACTGGAAAACATTGTTCGACTGGTCAGCTGACAAATTAAAAATGCCGAAACGGTATTGCGGTGAATTATTGGATAAAAAAAAACTTTAATATCTCCAAATCTCTCCATTCTAAAAATAATATTTATTGTATAGGTATAGTATTTCTATACAATATTTGGGCAGTATTATTGGGCAATATTCAATATCATCCTTTTTGTTTTTTTGTTCTTTTAGTCCTTTTCGCCCTTTTCGCCTTTTTCGCCCTTTTCGTCCTTTTTGTCCTAGAAAGGCTCTTTTCCTCCTTTTTGTTTTTTTTGTTCTTTTAGTCCTTTTCGCTCTTTTCGCCCTTTTCGTCCTGTTTGTCCTAGAAAGGCTCTTTTCCTCCTTTTTGTTTTTCGTCCTTTTTGTCTTTTTCGTCCTTTTAGTCCTTTTCGCCCTTTTCGTCTTTTTTGTCCTAGAAAGGCTCCTTGTCTGCCTTTTATTTTTTCGGCCTTTTCGTCCTGTTTGTCCTTTTCGTCCTTTTCGTCCTTTTCGCCCTTTTCGTCCTTTTCGTCCTTTTCGTCATTTTTGTCCTTTTCGTCCTTTTCGTCCTTTTCGTCCTTTTCGTCCTTTTCGTCCTTTTCGTCTTTTTCGACTTTTTCGTCCTTTTCGTTCTTTTCGTCCTTTTCGTCCTTTTCGTCCTTTTCGTCCTTTTCGTCCTTTTCGTCCTTTTCGTTCTTTTAGTCCTTTTAGTCCTTTTCGTCCTTTTAGTCCTTTTTATTATTTAGTCCTTGTCATTAGTCCTTTTCATTAGTCCTTTTTATTAGTCGTTTTCATCATTTAGTCCTTTTCATTAGTCCTTTTCATTACTCCTTTTCATTAGTCCTTTTCATTAGTCCTTTTTATTAGTCGTTTTCATCATTTAGTCCTTTTCATTAGTCCTTTTCATTAGCCCCGTTCATCATGACAAATTAAAAATGCCGAAACGGTATTGCGGTGAATTATTGAATAAAAAAAAACTTTAATATCTCCAAATCTCTCCATTCTAAATATAATATTTATTGTATAGGTATAGTATTTCTATACAATATTTGGGCAGTATTATTGGGTAATATTCAATATCAAAATAATTTTATAATTTGGAGTATAATTTATGAAAGTACGATCCGTTGGCACACAATATTTTGACCCTCGATACTTAACGTTATGTAAACATATTTCAACTATTGATTTCTCATATTGCGGAAGGATTAAGTTACTACATACATTCTAAATTTAAAAAAATATGTATATATAGATTGGTCAAAAATACACGTTATTAATTTATAATTTCTATAATATGCTTCAAATTTAAATAAAAATAAACATCAAGCAATTTCCATCAACTTCGCTACTCAAATAACAATGGCGTTTTTAATTTTTTAAACTTTATTGATTACCCAACCACATATTATCATCCAAGCTTCCGTCACGTGACACTTTGTTCCCAGTTTTTGGACCCTTTTATTTGTTTTTGTAACCCAACGTCAACGGAAACTTTGTGTCATGCTTCGGTGGCATATATGCCCCCTATAGACCGTCACCGATGGCTTTATTCTGTCGGCAATCGGGCGGGGTTGTAAATATTTAACGTGCACCGTTCGTTGAGAGGGATGACAGCCCCCGGTGATTATTTCATTGGCATCATTTCAATAGTTGATTTATGGATGGCCCCGGATGAATATTTTAGCGAGAAAGTGTCGAAAAGTTTGGCACTCGGAAGCAACTCGGATCGACTAATAAAATAGTTATTGTGAATATCTTTAATACGCCCTGGTGTTACATGGTCTAACTTTGATGTATTACCACGGGTATTAAACATATTATGTATTAAACTATAACCGAAGTTTGCTCGTCTTCACATATGTTCGGAAACCCTTGAACTATGTCGTAACTTCGTTTAGCGTAACGAAGCCATAGCCATCAGAACTTGATCCGGACTTATCGGATAAAGTTTTTCCACTTAGATTATTAAAGTTTTTATGATTGAGTTAAATACCAATCTTTGGCGATTGCTCTTTTGCCCATTAATAATATTATATATTTGAAACTTTCTAGATATTTCAGTTCCTTGACCAAATATATCAAAATTATACAATTTAAATACGATAATCTATCATGATTAATTGTCTAAGTGAATTTATGGTGGAAAACAAAGGATGAGGGAATATGTCAGTTGCAAAGTTGTACAAATGAAAGGGATTTTAGAGTTACTGGGTATAAATTTTCACTGGTTTAGGACAAGGGTTTCATTATTTTGATATAACTCATCCTTACCGACGAAACCCTATGAACTAAAACTATGTAATTTGTAATGCATTTCTCGGTGAATATTTCAGACTTTTTATACAGTAGAATTTAACCGAATTTTATACGATAACAGCGTTATACTGGCTGTTGGACATAATACATCCCCGTCATTACCTAACGCAGACAACTCGCCAAATTTATGTATTCAAGACGAGAGTCTGAGTTCGAAATATCGCTGTCAGAGGGCCGGATCCGATACATTTCTCCCATTTCTCTTGTCTATCTCCCTCCTTTGTAACATAACAAAGTAATAATTTAACGGCACTGTACTACGTCCGTCGTCCTTGACAGGATTTTACAAAGCAGCCATCAGAGCACTTACCAGTATAGCAGTAATTGATCCTTCACGAAATCTACTGTGATTTGATTGTATTCGTTTATTGTATTGTGATTTTGTTGTATTGGTACCAATAAAGTTCGTTCTTTTTTGTCCTTTTCGTCCTTTTCGATCTTTTCGATCTTTTCGACATTTTCGTCCTTTTCGTCCTTTTCGTCCATTTCGTCCTATTTGGCCTTTTCGTCCTTTTAGTTCTTTTAGTCCTTTTCGTCCTAGAAAGACGCTTTTCCTCCTTTTTGTTTTTTTTGTTCTTTTCGCCCTTTTCGTCCTTTTTGTCCTAGAAAGGCTCTTTTCCTCCTTTTTGTTTTTTCGGCCTTTTAGTCCTTTTTGCCCTTTTCGTCCTTTTTGTCATAGAAAGGCTCTTTTCCTGCTTTTTGTTTTTTCGTCCATTTCGTCCTGTTTGGCCTTTTCGTCCTTTTAGTTCTTTTAGTCCTTTTCGTCTTAGAAAGGCGCTTTTCCTCCTTTTTGTTTTTTGTTCTTTTTGTTCTTTTAGTCCTTTTCGTCCTAGAAAGGCTCTTTTCCTCCTTTTTGTTTTTTCGGCCTTTTAGTCCTTTTCGCCCTTTTCGTCCATTTCGTCCTGTTTGGCCTTTTCGTCCTTTTAGTTCTTTTAGTCCTTTTCGTCTTAGAAAGGCGCTTTTCCTCCTTTTTGTTTTTTGTACTTTTTGTTCTTTTAGTCCTTTTCGTCCTTTTTGTCCTAGAAAGGCTCTTTTCCTCCTTTTTGTTTTTTCGTCCATTTCGTCCTGTTTGGCCTTTTCGTCCTTTTAGTTCTTTTAGTCCTTTTCGTCTTAGAAAGGCGCTTTTCCTCCTTTTTGTTTTTTGTTCTTTTTGTTCTTTTTGTTCTTTTTGTTCTTTTTGTTCTTTTTGTTCTTTTTGTTCTTTTTGTTCTTTTTGTTCTTTTTGTTCTTTTTGTTCTTTTTGTTCTTTTTGTTCTTTTTGTTCTTTTTGTTCTTTTTGTTCTTTTTGTTCTTTTTGTTCTTTTTGTTCTTTTTGTTCTTTTTGTTCTTTTTGTTCTTTTTGTTCTTTTTGTTCTTTTTGTTCTTTTTGTTCTTTTTGTTCTTTTTGTTCTTTTTGTTCTTTTTGTTCTTTTTGTTCTTTTTGTTCTTTTTGTTCTTTTTGTTCTTTTTGTTCTTTTTGTTCTTTTTGTTCTTTTTGTTCTTTTTGTTCTTTTTGTTCTTTTTGTTCTTTTTGTTCTTTTTGTTCTTTTTGTTCTTTTTGTTCTTTTTGTTCTTTTAGTCCTTTTCGTCCTTTTTGTCCTAGAAAGGCTCTTTTCCTCCTTTTTATTTTTTCGGCCTTTTAGTCTTTTTCGCCCTTTTCGTCCTTTTTGTCCTAGAAAGGCTCTTTTCCTGCTTTTTGTTTTTTCGTCCATTTCGTCCTGTTTGTCCTTTTCGCCCTTTTCGTCCATTTCGTCCTTTTAGTTCTTTTAGTCCTTTTCGTCTTAGAAAGGCGCTTTTCCTCCTTTTTGTTTTTTTGTTCTTTTAGTCCTTTTCGCCCTTTTCGCCTTTTTCGCCCTTTTCGTCCTTTTTGTCCTAGAAAGGCTCTTTTCCTCCTTTTTGTTTTTTTTGTTCTTTTAGTCCATTTCGCTCTTTTCGCCCTTTTCGTCCTGTTTGTCCTAGAAAGGCTCTTTTCCTCCTTTTTGTTTTTCGTCCTTTTTGTCTTTTTCGTCCTTTTAGTCCTTTTCGCCCTTTTCGTCTTTTTTGTCCTAGAAAGGCTCCTTGTCTGCTTTTTATTTTTTCGGCCTTTTCGTCCTGTTTGTCCTTTTCGCCCTTTTCGTCCTTTTCGTCCTTTTCGTCCTTTTCGTCCTTTTTGTCCTTTTCGTCCTTTTCGTCCTTTTCGTCCTTTTCGTCCTTTTCGTCTTTTTCGACTTTTTCGTCCTTTTCGTTCTTTTCGTCCTTTTCGTCCTTTTCGTCCTTTTCGTCCTTTTCGTCCTTTTCGTCCTTTTCGTCCTTTTCGTTCTTTTAGTCCTTTTAGTCCTTTTCGTCCTTTTAGTCCTTTTTATTATTTAGTCCTTGTCATTAGTCCTTTTCATTAGTCCTTTTTATTAGTCGTTTTCATCATTTAGTCCTTTTCATTAGTCCTTTTCATTACTCCTTTTCATTAGTCCTTTTCATTAGTCCTTTTTATTAGTCGTTTTCATCATTTAGTCCTTTTCATTAGTCCTTTTCATTAGCCCCGTTCATCATGTCCTTTTCGTCGGTGTTCGGTTCACCATTGGCAGCTTTATTATTATTTAAAATACAAAGCCGAAGCCGGTTAATATTGCAAGCAAGTACATAGTATGTATTAACTCTGTGAAAGCATAAAATAGTGAAAGACAACATAGATAAATTGCTCACGCACTTATAGAAAGTTCTATTAGTGTATGGCTTCGTTGCACTTTATAGAGGACGTAAAGCGAATCTATAATCCGGGATTTTGGTCGTCTGTTGTGTGGTACGTGAACCAACGCGACGTTGTGTGGGAAAATTCGCGAGATAGCGGCGCGAAATTCCACTGCTAAGAGGATCGCAAACAATACGGAATGTTATTTGCTTTGAGCAGACTCCTTATGGTCTCAATTATCACGAGAGCGAAGATGGCGCTGTTGGCAGACCGACGCCATCCGGGAATTTCCAATAATTATAGCCGTTCGCCGCGGAATATGCAAACGCCTCTCGCAAAGTCGCAAGCTCCTGATTGTGCCACGTCATGCGAAAAAAGGTGTCCCTAATATAATTTTCGGTGAATAATCTATACTGAGCACAAAAAAATTACCATCGATACAACTGTTACTTTCCACAACCAGTTACGAATAATATTAAACTTCTCGGAGACATATCAATGGCAGTGCAGCGATTTCAAAGCGCTCGCTGGCGTCCAGGTGGACGATCACAAAAGGCGTGCTTCGTTTCAGCGACAAGAAACTAAAAGGTGGAAGGAAGGGTGTAGGGGAGACGGGAGCGAGCCATAGGAAAAACATACACACACGCGGATAATAAAAAGAACTCGGCCGCAATGAATAAGTTTCGTTACGTGGCTGGCATCAACATGAGTCCGGTGCAGCTTGTTACTGAATGGCAAACTCGTCCGCGGTGATCTGAGTTATTGAATCGATCGTGATGTACTGCATGTATGCCTGCACATACCGGTTGCACAGACGATTGAAATCGAACAACTCTAGACGTACTTTTAACGAAGAAATAGTTGGTAGAATTTGATGAAATTTTCTTTTTTGAAGTTCTTTAGCAACTTCCTGATCAATTTCTCTTAGTCGGTGGCATTCTACGAACCGCATTTGTCGCGAATCCGAAGCAATAATGTTTCAATCGATATTAGGCGCCATATAAGCCGCGTACCTAAATGATGGTGTCATATTAATAAAATACTTGTGAACGGTATTGGTATAAATAATGGCGCAGTCGTTTGATTAAATGCAGCGATCTGTCGCTGACAGTTCGATATATAATTTTAAACCGCCATTCTTGTAATTGGCCGGCAACAAGTTGTTGTTTAATGAGCCGTTGACGATAGATTCGCGACCGTTTAATTGGTTCCCAGTTTATGTCTATAGAAAATTAATTAGCCGGCGAAACCTAATGAGGCCGTAGGTATACACCGCAGTCACTGTTATTGCCCATCGTTTGTTCGATTACAACCATTGTAAGATCGCTTCTTTCGTGTGGGATATCGGACTTTTGAAAAAAAAAAGGTTAATCGCCCATTATACCAGGGTCCGACGCATTTCTAATTGATAACTGCCAACGGATATTGCCAATGAACGAGCCGATAATTTAATTGACCTATGCAGGTGTAATTGGAAGTAGATATTGTCAGCCATTCTTAGAAGTTCAGTCTTGCTAATGCTATGGTCACACTAAGCTGTTTTACTAGCTTGCTATTTGCACTGGCTGCTAACAGTGTGACCACTCACTGTTTTACCAGTTGGCTAGTGGGTTTACTGTGTTGAAATTAACTAACTTCAGCATCAGTACATTACGAAAACATGCAACTAGCAAAAAATAAATTTCCATCAAGTCTCAGTACGTTTACCGATCGCAAGAGGGCGCTCCGACCAAATAGCTTTCGTCACGTCACTGCAAAATAGACGTTTGATTGTGCACTAATTGATGGCGAAGGCAGAGGCGGCGCATTTTGCGGGGGGGGGGCGGTTGGGCTAAAAAACCGTACGTAGGGCATCCAGTATAATTAAACGACTCGATTTTTCCATTTTTCTCGCCACTTCAGCTCGTTGGCCGTATCGACCAATGAACTCAGCACATTTTCAGTGCCCAACAACCAGAAGTTATGTGTAGGTTCTGTTTAGTGAAGTTGGAGGCAGTTTTATTTGCCATGGAGGACAAAATAGTAAAATACTATCTTCTACCTATACTAATTACGAACTTTCAAGTGTAGGGCGCGTTCAACGGAATCGCCCATTTTGGCCGACATTTGCGATCGAGTAGCTGCAAAATTGGGGTTTTCGATATTACTTTTGACGCTCGAATTGAAAAAAGGACACGATTCCGCGTGGACTGCGCGATATTTTGTAAATTAAATGCGTCAATTTTGAAAAAAATCACGTTTTTTCACATTGTCGAGCGAAGGCGAACCTCGAGAAAATGTCACGTGACGTCTAGCGGTTCCGTTCAAGCCGATTGATAAACGTCAAAAAAGTGCATTTTTCGTCGCTTCCTGCTGACCTTATAATCGACGTTTCCCTTCATGTCTTACGACAAAATCCCTCCAAATACCCTTCGGACCGAGTATTGAGCAAAAAATCGCGTCGAAAACGCATTTTCGGCCGGCAATCTTGCAATTTGTCAAGGTGTGTTTTGCCTCGATAAAGTGGGCGTGGCCTGTTTAGGGGAAAATCTGGTGATATCACTAGACCGTATACCGGGTGATTTTTCGTTTATACTATTCAAGCAATTCCGACAAATTGCTTATGAACGATAACACAAGTATTTTTTGTTTTTTTGAAAATATTTCCTGCCCCCATAGAAATCTTTCCATGTTTGCGTTTGCACTCAACTAATATAAGCACAAACTAAACCAACCTGTGACTAGAGGCTCGTTAGGACATAAAATAGCTATAAATCACTAGTCTACCTATACTAATTACGAACTTTCAAGTGTGGGGCGCGTTCAGCGGAATCGCCCATTTTCGCCGACATTTGCGATCGACTAGCTGCAAAATTGGGCTTTTCGATATTACTTTTGACGCTCGAATTGAAAAAAGGACACAATTCCGCGTGGACTGTGCGATATTTTGTAAATTAAATGCGTCAATTTTGAAAAAAAATCACGTTTTTACACCTCTTCGGGTGAAGGCGAACCTCGAGAAAATGTCACGTGACGTCTAGAAATTCCGACAAGCGGATCGATGAACGTCAAAAATTTACATTTTTTATCCGTTCCTGCCGACCTTATAAAAGTCGCTCGCTCTCATGTCTTACGATTAGATCCCTCTAAATACCCTTCGCAAAGAGTTTTGAGCAAAAAAACGACCTTAAAAACAATTTTCGATCCAAAAAATCGATTTTTGTCGACCCGTGTTTTGCTGCTATTACCACAGTAACGTCAAACCCGAAACGCCCCCTGCCGGACATTCGTAACAACAGTAACAGATAGCAGATAACCTAAAATGTATTCTAAAATGTCCATATTGCGAATGTGGACAGGTGGGAAGCCTTAACCACATATTTCTAGAATGCCCAATAACTAAAATCGAAAATTTTGACATATACACAGAGCTAGTTCATACTATTCACATATAATGTCAGTTTGAGGATTAGTTGGTATCAGTTTGGTCAAAATCGGTTGTATTGCTAAGAAATAATGTTACATTTGTCAGTTACTGTGCTGGAATGAAGTGTATTGTAAACTATTGCTTCGCAAGGAGATGAATGGGTGTTATTAGGTGACAGATAGAGATTGATACGTCAAATCAGCTAAATCTTGTACCCCCCTCTTGTCCACGGTGTAAACAATTCCTCTGGATCGACTGCGACGCTCTGATATTGATAGATTTGTGCAGTCTCAGCTGGCTTTCAGCGACTGACGTAAAATATTGCCACAATGGATGAGCCAAAACAGAAACTGTGAAACTAATACTATACTACAAATGACAAGGACATTATTTTGTTAAATAGCACCAAAATTTTCCGAAATTTTCTTTAATCTTGCTATTTTGCAGCCTTTTAACAGCAAGTACCTATTTTCACTTTTTTTTTATTATAATTTTGATCATAGCATAGCATGGGACTTATAATCTTCCAATACTTGACACAAAAGACCTTCATCTAGTATTGTTATATTGTTACCATGTCATGTCTGGCAAAACTTACAACGTACATAACCTAGAAGCGCAATAAGCGAGTACAGCCTATGGTATGCACCGTATAAGGAAGTGAGCTTGGGTTATGAGGAATGCCGGCTCGGGCATTCGAAAAAAAAATGGATATCGCGCATAGAGAGAGAGAGACCGCCCACTTGTTTGCGAATTCTAATTCGACTGTACACGAATCGAATTAACATTTAATCGTTCGGCCATTGTTTACGAGATAGCGGCCACAATAAACAATAGGGGCCCGCATAATGTTACAGATGACATTTAGACGTAAGCCGACGAATGCCAAATCGAACAAAAAAAACATATGGGAATGAGAATGAACGATGGCGACGGATAATATTCGATAACCATTAGGAGTTAGGAGAGTAATATTAATTGTTCGCTGTGAAGGACCAACGGAATTCCTGAATTTCATTATTTAAATCAGCGAAAAACTGTAGGTGGAGTCTTTGTATAGGTAGTGTGGATACTGTTTTCAGAAATCATTGCAATGGATTCAGGGGACCCCAAAACGCGTATTTGTATTTGTATTTGCGTAAAAAACACCTAACGCACAATACAGCACGGTCCCTCCAAGTGATTTTGCTCAGTAATTTGATATTCCTACAAAATTAAAGTCGTAAACATGCACCGATTGATGCAGTAAGTTGTATATGATCACTAACAGTCAATGTAGCCATCGGCCCTCAATCCAAAATGTATTAATAACATCTCTTTATAATAACATTCACCAACAATAATGATACAGTTGTAATAATAAAGAAATTAAAACGTCAATGTAAACCACAAATATTTAATATGACACCAGTTGTACATCTAATATGACACCAGTTATACTATTGACACCCGCAGTCAATTTTTTGGACAACACACACACGTATCGGAGCAACCACGCAAGGCCTGCAAGTCGTGCGCGTCGCGTCCTTGATAATTTCAAAATTTTGGATAAATATCGCACCGAATCATGTTATTAGTGTTACTAGTGCAGAAGTGGGAATGTGGAACATCATTTTTATACAATCTGCAGAGTCGATCGATCATCGGTAAGTTTATTTTTGCGGATAATCACCGTGATTGTTGTAGATATCAAATTTGCACGTTCGCCATATTGAAACTTTGACGTTTCGCGTTGTGTTGTGGATTGTTGAGGCTTGTATGTCAAATGCGGTTATAATGTTGTTGATTTTGTGTCATGTACCTGTGTTTTTTAGTGATTGTAATACTGATAATAATAATTTTTGGTAATTATTTATTGAAGTATGGTATGATGTGGGATGATTTAGGTATTAACTACTTCAATAAGTCCTTTCTTTCACAGTCACGGTTAAGTGGTCTCTACAGGGTCTTGCAGCTCGCCTCCCGTCTTCTGTAGCTCAGTTATTGACTTAAGTTAAGAGTTTGATATTTTACAGGCATAACCTGTATATCAGAGAGTATTTCAGGAAATTATTTTTGACCACACAGCTTATCCCAAAAACGTGCAACGTCATGATATATTTTTTTAAATTGCATGATATATTTTCTTACAGATTTGGGTGCCTTTTATAGATGCTTACACACCCTTAAAATTTTATTGAAATCGGTTAAGTGATAGTAGCGTAAAAAATAAAACAAAAAAATTTTTGCATCACTCGATTAAAAAATTAATGAAAACCACAAATAGCGTCTCGTTAATAAAATTTTATGACGTGCTCATTAAGTAAGGTCTAGTGGTAATTTTGTCCAAGTTCCATTGATCCAAATCGTACAGGGTGATCAATATCTACGGTCAAAGTTGTCAAACTTTAAAGCAAGCTATTTTTCTTATTTTAAATTGGAACCCCTACATATTCTTGTTAATCGATGCAGAATTAAATATCTGGGGGTGGCCTTCACCCAACTTACTAAACACTTTTGCAATTATTCAATTTTTTCAAGTCATAACCACTCTGGACCCTATCTAACGTCAGTTTCTATGACATAATGACATTTGTCATTATCAAACTGTTTCTATAAACCCTTACATCACCTAAACCGTGAATCCCACTGATCTAGAAATTTGTATATTTATATTTAAAGTCATTGGAGGATGGGCTTGGTCAAAATATATCGAAAAAAGTTAATGCCCTAGGACACTAAGCAGTACTTTATGCTTACTTCTCACAGTTATATTATTTTTCCTTATACATCAATACGACATAAACAAATTTATGTTTACAGTTACAGCCCCCCAAGAAATTAAAATCCGCCGAAATATCACCCTCATAAAAACCCCATAAATCGCCGCATAACAATTCGCGACCTAGTCGAAAATAGAGCTATTTCGGAGCGCCGTTCACGCGGGGGGCGGGGGCGGAAGCGACCCGAGTTTCCAGACATCTCGGCGCAGCCCTACATTTCATTCATGGTAACCGCCCCCGATGTCGGAGACGCAAAAAATATTTTACGACAAATTTGGACGCGACAGACAACTATTATTGTAAGTCCGAATCGATATTTATGCGGAAGTTATGGGACGCCCACACATGTTTGGAGTTCCGGTGGTTGCGAGGGGGCGGCGAAAAAATTGGCGAAGTCGCCAGACTATTCTATCAACCCCCCAACCCTCGGGGTTGATAGAAACGATCGATGTTGGTCGGTAATGTTTATGATAAGGATCAGGGATGTTAGATTTAGTGGGGATGCTTCTTGTCGCCTCTAACTTGCCACTTAATTGCTATTGTTTGTCGATTAGGGGTGGCGGGTAATGCGATTGGATCTTAAGATAAATTTGTTAAGTGTTGTATGTTTTTGTCGTTGTTTTTGTCCTTGTTATTTATTATTTAAATTCAACAAATTACATAAATAAATCTTGCCGTTTGAAATTTAATTATACATCTATTTTGGGGTCGTGTTTGTGAGTAAATAAATATTTAGGTACTTTGTGTATGCATTAAATATACTTTTCATCCAGAAAAATACACGTGACGTGGAAAATGTTAGTTTGAGGAATATATTATTCATTTTGTCAGGTAAAACTACTTAGAAATAAAAAATCTAATAAATGTTGAAGAGAAAATATTACTTATAAAACTTTTCCCCAAAATTAAATTATTACAATTTTACGTGGACTTTGTTTCTTCAAAATTCAGGTGACAAGCACCTGATTTGCAAGAAAAAACATTGTAAAGATTACGCATTTTACTAGCTATGAGTGCGATTTTATACAAAATATCAATAGAAATAACAGAGTGACCGAGTGAGCTCAGTATGGATGCAAAACTTGAATCATTACCTCCAAAATCATTGCCAATACAACCCTGTCTTTCGGCGTACTCGAAGGATCAATAAAAAACAAGCAAAAAAACTCAATAAATAGTTCTATTTGTTCCTTAAACGGCAAAATTTTTATGATGGTCTTGAGGATGTACTGCCCATCTCCTCTAACAACTAATTTTTACGTCATGTTGGGATAGCTTATGGTGGATTCTAGAAGCATATGCTGTCTGATAGACAATCGCGACATATTACTTTAAATCGACAAATACTTAATTGTTAGAATCTTATTATAGTAGGATATATATTATAAAAGTCGGTCTACATTGTCTGCAGTAGTGTCTGAAACGGCCGCGCCAGAGTCCTAATGCGAAATTACACCGTAAAACCGTGCGTGCACATTTTGAAATATGCAAATTGCCAGTTGTCGGGCCCTGCAATTACACACGGCTAATGTAATTGCACTGGGAGCGACGCGACGTATCCCTAATTAATTAGTGGATGCCGTTTTTTAATTGCCGGTTGGAGATAATGAGTAGTTCGCGTTTTGTTATGCCACGATGGACCCAGGGCTGTATTAATGCATAATAATCTCAATATATCAAACTGTTAGAGAGAACTCTATTCTTGGATATCAAGAAAAATTATTCTTGCCTATATAGTGTAGCATGAAGAGGATTTTTTTTCTATCCAAATAATATTTTATTCTAATATTTCAAAATATGTACTTAACGGCTATTATATATATTATATTATGTTTATGTTGAGTATATTTTGCTCTGACGAAGAAAATGTTATTCTTCTACATATAAAAAGAGTAAGACGTTCGTTTTACATCAATTGGGTGAAAATGATACATGCTTCAACGAATAAACAGTTTCTTGACCCAAAAGTATACGTGCGTATCGCTTAAAACAGACGTAATTGCTTTCAAGAAGTTCCTTCATACTCAAAACAAGAAAACGTAATACTTGGAACATCTTGGGTGCAAAATATACATGCTTCAACGAACAAACAGTTTCTTGACCCAAAAGTATACGTACGTATCGATTAAAACAGACGTAATTCCTTTCAAGCAGTTCCTTCATACTCAAAACAAGAAAACGTAATACTTGGAACATATTGGGTGCAAAATATACATGCTTCAACGAACAAACAGTTTCTTGACCCAAAAGTATACGTACGTATCGCTTAAAACAGACGTAATTCCTTTCAAGAAGTTCCTCCATATTCAAAACAAGAAAACGTAATACTTGGAACATCTTGGGTGCAAAATATACATGCTTCAACGAACAAACAGTTTCTTGACCCAAAAGTATACGTACGTATCGATTAAAACAGACGTAATTCCTTTCAAACAGTTCCTTCATACTCAAAACAAGAAAACGTAATACTTGGAACATATTGGGTGCAAAATATACATGCTTCAACGAACAAACAGTTTCTTGACCCAAAAGTATACGTACGTATCGCTTAAAACAGACGTAATTCTTTTCAGGCAGTTCCTTCATACTCAAAACAAGAAAACGTAATACTTGGAACATCTTGGGTGCAAAATATACATGCTTCAACGAACAAACAGTTTCTTGACCCAAAAGTATACGTGCGTATCGCTTAAAACAGACGTAATTGCTTTCAAGAAGTTCCTTCATACTCAAAACAAGAAAACGTAATACTTGGAACATCTTGGGTGCAAAATATACATGCTTCAACGAACAAACAGTTTCTTGACCCAAAAGTATACGTACGTATCGATTAAAACAGACGTAATTCCTTTCAAGCAGTTCCTTCATACTCAAAACAAGAAAACGTAATACTTGGAACATATTGGGTGCAAAATATACATGCTTCAACGAACAAACAGTTTCTTGACCCAAAAGTATACGTACGTATCGCTTAAAACAGACGTAATTCCTTTCAAGAAGTCTCTTCATACTCAAAACAAGAAAACGTAATACTTGGAACATCTTGGGTGCAAAATATACATGCTTCAACGAACAAACAGTTTCTTGACCCAAAAGTATACGTACGTATCGCTTAAAAGAGATGTAATTCCTTTCAAGAAGTTCCTTCATACTCAAAACAAGAAAACGTAATACTTGGAACATCTTGGGTGCAAAATATACATGCTTCAACGAACAAACAGTTTCTTGACCCAAAAGTATACGTACGTATCGCTTAAAGCGGACGTAATTCCTTTCAAGAAGTTCCTTCATACTCAAAACAAGAAAACGTAATACTTGGAACATCTTGGGTGCAAAATATACATGCTTCAACGAACAAACAGTTTCTTGACCCAAAAGTATACGTACGTATCGCTTAAAACAGACGTAATTCCTTTCAAGAAGTTCCTTCATACTCAAAACAAGAAAACGTAATACTTGGAACATCTTGGGTGCAAAATATACATGCTTCAACGAACAAACAGTTTCTTGACCCAAAAGTATACGTGTGTATCGCTTAAAACAGACGTAATTCCATTCAAGCAGTTCCTTCATACTTAAAACAAGAAAACGTAATACTTGACATTAACGAAATCATATCAGAAACTCTAATATTTGTGTGAACACATGTAACACTACATTTAAGCACAAGAGTAAACGTGTTTGGTCCAACATTACATTGATTTTTGAAAGAACAGATGCCAACAGATGTGCAATAGTGACTATTTCTCTTTCTATAAATATGCTTGACACAGAAACGATTTTGACACACAATCAATAATGCTGTGTAAATTTGTGAATAATAACTCTCATTGTTCACTTACTACATCATAAGTAATCGAACCACATTTGACAAATGGTTTATTATTATTGGTCACCTTTTGACATTGTTAATTTGCATAGGAGGCAAAGTGGTTACATTATTTTACTCCCACTGTGATCAAATAACGTTTACATAATATATAATACCCAGTAGATTATAATAATATCCGTTAGAGTATTGTGATAAACACCTGTATCTATAAATATCACAAATCTTCTTCCAAATAAAACATAATGAGCCTGAAGTGCAAGAACTGAAAGACACACGAGTTAATGGTCTCAACTGTATATCATTATTTTGTTGAAATTTTCTCATGAATGAAATAAATCGAAACTGGTTTAGACAGCGTACCTACGATTGGAAAATAAATCGAAATTTGATTGACGTGTTTCTCAAAACCAGACGATGCCTGTATCCGATACGAAAGACTGACGTCAAACCTAAAACTGAATAAACAAGAAATTCCCATTCTCTGAAATTCTTATTTATATACGAAATAATTCAACCTCACCGATCCAGTACTGTAATACTTAGTGATTTTAGCGATCAAATTAGAAGCTAATTAATAAATTGTTTCTAATGAATGGTACGAATGAATGAAAAGACTATGAACGGCTTTTAAAGATAACACGGCGCAATGAATGAGATGTAATATCGGTGTTTGTTTGACCCCGATTGTGGGGACTGTACACGATAAATTGCTTTTTATAACGGCCCGGATTGATGACAAAACTGAAACAACAAACTGTGGAATCTCCACATTGATAAAGAGGCATGTATAACCTTGTTGTGGAGCACTCATATTCACGAATGCATGTAGACTTGTATTTATGTACATACATACGGTCTAACCATTTTAAAGACGACCAGTTCTCCCATAAGAAAACCGGTTATTTACACGTGCGAGTAGGTCTCCTTTGCAGTGGTTTAGCTATACATAGTTACATACATACACTTCTATCTATTTGTGCTATCGATGTAGAAACTCGCATAATCCTGGATGCACGATTTACGTTATTAATTTGTATCGATCCTATCAAATGATGGACTCAAAGTTTACCATGCAATTTATAATTGAATTTTTAGTCTCCAATATCTTCTGCAATCTGTTATTTGTTTTAATACTGTTTTATTGACAATACTTTATAACATAATTATGATCCGAAATTGATTTTCAGTGTATCACAGTCATCAGATAGGCTGAAAACATAATATATCATAACTTGACGATAGGCGGCGCTATTTTGATTGCGAATTAACGGCGCAGGTGTTGAAATTTATGCTCCAAAAAAGCGGACGGTTGTCCATTATAATTGATTAATGCACGTCCAGATAACTCTGATAATACCAGAGCACCATTTTAGATGAAATATTACGCGAAAAGTGGGAAATATTGTTACTGTGACAAGGATGTTACGCAATATGGTTCACGTTAAAAAAATATGCAAAAGTAGTGCTTTCAAGCTGTATTTTGATGAATCGAAAGAATGTCAACATTCGGAAGGGTCGTGGGGAATATCAGACTCGTTCATAAGACCCTCAACACGTAAAGATCCTTCCATTTTAAAATATGCTTTAAAAGGCTCGTCACGTAGTCTAGAACCCAATAACTCGGCTTTTTCTTTTGATAAACCTAAGTCTTTAATCCCGAATAACCTAAGTCTTTAATCCTGAATAACCTAAGTCTTTAATCCTGAATAACCTAAGTCTTTAATCCTGAATAACCTAAGTCTTTAATCCTGAATAACCTAAGTCTTTAATCCTGAATAACCTAAGTCTTTAATCCTGAATAACCTAGGTCTTTAATCCTGAATAACCTAAGTCTTTAATCCTGAATAACCTAAGTCTTTAATCCTGAATAACCTAAGTCTTTAATCCTGATAACCTAAGTCTTTAATCCTGAATAACCTAAGTCTTTAATCCTGAATAACCTAAGTCTTTAATCCTGAATAACCTAAGTCTTTAATCCTGAATAACCTAAGTCTTTAATCCTGAATAACCTAAGTCTTTAATCCTGAATAACCTAAGTCTTTAATCCTGAATAACCTAAGTCTTTAATCCTGAATAACCTAAGTCTTTAATCCTGAATAACCTAAGTCTTTAATCCTGAATAACCTAGGTCTTTAATCCTGAATAACCTAAGTCTTTAATCCTGAATAACCTAAGTCTTTAATCCTGAATAACCTAAGTCTTTAATCCTGAATAACCTAAGTCTTTAATCCTGAATAACCTAAGTCTTTAATCCTGAATAACCTAAGTCTTTAATCCTGAATAACCTAAGTCTTTAATCCTGAATAACCTAAGTCCTAAATCATTCAGTTCGCACTGATTTATAAGGTGAGGTGTTCCTAAAACGTCAAATGGTGAATCTTCACGACTTGCCTGATTGGACAGAGTGATTTCAGACACTCTGTCTAATCAGGCAAGTTTCTTCAAACAGGCGACATTTTTTCTATGTCAAAAATTGAAGATGTTGAAGTGGATGGTGCACTTGGGAGAGGATGGTTCTCTCCATGGGGGATAGGTCGCAATGCCGATGGCAAATTTGGATATTGTATGCTTATCCTTCTTCGAATATCCGGAGACGCTTATCGTACAAAAATAGCAATCGTCTACATGATTGGAAGGCTCTCGCCACAACATGGGAACTGCAAACTGCATTTTCTTTTGCTTCCCCCTTTCATCCACTTTAAAAGTCCTATCTAACAGGAAATACAGCATATATTAGGTGTCCATGGCTTTTCCAGATCTTTAATTCTAAAACTTCCTGGAAAGCTGAAGAATAAAGTAAAATACTCTATAAACAATCTTGAAATAAGTCAAGATAAAAGGAATTTCGGTTACCAGGTGGATCTTATATGGAAAATGTATCACCGCATCAGTATTTTTTCGGTCAATCTTTATTATGCGCGTGTCGAACGTCATAATGAATGGCAGATGGTCATGGCGCGGGATATCACGCAAAAGTCAAACAGTCTTTGCAAATTTTTATACAAATAAGCGATCCAACGCACATCTTTACGTACACCCACGTGTTCCACATCCGTATTGCTTTTTTATTTCGAGCAGCAGCAAAATCCGCGAACATAAAAAATACTAAATTTAGATTGACGTTCTTCAGTTTTATGCCTTTTGCACACCATTATCCAATACACTATAAATTTAACTTCAAACCTTGTTTTTCTTTAGAATCTTTCTTTAGATAATCACTCCAATATTGATGTATGGAAAATTAATTTATAAGTAGTATATCGTATTGATTTTAAATTATGTGGAAGTCATTCTAAATCTATAAATCACATTTTTCAAAGATAACTTGCAGCATTACTGAGAACTCTACTAATTTATTAATAATACCCAACTTATCTGTTTATTTGCGATGCTTGTTTTAGTTCTAGACTTCAATTAATGAAGTCGGTGTTGATTGATGTAAGATAGTTGAGGTAAAAATGCTAGTTGAGGACAAAGAAGTGAACTCGCTTACGTAAAGGCAAGGTTATCGAAGAGATTAACAAGTATTTCATTCAGAATAATTTCAATTCATGGAGGAAGTGCAGAAATAGAAATATAGTGGTAAATATACCCGTTTTCAAAGCGAGCTTAGCTGGATTTGAGTTAAAACAGGCAGAACTTAAACTTAAGAAACTTAAGGAACTACTATTAAAATTCTTATTAGAATAAAATATTATTTGTATAGAAAAAGAATTTTACTTTTATCTACAAATATTCCACCCCTTATAACACCCATAATAAACAGGGATACGCCTAAATGTATCCCCTAAATTCAACAAAAATCGACCATTGTCCAACGTCGTTCAAATAGTATAATAAAACGTCATGATGGCACGTCTCCAGCGGTGAGTATGACGCCAGTTCGGAAATTGCACCCCTTTGTGTTAAGGGTAGGTCGTCTGGACGGCCCGGTTTAAAGAGACACTTTTGCCCAAGTGGTATCGTCACGCCACCACAGCATTTGTCAGTGCAGTGTCGTTCCAGACCGAAAATTCTCTAGTCAAAGTTTGACGAAGTTTGGCTGTGATGCATTTGAGTCGACAAAGTGGTTTTCGTGGTTTCTCTGTTCCGTTTCTTTGTGCTAGACGTGGTGTTGAGTGAGGTTTAGGGCTCATGCTGTGAGAAGTGTGAGTGGTGGTTGTGTTTTTATTGTGAGGTGTTGCGTAATTTTTGTTGTGATTATTTAATTGTATTGATGAAAATTGGCCGAATAACTTCTTGGTTCTTTAACGCAAGATCAAGCAAAGAGTAAGCCAGTAAGCAAGGACTTTGAGTGGTTTGTTGACGTCATCGATGGGGTTCCAGGTACCACCCGGTGCGCGCGGAAAATAGTTATTTCTTTTCGGGTACTTTAGGTTATGGGCTTCTTCTCGGAAACGAATCAAACGCAATCGTGCCGCTGCGGCGGCATTTATTCGCCGACAACGTTTAATATTTTCGCGTTTACGACCTACCGCGACGCGCACCTACTCCAAACAATGCACGGCCGTGCAGCAATGATTCTTTAAAACACCCAACAAAATATTGTGTATGTAGAAGAATAACATTTTCTTCGTCAGAGCAAAATATACTCAAATTCACACTCAAATTCTTATTACAATAAAATATTATTTGAATACCAAAAATATCCTCTTCATGCCACACTATATACGCAAGATTATTTTTTCTTGATATCCAAGAATAGAGTTCTCTCTGTGTAGGCTTTTCCACTACAATCCTGGTTTTCCTCATAATCCTTGTAAGTCACCCATGAAATAGAACATCGACCCATAGATGTAAACAAACAATATACGAACACTCAATATCGTCGAACTTATATAGCGGTGATATGTGGCAAAAGACGCGAGAAACTGTTAGCGCCATCTGTAAAGTAATTGCACAACTTTCTATGTATCTCTCAGAGTAAGAATCTTGGGTCAAGAAACTGTTTTTTCTTTGAAGCATATATATTTTTCGTCCAACGAAATATCTTTGTTGTTGTAAGACGAACGTCTGCTTTTTTATTGAAGAAAAACTTTTTTTTCTGTGGACTGTATTATATTTTTTTTTTTTTTTATCAATAGTTACAATGCATGGTTACATCAAATTCAAATATACGCCTACTTATATAACACAAATATTAACATTTTTAACGAACATTCCGCCTCCATTGGCAGAGCTATGGCCTGGCAACAGTGTCGAACGCTTTCAATGGCAAAATTGCAATCTTATTTGCGCTGCGTACGATCTCACCCGTCTGCACTCTCAATGTCACCACTCGTACCACTCCGTCCGCGCCTGGATGAATTTTTGTAATTCGCCCAATCTTCCATAATCTCGGTGGAAGATTATCTTCTTTTATGATCGCTAGCTCGCCAATTTGCGGGGAACTTGTCATTTTAATCCACTTCTGACGTTGCTGTAAGGTGTGTAAATATTCCGTACTCCAGCGCTGCCAGAAGGATTGTACCAGTTTCTGATTGTGTTGGTACTGCGATAAACGATTTGCAGGTACATCCGTCACATCTTCCTCTGGCACAGCAGTTAGGTTTCTCCCAATGAGAAAATGACCAGGTGTTAGTGGATTTAAATCACTACAGCAATCACTCATGGGTGAAATGGGTCGTGAGTTTAATACCGCTTCAATTTGCGTCAATACAGTGTTAAATGATTCAAAGGTTAAAGGTGAATTGCCTAATACCCTTTTTAAGTGTGTTTTTACCGAACCAATTCCCGCTTCCCAAATTCCGCCAAAATTTGGTGCTCTAGGTGGAATGAACTTCCAAGTTATACCTTGCTCGGCTAAGTATCGTACAATTTCGTCATTGTGTGACAATATAAAATCATACAGTTTTCTACCAAATGTGTGACGGTGAGTCTAAATAGACTCTGACTGCACGAAACGATATGTACATCGATATGTGTGGACTGTATTATATTTCTTTTTTTTATCAATAGTTACAATGCATGGTTACATCAAATTCAAATATACGCCTACTTATATAACACAAATATTAACATTTTTAACGAATGTGTGACGGTGAGTCTAAATAGACTCTGACTGCACGAAACGATATGTACATCGATATGTGTGGACTGTATTATATTTCTTTTTTTTTATCAATAGTTACAATGCATGGTTACATCAAATTCAAATATACGCCTACTTATATAACACAAATATTAACATTTTTAACGAACATTCCGAATGTTCGTTAAAAATGTTAATATTTGTGTTATATAAGTAGGCGTATATTTGAATTTGATGTAACCATGCAAATGTATGACGGTGAGTCTAAATAGACTCTGACTGCACGAAACGATATGTACATCGATATGTGTGGACTGTATTATATTTCTTTTTTTTATCAATAGTTACAATGCATGGTTACATCAAATTCAAATATACGCCTACTTATATAACACAAATATTAACATTTTTAACGAACATTCCTAAATTCTTAAATCGTAAGAATAACTAACCTTTGAAACCCTTATTTTACTAGAATACCTATCTTTCTAGATAAAAAACAAGAAATTAGCCACATAAACACATCTAATAGTGGATTGCACCCAAGAATTTTCACCTATCCATCTCTCTGCTACCCTAATACAGCGAACATCTGATCTCCGCCATCACCCTTTCTTCTTCACAATCAAATTAAATATATCAACCACACGAAGCATCATATTTTTCCCCAACAAAAGCGAGAGACCTCCTGCATACCACTGCTCTCCTAATGCAGGTGGGTTGTGATATTTCCTTATATGGTTGCGTCCAAACGTATATTGTATCCGTTTCATTCTAGCTGGCAGATAAATACGCGTTTTAATATCGTAGTTGGGCGGTAGGGTGTGCTGCGGTACGATATTCGTTTCTGCGTATGGCGCGCAGGAAAATGTGGTTGTTTTTGTGCGGTACCCGGAGGTCGAGATGCGGCGCGCTCCGTGAAATATGGGAAAAATTCCGGGCGGGCTTTATGGTGTCCTGATAGCGAAGGACTGCGAGGCGACCGCAACCGGATGAATTGGGGGAATGCGGAATTTTGGTTTTGAGGTTTTTATGTTGTTGCTGGTTATTATTAGTGGCTCCCATAGAAAATAAAATCTCCATTTACTAACCAGTTTTTAGTATTTACTTTTACTTCAAAGAAATGCTTCATGTCACTTGCAGTAAATACTAAACATTATAGCTTTTACTCTACATTACTCTTGAAGCAAGAGAATAGTAAGTACTAGGAGTATACGTACGTATCGCTTAGAAGAGACGTAATTCCTTTCAAGCAGTTCCTTCATACTCAAAACAAGAAAACGTAATACTTGGAACATCTTGGGTGCAAAATATACATGCTTCAACGAACAAACAGTTTCTTGACCCAAAAGTATACGTACGTATCGCTTAAAACAGACGTAATTCCTTTCAAGAAGTTCCTTCATACTCAAAACAAGAAAACGTAATACTTGGAACATCTTGGGTGCAAAATATACATGCTTCAACGAACAAACAGTTTCTTGACCCAAAAGTATACGTACGTATCGCTTAAAACAGACGTAATTCCTTTCAAGAAGTTCCTTCATACATAAAACAAGAAAACGTAATACTTGGAACATCTTGGTTGCAAAATATACATGCTTCAACGAACAAACAGTTTCTTGACCCAAAAGTATACGTACGTATCGCTTAAAACAGACGTAATTCCTTTCAAGCAGTTCCTTCATACTCAAAACAAGAAAACGTAATACTTGGAACATCTTGGGTGCAAAATATACATGCTTCAACGAACAAACAGTTTCTTGACCCAAAAGTATACGTACGTATCGCTTAAAACAGACGTAATTCCTTTCAAGAAGTTCCTTCATACTCAAAACAAGAAAACGTAATACTTGGAACATCTTGGGTGCAAAATATATATGCTTCAACGAACAAACAGTTTCTTGACCCAAAAGTATACGTACGTATCGCTTAAAACAGACGTAATTCCTTTCAAGAAGTTCCTTCATACTCAAAACAAGAAAACGTAATACTTGGAACATCTTGGGTGCAAAATATACATGCTTCAACGAACAAACAGTTTCTTGACCCAAAAGTATACGTACGTATCGCTTAAAACAGACGTAATTCCTTTCAAGAAGTTCCTTCATACTCAAAACAAGAAAACGTAATACTTGGAACATCTTGGGTGCAAAATATACATGCTTCAACGAACAAAGAGTTTCTTGACCCAAAAGTATACGTACGTATCGCTTAAAACAGACGTAATTCCTTTCAAGAAGTTCCTTCATACTCAAAACATGAAAACGTAATACTTGGAATATCTTGGGTGCAAAATATACATGCTTCAACGAACAAACAGTTTCTTGACCCAAAAGTATACGTACGTATCGCTTAAAACAGACGTAATTCCTTTCAAGCAGTTCCTTCATACTCAAAACAAGAAAACGTAATACTTGGAACATCTTGGGTGCAAAATATACATGCTTCAACGAACAAACAGTTTCTTGACCCAAAAGTATACGTACGTATCGCTTAAAACAGACGTAATTCCTTTCAAGAAGTTCCTTCATACTCAAAACAAGAAAACGTAATACTTGGAACATCTTGGGTGCAAAATATACATGTTTCAACGAACAAACAGTTTCTTGACCCAAAAGTATACGTACGTATCGCTTAAAACAGACGTAATTCCTTTCAAGCAGTTCCTTCATACTTAAAACAAGAAAACGTAATACTTGGAACATCAAGAAAATCATATTCTTACTCTGAAAATTTTATATTTTACTTGAATCAATCAAATCACTCAGTATTCTTAAATTTTACACTCTGTGTAGATACTATAATATTTATCAACCTAATTATTCTGCGCAACAACGTGGTATCTCCACGTTTTTATTTTTTTAAACGTTGCGCCTCTAATAGAGAAAATATACATGAAAAATCGATATATTTGCTAAGAAACAAATCAAAATTAATATGAATATGTTAATTTGTACTAATAACTAATTTAATTTAGATGGTTAGTGCTAAAACCCATTTTGTATCAATGTACTATTCACTCAGTAAAAATAGACATGATAGCATGTTCAGTAATAACTTTTTAAAAACATTTTTACAACATACAGATTTTTTTTATTCAAAAATTGAATGAAACGAATTTGCTGTAAGTCAAAGAAAGATCAATGTTAAATAGTGGCAGACGTATTTGTATGAACATTAATTAATTTAAACATAATATTTTCAACAGAAAGGAGGATTTTCTTTCAAGAACTCCTTTACTGTTTGACAATTTAGACTTGTAATCAATCAAAGGACCTTGATTATAATCCAAACATAGTGTAGTCGAAAAACACGATAAAATATTATGATCGACCCTTTTTCTCCAGGGAAATCTTTAGTAAAAACTACAGACTTATTCCCAAATGAAGAGAAACCAGAATACCGCTTGCTTTCTATAGCTCAGCTTATATAAGCTCAAACTAAGCTAGCGTGTGACTAAAGACTGTCAACGCCATCTCCCCGCCAGTAGGCATAGCGATAATTTTAATGAAACCGCACGTTTTTCATTCAAACACATTTCACTCAAATCTTATACGTATTTCTCTTCCAAATAATTTCATATAGAATATTTATTTATCTCAAAGCCGATCTTTATTTCAAATAAAACAATTCCTTTCTCTCTCTGTTTGGAATGTTTGAAATCGAATTTGTCTGCGTTATAGGTACGGACGATTGAATGAAAACCATCTGTTAATACGACTTTACAGAGCGCGTAATTATTTAAACCAACAGATGACACTTAGTGCGCGTACCTCCATTTGGCCGGGACCATGAATAATGTCCCGTTAATTGGAACGACCAACAGAAAAATTGTTATGGCGATTTACCTATTTTAACACGTCACGTCCATGTATGGCGTAGTATCTCAGTAAAGGTTGTAATTAGTTCAGATAAATTACTTTATTCCATTTTCAATTACTCAGAGCACTATCTTGAAATGAAAGTAATTAATATTAGAACTTAAATATTACTTTATAAGCACTATAAAGTGCTTAGAGTTTAGCAATCTATTGTGTGGTTGTCCACACACACAGAACTGCATCTCATTAAGACAGTTTTGCAAGAAGTAATGATTTACAACTAACCAGTGACGGCAACCTGACGGAAAAACATCACAAAGGCCAACGGTTATTTATGGGTTAATAAATAATGCGCGTCGAGTAATTTCGATTATTATTAGTGCTAATTTATATTGCAACAGTGAAAGCAGCGCAGCCGTGTGAGTGCGCACTGCAACGCAGATAATCGACGTAATAACCGTAACTGTGCACTTCTGTACCTGTATGCAGTACCTGCTTGTCTATTCTAACTTCTCTAAAGTCTCCAACGTACATTAACAAGCGCAAAATTCGCATAATTAGGAAGTGTACCATGTTCTGCAGGCCGTACCGTGTGTTTATCTCGCTTCTTATCTTGTTTAGAAGTCAGACAGCTTCAATCGGACACGCTCATTACATTCCACGATTAGACAGAAATAATTGATTATAGGTTATACTTCCTGATGGCTGTCAGAAGGTGTTGAGGAAATTGACATTCGTTTGAAAATGCTGACTAGAAGAACAAATTATAACCATCGAATGTTTGAAGTGTAATTTTTTTCTACAAAACACATATAAATTGAGATGGCATAATAACTTATAAATCTTCAATTTTATCGAAAAAAGATTCATTATACATAGAGAGAACTCTATTCTTGGATATCAAGAAATATTGTTCTTGATATCCTAGTGTAGTATGTAGAAGATTTTCATTATAGTAGTTTCAACGGTTAGATATTCTTATGATTTAAGAATTTAGTATGTTTATGTTGAGTATATTTTGCTCTAACGAAGAAAATGTTAGATGTTCGTTTTACAACAACAATATTTTGTTGCGTGAAAAATATATGTACATGCCTCAACGAACAAACAGTTTCTTGACCCAAAAGTATACGTACGTATCGCTTAAAACAGACGTAATTCCTTTCAAACAATTTCTTCATACTTAAAACAAGGAAACGTAATACTTGGAACATCAAGAAAATCATATTCTTACTCTGAGAATTTTATATTTTGTTGGGTGAAAAATATATGTACATTCTTCAACGAACAAACAGTTTCTTGACCCAAAAGTATACGTACGTATCGCTTAAAACAGACGTAATTCCTTTCAAACAATTTCTTCATAATTAAAACAAGGAAACGTAATACTTGGAACATCAAGAAAATCATATTCTTACTCTGAGAATTTTATATTTTGTTGGGTGAAAAATATATGTACATTCTTCAACGAACAAACAGTTTCTTGACCCAAAAGCATACGTACGTATCGCTTAAAACAGACGTAATTCCTTTCAAACAATTCCTTCATACTTAAAACAAGGAAACGTAATACTTGGAACATCAAGAAAATCATATTCTTACTCTGAGAATTTTATACTTTGTTGGGTGAAAAATATATGTACATTCTTCAACGAACAAACAGTTTCTTGACCCAAAAGTATACGTACGTATCGCTTAAAACAGACGTAATTCCTTTCAAACAATTCCTTCATACTTAAAACAAGGAAACGTAATACTTGGAACATCAAGAAAATCATATTCTTACTCTGAGAATTTTATATTTTGTTGGGTGAAAAATATATGTACATTCTTCAACGAACAAACAGTTTCTTGACCCAAAAGTATACGTACGTATCGCTTAAAACAGACGTAATTCCTTTCAAACAATTCCTTCATACTTAAAACAACGAAACGTAATACTTGGAACATCAAGAAAATTATATTCTTACTCTGAGAATTTTATATTTTGTTGGGTGAAAAATATATGTACATTCTTCAACGAACAAACAGTTTCTTGACCCAAAAGTATACGTACGTATCGCTTAAAACAGACGTAATTCCTTTCAAACAATTCCTTCATACTTAAAACAACGAAACGTAATACTTGGAACATCAAGAAAATTATATTCTTACTCTGAGAATTTTATATTTTGTTGGGTGAAAAATATATGTACATTCTTCAACGAACAAACAGTTTCTTGATCCAAAAGTATACGTACGTATCGCTTAAAACAGACGTAATTCCTTTCAAACAATTCCTTCATACTTAAAACAAGGAAACGTAATACTTGGAACATCAAGAAAATCATATTCTTACTCTGAGAATTTTATATTTTGTTGGGTGAAAAATATATGTACATTCTTCAACGAACAAACAGTTTCTTGATCCAAAAGTATACGTACGTATCGCTTAAAACGGACGTAATTCCTTTCAAACAATTCCTTCATACTTAAAACGAGGAAACGTAATACTTGGAACATCAAGAAAATCATATTCTTACTCTGAGAATTTTATATTTTGTTGGGTGAAAAATATATGTACATTCTTCAACGAACAAACAGTTTCTTGACCCAAAAGTATACGTACGTATCGCTTAAAACAGACGTAATTCCTTTCAAACAATTCCTTCATACTTAAAACGAGGAAACGTAATACTTGGAACATCAAGAAAATCATATTCTTACTCTGAGAATTTTATATTTTGTTGGGTGAAAAATATATGTACATTCTTCAACGAACAAACATTTTCTTGACCCAAAAGTATACGTACGTATCGCTTAAAACAGACGTAATTCCTTTCAAACAATTCCTTCATACTTAAAACAAGGAAACGTAATACTTGGAACATCAAGAAAATCATATTCTTACTCTGAGAATTTTATATTTTGTTGGGTGAAAAATATATGTACATTCTTCAACGAACAAACATTTTCTTGACCCAAAAGTATACGTACGTATCGCTTAAAACAGACGTAATTCCTTTCAAACAATTCCTTCATACTTAAAACGAGGAAACGTAATACTTGGAACATCAAGAAAATCATATTCTTACTTTGAGAATTTTATATTTTGTTGGGTGAAAAATATATGTACATTCTTCAACGAACAAACAGTTTCTTGACCCAAAAGTATACGTACGTATCGCTTAAAACAGACGTAATTCCTTTCAAACAATTCCTTCATACTTAAAACAAGGAAACGTAATACTTGGAACATCAAGAAAATCATATTCTTACTCTGAGAATTTTATATTTTGTTGGGTGAAAAATATATGTACATTCTTCAACGAACAAACAGTTTCTTGACCCAAAAGTATACGTACGTATCGCTTAAAACAGACGTAATTCCTTTCAAACAATTCCTTCATACTTAAAACAACGAAACGTAATACTTGGAACATCAAGAAAATTATATTCTTACTCTGAGAATTTTATATTTTGTTGGGTGAAAAATATATGTACATTCTTCAACGAACAAACAGTTTCTTGACCCAAAAGTATACGTACGTATCGCTTAAAACAGACGTAATTCCTTTCAAACAATTCCTTCATACTTAAAACAACGAAACGTAATACTTGGAACATCAAGAAAATTATATTCTTACTCTGAGAATTTTATATTTTGTTGGGTGAAAAATATATGTACATTCTTCAACGAACAAACAGTTTCTTGATCCAAAAGTATACGTACGTATCGCTTAAAACAGACGTAATTCCTTTCAAACAATTCCTTCATACTTAAAACAAGGAAACGTAATACTTGGAACATCAAGAAAATCATATTCTTACTCTGAGAATTTTATATTTTGTTGGGTGAAAAATATATGTACATTCTTCAACGAACAAACAGTTTCTTGATCCAAAAGTATACGTACGTATCGCTTAAAACGGACGTAATTCCTTTCAAACAATTCCTTCATACTTAAAACGAGGAAACGTAATACTTGGAACATCAAGAAAATCATATTCTTACTCTGAGAATTTTATATTTTGTTGGGTGAAAAATATATGTACATTCTTCAACGAACAAACAGTTTCTTGACCCAAAAGTATACGTACGTATCGCTTAAAACAGACGTAATTCCTTTCAAACAATTCCTTCATACTTAAAACGAGGAAACGTAATACTTGGAACATCAAGAAAATCATATTCTTACTCTGAGAATTTTATATTTTGTTGGGTGAAAAATATATGTACATTCTTCAACGAACAAACATTTTCTTGACCCAAAAGTATACGTACGTATCGCTTAAAACAGACGTAATTCCTTTCAAACAATTCCTTCATACTTAAAACGAGGAAACGTAATACTTGGAACATCAAGAAAATCATATTCTTACTCTGAGAATTTTATATTTTGTTGGGTGAAAAATATATGTACATTCTTCAACGAACAAACATTTTCTTGACCCAAAAGTATACGTACGTATCGCTTAAAACAGACGTAATTCCTTTCAAACAATTCCTTCATACTTAAAACGAGGAAACGTAATACTTGGAACATCAAGAAAATCATATTCTTACTTTGAGAATTTTATATTTTGTTGGGTGAAAAATATATGTACATTCTTCAACGAACAAACAGTTTCTTGACCCAAAAGTATACGTACGTATCGCTTAAAACAGACGTAATTCCTTTCAAACAATTCCTTCATACTTAAAACAAGGAAACGTAATACTTGGAACATCAAGAAAATCATATTCTTACTCTGAGAATTTTATATTTTGTTGGGTGAAAAATATATGTACATTCTTCAACGAACAAACAGTTTCTTGACCCAAAAGTATACGTACGTATCGCTTAAAACAGACGTAATTCCTTTCAAACAATTCCTTCATACTTAAAACAACGAAACGTAATACTTGGAACATCAAGAAAATTATATTCTTACTCTGAGAATTTTATATTTTGTTGGGTGAAAAATATATGTACATTCTTCAACGAACAAACAGTTTCTTGATCCAAAAGTATACGTACGTATCGCTTAAAACAGACGTAATTCCTTTCAAACAATTCCTTCATACTTAAAACAAGGAAACGTAATACTTGGAACATCAAGAAAATCATATTCTTACTCTGAGAATTTTATATTTTGTTGGGTGAAAAATATATGTACATTCTTCAACGAACAAACAGTTTCTTGATCCAAAAGTATACGTACGTATCGCTTAAAACGGACGTAATTCCTTTCAAACAATTCCTTCATACTTAAAACGAGGAAACGTAATACTTGGAACATCAAGAAAATCATATTCTTACTCTGAGAATTTTATATTTTGTTGGGTGAAAAATATATGTACATTCTTCAACGAACAAACAGTTTCTTGACCCAAAAGTATACGTACGTATCGCTTAAAACAGACGTAATTCCTTTCAAACAATTCCTTCATACTTAAAACGAGGAAACGTAATACTTGGAACATCAAGAAAATCATATTCTTACTCTGAGAATTTTATATTTTGTTGGGTGAAAAATATATGTACATTCTTCAACGAACAAACATTTTCTTGACCCAAAAGTATACGTACGTATCGCTTAAAACAGACGTAATTCCTTTCAAACAATTCCTTCATACTTAAAACGAGGAAACGTAATACTTGGAACATCAAGAAAATCATATTCTTACTTTGAGAATTTTATATTTTGTTGGGTGAAAAATATATGTACATTCTTCAACGAACAAACAGTTTCTTGACCCAAAAGTATACGTACGTATCGCTTAAAACAGACGTAATTCCTTTCAAACAATTCCTTCATACTTAAAACAAGGAAACGTAATACTTGGAACATCAAGAAAATCATATTCTTACTCTGAGAATTTTATATTTTGTTGGGTGAAAAATATATGTACATTCTTCAACGAACAAACAGTTTCTTGACCCAAAAGTATACGTACGTATCGCTTAAAACAGACGTAATTCCTTTCAAACAATTCCTTCATACTTAAAACAACGAAACGTAATACTTGGAACATCAAGAAAATTATATTCTTACTCTGAGAATTTTATATTTTGTTGGGTGAAAAATATATGTACATTCTTCAACGAACAAACAGTTTCTTGACCCAAAAGTATACGTACGTATCGCTTAAAACAGACGTAATTCCTTTCAAACAATTCCTTCATACTTAAAACAACGAAACGTAATACTTGGAACATCAAGAAAATTATATTCTTACTCTGAGAATTTTATATTTTGTTGGGTGAAAAATATATGTACATTCTTCAACGAACAAACAGTTTCTTGATCCAAAAGTATACGTACGTATCGCTTAAAACAGACGTAATTCCTTTCAAACAATTCCTTCATACTTAAAACAAGGAAACGTAATACTTGGAACATCAAGAAAATCATATTCTTACTCTGAGAATTTTATATTTTGTTGGGTGAAAAATATATGTACATTCTTCAACGAACAAACAGTTTCTTGATCCAAAAGTATACGTACGTATCGCTTAAAACGGACGTAATTCCTTTCAAACAATTCCTTCATACTTAAAACGAGGAAACGTAATACTTGGAACATCAAGAAAATCATATTCTTACTCTGAGAATTTTATATTTTGTTGGGTGAAAAATATATGTACATTCTTCAACGAACAAACAGTTTCTTGACCCAAAAGTATACGTACGTATCGCTTAAAACAGACGTAATTCCTTTCAAACAATTCCTTCATACTTAAAACAAGAAAACGTAATACTTCAAACATCAAGAAAATCATATTCTTACTCTGAGAATTTTATATTTTGTTGGGTGAAAAATATATGTACATTCTTCAACGAACAAACAGTTTCTTGACCCAAAAGTATACGTACGTATCGCTTAAAACAGACGTAATTCCTTTCAAACAATTCCTTCATACTTAAAACGTAATACTTGGAACAAGAAAATCATATTCTTACTCTGAGAATTTTATATTTTACTTGAACCAACCAAATGATCTTTCTGAGGATATAGAAACAAGTGATATTCTTTACGTTTCATTGACAATTATATAACGACATTTGTTTGTGTAGACGTAAAAAACCCAATCTAAAAATATTGTGGTCGACATATTAGTGACAAAATACTTCTTAAAATACAAAATTAGCATAACTGCACTTTTAAGCGACATTGTTATTTTCGAAACCTTGAATTTTGACAATTGGAATTAGCCTAATCCCATAATCCGTCCTTTAAAACTGTCAAGGTGTGTTGTATATTTAACCCAATTAATAATCTGTTACATAAATTATATAATGAGTGCTTTAATTAATATCTTTCAGTCGTATGCACCAAATAATCATTAAAATTAATTAGTTTTTTTCTTCTTTTGTGTTTTTAATAGGTTCTGTCTTTGTACATTGAAGCTGTCAGTTGACGACTCTTTAATCAAATCATTATTTTATTATGTTTGGATTATAATCATAGGACCTTGATTATAATCCAAACATAGTGTAGTCGAAAAAGACCACAGACTTATTCCCAAATGAAGAGAAACCAGAACACCGCTCGCTTTCTATAGCTCAGTTTATATAAACTCAAACTAAGCCAACGTGTGACTAGAGACGTCGACGCCATCTCCCCGCCAGTAGACATAGCGATAATTTTTAATGAAACCGCTTTTCTCTTCTAAATAATTTCAAATAGAATATTACCTATTTACCCAAGGCCGAACGCATTCTATTTCTCCATATAACTCGGCTATTATACTAATTATATTGACTATAAAACGATAATACTCTAGTGGTAAGGCAAACAGACGTGACGTCTGAAATCGTGGGTGTACACATATGAACGTTGAGCAGAGTTTGAGCGCATTTTTACTGTGGAAGTAGAATCTGCTTGTCGAGAGCATCAGCCCGTATAGTCGGGAAATATTGACACTTCCTCTGACGCAAAACACCGCATCACAAGCACTGTTTGACAACCGACGTCCGTCGTGACGACAAAGTAATACCTGATTACGAAGATAAACACTACAATAATGTACTTTATGATGCATGTGTTCCATAAAATAGATTCCATAAAATAGTGTTCTATTTTAAGTTTATGTGGATAAATAATTTAGCTCCGCAGCGCTGTTTACATGACTGTAAAATCCTCCAAGATTTCCGCAAGGAAAATAAGTTTGAATTGGTACATGTATCGTCGTTCTTGATCGGAAAATCGACGTTTGTATTTGATCTGGGACGTATTTAGGTTATAGGGAACATTACGTGGGTGGGAAGACATTGCGTCGTTACTCATAAGTTTATGGGGTTGGACCTTTTATCGAAACTGGTCGTTCAATTCGGCAAAATACGATCCCTCTTATCTCTAAGTATGTATTGGACGACCCCGAATGAATCGCAGCGAATGTGAAATATCCAGGCAATATGCTGATGTGTCGCCATCTATGTTATGCCATCGATGTCACACACAAGTGCTGGAAATGATTCTTTGCCTTGGCCATTTTCTTTTCTTTCGACTTTTTTTTTTAGAATGCTTACATTATCTTTTAGACAGAAAAGTAATTTTCTATCTATCTACCTATACTAATTACGAACTTTCAAGTGTAGGGCGCGTTCAGCGGAATCGCCTATTTTCGCCGACATTTGCGATCGAGTAGCTGCAAAATTGGGCTTTTCGATATTACTTTTGACGCTCGAATTGAAAAAAGGACACAATTCCGCGTGGACTGCGCGATATTTTGTAAATTAAATGCGTCAATTTTGAAAAAAAAAAATCACGTTTTTGCACCTCTTCGGGTGAAGGCGAACCTCGAGAAAATGTCACGTGACGTCTAGAAATTCCGACAAGCGGATCGATGAACGTCAAAAATTTACATTTTTTATCCGTTCCTGCCGACCTTATAAAAGCCGCTCGCTCTCATGTCTTACGATAAGATCCCTCTAAATACCCTTCGCAAAGAGTTTTGAGCAAAAAAACGGCCTTAAAAACAATTTTCGATCCAAAAAATCGATTTTTGTCGACCCGTGTTTTGCTGCTATTACCACAGTAACGTCAAACCCGAAACGCCCCCTGCCGGACATTCGTAACAACAGTAACAGATCGCAGATAACCTAAAATGTATCCTAAAATGTCCATATTGCGAATGTGGACAGGTGGGAAGCCTTAACCACATATTTCTAGAATGCCTAATAACTAAAATCGAAAATTTTGACATATACACAGAGCTAGTTTTCTTCTAATTTCACTTCATCTTTTTTTTTTTAAATATACTGAGAATATTTCATAAGTGACACTTATAGAATAAGTTGAAACAATAGTTGAACAATTTATGTTGCTGTTTTTTTTTCTTTCTACAAAACGAATTATATTTATGTCCTTTGAAATATCAAAGACCAGGAGACTAGGAGTTATACCAAGCAACTTTGGCAGGATCTCAGCCAAGCCAGAGGTCCTGGCAAGGCTTGTTTGGTCCGATAGCCTTCTAGACAGCACGGCCTCTTCTCCTGGCCGCCAGGCCTGCCCACGGCAAGAGAGAGGCCGTGAACGCGCTCCCTCCTCCAGCAGCAGTCGGACCGATCGGCCCGTAGCCGAATCCATGGCCGCCTAGATCTCGGCGCGTCCAGTACACAGCGCTCTTCGTCAGAGACAGGTCAGGTTAGACCTCTCGCACTCCAGATAACGCGTGGCACCGAAACCGTCCGCCGACTACGACGTCGATACGCGAAGAAACTCTTCCAAAAGTTTTTTTTTTGACAGTTCAGTGAGAGAAAATAGTTTTCTATTGTTCGGGTGTTATCAATTGTTTCTTGTTTTCTGGAAATTACCACCGGGAGATACACACGCACACGCACACACGAAGAGGTCAGTCAAAATTCCTGTAGATCTAGCGAGATTTCGAAAATCGGCGTCTGGGGTGCCGCAGGGTAAAGCGCTCGGGTGTTTGGACCATTGCCGTTTGTAGCGTATGTTTGGTGTATTGTTAGATGGGCCGTTTGCGGATGTTTTTGCGATATGCTCTTGTCATAACAGCATGAGGAAGCGGATAACAGCCTTTGGTCGCGATGTTAGATCTACACACGCGGCAAAAAATTAGTATGTACACAACAAAAGATTGTGGTGTAGTAAAGCGGATAAATCGTCTGAATTGAAAGACTTCAGACAACGGAGTTGTTGCGGCGCGATACGAGAGTTGTTTTGCAGGTTTACTTGTTATTAATTATTTATTAATAAGCGGTTGATGATTAGGTTTTAATTTCGAATTGCTTCTGCACGGAATTCTGTGTAGAGATAACGAATGTTGTAATTAATTGACGTGGTTTTTTTGATTGATTGTTGTAAACAAAAATTTTCAAACTCCAGAATAACATACGTTAAAACTACTAAACTAAACACCAAACTAATGACAAATCTTTATTGAAACTTAAAACAGGTATAAATTGTGAATGTTTTTGTTAGATGGACAAAACAAAACACATTTTTAAAAACCCATTAAAACACAATTAAATCCATATTACTTTATATCCTAACAAATTTATCAAACGTGTTCTAACTGTTCGTTATATTGTGAAATTGTTGTGATTCACAAAAATGATTAATAATAATATTAATATCTTACAAACAAGTATACACTTGTCACTGATTGTGACTAATCAAAATTAAATTTTTAACTTAATCATTTAATAACCAACAATAAAGTATAATAAAATCTACGTATTAAAATCTTCTATGTGGAAATTTCGTCACTTTTCTTCTAAATATACTGAAACTGAATCACCTGAAAGAAATCTGATACAATACCAGTTTAATTTTAAACGTTTGCTTTTTTCTTTCTCTCTCGCTAGAAGATTTAAGAGGTTTCTAGTGTCGAAGATTACAACACATTAGGCAAGAGTTGTTGACTGAATCAACGATAGAGAAAGAGCGACACTGTTATTATTATTTAAATTAGTTTGATTGCAGAACTGGGACGCTGTATATATTTTTAAATTTCCCTCCGTGTAGTCTACGCTCACCTATTCCCGATTGTCTGCTTCTTAGCATTGATATTTCTACTATAATAACACAAGGGAACAAATGTCCAACTTTCTGATACAAGTTAACAAATTATATAAATTCAAAGAATATGCAAAAGGACTGCTTTCAAACTGTATTTTGATGAATCGATAAAAAGCCACCATTCAGTAGGATCGTGGGGAATATCAAACTCGTTCATAAGACCCTCAACATCGTGACATACACGTAAAGATCCTTCCATTTTAAAATATGCTTTAAAAGGTATGTTACGCTTTGTAAATGCAGACACTTTTACACCTCGTGCGAAAAGATTCCATTCCTGTAGCCTAGACTCCAATAACTCGGCTTTTTCTTTCGATAAACCTAAGTCTTTAATCCTGAATAACCTAAGTCCTTAATCATTCAGTTCGCACTGGTTTATAAGGTGAGGTGTTCCTAAAACTTCAAATGGTGAATCTTCACGACTTGCCTGATTTGACAGAGTGATTTCAGAGACTCTGTCCAACCAGGCAAGGCAAAATTTCTTCTGTGTCAAAAATCGAAGATGATGAAGTGGATGGCGCACTTGGGAGGGAATGGTTCTTTCCTGTGGGGGATAGTTCGCGATGCTGATGGAAAATTTGGATATTTTGTTTTATGCTTATCCTTCTTCGAATATCCAGAGATGCTTATCGTGCAAAAATAGCCATCTACATTATTGGAAGGCTCTCGCCACAACGTGGGAAACGGCAAACGGCATTTTCTTTTGCTTCCCTTTCATCCACTTTAAAAGTCCTATCTAACAAGAAATAGATCATATATTAGTTGTCCATGACTTTTCCCGATCTTCAAATCTAAATAAAGTGAATTTTTACAACATTTTCTTTGATCACTTCCCATATTTTAATGCATAGAATGTCAGTATAACTTAACTTGATAAAATAACCCAAAAAAACTTATTGCTTCGTAATATTTAGACCTGTCACAACACTTTGATGACTTGATCTATGAAAAGTGATGTTAGGTCAACAAAAATATGTGATCCCTGTTCTGGCTCAAAATTTGCTCATATTCTCTTGGAAAGTAACAAATTTTGAAGTGCTTTGAGCACAAATGCTTGGGGAATCTCTGAGAATGTTTTTATGACAGCACTAGTAATATGATCGAGACCGTTGTATTTGTTCGTATCTCAACCATTTCTTGGTACGTCCGTTTTGTTTATGAATCTTCTTAGAATTTTACTGTTACCAAGTATCTCTAACAACTATATAAGCAAATAAAATTCCATATTTACTTTCATTAAGAATAAAAAATACGGTGAACATCGAGCTGGTGTTTTGCATCAACATTATGCAACTAATTATATAAAACGTGTTGTTGTTAATGTGATATGTCAACAGATTATTACCATTTAAAATGCAGAATTTAAGATGTAACGCTTGTTTTTCTCGGTAATTTGTAATGGTCGATTTTTTCTTAGAAGTTTTCTGTTGTCAAAAAACTAAAATGTTTTATTTCAAAACTATGAGAACTAAATAAAACAAAGCTAAAAATAACTAGCAACTAGTATGAGGTACACAAATAAATTCTGTTTTAAGTTAGGTTTTCTGAAAACAGAAAAGTATTTATTCAGTTCAATATGCTCAACTAAGATGGATAACAAAAAAATAATCAAAAGTTAACCAGCAAAATATCACGTTTTTTCCCCAATGAAGTACTATTTCATCAAGCTGAAGTGAATTTTCAATGTATACAAGTCCCAAGTACATAATTTCCAGACTCTAAGATCGCTATTTTAGCTTAAGAGATTAATATGTTTAACTAAAGAGGTTAAATAAAGTCCAGATAACATTTTATTGCTGTGTGTAATCAATTAGTCCCCATTATATAAACTCGATTGAAATAATTGGACAATCAACTTATTTATAACAACATAACTTAAGCCACGATTACAACAACTTTTTTAGGAAGAGTAATATTCGCTATTTTGTTTATTTATTATTAATATCCTGGTTAATTAATTTTCCGTACAGCAACATGTTAAGTATTACAGTAAATAGTGCAGAATATTTTAGATATTCTATATAATAATATTATATTATAATTTATGGATACATTTGCCTAAGAACTGTAAATCATAGATTGTATTAATTAATTAAGATGTATGGGCTTGCGGAAATGACTAAATAATTAATGATGGCAAAGACGCATCATTATTACTTATGTGTTATCACGCAATTGACTTTTCATGATTTGTGTGTGTGATTATAAATCTTAATAATGCGCAATAACTCATGATTAAGTGAAGAAAGTGGACGTAAAATATGTTAATTTTCATTTACACTTGCACAATTTTCTAGCTTGGTGATTTATTGTATTAAATGGAGAAATTATTAATTATTAATAATATACACAGAGGGAAATTTTATTTGATACAACACGAATATTTTTGAGTGAAGAATATCACTTTTTTCTATATCCCCAGAAAGATTTTCTTGATGTTCCAAGTATTACGTTTTCTTGTTTTAAGTATGAAGGAACTGCTTGAAAGGAATTACGTCTGTTTTAAGCGATACGTACGTATACTTTTGGGTCAAGAAACTGTTTGTTCGTTGAAACATGTATATTTTTCACCCAAGATGTTCCAAGTATTATGTTTTCTTGTTTTAAGTATGAAGGAACTGCTTGAAAGGAATTACGTCTGTTTTAAGCGATACGTACGTATACTTTTGGGTCAAGAAACTGTTTGTTTGTTGAAGCATGTATATTTTGCACCCAAGATGTTCCAAGTATTATGTTTTCTTGTTTTAAGTATGAAGGAACTGCTTGAAAGGAATTACGTCTGTTTTAAGCGATACGTACGTATACTTTTGGGTCAAGAAACTGTTTGTTCGTTGGAACATGTATATTTTTCACCCAATTGATGTAAAACGAACGTCTTACTCTTTTTATATGCAGAAGAATAACTTTTCTTCGTCAGAGCAAAATCTACTCAACAAAAACTTACTAAACTCTTAAACCGGAAGAATAACTAGCCATTGAAATAATTAGATATATTGAAATTCTTATTACAATAAAATATTATTTCGATATAAAAAAAATCCTCTTCATGCTACACTATATACGCAAGAGTAATTTTTCTTAATATCCAAGAATATAGTTCTCTATCCAAGAATATAGTTCTCTATCCAAGAATATAGTTCTCTCTGTGCATTTATGCAGTGTATTTAATATTGAAAGCACCTGATTGCGTTGTTTATGAATGAGGTGGGATAAAGATACTAAATCTGTCATAAACGCAACCACACATTCACATTTGTGGACTAAGATTGTTAATTAATACTTATTACAAGCTATAAATAATCAATATGGCATTGTTAATATTCAGCGATTCTTGTGAACTGAGTAATATGAATATTGATGCTTTATAGTTATTTTTTTTTATTCTCTTCGTCGCGATGTTGTTATTTCTTTCGCCACTTTACATTACTTAACTTACAATCGTAACAATAACAATTTGAATCGCATGTTTCAACTTTAATTAATGCCCATGTTATTTATAATAGATTCATTTGCTTCATTCTCTTTTGTGAATGAAGTTACCAAGGAAGCCTTGGAGCACAATTTTAATTGCAATCTGAAGGAATGTATATGGTATTTTACTTTATCTGCATCGGTTATTATAATTGCTGTTTTATATGTAAGTATGTACGTGACATATGACCGATTGCAAGTGTTGACTACCATATTTCATTATTTGTTATTGGAGATAGAGATAAAGATACAGTTATTAAACATTTATTCTATGTATCGTATAATATATGTTATAAACATAAAAATATTTCGTTGGATCTTGACCCAAGATTCTTACTTACTCTGAGAGATACATAGAAAGTTGTGCAATTACTTTACAGATGGCGCTAACAGTTTCTCGAGTCCTTTGCTACATTTTACCGCTATATAAATTTGACGATATTGAGTGTTCGTATATTGTTTGTTTACATCTATGCTAAAGTGTTTTATTTCATGGGTGACTTACAAGGATTATGAGGAAAACCAGGATTGTAGCGGAATAGCCTACACAGAAAGAACTCTATTCTTGGATACCAAGAAAAATTGTTCTTGCGCATTTAGTGTAGCATGTTATCCAAATAATATTTTATTGTAAATGGTTTAAGAGTTTAGTATGTTTATGTTGAGTATATTATGCTCTGACGAAGAAAATGTTATTCTTCTACATATAAAAAGAGTAAGACGTTCGTTTTACATCAATTGGGTGAAAAATATACATGCTTCAACGAACAAACAGTTTCTTGACCCAAAAGTATACGTACGTATCGCTTAAAACAGACGTAGTTCCTTTCAAGCAGTTCCTTCATACTTAAAACAAGAAAACGTAATACTTGGAACATCTTGGGTGAAAAATATCCATGCTTCAACGAACAAACAGTTTCTTGACCCAAAATTATACGTACTATCGTTAAAACAGACGTAATTCCTTTCAAGAAGTTCCTTCATACTCAAAACAAGAAAACGTAATACTTGGAACATCTTGGGTGAAAAATATACATGCTTCAACGAACAAACAGTTTCTTGACCCAAAAGTATACGTACGTATCGCTTAAAACAGACTTAATTCCTTTCAAGAAGTTCCTTCATACTCAAAACAAGAAAACGTAATACTTGGAACATCTTGGGTGAAAAATATACATGCTTCAACGAACAAACAGTTTCTTGACCCAAAAGTATACGTACGTATGGCTTAGAATAGACGTAATTCCTTTCAAGAAGTTCCTTCATACTCAAAACAAGAAAACATAATACTTGGAACATCTTGGGTGAAAAATATACATGCTTCAACGAACAAACAGTTTCTTGACCCAAAATTATAAGTACGTATCGCTTAAAACAGACGTAATTTCTTTCAAGCAGTTCCTTCATACTTAAAACAAGAAAACGTAATACTTGGAACATCTTGGGTGAAAAATATACATGCTTCAACGAACAAACAGTTTCTTGACCCAAAAGTATACGTACGTATCGCTTAAAACAGACGTTGAAACGTAGCTTCTAAATTCCCCTCTAAATATTAGCATCGAACGTTCTGGATTCCCTAATTGAATCGATCTGAGTTCAGAACAGAACTGTCGAACTTCCAGATCGTCGGTAATTGTATGCAAATGACTTTCGGTGATTGTCTCTAGCATTGTAACTCGCTGCGACGAACCAACTGAGAACGGGTCGCAGTTCACACTGACAATTTCATATATTAGCGCCCCCTTTCCGCATTTGCACCCGAACACGGCGCTTGCCATTGCGAAAATTATGTGGAGAGAATTTAATTCATAACTTTAAACATAACTTTATTCCAACCTACACAAATATAGGATTTTAGAAGAATTTGAAGCACCAACTTGCTGTTTTAATAATAGTAAGAAGACGAAGCTGTCATGTTCATGTCGAAAGCTTCTACCACAGCAAATTCTTGTATATTCATCTGTCATACTCGATATTACTTATTAAAGCAAAGCTTGCACGAGATATCATTCGGTAACTCTATTTTCAAACTTATGGGTATTTAGAAACAATTTTTAAACCAACTCAAGATATATACTTACCTTAAACTAGTACAGTTCATGAATTGGGTGAGCAATAAACACCAAAAGTACGATGTATCGTAACCAAACAGTAAATTAAATTCTAGATCAGGGGTAAACAAAAGGAAATTAAAAGACAGTAAATTTTACAATGTATGTAATCACATAAATGATGTCAATCCATTAGGATACGCACCGCAAAATTCCAAAAATCTCTGTCTAACTAAACCATGTAGGCTGCAACAATCTACCAGTAGTATTTTACGTAAAATGTATTCTACTGTCAGTACATGTACTGGTAATACAACAGTCTAAATAATAATCAAGACGTGAAAATGTATCGTTTCAGAATCCTTCATGGTGTATCGTTGTTACGTTTACCGTTGTCAATCTCTGTTGATTCCAGGACTCAAAGTAATTTGCTTTGCCAACCACTCCAACAGGGTTAAATACATCAATTTGAAAGAGCGTAGCTTTATTTGCTTCAGTTTCTATCGTTATATACGATAGTTTTTACCGGAAATTAATACAAAACGATAATATAGCACGACATACGGATAACCTATTCCGCAAACACCTTTTACCATTCCACATAAGTTCCAGATGTCGAAATTTGCATGCAAAATCACGGTTAAAAGTAACTTTGTTAAGCCATTTATTGGTCACCAGCAAACGTCAACAAACATCAACACTAGTCTCACGCAGGACTGCCATACCGATTGATATTTTTATCGTCGTTTTTTCTCTCTTTGGTTGGCTCCATTGAAAATCCACTAAGAGACAATGTCTTTAGAGTGATCATCAAAGAGTCGTTACGATCGTTTAGAGCCCTTGGAGCGGAATCGTGATAACTGAATCTTGTGTCTGCCAGGACTGGCAGGAACACACTTCAGGCTTCAACGCTAGAAAAAAATGCGAAAAAATGCGACGACAACACGTGCCTGTTAAAGGGGACGTTCATAATTGATGTCAACACGTGAAATTTCCATTTTTATGAGCGAATACGTGAGAGGTATTTATGACACTAGCATAGTGAGTATCCAGTATCATATAAAATACTTTTATTTCATATTTACGTTGTATTTTTGTGGGATATCATTTTTTTCTGACGAAGAAAAAGTTATTCTTCAATAAAAAAGTAGACGTTCGTCTTACAACAACAAAGATATTTCGTTAGACGAAAAATATTAATGCTTCAACGAAAAAACTTACATCTTACTATGAGAGATACATAGAAAGTTGTGCAATTACTTTACAGATGGCGCTAACAGTTTCTCGCGTCATTTGCCACATATCACCGCTATATAAGTTCGACGATATTGAGTGTTCGCATATTGTTTGTTTACATCTATGCATATGTGTTTTATTTCATGGGTGACTTAACAAGGATTATGAGGAAAAGCAGGATTGTAGTGGAATAGCCTACACACAGAGAACTGTATTCTTGGATATCAAGATTCAATATACATATGTAGTTATTTCAACAGCTAGTTATTCTTCCGGTTTAAGTGTTTAGTATGTTTATGTTGAGTATATTCTGCTCTAACGAAGAAAATGTTATTCTTCTACATATAAAAAGAGTAAGACGTTCGTTTTACATCAATTGGGTGAAAAATATACATGCTTCAACGAACAAACAGTTTCTTGACCCAAAAGTATACGTACGTATCGCTTAAAACAGACGTAATTCCTTTCAAGCAGTACCTTCATACTTAAAACAAGAAAACGTAATACTTGGAACATTTTGGGTGCAAAATATACATGCTTCAACGAACAAACAGTTTCTTGACCCAAAAGTATACGTACGTATCGCTTAAAACAGACGTAATTCGTTTCAAGCAGTTCCTTCATACTTAAAACAAGAAAACGTAATACTTGGAACATCTTGGGTGAAAAATAACCATGCTTTAACGAACAAACAGTTTCTTGACCCAAAAGTATACGTACGTATCGCTTAAAACAGACGTAATTCCTTTCAAGAAGTTCCTTCATACTCAAAACAAGAAAACGTAATACTTGGAACATCTTGGGTGAAAAATATACATGCTTCAACGAACAAACAGTTTCTGGGCCCAAAAGTATACGTACGTATCGCTTAAAACAGACGTAATTCCTTTCAAGAAGTTCCTTCATACTCAAAACAAGAAAACGTAATACTTGGAACATCTTGGGTGCAAAATATACATGCTTCAACGAACAAACAGTTTCTTGACCCAAAAGTATACGTACGTATCGCTTAAAACAGACGTAATTCCTTTCAAGCAGTTCCTTCATACTTAAAACAAGAAAACGTAATACTTGGAACATCTTGGGTGAAAAATATCCATGCTTCAACGAACAAACAGTTTCTTGACCCAAAAGTATACGTACGTATCGCTTAAAACAGACGTAATTCCTTTCAAGCAGTTCCTTCATACTTAAAACAAGAAAACGTAATACTTGGAACATCTTGGGTGCAAAATATACATGCTTCAATGAACAAACAGTTTCTTGACCCAAAAGTATACGTACGTATCGCTTAAAACAGACGTAGTTCCTTTCAAGCAGTTCCTTCATACTCAAAACAAGAAAACGTAATACTTGGAACATCTTGGGTGAAAAATATACATGCTTCAACGAACAAACAGTTTCTTGACCCAAAAGTATACGTACGTATCGCTTAAAACAGACGTAATTCCTTTCAATACTTGGAACATCAAGAAAATCATATTCTTACTCTGCGAATTTTATATTTTACTTTAACCAACCAAATGATCTTTTTTCTGCGGAAATAGAAACAAGTGATATTCTTCACTCAAATTTTCATGTTGTATCGAATAAATTTTTCCCTCTGTGTAGTCAAGTCTAGTAGTCTGTTGAGCTTTTCATTGAAATCGATCCATATTTCAAACCTTTTAGCGGTAGCGAAATACAAAGCTATGAACTAAAATCGTCCGTCAAAGCTGCAATTTCATCGTCGAGGACCGGCTGTGTTTACATTCGGACTTCGGGCTGTTTTGACTGCGGTTTTAGCAATCAACGGGAATATCATCCGGAGTTTATACTCCTTTTATTACATCTCTCTTTTCGTTTTGGCTTAAAAGATCATTTTCCAGTATCGGCTAAATATAAATATCGACTTACACCATTCTATTTAAACTCCGGTTTGATTTGTTTATACTTTCTCGAAATTTAAGTCTATTTAAAAGTTTATTTCGTAAATTAATAGAGGATGAGTGCTTTAAAAATACACATTTTTGTTATTGTTTCGTTATGTTTTGTCCGGTTTCTAAATTAATCTATTCAGTTATACTGCTGAACGTTTTGATTGATGAACATTACAACGGGTGTTATATAAACCTTATTTACATTTGTTTGGATATGGTAATGTGACCAACCGATCCTAAAATGTGTTCTTGAATTCCTGAATAATGCATATTTTGACCGAAAAGTTTGTTCACGCTTTTGTGGATATTTGTTGAAATTAAATCATGAATCTACGTAAGCTAATTAATTATTGTTTCTAAGTACTAATGGTAGGTATATTGAAATGAAACATTTTATTGGAAAAAATGGTGCCTACCAACGGGTTTTTGACAATATCTCCTTTCCGACTCATATTATGATAAAAAGGGTTATATAATAAATTAAACTAGAGAAAATTTCCTATAATTTATGTAATAACCTTTTTTTGGTAAAATAAATAGTTTCAGCGTACTAGAAACTGAAAGTGGATTTTTTGTAACAGATCTAGATTTATAGATACAGCGATACTTAAAAAATTGAAGAAACTGCAACAAAATCAGTTAACAAATTATATAAATTCAAAGAATATGCAAAAGTACTGCTTTCAAGCTATATTTTGATGAATCAATAAAAAACCACCATTCAGAAGGATCGTGGGGAATATCAAACTCGTTCATAAGACCCTCAACATCGTGACATACACGTAAAAATCCTTCCATTTTAAAATAAGCTTTAAAAGGCCCGTTACGCTTTGTAAATGAAGGCACTGTCACCCCTCGTGTGAAAAGTTTCCATTCCTGTAGCCTAGAACCCAATAACTCGGCTTTTTCTTTTGATAAACCTAAGTCTTTAATCCTGAATAACCTAAGTCTTTAATCTTGAATAACCTAAGTCTTTAATCCTGAATAACCTAAGTCTTTAATCCTGAATAACCTAAGTCTTTAATCCTGAATAACCTAAGTCTTTAATCCTGAATAACCTAAGTCTTTAATCCTGAATAACCTAAGTCTTTAATCCTGAATAACCTAAGTCTTTAATCCTGAATAACCTAAGTCTTTAATCCTGAATAACCTAAGTCTTTAATCCAGAATAACCTAAGTCTTTAATCCTGAATAACCTAAGTCTTTAATCCTGAATAACTTAAGTCTTTAATCCTGAATAACCTAAGTCTTTAATCCTGAATAACCTAAGTCTTTAATCCTGAATAACCTAAGTCTTTAATCCTGAATAACCTAAGTCTTTAATCCTGAATAACCTAAGTCTTTAATCCTGAATAACCTAAGTCTTTAATCCTGAATAACCTAAGTCTTTAATCCTGAATAACCTAAGTCTTTAATCCTGAATAACCTAAGTCTTTAATCCTGAATAACCTAAGTCTTTAATCCTGAATAACCTAAGTCTTTAATCCTGAATAACCTATGTCTTTAATCCTGAATAACCTAAGTCTTTAATCCTGAATAACCTAAGTCCTAAATCATTCAGTTCGCACTGGTTTATAAGGTGAGGTTTTCCTAAAACTTCAAATGGTGAGTCTTCACGTCTTGCCTGATTTGACAGAGTGATTTCAGACACTCTGTCAAATAAAGCAATTTTCTTCCAACAGGTGAAATTTCTTCTGTGTTTCTCTAGCTATTTAATAATGCCTGTTTTAATCGCATATATATCAGATAACCAGTCGTTCAGTCAGTATAAATTTATGCATTCCGAGCTGTCAGTCGCCGTGTCGAGTTGCAGTCCAATAAATCTAAGTACTTCGGACATTTTTTGTGTTGTCAGATCAACGAAGTGTATGAGAATCACTGCTTCCTTGACCGGCGAGCGTTTCACTGATTAAATCAAGTGCTTCAGTATGAATTAGGTCATGTTGTGGCTATAATAACACTAGAGATACTATGATTTGTATTAATGGCACTAAGTTATGGGTCATTATACTTTTAAGGTCTGTTTTTAGCTAGTATTATAAACTAGTTGTTCGTGTTAATGAACTTGTTAGAGGATTTGTTAATGGAAATTTAGTGTCTTGACTCTTGAGATTTGTAAAACATAAGTACCTACTGCTAATCATTTAGACACCTCATTCAATTATCTGTCAACATAATAGTAAATTTAGTCAGTATAAATCTAAACAAAGAAAAAACGAAACTGTTTTATTTTAATAGATAGAACTGAGATCTTGCGTAAGTCGAGGCATTAAATTTGACCAATCTGCGTAAATCGTTATTTCGGTACTTTTTGCCGCAAACGATACACAAACAATGTACATACTCACAAAACGGTTTATGCAATTTCCACCACGGCTATTATAAAGAAATCGTCGCTAGCCAATTTATTATCTACACCCACCAATGGAGACTAAACATCGAAATGGAATGTTTATCGCATATCTTCGTGGTCACTTTATAGTTGGTACTGCCCAAATCTAAACACACGGTACTGCCCAAAAACTAAACACCACCGTTACTTGATATTTCAAAGAAACCGACCATCTCGCTTGAAAAAGAATTTTTCGAAAATTTAGAGCAACTCCGAATCGAGAAAATTTTGGGAATCGTGTTATATAAATATTTAGTGGAAGTAGGAGGACATACACTGCAAGATAGGATCGTAAAATATTCTATGATATTATCTATAAAGATTTTATCTGTTTTTATGACTCGTTCAACTCTTTTGCTAAAGTTTTCTATTTTTTATTTTTTCGTCTAGGTATGAAAAAAATACCAATAATATTTTTGACAGAAGACCTCAACTGTTACCTAAAAAAATGGACAGAGCAAACAACAAAAAAAAGCAAAAATACAATCAAAATCTGTACTGAACTTGGTTCTCTATTTATTTTCACTCAGTATTTACTGATGTAATTAAACGCAGTAAGTGTTAATTTCCAGACGACATTGCAATGTCAGCGACCAATTAAGTCGAATTAGGATCAGCGTCGAACTACTATACTCTCGGCCTGGCAGAAATCCCGCGGACGCAAATGCCACCCAATTACGCCTATTAACACTTTAGCGGGTCGCGAATATTGGGAGAGATCAAAGTTTGTTTCTGGCATGCGCGGTAGAATGCGCAGTAGGATCCATAACCCTTTTTTTTATCGTTTTGACAGTTCAAATTGTTATAAGATATAAACCTCCTTGCTCAAATATTTATATAAAAGAAAACTAATAAATCATGTTAATTGCAAATATATTCTGTACACCTGCAGGACAAGAACTGTTTCAAGGATCTGGATCGGATAAAAAGTGTGTTGATTGTATATGAAAGAGTGCTTGGAGCGTCGTGATTCCAAATAGGTTATGTTTATAACGTTACTTCGGCGTTACCAACGATTTTTCCCGAGAGCGACTAACATAACAATATTTTATAATAACAATAACCTTGCGCTAGGCGATTTTTTCGACCCGATTTTCGCGCATACATAAATAAGTTTGTCTTTATCTATCTATCGGCTTGAACCAGCGCCCTCCAGCGACAAACTACAACACTAGCGTCTATAATTCGTACTATTTCCTTGTAATTTACTTCGTATCACTTGAGGTTAGGCGAACCAATAAATAACTGGTACTTACAGGTATAAATCATGTTCTCTTATCTGGTGGAAGCATCTAAACTGTCTGCAGTTCTTCAATTTCGTGAAGCAGCTATTTTGTGGTCACATTACGCTGTTTACCAGCCGCTGGTGGCTACTACCAGCAAGCCTCAGTTCAAACTACAAGGTCAACTATTTCTGGTGCATTTTATATGTCACCAGGTAGGTACATATAGTGAGACAATGTATTGTCTTTTGTCAGGTGAAGGCGTCGCAACCATAAAATATTTCATATTTGATACCAATTTGTGGGGTTTTATTGACTACCTGCCTTGAACCTGACTACATAAATTTTGAAAGCCACTGTACACGAGTGTAAATAACATAAGTAAGGCCACGATGGCAATAAAATTAGAAATTCTATATTTTAGAAGTATTTAGTTGAAAATTCAATGGCACTACTACAATTAGTTATTTACAAAATTATTTTAATTATTAATTAAATAATTATTTCAATTATTATTAATTAAATTATATATTTTCATAAAAAAATCTCTTTCAGGTCTTCAATTATTTTCCAGTATATTTCTAAATAACAAATTGCTGAAACGTTTCTGCTTTCATCTGTAATTTAGTTTCTACTTTAGATTTCATGTTTTATTTGTATTAACTTCAAACACAAAAGTAATTCAATCAGTTTTTCATGCAATTTATGAATTAAAATATAATATACAATTATACAATTGATATAATTAAAATCTGATATATTTTACAAAATATATTGGGATATATGCATTTCTACTTCAAATAAAGCTCAACACGTCACAGCAACTTATAAATATTACGTAATATTTGCATTGTATGCATAAAATGCATAAATAAGCATAATCCAGGTTATTCAATTTTGAAAAAAATATTTGAATATATTATTTAAAATAAAAATTATAAATCACATATTTATAATTTTATATTATTAGTTATGCATTTAACAAAAGTAATGAATTGTTGCTTTAAATTATTTATTGTAATCGATTGTTGGTATTTTCTACAATACCCACATTTGTCCTGAGCCAGCAGCGCAAGCTCTAACTAGCGGCTAATGAAAGTTCAACATGTGCAACTTTACAAGCAACAGCCAAAACCATTCGTCGGCATGCAAAAATAGCGGCTGCTGAGTGACCATACCATGCTGGTTAACTAATAATCTACAGCAAGCAGTAAATACTAAAAACCACTCCACATTTTGCATTCCAATCAAAGTTGCAGCATAACTTTTCGGCCGGCGACTATTCATTATGTGATCAGTATTTTAACAACTGTATGTCTTAAAGCCCTCTTTAGGTATTGGGAGAATATTACCTCGCATAATATTTATAAAACACATTTCAAAAATATATAATTTCCTGAGTTAACATTCATGGTAATTGCTGTAAAAGTTAAACAAGCTCTGGTGGGCTGGCTGCTGTTAAATAGCACGCCAGTAAAACAGCCTAGTGTGACCAGCGCGTAAGTGGAGTTTGTTATGAACGCACCCTAATAAAACAAATGCACATTACATCATAAAAACTTCTTCTTAAAGCTCCAATAAAGCGTATATGTCACCAGTAAATTTCGGCGAAATACAATAGATACGATAATAAAGTCGTATTTTTTGTTGATCCCCAAGAACTGTCATCAGTTGCTGTTAAGAATTCTTTTATGTGAAGCTGTAAACCAGTCAATGGGGTGGACGTACATACCGATAGTAACTCCGGTTCTTGTCGTTCGAAAATCGCCCCTCGTATTTATTTTATTGGCAAGGACGACCAGGATATCCGTATATATAGGATTCTATGCGCATGAATTGGTTTCAATTCACTTCAAACCGGCAGTAGGCCACATCCATAAAATGATACCGACCGTAGAAAACCTATTGGGATTTATTATGCCTTTATTTATTTTCGTTTTGCTGTTGTTGACAAGTTTTCACTTTCCTACTAGGTCCCCCAGAAGCTGAAATACGCATTTTGAGGTTTCCTGAAACTATTGCAATGATTTTTTTAGATGTACGATGTACATACCTAAAAGTGACGTTGCACCTGAATATGCACAGTTCGCTTGTGTTTTGCGTACCTTTGCCTGTAATGGCGTGATGGAATTACTGTCGTAGGTGGTTGTGATCACGGCCAAGTGGCATTTTCTGAATACCAGGCTCCGGCTGTGTGCGTAAAAATGCGTGCGAATCGGCCAGACGCAACAAATAGGATGCCGGGAGTGAGTGGTCGCATCCGCGGTCTCAGCCGACGCTCGTCAAGACTAAAGTCTATTTCTTGATGAGTCGATTTAATCATCGAAGTGCATAGGAGGGCCCTGAATATTTATAAACGCCATGGGAACCATAAAGGATGTGTGCACACTTTAGGATGGGTCACTGTGTGACACATGCCATAAATATTAATTTTCTGACGATTTTTTGATAATATGTAAATGATACATGCATTTATATCGATAAAAAGTCACCATTCAGAAGGATCGTGGGGAATATCAAACTCGTTCATAAGATCCTCAACATTTAAATGAAGACACTGTCACATCGCGTGCGATTAGATTCCATTCCTGTAGACCAGAACCCAATAACTCGGCTTTTTCTTTTGATAAACCGATGTCTTTAATTCTGAATAACCCAAGTCCTAAATCATTCAGTTTGCACTGGTTTGTAAGGCGAGGTGTTCCTAAAACTTCAAATGGTGAATCTTCACGACTTGCCTGATTTGACAGAGTGTCAGACACTGTCCAATCAGGCAAGTTTCTCCAAACAGGCAAGTTTCTTCAAACAGGTCCATATATCTGGTTTATTTTCCTTGGAAAATTGACTTCGTACTGCGTAAATCGTGAAGTTTTGAAGTTACAAACTTCTGAAAATGTTTATTAATATCATTGTTTTCATAAATTGTTCTGTTGACTGTATGTTGCTTTGCCTAATATTTATGGTTGTTTTCACCACTATTCATGATTTTATATTGTTCATTAGACGCTTGGCAATAATTATTGTTAGTTTCATTAAGATTGGATACTTATTTTTGAAGTTACAAACTTCTGAAAATGTTTATTAATATCATTGTTTTCATAAATTGTTCTGTTTACTGTATGTTGCTTTGCCTAATATTTATGGTTGTTTTCACCACTATTCATGACTTTATATTGTACATTAGACGCTTGGTAATAATTATTGTTAGTTTCATTAAGATTGGATACTTATTTTTGAAGTTACAAACTTCTGAAAATGTTTATTAATATCATTGTCTTCATAAATTGTTCTGTTTACTGTATGTTGCTTTGCCTAATATTTATAGTTGTTTTCACCACTATTCATGATTTTATATTGTTCATTAGACGCTTGGCAATAACTATTGTTAGTTTCATTAAGATTGAATACTTATTTTTGAAGTTACAAACTTCTGAAAATGTTCATTAATATCATGGTCTTCATAAATTGTTCTGTTGACTGTATGTTGCTTTGCCTAATATTTATGGTTGTTTTCACCACTATTCATGATTTTGTATTGTTCATTAGACGGTTGGCAATAATTATTGTTAGTTTCATTAAGATTGGATACTTATTTTTGAAGTTACAAACTTCTGAAAATGTTTATTAATGTATGTTGCTTTGCCTAATATTTATGGTTGTTTTCACCACTATTCATGACTTTATATTGTTCATTAGAGGCTTGGCAATAATTATTGTTAGTTACATTAGGATTGGATACTTATTTTTGAAGTTACAAACTTCTGAAAATGTTTATTAATATCATTGTCTTCATAAATTGTTCTGTTGACTGTATGTTGCTTTGCCTAACATTTATGGTTGTTTCTACCACTATTCATGACTTTATATTGTTCATTAGACGCTTGGCAATAATTATTGTTAGTTTCATTAAGATTGGATACTTATTTTTGAAGTTACAAACTTCTGAAAATGTTTATTAATATCATTGTCTTCATAAATTGTTCTGTTGACTGTATGTTGCTTTGCCTAACATTTATGGTTGTTTCTACCACTATTCATGACTTTATATTGTTCATTAGACGCTTGGCAATAATTATTGTTAGTTTCATTAAGATTGGATACTTATTTTTGAAGTTACAAACTTCTGAAAATGTTTATTAATATCATTGTCTTCATAAATTGTTCTGTTTACTGTATGTTGCTTTGCCTAATATTTATGGTTGTTTTCACCTCGATTCATGATTTTATATTGTTCATTAGACGCTTGGCAATAATTATTGTTAGTTTCATTAAGATTGGATACTTATTTTTGAAGTTACAAACTTCTGAAAATGTTTATTAATATCATTGTCTTCATAAATTGTTCTGTTGACTGTATGTTGCTTTGTCTAACATTTATGGTTGTTTCTACCACTATTCATGATTTTATATTGTTCATTAGACGCTTGGTAATAATTATTGTTAGTTTCATTAAGATTAGATACTTATTTTTGAAGTTACAAACTTCTGAAAATGTTTATTAATATCATTGTCTTCATAAATTGCTCTGTTGACTGTATGTTGCTTTGCCTAATATTTATGGTTGTTTTCACCACTATTCATGATTTTATATTGTTCATTAGACGCTTGGCAATAATTATTGTTAGTTTTATTAAGATTGGATACTTATTTTTAAAGTTATAAACGTCTGAAAATGTTTATTAATATTATTGTCGGGTTTTTTTATGTATCATGTATGGAGTATGGATAGCCGTTCCAATAGCAAGAATTGTAGATACATACATACATAAATCTGGTTTATTTTCCTTGGAAAATTGACTTCGTACTGCGTAAATCGTGAAGTAACAGAGGCAGGAAGCAAAATGCGTTGGCGTAATCTGTGTGTTGCACTTTCTCCCAACGAAGGTTACGATTTTCGCGTGAAACGGCTCTGTTTATAATTAATTTTAAGGATATTGCCTCTCGGTGGGCGTAGCTGATTGCTGTTTCTGCTCTTTCAGGAAATTTCAGTTTTCTCTTATGGGATTTTCCGGTATTTAGATGAAAATTTATGATTGGAATAGTTAGAATGTGTGTGACAGTGTTTATTTTAACATCTTTAATAACATACTTGTGTTTTTTGCTTTTTTCAGGGGATGGAGTTGAAAAGTAGAGGTTTACTTTGTACTCTTGTGCTGACAATCCTACTCTCAAATCACCAAACCTACGCAAAGTATGGATCAAGTTTAGGTAAGTTTATCAAATGTCAAGAGACTTTATTTATTAATAAATAGTTCCAAAAATGGGATGACTAGAAAACAGCCTAGATACGAAGCAAAGTTAAGCTCTACACGCTCTTCTATATGATAATTTCTGAATAGGTATCCTCAATAATAAATTTGAATAAAATATGTATATTAGGAAATACGACACATTGACTCTTCTTTTTATTCCTCTGAATGACAACTTGATTTGTTTACGATCGCTAAATCCTTCAGAAGCACGACTGATATTATATTATATTACCCCCTACATATGGTCATTTTTTTCTACTGTTTATTGCTGCCACGTGTACACTTTTCGACAATCAAATTTGAATAATATTTATAACCATTGTTAGGCAAAGGTCAGTAAAATTATTTGTGTGTTCTATTAAATTCATTTCATTGTACATATGTCGTAGTTTGTAAATTATCTGAAACTGCATTCTGATCATCTTTATCACAGTAAACAAAGCCATTAAATCGAATGGGATCTTATGTAACATGATCTCTACCACTACTTATCTCTAAACTTATTGATTCAAAAAACTATAACACATTATATGCATCCGTGTCGTGTTATGCATAGAAACTGCAAGGAACAGATGCAAATTGTGTTGGATATGTAAATAATTCTGAAATACAAACATTCCTGGCATTCGCGGTGTAAAATATTCGTTCGGTTGTTGGTAATTTTCGGCGTTGTACTGCTTAACAACTTGTAGGAATCTGGAGCACTTTTAAAACCATTTGTTCTCTGTCTTGGCAAGCGGCAAGAGTAACGTACGGTATATTTAGTAGGCAGGTTATTAATCCAATGGCATCTTGCGTTTGGCCGAGGAATTTTCATATCGCAGGAATCGTGTAGATGGTTGAGTAGTTTATTTCAACACTGTGCAGAACTGTCTACCTGCAAACTAGCGTTTTGTCATAATAATCATTATTTTGTTTTGCCTAACATTTATGGTTGTTTCTACCACTATTCATGATTTTTATATTGTTCATTAGACGCTTGGCAATAATTATTGTTAGTTTCATTAGGATTGGATACTTATTCTTGAAGTTACAAACGTCGGAAAATGTTTATTAAAATCATTGTCTTCATAAATTGTTCTGTTGACTGTATGTTGTTTTGCCTAACATTTATAGTTGTTTCTACCACTATTCATGACTTTATATTGTTTATTAGATGTTTGGCAATAATTATTGGTAGTTTTATTACGATTGGATACTTATTGCTAAAGTTACAACCTTCTGAAAATGTTTATTAATATGATTGTCTTTATAAATTGTTTTGTTGACTGTATGTTGCTTTGCCTAACATTTATGGTTGTTTCTACCATCATTCAGGACGTTATATTGTTTATTAGACGCTTGGCAATAATTATTGGTAGTTTTATTACCATTGGATACTTATTTCTAAAGTTGCAACCTTCTGAAATTGTTTATTAATATCATTGTCTTCATAAATTGTTCTGTTGACTGTATGTTGCTTTGCCTAACATTTATGGTTGTTTCTACCACTATTCAGGACTTTATATTGTTTATTAGACGCTTGGCAATAATTATTGGTAGTTTTATTACGATTGGATACTTATTTCTAAAGTTACAACCTTCTGAAATTGTTTATCAATATCATTGTCTTCATAAATTGTTCTGTTGACTGTATGTTGCTTTGCCTAACATTTATGGTTGTTTCTACCACTATTCATGACTTTATATTGTTCATTAGACGCTTGGCAATAATTATTGTTAGTTTCATTAGGATTGGATACTTATTTTTGAAGTTACAAACTTCTGAAAAAGTTTATTAATATTATTGTCTTCATAAATTGCTCTGTTGACTGTATGTTGTTTTGTCTAACATTTATGGTTGTTTCTACTACTATTCATAACTTTATATTGTTGATTAGACGCTTGGCAATAATTATTGTTAGTTTCATTAGGACTTCTAAAGTTACAACCTTCTGAAATTGTTTATTAATATCATTGCCTTCATAAATTGTTTTGTTGACTGTATGTTGCTTTGCCTAACATTTATGGTTGTTTCTACCACTATTCATGACTTTATATTGTTTATTAGACGCTTGGCAATAATTATTGGTAGTTTTATTACGATTGCATACTTATTTCTAAAGTTACAACCTTCTGAAATTGTTTATTAATATCATTGTCTTCATAAATTGTTCTGTTGACTGTATGTTGCTTTGCCTAACATTTATGGTTGTTTCTACCACTATTCAGGACTTTATATTGTTTATTAGACGCTTGGCAATAATTATTGGTAGTTTTATTACGATTGGATACTTATTTCTAAAGTTACAACCTTCTGAAATTGTTTATTAATATCATTGTCTTCATAAATTGTTCTGTTTACTGTATGTTGTTTTGTCTAACATTTATGGTTGTTTCTACTCTATTCACAACTTTATATTGTTGATTAGACGCTTGGCAATAATTACTGTTAGTTTCATTAGGATTGGATACTTATTTTTGAAGTTACAAAGTTCTGAAAATGTTTATTAATATTATTGTCTTCATAAATTGCTCTGTTGACTATATGTTATTTTGCCTAACATTTATGGTTGTTTCTACTACTATTCATGACTTTATATTGTTGATTAGACGCTTGGCAATAATTATTGTTAGTTTCCTTTCCTATTTTTGAAGTTACAAACTTCTGAAAATTTGTATTAATATCATTGTCTTCATAAATTGTTCTGTGTTCTGTGTTCCGTGTATTGCTTGTACGTGTGTGGCTACCTTTAAGAAGTTTCTCCATCAAGTAAATTATGCTTTATATAATACATTGCGCCATCAAAACCTGCGACTGAAGAAAGCCGGTCGTGGGTCCTTCGCTCTCGACATAAAGCCTTCATTAACGGTGCGCTTCTTCTCATCTCATATCACGCTTAATCAAGTGCTATTTCGTAGATTGCAGTACGTCCACTTACAATACACATTACCCCTACCAATTTGGCCATGTATACCCCATGGGAGCCATGCGATCGATAGCACTGAGCAAAGAAACTGAGAATTATGAGTTCAATTATTGAGGCAGATCAGATCGGGTCGTACACAATGGTTTTAATTTCAATTTCAGCCACACACCTGTCGCTGTAGTCGCAGATACTTTGTCTGTTCATCCTCTCTCTATCTCTCATCTTTACGTGTCCTCCTGTCTCGCTCTCTCGTACGATGGCAACAATTTGCATACTTAATCGTGGTATAATTTATCATTAATTCGCCGTGAGGTGCTTTGCTCTGTCTTTGTTGCCGTGTCACATGCTCAAGGTTGTGATTCTGATCACCGACGTTCACGTAATCACTGAATGGTGTCCACTAAGGAATTTATTGGTTGTTGTATTGCTATAGGTTATGAACCATTTGCTAACTTCTTCTCCCTTTCTTCTAGTAACATGTGCTGTTCTTAGACCATTCTCAAGAAATACGTTGTAATTTTGTAATTCTACCACGCATTCCTCTACAACTAGCCGTTAATTGTTCCACACTTATATGACTTTCTTCATTATCCGATGATGGTGGTGTATTTCGATTCAATAAGACTATTGTCTCTATCTCTAAGGTCTGTTTTCTTCTGCTGTTGCGACTCTCCACTTCTTCCGCATAATATGCTTTTCTCTTGCATTACACTCCTTTATACTTTTTATCAGTCCCAGTTAGGCTGTTTTAGGCTTTTTAAGGCTTCTTTAGTCTTCTTTAGGCTTCATTAGGCTTCTTTAGACTTGTTAATCTCGAACCTTGCCGATCGATTCGTGTCATAGTAATTAGGAAGAACGTATCAGAAACCGACGCGACGCTCCGCACGGTTGATAGACACAATATTTATGTAGGCAAATTATACGTTTGAAATGTCGGCCGAACTGTTATCGCCTGCTCAGTTTCTGACACTTGGGTCTGATGTAGACTAAACAACCCGACGTCCAACCAAAGCAGATGATTGAGGCACCAATCAATTTTTTCACTCTTTGAACTTGGAAGCCTGGAATATATGATTGTCCTTTCTTCGATAATCTTTTTCTTGTGATGTCTTATTAGACCACTGTCTTCGAGCAACTGGATGACCGCAATAGACACAATATATTGACGTCTTAAGTTTTTCTTCATAGATTGTTGAAATTTCAATGTCTACAAATACCAATTTATAGTCCTAATGCCATTGTTTGGATATAGTCGTTCATTTTAAAGATAGTTAAAACAAATCCTTGCTTCTTGTTTGGTACAGAGTAACTAACTTCGTCACTAAGTAAATCGAACTGATCGGGTAAAATAAAAGGAATATCGCTTTCCAAAATATCTGGCTTTCCGCATCTGAGAAATGGATAATAAAAGATTTTCCCATAAGGTGCAAACTTTCTTGGACACATCTGTATGTTCTAAACCCAGAAATAATAAGTCATTTCCTTCAAACTAAAGAATATAATACAGTTACGGTATCAGGCGATGACACTTGGGTCTGATGTAGACTAAACAACCCGACGTCCAACCAAAGCAGATGATTGAGGCACCAATCAATTTTTTCACTCTTTGAACTTGGAAGCCTGGAATATATGATTGTCCTATCTTTGATAATCTTTTTCTTGTGATGTCTTATTAGACCACTGTCTTCGAGGAACTGGATGGCCGTAATAGACACAATATATTGACGTCTTAAGTTTTTCTTTATAGATTGTTGAAATTTCAATGTCTACAAATACCAATTTATAGTCCTAATGCCATTGTTTGGATATAGTCGTTCATTTTAAAGATAGTTAAAACAAAACCTTGCTCCTTGTTTGGTACAGAGTAACTAACTTCGTCACTAAGTAATTCGCACTGATCGGGTAAAATAAAAGAAATATCGCTTTCCAAAATATCTGGCTTTCCGCATCTGAGAAATGGATAATAAAAGATTTTCCCATAATGTGCAAACTTTCTTGGACACTTCTGTATGTTCTAAACCCATAAATAATAAGTCATTTCCTTCAATCTAATGAATATAATACAGTTACGGTATCAGGCGATGACACTTGGGTCTGATGTAGACTAAACAACCCGACGTCCAACCAAAGCAGATGATTGAGGCACCAATCAATTTTTTCACTCTTTGAACTTGGAAGCCTGGAATATATGATTGTCCTATCTTTGATAATCTTTTTCTTGTGATGTCTTATTAGACCACTGTCTTCGAGGAACTGGATGGCCGTAATAGACACAATATATTGACGTCTTAAGTTTTTCTTCATAGATTGTTGAAATTTCAATGTCTACAAATTCCAATTTATAGTCCTAATGCCATTGTTTGGATATAGTCGTTCATTTTAAAGATAGTTAAAACAAATCCTTGCTTCTTGTTTGGTACAGAGTAACTAACTTCGTCACTAAGTAAATCGCACTGATTGGGTAAAGTAAAAGGAATATCGCTTTCCAAAATATCTGGCTTTGCGCATCTGAGAAATGGATAATAAAAGATTTTCCCATAAGGTGCAAACTTTCTTGGACACTTCTGTATGTTCTAAACCCATAAATAATAAGTCATTTCCTTCAAACTAAAGAATATAATACAGTTACGGTATCAGGCGATGACACTTGGGTCTGATGTAGACTAAACAACCCGACGTCCAACCAAAGCAGATGATTGAGGCACCAATCAATTTTTTCACTCTTTGAACTTGGAAGCCTGGAATATATGATTGTCCTATCTTTGATAATCTTTTTCTTGTGATGTCTTATTAGACCACTGTCTTCGAGGAACTGGATGGCCGTAATAGACACAATATATTGACGTCTTAAGTTTTTCTTCAGAGATTGTTGAAATTTCAATGTCTACAAATTACAATTTATAGTCCTAATGCCATTGTTTGGATATAGTCGTTCATTTTAAAGATAGTTAAAACAAAACCTTGCTCCTTGTTTGGTACAGAGTAACTAACTTCGTCACTAAGTAATTCGCACTGATCGGGTAAAGTAAAAGGAATATCGCTTTCCAAAATATCTGGCTTTCCGCATCTGAGTAATGGATAATAAAAGATTTTCCCATAAGGTGCGAACTTTCCTAGACACTTCTGTATGTTCTAAACCCATAAATAATAAGTCATTTCCTTCAAACTAAAGCATATAATACAGTTACGGTATCAGGCGATGACACTTGGGTCTGATGTAGACTAAACAACCCGACGTCCAACCAAAGCAGATGATTGAGGCACCAATCAATTTTTTCACTCTTTGAACTTGGAAGCCTGGAATATATGATTGTCCTATCTTTGATAATCTTTTTCTTGTGATGTCTTATTAGACCACTGTCTTCGAGGAACTGGATGGCCGTAATAGACACAATATATTGACGTCTTAAGTTTTTCTTCATAGATTGTTGAAATTTCAATGTCTACAAATACCAATTTATAGTCCTAATGCCATTGTTTGGATATAGTCGTTCATTTTAAAGATAGTTAAAACAAATCCTTGCTCTTTGTTTGGTACAGAGTAACTAACTTCGTCACTAAGTAAATCGCACTGATTGGGTAAAGTAAAAGGAATATCGCTTTCCAAAATATCTGGCTTTTCCTGGACACACTGTATGTTCTAAATCCATAAATAATAAGTCATTTCCTTCAAACTAAAGAATATAATATAGTTACGGTATCAGGCGATGACACTGATAGGCGATTATGTATATGCGATTAGTTTGGTAACAACCGGTTGCGAAAAAAGGCAAGGTCGGAATGGTACAGAGTACGCGCTGGAATTTTTGGTTAGCCCGAGGATAGATTTTCGCCGATTGGTGGGCGGATGGCAAACTGGGACACGGGCCACGGCGTGGCAGTCGGTAGACAACGCGCTCGCTGGCACAACACCGCTGTGTACAGCCCGTCTCTCGTATCGCAACTTAACAGCAGGACTACCTCAACCTGTATTCTGTTGCGGGCCGCTCCACTTTTACGTATAGCAGGATTGCCCGACCTGCACCATATACCATCCGCAACACACGAATTGCAGACGTTTTACTGATTCTGATTACTTCAAAGTTTGACCAGAGAGTACAGGAAAACAACACCTGGTTTCTGCAACTAATTTCTTGCCTATTTCGATGTCATTTCTTCGATAAAATCGTTGTTCACTTCATACTGGAGTACCAGAAGTGATTGTTGATTGCAAAGCGCACGATATTGGGAACCTGCTGTTTCCTGCTAGCTAGCGCGGCGTGCGCGTAGCGATTTCACCGTACACCTGTGTCGAGAGCGTTCGCAGGTTTTGCTGCGAGTAGCGGGTGACTGTGTCGCCTGCTGCCAATGAGTTATTTTATCGTTATTGTTGTTATTATCGGATAATGGCGGCCGTTTAAGCCGCACGATAAATAGCCTACACTCGATTTTAATGAGTCGCCTTTGCAATGGCGCACTATCCAGATCACCCAACACCCTGAGCTGATCCTATTCTACCATACAGTGGCGTACCAGAGGGAAAAATTTAGTCTATACAACACGAATATCTTTGAGTGAAGAACATCACTTGTTCCTATATCCGCAAAAAGATCATTTGGTTGGTTCAAGTAAAATATAAAATTCTCATGATTTTCTTGATGTTCCAAGTATTACGTTTTCTTGTTTCGAGTATGAAGGAACTGTTTGAAAGGAATTACGTCTGTTTTAAGCGATACGTACGTATACTTTTGGGTCAAGAAACTGTTTGTTCGTTGAAGCATGTATATTTTGCACCCAAGATGTTCCAAGTATTACGTTTTCTTGTTTTGAGTATGCAGGAACTGCTTGAAAGGAATTACGTCTGTTTTAAGCGATACGTACGTATACTTTTGGGTCAAGAAACTGTTTGTTCGTTGAAGCATGTATATTTTGCACCCAAGATGTTCCAAATATTACGTTTTCTTGTTTCGAGTATGAAGGAACTGTTTGAAAGGAATTACGTCTGTTTTTAGCGATACGTACGTGTACTTTTGGGTCAAGAAACTGTTTGAAGCATGTATATTTTTCACCCAACAAAATATTGTTGTTGGTGTGCACTATTTCTTCTTCTGTATGAAATAATCCTTGTACGCCACTGTTCCTATCCACATACAGCATATCGGTGACTCTCTGGACCATGTCCAATCCTTTCATATCAGCGGTGGCGATATGTACGGCTCCAGCGTATGAATATACGCAGTTTTGATCATATCTGCTTCATTACCTCCGATTTCTATGCTCGCATATGGCTATCGGTGGTTACATCGCCCTAATATATATCTATAGGGTGTACCGCAGAGCCGTTACGTTAATAAATAATTTGCCAGGTTGTATCACGTCGGTCGGTGTAAATTTAAACTGATTACCATCGTGATTAGAGCTAATGATTTCAATTATATAGAGTCGAATTATCAAAGGAATACAATCACTCAAAGGTATTAGTGTAGAACTTGTAACATTCTTATGGACGTAGCATATAAAGAACATTTCCGAATCGGCAGTTTATTAGAGACAAAGAAGTGCCCTAGGGGCACCGAAATTTAAAAATAGCAACATAGGAGAAAGTCAGCAGAGCGCTGATTAAGTTAGATTTCATTCCTGGTAACGGAGCGAGCGCGAGCGCGGTCTTGTAAAATTAAAAATTCATCAATCAAGTTCAGTCAGGTGCTAGGTGCTATTGCGGTGTACAGGCTCCTAGTGTACCGTTTTGCCAGGCATTCGTTCCTCAGGTCCATTCTCTCCTACAGAGGCAGCCGTCTTCGGTTCCGTTCTCTCCTATAGAGACAGCCGTCTCACGAAAAGTAGGTTTCGCAGATGAAATGCCAGCGAGCAATTTATCTTGATTTTCAAAGTTGAACGCAACACACCGACCAAACGATATTGCACCCAGATATTGCCCTGACGATCACGTTCTTATCATAACGAACGGGTATGGCAGTCCTGCGTGAGACTAGTGTTGATGCTTGTTGACGTTTGCTCGTGACCTATCAATGGCTTATAACAGCCTGACGCAGGGCTGCCATACCCGTTCGTTATGATAACGAACGTAAGGTGCCATTTATTACTAGTAGATAATGAATAGGAGTTAGTAATAAACTAATCCTCATCAGTATTACCGTTGTGTTTAATAGGGGAAAGATCACAGCTTCGTATCGATAAAATATCACTTAAAACATATCGTTTAAAGCGGAATATGCGCAACGCATTCCTCCTATTCGATGTCCCAATTAAGGTAATCTAATAACATTTAAAATAAGACTCCACTTACTTGGCAAAATCAATAATAATAAATTAAGTCTCATATCGAAAAAGAGAGGAAAACTGTTTAGTCTTTAGTACTTCGGCACGCACCAGGCAGTGCACATCAAGATGCAAATATATTCAACATATTAAAATCAACTCGAACACTACACGAGTCTCTCATTTGCTTCGTATTACCTTGGTCGAACAATATTCATTGTTCTCTTTTATATATTATTCTTAGGCTAAGAATGAATATGTCTACTAGGCAAAATTCGGTCAAGGAACACGACACAAGAAGGGTGTATGGCAGTCCTGCGTCAGGCTATCTTAATCCATAACGACATATTCTAACCTATACAAGTATAGGATTTTAGAAGAATTTGAAACACCAACTTGCAGTTTTAATAATAGTAAGAAGACGACTTTACTTATTAAAGCAAAGCTTGCACGAGATATCATTCGGTAACTCTATTTTCAAACTTACGGGCATTTAGAAACAATTTTTAAACCAACTCAAGTACCTTAAACTAGTACAATTATTCATGAATTGGGTAAGCTCGTAAACACCAAAAGTACGACATGTATCGATATATAACCAAACAGTAAATTGAATTCTAGATCAGGGGAAACAAAAAGGAAATTAAAAGAGAGTAAATTTTACAATGTATGTAATCTAATCACATATATAATGTCATTACTCATTACATTAGTACCAAAATTTGCTCGCAGTATCACGGTTAAAAGTCAACAAACCCTAACGATTTGCAATAAATATTCTTTTCTTATTTTCAGGTAAGCTCCCAAAGCTTTTATTGATCGTTCTACCGATTCCGACGCATGTAGAGTAAGTATTAATAATATTTCGTTAAAAATATTCATATAAAACCTAAAACGTAGGAAGTCTAACATAACCTTAAACTTTATTGACGCTTACCTCAACTTTACAACGTAAACACAACGTTAATATTGCCGATAAATCGCCGACACCTTTTGAATCGCTTGTAGGATGTTGTCGCTTGTCAATTGCATAAAAATAGTCGATTAATTTCACGAAAACGACGCTTCTATCTGACATTTAAAACAACAACAAATTTCCGCCTCGGATATAATTGACGTTTGACGTTTGCGGTAATCGCGGCAAACGTCACGATGGTCGGTCGCCATCATGTCGACACCGATGGCAGCGCTAACGGCCGACACGGGTACTACACACCTAATATATTGCCGTTTCACATTTTATTGGATTAATCCGAGTGTACATAAACAAGGATTAGAATTTATAATTCACGTCTTGCGACCGGCACATAATTCTAATATATTTCAACTACTTTATTAGCGTGCGCATTGACGTGGACGTGTTTATGCGTGTGTTGTGTCCGAACGAGTGCAAACAACGTCCGTCGTGTCGCGGAGAGAATTCTTTTCTTAGAAAATGTCTCCATTTGCGTAATAGTTCGATAAAATGGGTATGTTTATTGGACGGATTTTTCGACGACACGGACAAAAACGCACACCTGTACACGTGCTGAGCGAAGGTAAAAATTGTGTGGAATTGCGTAAGAATGTAGTAATGTGGATAACCAGGTTGTGTCTGGCTTGGGTGTCGGGAATGAAGTCGATAATTAGTCGTAATTGACTTCTTAGTATTTGTTGTACACGTACTTCTATCCAACCAAATATGGGTTTTAAATGCCGTTGTTTTACACCATTTCGTACGTTATTTTATTAACCACGCATTCCTCTAGAACTACCCGTTAATTGTTCCACATTTATATGATTTTCTTCATTGTCCGATGATGGTGGTGTATTTTGATTCAATAAGACTGTTATCTCTACCTCTAAGGTCTGATTTCTTCTATATGTTTTCTTCTGCTGTTGCGACTCTCTTGAAGACTTTTCTCTTGCATCACACTCCTTTATACTTTTTATCAGTCCCAGTTATTTTTTCTTTTGATATCGTTCTCGGTCTTTTCTTCGTTTTTACTCTGAATCAGACATTTTCCTCCAAACTTTCTCTATAGTTTGGATTCTACTATAGAAAAATCACAGAATTAAGGTAGTTAATGCTCAGGTATAGAAGAGAAATAATATTACATAATAAATGAGGTTTGGGACATTACCGAAATCATTTAATCTTGTGATATTTGTACAGAAACTCTAATATTTGTAAACGTGTGTGGCCAAAATTTATATTGATTTTTTGATCCCTTCCTCTAGTTTGTACTTACAAATTACATTATCCACAGTCTCTCATTAGAAATGTCACCCATCGCGTGGTACAAAGTGGACAATTCGACCGCAGGACGTCTCTGGTTGCAGGAGTTCAGTATGGAGTAAAGTAAACTGCTGTACTTCTGAACTGCGAACGTACGTGACGTTTTATAATACACGTAATCGAATTAAATACTGTCACTCTGCGTGTTACAGATGTTGATAGCCGGCAGCTGTACCGTCCGCGGTTAAAGTCTGGGCCGGTTTTATTGCAAACACACACAGGCGTGTGTGGAACTTGCACGTGCAAATTTTGTTGTATGTGGAGCTCTACAGGAAGTTTCATTTGCATTCTCGGTACGGAGATCGGGATACGGTGGTTTGTGCTTTCGTTCCAGGATTTTTGTTCCCTCTTGCTAACTGAAACTGCTGGGATTTTGTTAAATTTTCTGCAATGGGTGAGGTTTTTTCTTCTGTGGAATTTCACGATGCTGCTGGTGGTTTTTCCATGATGATTTACATAATTCTTACTTACGCTTTCCAAAATATCTGGCTTTTCACATACCACAGTATGTGGTACATATCATTGTCTATATCTTTTACATGAGAAGCAGTTTTCCTAAGATTAGATATGTATTGATCTGACCGTAACAATAATATTTTAATTAGATCCCTATTACAATGTATTCTTGATGTCTTTCTTGCATGACTTAAACGATGCGATCGAATTTCTTTGTGGGTAGTTTCTAAAGCCTCTGCAGATAAAATTCCTATAGGTAACTCAAAAGAAGAAAGCCTAAATATCGAATAAATCACCACGACTGATTTCAATACATCGCTCTAAAAATATATACTTTCATTACTATCTGCAGGATTCTACAAAAATTATTTATGTGCACAAGTAGTAAAATAATAGAGCTATAATATGGCGTAAAATTCCCAGAGGATCTTTTTGGGCTATTTGACAAAAGTTTACATAAAGTTACACAACTTAATTTTGTGTACTGCATTTCATAGATAATACATTATTTTAAAATCTTATAGAATGTTTCTAAAAATACGTTGAAATGTACAACTCAATTATCATAAAAAAAATGGTTCAGTTCGTCCCCTTGTAATTCTAAATATGTACAGCAAGTTTCATCCCGATCCGTTGTACCGTATGGGCGTTATCGTAATCACATACACACACAGACATTTTCCAAAAATCATTAATTCAGTCTGAAAAGAGTAAAAAGCATATTGCAACCGTGAGGCTTAACCTTTTTGGATGAATAATCCATGTGACAGTTATTACTTCCTGAAAATGTAGCGTATATACGACAGTCTCGACTTCAGTACGGAAGAACGTGGATTGAAATCGACCATATATATATATACATCCGTACACTGCAGGTATAGTTTACAGGTACAGTCTGCAGCGTAGCGGTGTTCAGTTTAATAACATAACATTCTGTTGATTGCCGGTCAGGAATTTTGTATATTAGATGCAGTCTCGTTTTTTTTATGGGAAACGGTAATGTAACATTTTCAAGCGATTATTGGTGCAACTTGCCCATGCTTACCATTACCAAGCGAGGTAATTCCACTCAGAATGAAACGAGGTATGGACGAGGCAATTAGGTGATGTCAGTAATTTCCGTAGTAAGGGCTTTTTGCGCTTTTAGATCTACCGTTACATGTTCTAGGCTAGTTGAATGGCTCAGCAAAAGAAAAAACTCTTCCTTCCTCTAGTAACTGCATCAGCCTGCTTTTGTCCAAAAAAAATACACATAATTGCAATTTTATCCCGCCGTTTTTAATCGGTGTACCACCACGTGAGAAATTAAAGTTTTTATTGAATAGTTCTTGAAGATATTGCTTATGCCAACTGTAAATGTGTTATGTACTACTAGTACTGATCGCTCTTCTTCAATTTTTAATTTATTATAAATGAAATTTTGGAAGCATGCACTCCGATAACACAGGGGAACAAGGGTTCTACAACCAGAATAAGGATCACATATTCTTGTTGACCTAACATCACTTTGTAAGTGGATGAAAGGGAAGTTGTGGCGAGAGCCTTCCTATCAAGTAGATGATTGCTATTTTTGCACGATAAGCCTCTCCGGATATTCGAAGAAGGATTAGCATAAAATAAAATATCCAAATTTACCATCAGCATCGCGACCTATCCCCCTTGAGAGAACCATCCTCTCCCAAGTGCGCCATCCACTTCATCATCTTCGATTTTTGACACAGAAGAAATTTCGCTTGTTTGAAGAAACCTAATTTGACAGAGTGTCTGAAATCACTCTGCCAAATCAGGCAAGTCGTGTAGGTTCACCATTTGAAGTTTTAGGAACACCTCACCTTATAAGCCAGTGCGAACTGAATGATTTAAGACTTAGGTTATTCAGGATTGAAGACTTAGGTTTATCAAAAGAAAAAGCTGAGTTGTTTGGGTTCTAGGCTACAGGAATGGTTCTTTACGTGTATGTCACGATGTTGAGGGTCTTATGAACGAATTTGATCCTTCCGATTTTTGACACAGAAGAAATTTCGCTTGTTTGAAGAAACCTAATTTGACAGAGTGTCTGAAATCACTCTGCCAAATCAGGCAAGTCGTGTAGGTTCACCATTTGAAGTTTTAGGAACACCTCACCTTATAAGCCAGTGCGAACTGAATGATTTAAGACTTAGGTTATTCAGGATTGAAGACTTAGGTTTATCAAAAGAAAAAGCTGAGTTGTTTGGGTTCTAGACTACAGGAATGGTTCTTTACGTGTATGTCACGATGTTGAGGGTCTTATGAACGAATTTGATCCTTCCGATTTTTGACACAGAAGAAATTTCGCTTGTTTGAAGAAACCTAATTTGACAGAGTGCCTGAAATCACTCTGCCAAATCAGGCAAGTCGTGTAGATTCACCATTTGAAGTTTTAGGAACACCTCACCTTATAAGCCAGTGCGAACTGAATGATTTAAGTCTTAGGTTATTCAGGATTGAAGACTTAGGTTTATCAAAAGAAAAAGGTGAGTTGTTTGGGTTCTAGACTACAGGAATGGTTCTTTACGTGTATGTCACGATGTTGAGGGTCTTATGAATGAGTTTGATCCTTCCGATTTTTGACACTGAAGAAATTTCGCCTGTTCGAAGAAGCTTGGCTTATTTGACAGAGTGTCTGAGATCATTCTGTCAAATCAGGCAAGTCACAAAGATTCACCATTTGAAGTTTTAGGAACACCTCACTTTATAAACCAGTGCGAACTGAATGATTTCGGACTTATTCAGGATTAAAGACTTAGGTTTGTCAAAAGAAAAAGCCGAGTTATTATAAAGCATAACGAGCCTGTTAAAGCATATTTTAAGATGGAATGATCTTTACGTGTATGTCACGATGTTGAGGGTCTTATGAATGAGTTTGATATTCCCCACGATCATTCTGAATGGTGTTTTTTATCGATTCATCAAAATACAGCTTGAAAGTAGTATACTTTTGCAAACTCTTTGATAAAATACAATGTGATTTGTCCATAATGCAAGTGTAGAACAATTTAGATCCTTGAGTAGTTATGAAACAGTTCAGCTAAAGAATTCTTATCGCTTCTGCTAGCTAAAACAATAAGACGGCGACAGCAGGAGCAACATAAATACAATATCAACATCTGCGCGAGCGATTCCCATCCTTCCTGCAAACTTGGCACAATTAATAAACGGGAGAATGCATCCAGTTCCTTCATTCCGTAATTAGTAAATCCGTCGCTTGGATATTCCATCCAAAGTTTAGACGTAGCGGCAAGCAGTTTCTCTGCAATACACCGCCATGCCCGGCAAACACAAAAACCCAGTTAAGAAATAGTCGTTGAATTCTCGAGTCGAGATCAGACAAGGTTTATTTAAAGTTTTCAGTTAATAGAGAGGTCCTATTTTCATTGTTTTACAGGAAAGCAGACATTCAGAAGTTCGAAGGAGTAACTATGTAGATTGTAGAGGAATTAGCAGATTTGAATTTTCCAAACAATATACACAGAGGAAAAAATTTATTCGATACAATACGAATATCTTTGAGTTAAGAAAATCACTTGTTTCTATATCCGCAGAAAGATCGTTTGGTTGGTTCAAGTAAAATACAAAATTCTCAGAGTAAGATATGATTTTCTTGATGTTCCAAGTATTACGTTTTCGTGTTTTAAGTGTAAAGGAACTGCTTGAAAGGAATTACGTCTGTTTTAAGCGATACGTACGTATACTTTTGGGTGAAGAAACTGATTGTTCGTTGAAGCATGTATATTTTGCACCCAAGATGTTCTAAGTATTACGTTTTCTTGTTTTAAGTATGAAGGAACTGCTTGAAAAGGAATTACGTCTGTTTTAAGCGATACGTACGTATACTTTTGGGTCAAGAAACTGTTTGTTCGTTGAAGCATGTATATTTTGCACCCAAGATGTTCCAAGTATTACGTTTTCTTGTTTTAAGTATGAAGGACCTGCTTGAAAGGAATTACGTCTGTTTTAAGCGATACGTACGTATACATTTTGGTCAAGAAACTCTTTGGTCGTTGAAGAATGTATATTTTTCACACAACAAAATATTGTTGTTGTAAAGCGAACGTTTTACTCTTTTTATATGTAGAAGAATAACATTTTCTTCGTGAGAGCGAAATATACTCAACTATAACATATATTGAAATTATTTTTAGAATAAAATATTATTTGGATATAAAAAACACAGAACAAGCCTAATTCTGTCTAGTCAAGTTTGCATGTACCATACATAAGTTTCAATTGTTCATACTATAAAACCCACGTATTGGCGCACCATCTGCGGTCTTAGAGCACGTGTAAACTCCTGAATAATTTCACCTCTTACAAATCCCGACCATTTGGACGTTGGAAGTCCGATTGTTTAATGTCTTCGCTCGTCCTACTGATTTTCAACTTTCTGGAAATGGGTGTGCGAGCCTGTAACGTGTGTATACGATATCCATAATTTCATTTGCACTTTTACTATGTCGGTGCTGTGGGCCAGTACTGTTTTATGCGTAGGTAGGAAACTGCAACCATAAATATGCGTGGTGGTAGGCAGGAAAGCATGTATAGCGAGTTAAAAATAGTTTAGATTATATTGAACAACCTCAAAATTCGTATTTTTACTGAAAAATCTCGGTTTTTTTTTGTCAGAAAGAAAAAATAATGTTCTATACTTTTTGCGACCTCTGTATTACCCTATTGATAAAGTGTTACATAAGAGGTTGGTTATTAAGATGCCAAATTGTAAATCAATTCGTTGGTCAATGTCTCAAGTTGATGACCATCTGGAGACTATAATATATCATCAATGCAAATCAATATATTACGAATCACACAATAAAAGCCAATAAAGATACTGAATAGGTTAATGAATTGGCCTCTACTCACTAATCATACCAGACCAACTGGTTCCTGGTCGTAAATCTAATAAATATAACGTCCATTTCTTCATTTACGTCACAAAACACGCAACTGGACTCGATTAAATCATAAAATATCTTAACAAACACTGATTGTCATAATAAAAATACCATAACAAATGATATAAATTCAAAGAATATGCAAAAGTACTGCTTCCAAGCTGTATTTTGATGAATTGATAAAAAGCCACCATTCAGAAGGATCGTGGGGAATATCAAACTCGTTCATAAGACCCTCAAAATCGTGGCGTACACGAAGAGATCCTTCCATTTTAAAATATGCTTTAAAAGGCTCCTTACGCTTTGTAAATGAAAACAGTGTTACACCTCGCACGAAAAGATTCCATTCCTGTAGCCCAGAACCCAATAACTCGCCTTTTTCTCTTGATAAACCTAAGCCTTTAATCTTGAATAGCCTAAGTCCTAAATCATTCAGTTCGCACTGGTTTATAAGGTGAGGTGTTCCTAAAACTTCAAACTTGCCTGATTTGACAGGGTGATTGTATAACTTAACAAAACTTCTTTCTTCATATCCTTTCTCTCATACCTTCATCGGTAAGTCAAACACAGTAATCAAATAGGCAATTTTGCCCAGTTTGAAATCACGGTGTCCGTCGTGGCAGAGCGTCTATTACTTGGGTAATTAGGGAGACTTTCTGGCATAGCTAGCGAGCCGTTCTGCCATTCTATGAGCTCCACCTTGCAAATTACTGCGAGGCAGCAGGCTGCATCAGAAACTGCAGTTCCGCGAATCGTTGTGAGGGACCAGCACCGTCCGACATGGTTCTTAACTTTAAGTGGGCATACCTAGAGTTCTCGAAATCTCAACCAGACTTCTGTCGTTAATTTTTACAGAACAGCCTTTATGTGATGCCTTTTTGAACGTATTTTTGATTTTTTTAAAGGTTTTAGGACAACTTGCTTCTTTGTATGAAAATTTGTTGTTATTATTTTTTTGTGCCTTATATCAGCAGATAGATATCTATGATAGAGAAAATTCAGTATAAATTTAATTGGATTAGTTGTAGTTGATATTTTGCCCAATAGATAGATTGATAGGGGGAGACACACTGTATAACACAGGAATGGTAGTAAAAATATGGCTTCATAAATTACGAAAACAATTGCTACTGGGAGTGTTACAATCAGTCACGATTTGCCAATTAAACGGAGCAGTTTATTTCCAAAGTGGATTTATGGACATGGAGGGGTCGTATAAAAGAGCACTGTGCATGTTTACAGTTTGTAAGAGGATTGCAATTTATGACGTTTATGTTTCCCTGAAAAGCTTGTGTGTTCGATTTTCCATTATAAACTGTTTTGTAAGATTTTCTTTAATTCAATATTTAGATTTTTTGATAATAAATGTTACATGCTAATATTATTCAACGAAGTTAGCTATCGTGGTAACACAATCCAGTAGTTTGCCTAAGGAATTATATAGTCTTACTTTCCGGGAAGGGTTGAGTCATGGTGAGGGTTACAACTTACAAGAACCTGAGTCATCACCAGTTGACATGGAAGCGATAACAGAAAATTTAAAACAGCGAACGTAGCTTGGACAAAGTCCGTACTATTTGCATGATTCACATTTCAAGATTGCCGTGACAGATAGAATTATGGCATATTCAAATTTCCATTGATAGAATCACTGGAAAGGCTATAAGAGGTTTCATGGACATCAAACTCAGTAGTTGAACATAAAATTCTTATAAAAAAAATATTCTATTCCTTGTAATAACTATGATATAAAAAGTTTCTCCACTCAAATCTCTTACAGTCTGTATATGTCGTTAAAATGAACAAACCCTACACTAAAACGTTGTTCTGGCACCATACCTTGTGCCCGAGTAATGCAGTTGACAAGTGGCTGAAAGAACATCTGTTACAGTCACAGTGGTCGTGTTAACTACGTCAAAAGTTCTTGGAGTCAGTCACCCACAAAGTGATATATCATCCATTACAGAAACTGGCGAATTTAGGGGGTTAAATTTTCACATTCTAGAGGGTTACAAATCATTCTTGAGCGTAATAAATATTCCTTTGTCAATAAGCACTATGGATGGGAGATATATCATCTAATTTTGTACCAAATTATCTATCTTTACCTCAGTCTATTAGGCATACATATGCAGCTTATTTCACGCATGTTTAGTGACTGGCTTGCGGTTGCATAGCAACGTCAACACCTCGACCCGTTGTTCGGCGCCATCTTGGCTCATCGTCCGCATGTAGTGAGCGGGCGATATTTTCGTGGTCTTTATCACTTTTCCAAAGACAAAATCCACCAATTATCGCGTGAAATTTGTACGGTAGTGTCGTTGAAATGTGACTTGTCGACTTTTTAAGTGTTTTTGTGAAATATTACGATGGATATCATCGGATTTGAGTGCAGATTATCGGTGAGTTTTTGATTAAATAGGTTATAATGTTTGACTGATTAAGGTTATATTGGTTATGTCGGCAACTATTTCCGATCCAGTTCATTTCAATCGATACTTATAACACTATTATACCACACCATATGAATTATGAAAATTATCCCGAAGACGCTAGTTAATACTTTCATGACCAGAGTGGGTGTTCAATTTGAAAAATTTTTTTTGACATTTTGACATTTTTTTGACATTTGAAAATGTCTAGAATTCAAATTTGACGTAAAAAATATATTATTCCATTAAAAAAAACAACGTTGATGGGACTTCCGGTGACCGGAAGTGGCAGTTCCAGTAAGACAACCTTTAACCGTAACTTTCTAGAATAAAAAAAAACTCGGAAAAACTTTCAGGACAGAAATAAATTGGCAAAGTTTTGATTCCATTTGTGTATGGTAATTTCCTGTTGGTTCCTAGCCAGCTAGGGTGGTAATAATAGAATAGAAAATTTATGAATAATTCCGGATATCCATCTAGCAATCTTTTATAGGTTTTTTTTATTTCCAAACTACATTTCCGAACAATACGGAAACGGCAATCCGAATGAAAGACGGTTTCAGGACACAAAATAAAAATATAGAAGGATAGGTTAGTGTTCTTTTAATAACAACGTCCGTCTTTTGTCAAAGTGTCAGATGTTCCAACATGGAGTCTTGCCGTTGTCTTATTTTCAAGCAGCCCTCGCGTTTGCTCGTAAACTCCGAGAGGCGGCTATATTCTTGGAAGCGGCAATTCCGCCTCCAAGAGAATCATTTCACAGAAATGTAACGTCCGTACAAGCGAACCGAAAGCATCAATATCTATCTATCTATCTGCTTTCGAAGAATCTTTTCAGTTGCCAGGCAATTTCCTGAGTAAAGTGTACATAATTCCTGAGTAATGTACATAATTCCATCTGAACCAACTTTCATTATTGCCTCATTTGTACAATCAACAAAGACGTAGTGTTTTCAATAATTGATTAATTCGCTTAACAGCGATACACCATAACTTTCAAATATTTTGTTGGCCAAGACCATAATATGCCGAAACACAGCACTCGATGCAATCCAAGGTGAGTACACACAATGGCCCCACAAGCACCATACTTCATCATCATCTTTCACACTCACACATGTGTGCGAGCACCTATTCGCACACCTGTATGTGTGTGTAGCGTACAGACAAGTGTGTACGCTTATCCAAGTAATAATATGCGAGTACCACTCCATTCTATGTCTTTCTCCGCACACTCTACGCCAGATAGAAGTGTGTAAAATGTGGAATGGTCCGTCCTTGGCTGACTTATTATCATTACCGAATCTAGTAATTGCCTGTTGATCATTATTGAGCATTCCAACACCGTGAACGAACATTATTATTAGAAACTGGTCGGCCAGATCGTGAAGATATGCATGCAGAAGACATTGGGAATCCCCAACAACCGACAACTAGTTTGGAATTTATGGGAAATAACTGGTCGAATTAGGTCAGCAGACAGGTTTACACATATTTGTTTTTTAACAATAGTTTATATAGCAATAGTTTCGTTTCAAGTTTAATTACTCATGCTGATTATCATATTTCGGATGGAAGCCATCAAGTTTTAGATTGGCCTTGGATTGCTGGTTGTAGCGGGGTTTGTTTCATTTCGATATCTTCAAGGATAGTGGAGTAATAATTACTATGATAATTATTATCATAGTTATATACACGTAGATTCCCATAAGAGGGGGCTAGAGGCCTCCAGTCAGGGTTAAAACCAAACACCACTTCATCAATCCATATGTCAAGCGTTCCTAAACCTACGCTTCACACCTCTAGAGATGTTATCCAACATAAATGACGCCACCGTCACATTGAAATCATACGAACCGGTGGCCTCAACTTAAAATCATCAATACACAAGTTTGGAGAGTGTGTCCATCGACTAGGAGTGTCACCGCGTTGTTAATGGATACAGGAGATCTGGATCGAGGCAATAAATTTACCGCGTTTAACGCACGTGTGCCACTTCAGAAAGCTGTCTAATGCCCACTGCCATTTTTCATATTGTCTCCGATCTGCCTACGGAAACTCAGTACCTTTAAATGGCCAATGATTGATTATATATCCACTGGAGGGCAATCAAAGCTTTTTAGAACACTCCCATGTGTGATAATGTAACACCCAATGCGAGAGAATAAATGGGTGAATATATTTCTTTCATTAAACTTCGAGTTTTGTTGGTTTTGTACCAGATGTCTTTAAATTTGTACCAGAACCTTAGCACTGACATAAATCACATCAAATCACTAAACGACCTAATAGCAACGGTCGATGGACAAAGTCGAAGACACGATTTTAAGTAGTCATTCATCGATGCTATCTGCTGCGGGTCATTAGTTGATGGAAGATACTGCAGGTCCCAGAGCGACTGTGAGGTCTCAATCCATCCCATTTCCCTTGGCCAATTTGAGCGCGCCCCCCATCATCAGTGGGACCGCCGAAAGACCCAAAAAGACCACGAGACCAACCGAAAAAACAATGCAGTCAGAACCGGGGTACATCTTTCGACCGGGAACGCGAACGACCGGGTGGTCTACGGCTTGACCGGGGCCTAAAGCGACCGCCCATTAGAGACATGATTTACGGGTATGTCAGCTTCGGCCCAGTAATGTTTTAATTTTCGTGCCCCGGCCACCAGGTTACCTGGGGAGGCATCCAGGGCGCCCTAGGGGCGCAGCCGAGTGTTTGTTTTATACGTTACGACGTGATTATCTTTTAATGGACGATGGTTGAGGCGGTCACGACCTTATACAGTGTGTATCATTTCTTAATAGTTAATAGAATTCCTAAAAAAATTATTTCTAAAGAGACATGATGTTTTTGGCGTGTCAGTTTAAGTTAAATTACTTTGAATCAAAACAACGTCATCAACTACAATGGACTATATGTAGTTTTGAATGAAACTTTGTAGTATTGCTTCAAAGGTTTAAACATTTCGACCAAATTAATGTTGTTTTATTTCAACCATAGGATGGATTAAAAAGAATAATAATTATTTGTTCGGAGTAAATTTTCGCGAGACAACGAATGTTTTGTGATGGGACGCCCTGTATAATGGGTATGCTGGCTTGGTCGCGGCATGGTTCCGACATGTCTGACGCATCCATACTCACGGACGAAGATTACTGTCATAATTTTTAATGCGGGAGCCGCGCGGGGGCAGAGAGATTGGAATCTCTAGATCGGAGAATGCAAATTTGATGATCCGGACCACTTATGGGGTCCGGGCACGAAAACAAATACGGGAATTCTAAGTGGCCAGGTGGGCCACTTCTTCGTGCCACTTGTTCCAGTCTCTTCTTATTATGTTTTTAGTTTTTATCGTCGGCAACCTTATGTTCTCGACTGTACGTGGTCTCTCTCTCTTAATTTTGTGTACTGCACTTCATAAATAAGGAGCTGCATGTTATATGATTGCATCGTCCCTTCAGGGTTCTATTTTAGACCCAACGTTTTAAGTGAAGACATAAATAGATGTATAACGTCTGGGTAAATGAGATAAGTAATGAGAAGATAGATAAATTAAGTAAAACGATATGCTAATGATGCTTATGCCATCAAAATAACTCCCGCCGAGGTAGTAATTTGCTTATTATTTAATTTCTGTCGGTTTTATGGTTATTTTTATAGACGAAATAAAACTAATCCAAAAATAGACAGGTGCAAATATCTATAAAACATCATAGAAAAATTTCCAAATTCCGAGACGCCCAGCTGTGTTACTAATTATTTCACAGCTTATTATTATTTAATCGATTTGTTCCGCTGATCTTTATCTATCTATTCGGAGAGGATACGAATCCATAATCAACCGAACATTTCACAAACATGAATATTAATTTCCTTTGAAAGAAAAACAATAAAAAAAAATACACAATATCTTGTTATCTTGATTTTGCGAAATTTTAGTACGAATTAAAGATTCACATTTCGCTGGATCACAGCAGTTCATATTAAGACGCAACTAATACAACATCATCACAACTTTCCACATCAATTGCCTGCTTGATACAATCACTTGCTTCCTTGCGAAATAGGCCAAGAAACTTCAACTTTTTAACTAGTTTTTCCAAGTGCTTACGGGCAACTAAGACTAGTTCATTAGTAGATCCCATCCACCAATTTTCAACTTCGTATAACTTCTTTTAATTGTCAGGATAAGACATGTTATATTGATATTGTTGAATTTTACATTGATATTGTTGAATTTTGCATTAATGTAGAATTTTACATCGATGTTGTTGAATTTGACATTGTACTGTTGAATTTTACATTGATATTGTTGAATTTTACATTGATTATGTTGAATTTTACATTGATACTGTTGAATTTAACTTTGATATTGTTGAATTTTACATTGATATTGTTGAATTTTACATTGATATTGTTGAATTTTGCATTAATGTGGAATTTTACATCGATGTTGTTGAATTTGACATTGTACTGTTGAATTTTACATTGATATTGTTGAATTTTACATTGATATTGTTCAATTTTACATTGATATTGTTGAATTTTACATTGATTATGTTGAATTTTACATTGGTTATGTTGAATTTAACTTTCATATTGTTGAATTTTACATTGATATTGCTGAATTTTACATTGATATTGTTGAATTTTACATTGATATTGTTGAATTTTACATTGATTATGTTGAATTTTACATTGATATTGTTGAATTTTACATTGATTATGTTGAATTTTACATTGATATTGTTGAATTTTACATTGATTATGTTGAATTTTACATTGATATTGCTGAATTTTACATTGATATTGTTGAATTTTACATTAATATTGTTGAATTTTACATTGATTATGTTGAATTTTACATTGATATTGTTGAATTTTACATTGATTATGTTGAATTTTACATTGATATTGTTGAATTTTACATTGATTATGTTGAATTTTACATTGATATTGTTGAATTTTACATTGATTATGTTGAATTTTACATTGATATTGTTGAATTTTACATTGATACTGTTGAATTTTGCATTAATGTTGAATTTTACATTGATGTTGTTGGATTTGACATTGTACTGTTGAATTTTACATTGTACTGTTGAATTTTACATTGATATTGTTGAATTTTACATTGATAATGTTGAATTTAACTTTGATATTGTTGAATTTTACATTGATATTGCTGAATTTTACATTGATATTGTTGAATTTTACATTGATTATGTTGAATTTTACATTGATATTGTTGAATTTTGCATTAATGTTGAATTTTACATTGATGTTGTTGGATTTGACATTGTACTGTTGAATTTTACATTGTACTGTTGAATTTTACATTGATATTGTTGAATTTTACATTGATATTGTTCAATTTTACATTAATTTTGTAGAAATCTACATCATCCCGAATTTTGTAGAAATCTACATCATCCCGAATAAACTAGATCTATACTATTAAAAAGACAGATATATCGTCGACTATCAATTCTCCAACGACCTACATAACGCGCACATAAGAAAAAGGCGTTACATTCGTAATATTGGGTTGGAATCTCGCGTCTGGATCGGAAAATAACTCGCGGAGATTTGGCATTGCACACTGCAGAAGCTGCATCTTCTAAGGACGAGGGGTGAGCGGGGGTGAAGAGTTGGATTCATGAGTGAGTTCTTTTCGTTGGACAGCTGTCCTCGCTCCATTCGGATATCTGCATGATTACCCGCGTTGGCTTGGCATGCTTCCATCACGATTTTAACAGAGGACTAGCCACTAATAACTCGTGTACAGGTGCTGACAATGATTTACGCGCGACAACTTGGGGCTAGAAAGAGTATCTCCATGCGTTATAAGCGAAAAATTTGCTGGAAATTCGTATGAGTGGATAATGATAACAGTTCTCTTGTCTAGGAAGGGGAATATATCGTCTGAGAAGATGCAAAGAGCAGATTTATTTCTAGTGGTTTGAATATCATCTAAAATCCACTAGTTTTTAATAAAATCTTTGACTATTTAGTGAAGTTGGGGTTGTTGAGTGTCCAAGACAGATTTTTGCTGCACTCACAGCACAGAGACCATACGTGCACGTGAATATATGTCTCATAAATAATCCAGAGTGTATTAGATAAATTTATGTGCGCTTATCGGGCGCGCAGCGCCGCGACGCGCCGCTGGTAAAACACCAGACCATAAATAATGTAGCCAAGTCGTCGTTCCGTAAACAAATTCATATTAATTAAAGCTCTCTTCAGTTACCGTCCGAAAGCCAACCCCAAAGCAATCTCGTAATGCATCCAAAATACGGATCCAAATAATTGAAATTTACCATAATGTTATTCACAACGCAGGCTATACAAGTATACAGGAATGTAATGAATTTTGCCGTTGTGATTGCTGAATTATCGGATGACATAACCGTGCAGGAATTTCGAGTTTTCGATTTTTATTACAAGGTCGAGACGACGCGATTTTTAATATATTCCCGCTACCGAATTACTTGTCTGACCGGCCAAAAGTAAACATATACATCTCATATACACAGTTCTTATTAATTCAAGTTGTACGGTTCCATTTTTTTAGTTGAACAGGTAGATGAATAATTAAAATATTGAAAAAAGAATAAAAAAAAACATTTTGGATCACTTTGGTTCAGTTTAGATCACTTTAGAGCAGTTCAGATCAGTTTGGATTAGTTCAAGATCAGTTTAGATCAGTTTGGATTAGTTCAGATGAGTTCAAGATCAGTTTAGAACAATTTAGATGAGTTCAAGATCAATTTAGATCAGTTTAGATCAGTTTAGATCAGTTTAGATCAGTTTAGATCAGTTTAGATCAGTTTAGATCAGTTTAGATCAGTTTAGATCAATTTAGATCAGTTTAGATCAGTTGAGATCACTTTAGATCAGTTTAGATCAGTTTAGATCAGTTTAGATCAGTTTAGATCAGTTTAGATCAGTTTAGATCAGTTTAGATCAGTTTAGATCAGTTTAGATCAGTTTAGATCAGTTTAGATCAGTTTAGACCACTTTAGATCAGTTTAGACCACTTTAGATCAGTTTAGACCACTTTAGATCAGTTCAGATCAGTTTAGATGAGTTCAAGATCAGTTTAGATCAGTTTGGATTAGTTCAGATGAGTTCAAGATCAGTTTAGATCAGTTTAGATCAATTTAGATCAGTTTAGATCAGTTCAGATCAGTTTAGATCAGTTTAGAACAGTTTAGATGAGTTCAAGATCAATTTAGACGAGTTCAAGATCAGTTTAGGTAAGTTCAAGATCAATTTGGTCTCTCAGATCAGTTAAAATTCAATTAAATCTCTCTTTTTTTGGTGTTATTGTCGATTATGTATGCGTTAGTTGTTATGCGTGGTATATAATTGTAATAAATCAGTCTTGATACATCCGTACCCAATAAAAATCTTAAACAATAAACTGCTTAAAGAGTCCCTCGACACGTCCAGACGTCGAGTCGGGCCGTCCGTGCACGCTCTTGTACAAGAGTGTCATAATAATCGGGCGATAATAAAGCAATTTGTATGCTGCGTTGAGCTAATGCCAATACGGAACGGTGTGTTAAATATTCAGCTGTGGTAGTCGCCAATTAAGACCTGATATTTTATTATAATTGCCGGGTACATTAACACGTGTCACAGTGTGATGTTTACATCATTAAAGTGTACTAACAATATGTCTTCTTTCGTATTAGATGCCGATTGCGAGATGAAGGATTTCTGAAAAAAAAAATGATCTGTTATTTATTGGTTTGTCCTTTGGTGGATTGTTACTGAAACCTGGTAAATTGATGGACACTTGGACACCTAAATACATGCTGTATTTCCTGTTAGATCGGACTTTTAAAGTGGATGAAAGGAAAGCAAAAGAAAATACCGTTTGCAGTTCCCATGTTGTGGCGAGAGCCTTCCAATCATGTAGATGATTGCTATTTTTGCACGATAAGCATCTCCGGATATTCGAACAAAGATAAGGATAAAATAAAATATCCAAATTTGCCATCAGCATCGCGACCTATCCCCCACGGAGAGAACCATCCTCTCCCAAGTACACCATCCACTTCATCATCTTCGATTTTTGACTCTGTTATTTCTATTGATATTTTATTTAAAATCGCGCCAAAAACTAGTAAAATGTGTAATCTTTACAGTTTTTTTTTCTTGCAAATCAGGTGCTTGTCACCTGAATTTTGAACAAGCAAAATCCATCTAGTATTTTACTCGCTATTTTATTAACAAAATCTCTTGAAAACGATCAATTATAATCATCTAAAAGATGATAAATTGCATCGGTCCAGTGGCGTGCGCTCGTTCCAAGGCTAGCGTTGTGCGACTGGCGCGACACCTAGCGTCACGGCTACGTACCCGCGCCCGGATTCGATTTCGGGTCGCATTACAAACCGCGTTTGTGTGAGTGCGTATGTGTGTCCGTGTGCGTGTGTATTTTGCGTGAAATGTAGAGGCGCGAGGCGCCTAGGCGCCATATAGAGCAGACACAGCAGTGGGCTCAGGTGTTTGCCTTGCGGAACACCAGATGTGTAATCACGGGTTTTGTAGTTACGCCGATGTTTCGCCTTTTTTATAAGACTAGGATCTTGATGAGTTACCTATTATTATACATAATCTGTTATGAAGAATATTTGATGTGTCCCACACTCAACTTTCCGGCTACCTCGTTGACGGAAAATTTTCTCTTGCTCTAAACAAACTATTTTACATCAATAGTTCAATATTTCCAAACGGTAAATAGGCAACCACGTGGAAGCACATTAATCTTAATATTTTCCACGATAATATCTCCTGTTCAATCATAATACCATCAGTTCTAAACGGCTACCGTTCATTTTTATGCTTATATGAGTTCAGTACGTCTTGCGGTCGACGACACTGATGATTATCTCTAACCTTATCAAAATGGTAAAAATACCGCATCCCGTTCAACAAATTTCCTACGAAATAGCAAAAATTAGACCGGTAGCTCCATGACTAAGATTGATGAGGCTTCCGATAGATTACGTTGCTGTTCGTTCCTTCCTCTTCAGACCAATTAACGATAAGAATAAGGCCGATTAGCCTTTTGATCGCTAATGACTAATGTTCGCATTTGCAGATGCAGGAGTTGAGGTATCAACAGCAACCAGCAGCTATTTTGTGGTCACATTACGCTGTTTACCAGCAAGCCTCAGTTCAAACTACCAAATCAACTATTTCTGGTGCATCTTTTATGTCACCAGGTAGGTACATATGTCAGTGAGACAATGTATTGTCTTTTGCTAAATATTTCATATTTGATACGAATTTGTGGGGTTCTCGCAAGCTCTAAATAGCAGCTAATGAAAGTCCAACATGTTCAACTTTACCAGCAATAGCCAAAACCATTTGCCGGCATGCAAAAATAGCGGCTGCTGAGTGACCACACGATGCTGGTTAACTAATAATCTACAGCAAGCAGCAAATACTAAAACAGCGTAAGTGTGACCACCCCATGCTTCCAATCAACGTTGCAGCATAACTTTTCGACCGGCGACTATTCAGTATGTGATCAGGATTTCAACAACTGTATCGCTTAAAGTCCTCTTTATATATTGGGAGTATATTACCTCTTATAATATTTATAAGAGACATTTCAAAAATACAATTTCCTGAGTTCATGCTGGTTGCTGTAAAAGTTAAACAGTGCTGGTGGGCTGGCTGCTGCTAAACTCACTCGCCAACTGGTAAAACAGCGCTGCTGAGTGGTCACACTATGCCTTAAACCCGGCCTTAGATGTTTAATGTGTCAATTAGATAACCGGAAAGATGGTTGAGATGAGTATAGCCAAAATACTACACGTTAAATCTATCAACAAGAGTGTGTTCAAGATCCGTTGACCCTTTTCGGTGTGTCGAATGCGTGGCCCACTACGATCCAATGGTGCTGATATACCGAACGAATTGCAAAGAGTTGAATGACCTACGGCGTTCCTCGCGTCGTGACCTTGAACGTAGTAAACGGTGACCTTGAGCGTGATGCCAACTCCTCATCTGCTACACGCAGCGTCTATACCATGTCATACGCGAAGGAAAGCAAAGAGTAATGAAGCAGGAGTCTCGAACCAGAAGTGTTACTTCGAAGCAGAAGTGTTACTTCGGAGCAGAAGTGTTATTTCGGAGCAGAAGTGTTACATAATCCACAACAGAAGAGCGACCAAAGCAACCAAGAGTAAGAACAGCTGGAGTCTGGCCTGCGGGTGGCACAACCTTGCCAATTTCGTCCGAAATTTCTTATTCCTTTTGAGGCATTGTGGAATCCGTCTTTCACGCGCCTAATATGGACACGAGAGCACGCGTGGCCTCAAAATTGCCACTTGATACATTGTGAGATGCGTGCCATAATACGTCTCTGGTTATGGATTGATAATTAGCTGTGCAAAACTCGTATTTGAAAGAAAACGCAGTTTCAATGCGAAATATCATATTTATTAGCGTTAAATATTGAATTACTACTAATATTGACTTTTAAACAGACATATACAGGGTGTTCCAATAGTGCGATGTCGGGAGATGTTACATTTTCTTAAAGATTTTCGATTTTAGTTATTGGGCATTCTAGAAATATGTGGTTAAGGCTTCCCACCTGTCCACATTCGCAATATGGACATTTTAGGATACATTTTAGGTTATCTGCTATCTGTTACTGTTGTTACGAATGTCCGGCAGGGGGCGTTTCGGGTTTGACGTTACTGTGGTAATAGCAGCAAAACACGGGTCGACAAAAATCGATTTTTTGGATCGAAAATTGTTTTTAAGGCCGTTTTTTTGCTCAAAACTTTTTGCGAAGGGTATTTAGAGGGATCTTATCGTAAGACATGAGAGCGAGCGGCTTTTATAAGGTCGGCAGGAACGGATAAAAAATGTAAATTTTTGACGTTCATCGATCCGCTTGTCGGAATTTCTAGACGTCACGTGACATTTTCTCGAGGTTCGCCTTCACCCGAAGAGGTGCAAAAACGTGATTTTTTTTCAAAATTGACGCATTTAATTTACAAAATATCGCGCAGTCCACGCGGAATCGTGTCCTTTTTTCAATTCGAGCGTCAAAAGTAATATCGAAAAGCCCAATTTTGCAGCTACTCGATCGCAAATGTCGGCCAAAATGGGCGATTCCGCTGAACGCGCCCCACACTTGAAAGTTCGTAATTAGTATAGGTAGATAAATAAATTTCCGTAGATGTGGAAAGCGAAAGTAGTCATCTTAAAATTACTTTTCTCTTTACAGGGTGGTCCATAAAATAAGTAGTACATTTTAGAGTAATGACAACAAAAATTGTATAAATCAATTTTCCTAGCTCTCATATTCATATTGTTCATCATGTCAGATGATGTCTTCGCCAGTAACATCAACAGATGTGTCCAGCAAAAGACTGTTAACGTTTTCTTCAAATGCGTTATCCTTATAAGAGCGAGTAACTGTGAGTGTTGTTTTTTGAAATTGAAGATATTAAAGAGTCAGATGTATATAAAAGAGTATTTATTCTATTTTTTGCAGTTTTTGTCTAACCATATCGCATCTTGGGACAAAAATGGTCTTAATGAGCGATGACAGTCAGACGGTAATTTTTTTGAAAGCCTGCTATTAAAATTGTTAATTTTTAGTTTTGGTTTTGACTCCACATAAGTTCCAGTTCTAAATGCCGAAATTTGCACGCAATATCACGGTTTTAAAAGTAACTTTGTTAAGCCATTTATATATAGATGATAAAACTTGACTTTATTGTTTTAACATCTAGACATAAACGCATGTAATACCAGTCGCATCGAGTAGATAAACGAAGAACTTAGCCAGTGAACCACATTAAAAGGTCACTGAACTCATTCAAAAATATTTTAATAGAAGCAACATTAACAATAATTTAAATATTTCTATAGTATTGTTCGCTGATTGTGCCAGATATAAACATTGTGGAAATTGTCAAGTCTCAATTTCGAATTTCGTATTGATGAATTGATGATTGAGGATTATTCATACACCTTCTAGCGAGCTTGTTTTATTTATTATCTCAATACTCACTGACAGATTTGCTATCGCGTATCTATATAAACTCTCATGACGGTCACTTGCGTATTTATGCTAGCTCGTGTCCGTGTTTATAAACAGATTTTGTCTGTAATTTCTATGTTTTTCATCAAGTTGTGGAACATATTGTATCGGTATCATACAATGAGAGATAAAGTATAACATTATTGCTTGTGGTTTTGGAGCAGCATGTGGGCCGATGACAAATGATACCCGCGAAACAACTGAATAAAATAACACTAAAACTCTATAATAACATTCGCAGACAATTCTAGGAACAATTGTGGTCTCGAGAACAATAAATTATATACATATAATGGGCTACCGCTCTGAATAGTCATAACATTTCTTGGATGTCATCGAGTGAGTAAATTTAATACGCACTTAGTTTATCTGACGAATCCTAGCATTGCTGAGTCAGTACTTCCTTATTTATTTATCCTAGAAACAGATTCAAAATTATAGGATTAAATTAAAATGAATTAATGACTAAATAAAAAATAGAAGAACCCTTGTAGCTTCATAAAAATCTCGAGTAAGTAGTTAACTGTCGAGAATGTCGAATAGTTAACTGTGTAATATCTGAGCCGTACTAAAAACTAAAAATAAAAAGTCTAATGAGCGCGGTTGAGCAGTACATCTGGAGTCGGTATTGTGTAACAAGCTTCACTTTTTCGTAACACTCTACAAGCGGCCTGTGTAAACAAACACAAGTTCAACCGTACAGCAATAATTTTACGAAGAGCGTCAAGTGTTGATCTTTGTTATAATTGGCTGAAAATTACCGAGCTTTGGTCACGTGGTATAAAAACGATACACCCAATATTTGTGACAGATTATATTTGCCCTATATTAGAGAAAATTGCAACTTGCACGCTTATCGTGATAAAATAGCAATCGTCTACATCAGTGTTTCCCAACGCCAACATTGCCCCACTGGGGGGCAATATGATTGTTGAGGGGGGCAATTGGAATATAGAAAAATTTTGAAAAAAAAAACCTACCTTAAAGTCTCTTTGTACCGTTCATACTGCAACCGTTAATCATATCCTTGAGGCTAATTATTAAATATCCCTACACAATTCTAAATCTGAAAAAAAACACACAATAGGGAAAAATTTAATTAAGCCATCAATATTTGTAAAAACGTTTTTAGAAAAATATGTCAAAGATGTGACAGCTATTCCACTTAAGATACATTGTTGAGGAACATTTTGTTGAAGGTATGTTATTCTGTAAATTAGAAAGCATCACAACCTCCGGAGATATTCTTCATAATCAAAAAAATTACTTCAATGTCTTTAATATTCCAATACAGAACATAACATCCTGTACTGCAGACTGTGCTCCTAACATGATGGACAAGAAAAGCGGCTGTTTAAAGATAAGAATCCAGAAATGCTTCTTGTGCATTGTCTAATATAGCTCCATAGGGAAAACTTGGTAACCAAAAATGTTTGTCCAGTTCCCAATGAAGATTAAATTCGGTTATAAAATATGTCAATTGTATCAAAGCTAATGCCGAATGTGACATTTGAAGTTAATTTGTGAAGTACAAAATAATTCATACTTTTTATAACTAAATTTAATACTTCATTGAACAAATATTTTTGGCTACCAAGTTTTCCCTGTGGATTACACAATGCACAAGAAGCATTTCTGGATTCTTATCTTTAAACAGCCACTTTTCTTGCCCATCATGTTAGGAGCACGATTGGCAGCACAAGATGTTATGTTCTGTATTGGAATATTATCGACATAATTAATAACATAGTTTTTTAGCTTAGAAAAAATATCTCTGGAGGTCGTGGTGCTTTCTTATGATTTGCAGAATAACATTTCCTCAAAAAAATTTTCCTTATTAATGTACCTTACATACGTTATCAACAAGGCCTCAGTGCCTCTCACTCTTGCTCATTTTAACCATTCTTTTTCTGACAGTGTTGTTACTAAGGGGCACAGCTATCACATCTTTGTCATCTTTCTCTAAAACCGTTTTTACAAATGTTGATATTGACAGTTTAATTAAATGTTCCCCTATTTTGTGCTTTTTCCAGATTTAGTAATGAGCACGAATATTTGATAACTAGACTCAAGGGTACGATTAACACTTGCAGTGACAATTTCAGTTTTAGAGTAAATGTTTAACTTTGTGTTGTTATAATAAAATATGGCAGATTTGTGTTGTATTAGTTTTGAAGTGAATGTTTATTTCTATTTTGTTATATATATAATAGAATATGTAGCAAATTTTATTTCTGCTAAAATGCTTAGTATTTATTTCAATAATCAAATAAATTATTGTTTTATGTTATTATTTTTATACCCCCAATGGCGCAAGTTTTTCATTACGTCACAGAGAGGAAATTAGTCAAAGTTTGTTGGGCAGAATGTGTACCAATGACGAAATGAGAAACGTACACCGTTCCGAGTAAGGTTCATTTCCAACTCTGTTATAGGTATAAAAAAGACAATATGAAGTGGGGCATGAGATTTTTAGACCAGCTTCGGTGGGGCATAGCTCAAAAAAGGTTGGGAAACACTGATCTACATGATTGGAAGGCTCTCACCACAACATGGGACCTGCAAACGACATTTTCTTTTGCTTCCCTTTCATCCACTTTAAAAGTCCGCGATCTAACAGGAAATACAGCATATAGTAGGTGTCCATGGCTTTTCCAGATCTCCAATTCTTCAAATAAAATGGATCTTATACCTGTTCCAACACTTTGATGACTTGATCTATGAAAAGTGATGTTAGGTCAACAAAAACATGTGATCCTTGTTCTGGTTGTAGGACCCTTTTTCCCTCGTAGATTCTCTGTATACACAAATTAATAAATTATGTATTATAGTTATTAAAACATTGTTGTAGTTGTTTTGGGTGCGGTTTATTCCGCCAATTCTTGGCCCTTTGTGCTTTACCCATTTTTACATACGATAACGACAACCAGAGGTGTACAACTGGTTGCGGGCACCAACGGTTTTACGCCTCTTGCGAAAGGCGGTGGGACGAGGATCTTCAGCTGATGCCTGGATTTGAACCCAAGACTTCCTAGCAGGAGAGCAGCACTAGAGCCACTCGCCCCACAAAATTATTAAAACATTATTAGAAGTAAAAGGAAATACTGAACAATTAACATCACATAACTTACAATCATTTTCCATGAAACAAGTCCGTATACAAATAAGAACTTTGGCGCAATAACTCACACATAATTGAATGTTAAACTGTTCTCGATTGCATATCGTCGGCTGGCTAGTAATTGCAATATGCAAATGCGGAGTTAATTATAGTTTCTGGTGGAGGTGTGATTAACTGCGTGGTACGGTGTTGTTAAAGTGTCTCCAGACACCTTTAACCAGGCTTGTTCACGATTTTTTCGGCCTACAATCGCCAATTATAGCTCGCACAGTGCGGCATTTTAATATCGCCGAGTAAGATATTTTACAGGCCTAAGCTGTCCGTCAAGTGGGGGCACTAATTATCTGCTTGTATCTAATGAATACGTTAAAATATCTCGTTCTTATTCCGTCCGAACGTATTAAACTACAATTTATATCGATCTACGTGCAGTATTTATCGAGATTTCAGCGGAAATACGCACTTTGAGGTCCTTTATATCCATTGCATTGATTTCTGGACAGTAAACGTGTTTTCTATGTTAATTAACTAATTAATTATACAAAATAAACCCTCAAACTCGTATCTATACAGGAAAAATCTATCAGTTATTGGGACAAATAAGACAGCCTATAATCAAGATCGATTATCCCTACGGAGGTACGCTCAATTCGGTCCTTCTTTCCTGCTTTTAAAGTTTGCAGTGGACCACCGTGGGCGATGATAGGCGAAATCTGCGGGCGGTGCGCGCAAGCGAGCAATTTCGTGTCATTATCTCACGAACCACTCAGGGTTGGGGCCACTTAGCCATCGTCGGAGATATTATGAAGTCGTAGGAACCCTTAGTCGCTAAGTAAACTTGCAAAAGGATCTGGAATGCAGCAATTTACCGACACAAGAGGCTTAAAGATAAGTGGATAGGTAATCACGTGGTCTATTGGTCATCGTTTATGATTTGTTTAGTTTTCGTATTGTTGAAACTAGTAAATATATGTTGGAAATATGTATTAATATTGTTTAATTAAGTATTCCATAATGCCACGGTCACACTAGGCTGCTAGTTGCTGTTTACGTTGTTTACCAGCAAAAGTACTGCTGCCGCTGGTGGCTACTACCAGCAAGCCTCAGTTCAAACTACTACTATTTCTGGTGCATTTTATATGTCACCAGGTGTGGCCAGGGTATAAGGGAGAAGCCAGCTCAAAATCTATTTTGTATTGCTTAGTTTATTTTCCTTGTTGGACGTGTGTGCGTGTTCCATGTTGGTAAAGGTCAGTAGCAACCAGCGTCTAAAATAAGCGTCAAGGATGTGACGGCATGGTGACAATTAAGTCTCATCGGCCACTTTTTAGCATCATTCGACACCTATATCCTACACAGAGCGAGAGAGCACGACAGAGGAAGACAGAAACTAGGATACGTCTAGTTCTCGCGATGCGCGATGGATAGTTGATGGACAGCTTGCTTATGGAAGACGACAAAAACATCAAACATGTCGCGGTCGTGAATGTTGACTTGAATGAAAATCACAAAATCGGTTTTCGTTGCAACATTTTCGAAACATAGCTAGGATAGGACTTACCCATCTATCCTGTGTATATGTTATCGCTAATCGGCTATTATATTGTCAAAAGAAGCAATGCAGTTCGTCCCATAATAATTTTAAATAAGTATACCAAATGTCTAGAATTTCTGTATGTTTGGTTACAGAGTACTTAGAGCTAACAAGTAGAGGCTGCCAAACCTCGTTTATTGGTACTAGAATTATTTACTTGCAATGATCGACGTACCAGCAGTAAAATCTCTTTGCGGCTTCCGAGGCAGTCTAACCATTAAATTGCTACGCAGAGAGAAAACTCTATTCTTGGATATCAAGAAAAATTATTCTTGCGTATATGGTGTAGCATGAAGAAGATTTTTTTCTATACAAATAATGTTTTATTGTAATAAGAATTTCAATACAGTTTCAGTACAGTTCAATACAGTTTCTTTGACGAAAAAAAAGTTATTCTTCAATACAAAAAGTAAACCTTCGTCTTACAACAACAAGAATATTTCGTTGGACGAAAAATATATATGCTTCAACGAAAAAACAGACTCTTGACCCAAGATTCTTACTCTGAGAGATACATAGAAAGTTGTGCAATTACTTTACAGATGGCGCCAACAGTTTCTCGTGTCTTTTGCCACATATTACCCCTATCGTGAATGTTGACTTGAATGAAAATCACAAAATCGGTTTTCGTTGCAACATTTTCGAAACATAGCTGGGATAGGACTTACCCATCTATCCTGTGTATATGTTATCGCTAATCGGCTATTATATTGTCAAAAGAAGCAATGCAGTTCGTCCCATAATAATTTTAAATAAGTATACCAAATGTCTAGAATTTCTGTATGTTTGGTTACAGAGTACTTAGAGCTAACAAGTAGAGGCTGCCAAATCTCGTTTATTGGTACTAGAATTATTTACTTGTAAGCTGTCTTCGTGCGTGCATCAAGTGTATGTGCATATTGCCTGTGTCGTTTGTTTTATTAAATTTTGTCGTAATGGATAACACAAACAAAGGTATGCAGTAGTTTTTTATGTAAATGACTTATTAATAATCTTGATTCTTTTGGCGTAATTTGCTTTGGAAAATAGCACCGCGTTTCTTGTAAATGTAGTATAATATTTTATTTAGTTGGATTGAAACCTTATGTATTCACCTATATTCAGTCTGATTTATTTTTTTTATAAAAGAGAAAATATTTCTGTACAATATACAACTCAAATTTGCTGCAGAAACTTGCTTACAATGATGCTACATAATATTTTTAGATGCTGTGATCGCATACCGGCGAGTGCTGTTTGATGTGTGGCAGAAAGAAAACAGTATAAGCGATAAAAATCAGCGGTATCCTCATACGTTGTCGATGAATTTGGAGGAAGAGCATACAGTACGGACGAAAAAGCGGAGATAAAACTAAAAATTCACAATTTTAATAACAGGCTTTCAAAAAATGACTGTCTGACTGCCATCGCTCATTAAAACAATTTTTGCCCCAAGAAGCTAAATATGTAGTTGCACAAAAACTGCAGAAAAAAAGAATAAATACTCTCCTATATATATACTTCTGACTCTTTAATATCTTCAATTTCAAAAAGCAACACTCACAGTTACTCGCTCTTATAAGGATAACGCATTTGATGAAAACGTTAACAGTCTTTTGCTGGACACATCTGTTGATGTTACTGGCGAAGACATTTTCTTACATGATGAACAATATGAAGATGAGAGCTAGGAATGTCGATTTATATAATTTTTGTTGTTATTACTCTAAAATGTACTACATATTTTATGGACCACCCTGTAAAGAGAAAAATAATTTTAAGATGACTACTTTCTCTTTCCACATGTAAGAAAATTTTATTTATCTACCTATACTAATTACGAACTTTCAAGTGTAGGGCGGTTCAGCGGAATCGCCCATTTTCGCCGACATTTGCGATCGAGTAGCTGCAAAATTGGACTTTTCGATATTACTTTTGACGCTCGAATTGGAAAAAGGACACAATTCCGCGTGGACTGCGCGATATTTGTAAATTAAATGCGTCAATTTTGAAAAAAAATCACGATTTTGCACCTCTTCGGGTGAAGGCGAACCTCGAGAAAATGTCACGTGACGTCTAGAAATTCCGACAAGCGGATCGATGAACGTCAAAAATTTACATTTTTTATCCGTTCCTGCCGACCTTATAAAAGCCGCTCGCTCTCATGTCTTACGATAAGATCCCTCTAAATACCCTTCGCAAAGAGTTTTGAGCAAAAAAACGGCCTTAAAAACAATTTTCGATCCAAAAAAAACGATTTTTGTCGACCCGTGTTTTGCTGCTATTACCACAGTAACGTCAAACCCGAAACGCCCCCTGCCGGACATTCGTAACAACAATAACAGATAGCAGATAACCTAAAATGTATCCTAAAATGTCCATATTGCGAATGTGGACAGGTGGGAAGCCTTAACCACATATTTCTAGAATGCCCAATAACTAAAATCGAAAATTTTGCCTTATACACAGAGCTAGTTTAATACTATCTTTAAGAAAATGTACTATCTTCCGACATCGCACTATTGGAACACCCTGTATATGTTTAAAACTCAATATTAGTAGTATTTAATATTTAATACTCATAAATATGATATTTCGCATTAAAACTTAGTTTTCTTCAGGCATTTCGACCAGTGTGCGTTGTACTGCTTGAACGCCATCGTTTTCACTATCATGTTCACTTCACTATTGTATTCTTTCATCAAAAGATTTCAATTCCCAAATTTCTCTGCAATAAATTCCACTTTTAATTTTGCCTCGGCGAGCAAAGCGGCATCGGCGGCCATCTTCCTATAAATGCGTCGTCAGATTGAATTAATTATCGATACGCTTCGTAAAACAAATTGAACGCCGCTTAGCTCGGCTAAGCCCAGCTCTCCACCCATAAATTTCACATTATAAGAGGCCGAAATGACTGGCCTCGTCGATGCATCGTTTCCCTGACAACTACCAGAACACAGCTTTGAACGCAAAGCTTTTTAAGCTTTATCCGATGCTCGGAATTTATGCGGAGGGCGGATTTATTGTACCATCGAAGATTTGGAAGATCGAAGATTCGGATTTCAGCAGAAATGCGCGCTTTGAAGTAGTATCTACAAAAAGTGGATTTATTGTAACCCCCAGGTCTAGATTTACAGATACAGCGATACTTAAAAAAACTGAGAAAAGTACTGCTTTTAAGCTGTATTTTGATGAATCGATAAAAAACACTTCATTCAGAAGGATCATGGGGAATATCAAACTCGTTCATAAGACCCTCAACATCGTGACATACACGTAAAGATCCTTCCATTTTAAAATTTGCTTTAAAAGGCTCGTTACGTTTTGTAAATGCAGACACTGTCACACCTCGTGCGAAAAGATTCTATTCCTGTAGCCTAGAACCCAATAACTCGTCTTTTTCTTTTGATAAACCTAAGTCTTTAATCCTGAATAACCTAAGTCCTAAATCATTCACTTCGCACTGGTTTATAAGGTGAGGTACTCCTAAAACTTCAAATGGTAAATCTTCACGACTTGCCGGATTTGATAGAGTGATTTCAGACTCTCAAATCAATCAGGCAATCAGATCAAATCAGGCATGTTTCTTCAAACTGGCGAACTGTCTTCTGTGTCAAAAATCGAAGATGATGAAGTGGATTGCGCACTTGGGAGAGGATGGTTCTCTCCATGGGGGATAGGTCGCGATATTGATGACAAATTTGGATATTTTATTTCGAAGAAAAAATGAAGTTAGGAGAAGAAACCTCTGCGACAATAATGTGATCGAAAAGTAGTTATTAGAAACATATTTGAAGCATTAATTCATATTGTTCGTTGCGCAGAGGCCGCACTGTGCTCGTAAAACGTTCGTGGGCAATAAATATTTTATTGTCCAATGCATAATTTACAACTGCAAAGACCGTTGCAAAATTTTGCGCAATGATCGACGTACCAGCAGTAAAATCTCTTTGCGGCTTCCGAGGCAGTCTAACCATTAAATTACTACGCAGAGAGAAAACTCTATTCTTGGATATCAAGAAAAATTATTCTTGCGTATATGGTGTAGCATGAAGAATATTTTTTTTCTATACAAATAATGTTTTATTGTAATAAGAATTTCAATACAGTTTCAGTACAGTTCAATACAGTTTCTTTGACGAAGAAAAAGTTATTCTTCAATACAAAAAGTAGACCTTCGTCTTACAACAACAAGAATATTTCGTTGGACGAAAAATATATATGCTTCAACGAAAAAACACTCTTGACCCAAGATTCTTACTCTGAGAGATACATAGAAAGTTGTGCAATTACTTTACAGATGGCGCCAACAGTTTCTCGCGTCTTTTGCCACATATTACCCCTATATATGTTTGATGATATTCAGTATTCGTATATTGTTTGTTTACATCTATACATATGTGTTTTATTTCATGGGTGACTCACAAGGATTATGAGGAAAACCAGGATTATAGTGGAATAGCCTACACAGAGAAAACTCTATTCTTGGATATCAAGAAATATTGTTCTAGCGCACCAATATGTGCGTTATCAGAAAATGATAAAGCAAACAATTGGTGTGTAAAACATTCTTCATCAATATCGACCAGTCAGATATAAATGACTCACCCTGTATATATCGACTTCGTCGGAAAACCAATAACCAATTTGTCCTTCACTAACGGTAATGTTTAATGCTTACTACGTACCCAGTACGTCGATTTTTAATTCGCTATTAATACCGTTAATAAATTTATTATACACATGAACTTGTAATAGAAAAAGTAATTTGGCCGCGCGCCAACGTCTCCTAGCGGGGCAACCGTGAACTTTGCCGATAAATTTTTGCACTTTCTTAGAACTGAAATTAACGGCCGCTAAACATGTATAACAAAGTGGATCCCATCAAATTATGGCCGTCATTTATTACCTAATAATTAAACGGTCGATTATTATCAAACGATGTTTGATTTATTTCTCGATTTATTTTTGTGATTATTTCCCTCTTTATTGATCTTTGGGCCGGCTTTATTTTGATGGGTTTTTCGTTTTAATTTATTTAGAGATCGTTTTGTGGAAATTCTGGTAACATAGTTTGCTATTTGATGTAATACAAAACTGGTACTAAGATTAGTAACTGCTGTAATTGCCGAAGCAGAACTGATATTCCCTGGTAGACATATAGATTACATTCATCTAAAATTAACGCCGATATTCACGGTGAATTCCCGGCGTGTGTGGAGTCACCGAAGGTGACATATAGATATGCCTAAAACGCTTGTTGAGGCAATGTTGTCTACGGAAATAGCAGTGTCGATGTCGAATGTGGATTCCCAATGAGTTTTCCTGTATTATTGACCCGGTTTGAGTGCAATTTCACGTCAGACTGTCGGCTAACCGTAGTTTTGGTTCCGCGCTTTGAAAAATTAATGTATAATGAATGATTTACGTCTGAAATATCCATTGATGATCGATTGATGATAGGGAATTTACCAAAATCATACATAAAATGGAAGAATTAAAAGTTTCTTGTGCTTTGTAGGAATAAAAAATATGTTTTGTTCAACGTTTCTGCATATCGAAGGCAGTCAAGCTTGGTAAATGATAGCGCTGGAATGATTTTAGTGTGTGGATGTCTACGTGATATTAATGGGATGTAATTAAGACTATAATTTATTTAGATTTTCTTCAATTACGCTGTCATTGGTGTCTATAATCCAGATGTGTACATATGTGTATGTATCCAGAATACCTTGTTCCACAAGCTTAACAGCTTGATTTCGCAAGAGCATTGGATAATTGCTTTTGCCTTACTCTAGTTATTTGACATACATATTTAGGACGAACATAATTATTCTATTATATTATTTTTGTAGATTAGTTTGCGTGGTATTAAAACATGAATCATCCTCAAGGGAAATCGTTCATTTAATTTATATTATTACTTAGTTCTTGCGATTCTTTCCCCTAAAGAATTTTGAATTATTTGACACGTAATATTGCCTGTTTATAAAACTGTTAGTTCTGGTAGTATAGGTGCCTAGGACATGAAATATGTGGACTTACGATTTCCCTTTTTTTAGCTGGAAGCAGACAAGAATGTAACTTGGAGGGACAACGATACAAAATCGACATGGCACGGGCAAAATGTTTCGAGTGCATATGTGTGGTAAGTACTCATATTTATATCCAAGAACCTTTTATAACAAAACTCATTTTGAAGCAACCCCACATTACTTTCTATTCAACAATTCAGCGATTCAGCAAAATCGCCGATTATCACCGTATATAATGCGAACAGATCGCATAACCCATCGATTGCTTCTGTAATAACAATCCTGCGGATGTAAACGACAATAACAGTAAAGCATAACGATACCTTTATCGTATATATGCCTATACGCCATATACTTGAGATTTTATCTTGCATTCCTCGCGCGGTTGCCTCCTTGTTCTCCGGTCGCTTTTTATAGTCTCGCTGTTATTAATTTTGTTTGCAAATAGTTTGCAACTGGTTTTACGGGGTCTCTATATGTCGCCACCAAGCATTCCACACAGCTAGCGAATAAGTGTGCTCCTCGAAAACCACCCATAAAAAATTTTTCTAATGAGGAAGTTGTATTTCAAATAAAGCAAACCTGATGTTTGAATTGACTTACAATTTATCAGTTGTAATTATTTCGTTGATCAATTATCAGTTGTATGGTTTCTTTACATCTTTCTCCTTGACATCTGTCACTTTGATAACTGTCACTTTGACATCTGTCAGTTTGACATCTGTCAGTTTGACTTCTGTCACTTTGACATCTCTCACTTTGACATCTCTCACTTTTGACATCTGTCACTTCCACAGTTATCACTTTGACATCTGTCACTTTTGACATCTCTCACTTTTGACATCTGTCACTTCCACAGTTATCACTTTGACATCTGTCACTTTTGACATCTCTCACTTTTGACATCTGTCACTTCCACAGTTATCACTTTGACATCTGTCACTTCCACAGTTATCACTTTGACATCTGTCACTTTCACAGTTATCACTTTGACACCTGTCACTTTTGACATCTGTCACTTTGACATCTCTCACTTTTGACATCTGTCACTTTGACATCTGTCACTTTGATAACGGTCAGTTTGATAACTGTCACTTTGACATCTGTCAGTTTGACATCTGTCACTTTGACATCTCTTACTTTTGACATCTGTCACTTCCACAGTTATCACTTTGACATCTGTCACTTTTGACATCCGTCACTTTGACATCTGTCACTTCCACAGTTATCACTTTGACATCTGTCACTTCCACAGTATCACTTTGACATCTGTCACTTTTGACATCCGTCACTTTGACATCTGTCACTTCCACAGTTATCACTTTGACATCTGTCACTTCCACAGTTATCACTTTGACATCTGTCACTTTTGACATCTGTCACTTTGACATCTCTTACTTTTGACATCTGTCACTTCCACAGTTATCACTTTGACATCTGTCACTTTTGACATCCGTCACTTTGACATCTGTCACTTCCACAGTTATCACTTTGACATCTGTCACTTCCACAGTTATCACTTTGACATCTGTCACTTCCACAGTTATCACTTTGACATCTGTCACTCTTGACATCCGTCACTTTGACATCTGTCACTTCCACAGTTATCACTTTGACATCTGTCACTTCCACAGTTATCACTTTGACATCTGTCACTTCCACAGTTATCACTTTGACATCTGTCACTTCCACAGTTATCACTTTGACATCTGTCACTTTTGACATCCGTCACTTTGACATCTGTCACTTCCACAGTTATCACTTTGACATCTGTCACTTCCACAGTTATCACTTTGACATCTGTCACTTTTGACATCCGTCACTTTGACATCTGTCACTTTGACATCTCTCACTTTTGACATCTGTCACTTTGACATCTGTCACTTTCACAGTTATCACTTTGACACCTGTCACTTTTGACATCTCTCACTTTTGACATCCGTCACTTTGACATCTGTCACTTCCACAGTTATCATTTTGACATCTGTCACTTCCACAGTTATCACTTTGACATCTGTCACTTTTAACATCTGTCACTTTTGACATCTGTCACCTTGACACTCATTTGAGTGTTACGTCAAATATAAATCAATGAATTTATCAAAACCTATCCTACCACAAATTCTCTACGTCAATTAATTAATCATGGCGATCGTAAACCGGTTGATTGCGTACCTAAATTCGAGGTTATGTTTCGCGGACGGCGTCGTTAATTCCGGATCGACGTCGACGCTGTAATTGCCGCGTCGTCGTCGCGGGTTCAACAACCGTCTTCCTGTACCGTGGATCATGGTTTCCGAGCCGCGAGCGGTGTCGTCCCTAATTATTATTGCAGCTCAGCTCGTTAGTTTTATTGTTCGTATCGAACCGCTGCCGCCATCTAGGGGCGACCCGGATGGATACAACGTGCCTCGTTAGCTCGCTGCGGGTTTTCCGGTTTTCAAGAAACGAGAGAAGGCCGTATCAGTGCCAGAATGGAGATTTTCAGCTGTATCAAGCTTAATTGTTCACCAAAAATCATGAGTCGTAGACCAAATTAAAGATAAAGACTCACTTCTTCCTTTGTAATTAATACTCCAGACACAACATTGAATAGTCGCTGGTTGAATTAAATACTTCCAAGATGTTTGTTATACGCCCATTATTCTTCTAGATTGCAGATCTAAATCAGCTCAATTACTTTCTTGTACGAAATCACTCCAAACAACAGATGCTATCACAATGATATATAATTACTCTGTTTACAGCAGAGTAAGAACAAAATAGTGATCGTATAAATCATTAAAGAGTTTATAGTAATTCGCCACAGTAACTCTTCACAGATAAGACTGACATCTACTTATGTTCTAAAATTACTTGCTGTTGTTTGCTGGTCTAGACAGTGTAGTACGGACGTTACTTGCTAGCCTAATTACAAATTGATTACTAATGTTTGCGTATTACAAGATTTAACGCTCAATATCGCTGTCAAATTGTCAATTAGGTAATAATTATTGTATCAGCGCCGTTACTGCTATTCAATATGCCCGCATATCACATGAGGGGCTGTACTTGGACGTAATAACGGCTTACGCGGGTGGGAATAACATAGATTTATTGTATTAGTGTCCAATATGTTTGATATTTATTGGATAAGACGGGAAATCGATGTGGAAAGTGACAAAATGTAACGTTTAGAATTACCGGCGCCTTCGCCAATTCTGAAAAGAGTTTAGTTTCACTCCTATTTATAAGCATAACTATGTAAGCTTGGTGCAGGGAGACGAAGCTCTTACATTGCTTGAAACAGCGTAAATTTAGCGGGTAATGCACTTTACTGCTACGGCTTCAAAAACACGTTAACGTAGTATAGGAAAGTAGGGAGCGCGGGCGAACGCTCACCGAGATACTCGCTTTTAGTAAATCGGTTTTATATAAGAATTTACACTACGCTGCAGGCGTTGCTAAACTCGTTTATGGGCGAATTTATGATTTGGAATAGTGGGTGCTCAACGACTCGACTAGACACGCCCTTTCCGCTCTTTTATGCTCCATAGATTTATTCATGCGTTACACCGTGCTTCAGTTGTGTATGTTAGGTTATAACGTAAAGGAACCAATAGCTGATATGTGGTACCAGTCTGTCCAGTAGCTGACACATTTCCAGTAATTTCATAATGCCATTGTGTACATTTTTATTACACTACAACAGATACGAATATAAGTACCAAGTGACATATGTCAAAGTAACAGATGTCAAAGTGATAACTATAAAGTGACATATGTCAAAGTGACAGGTATCAAAGTGACAGATGTCAAAGTGACGGTTGTCAAAGTGACAGATGTCAAGGAGACAGTTGTCAAGGCGACAGATGTCAGTGATAGCTGTGAAAGTGACAGATGTCAAAGTGACAGGTGTCAAAGTCACAGATGTCAAAGTGACAGTTATCAAAGTGACAGATGTCAAACTGACCGATGTTAAAGTGACAGTTATCAAAGTGACAGTTATCAAAGTGACAGATGTCAAAGGGACAGTTATCAAGGAGACAGATGTCAAAGTGACAGATGTCAAAGTGACAGTTATCAAAGTGACAGATGTCAAACTGACAGATGTTAAAGTGACAGTTATCAAAGTAAAAACGTCAACAAAGTGACAGATGTTAAAGTGACCGTTATCAAAGTGACAGATGTCAAAGTGACAGATGTCAAAGTGACAGATGTCAAAGTGACAGTTATCAAAGTGACAGATGTCAAACTGACAGATGTTAAAGTGAGTTATCAAAGTGACAGATGTCAAAGTGACCGATGTCAAAGTGATAGTTATCAAAGTGACAGATGTCAAACTGACAGATGTTAAAGTGACAGTTATCAAAATGACAGTTATCAAAGTAAAAATGTCAACAAAGTGACAGATGTTAAAGTGACAGTTATCAAAGTGACAGATGTCAAACTGACAGATGTTAAAGTGACAGTTATCAAAGTGACAGTTATCAAAGTGACAGTTATCAAAGTAAAAACGTCAACAAAGTGACAGATGTCAAAGTGATAGTTATCAAAGTGACAGATGTCAAACTGACAGATGTTAAAGTGACAGTTATCAAACTGTTATCAAAGTAAAAACGTCAACAAAGTGACAGATGTTAAAGTGACAGTTATCAAAGTGACAGATGTTGAAGTGACAGATGTCAAAGTAACAGTTATCAAGGAGGCAGATGTCAAAGTGACAGATGTCAAAGTGACAAATGTCAAAGGGACAGTTATCAAGGAGACAGATGTCGAAGTGACAAATGTCAAAGTGAAAACGTCAAAGTGACAGATGTTAAAGTGACAGTTATCAAAGTGACAGTTATTAAAGTGACAGATGTCAAAGTGACAGATGTCAAATTGACAGATGTCAAATTGACAGATGTCAAACTGACAGATGTCAAACTGACAGATGTTAAAGTGACAGATGTCAAAGTGACAGATGTCAAAGTGACAGATGTCAAAGTGACAGATGTCAAACTGACAGATGTTAAAGTGACAGTTATCAAAGTGACTGTTATCAAAGTGACAGATGTCAAAGTGACAGATGTCAAAGTGACAGATGTCAAAGTGACAGTTATCAAGGAGGCAGATGTCAAAGTGACAGATGTCAAAGTGACAGATGTTAAAGTGACAGTTATCAAGGAGGCAGATGTCAAAGTGACAGATGTCAAAGTGACAGTTATCAAGGAGGCAGATGTCAAAGTGACAGATGTCAAAGTGACAGATGTTAAAGTGACAGATGTCAAAGTAACAGATGTAAAGGTAACAACCAAGGGGCTGTGTAGCCAAAAAAACGGTCCAAAATGATCAAGGTGATCTCATAATTCATTATGAGGAACAATATTATTTATTATTATCCAAGTTAAATGATCAAAATTCCCAATAAGTACTCAGATTTATATTTAATTTTGCGATAAAGACATTATTATTATTTGCTACACACTGTAAGTACTCATAAGTACTTAGCGTATAACATTCTAATAACTTTTCGGTGCATATTTTTGGATGCACAAGACGCAGTGTTAACTAGGTCGGAACGAATGTGGCGGCATCTGCTGGCGCAGCTACTCCACTATACGCCGTGGCATACTGCGAATTTGATTGCGCCTAATTACTTCGTTATATGTATTTTTAGTGGCCGTTGCATTGCACTCTAACTGTACTCCACTAATTAGTACCAGTTGCAGTAATTATTGTAGAAGTACTTACAGATCCGGGATTAGGACCGTAGAACCCAGATAAGTGTAGGTAATATTAGTATGTAATAGATGTGGTAAACTAAAATTGAAAAACTGTTCATATTTCATCGCTTAAAACGAAATTTCAATGCGTATTTTAGCTTGAATCGCATCGATTCTGAGAACTTTCCACATATTGCTTTAAATTTTCTCGAAAATTGGTAGCGGAAAATTGCCTACATAAATCAAATAGACGTAGTGCGCGCTGTGCGGTTTCGTCTATATAACATTATAACTTTCCGCGTACAGATAACGGCTACTGCCACAACGTGTCTAAGCTTCCTGGTGATTATTATTGGCGCATCCGTTTATCGTCTACCGCCACAAAGAAGAACTGCACTCGATGTATTGGCCAATGTCGGCATTACACTGTGGATAGAACTAAAACAAAAGAGCGTCGTTAGTTACCGATAAGCGGGAACACACTTCAGATAGTTTTATCCGAGGGAATTGATAGTTCCTGCAAAATATTAGCACCACATATAGAGAGATTGTTAACTACGCTCACCAAAAAAAAAAAATGTAAAAATTTTTTTACAAGACAGATCCAATGAGTTGTGGAAATAATAACTGTCAAAATTGTATATCAACAAAGAATTTCGAAGAATTTATCTATGGTCTACTGCTGGTGCTGCTAGCAGCAACAGTAGCCATCGGCTATTTTGTGGTCACATTACGCTGTTTACCAGCAAAAGTACTGCTGCCGATGGTGGCTACTACCACTCAGTTCAAACTACAATGAAGGTCAACTATTTCTGGTGCATTTTATATGTCACCAGGTAGGTACAACATACAACAGTGAGACAATGTATTGTCTTTTGTCAGGTGAATGTGAATACATATATCCTGAGGACTCTGAAACAACAAACGCTGGCGGGTTGGCTGCTGCTAAACTCACTCGCCAACTGGTAAATCTGCGTGGTCACACTGTTAGCAGCCAGTAGCAAATAGCATGACAGAAAAACATCCTAGTGTGACAAGGGCATAACGTAATGGTACGAAATGTATACTAGAGCGTGAAGATCGCAGTCTAGCCATCGTTTTGACACGGCAGCCGTACTTCCTCTTGATGTGGCGTCGGCGTCGTTGGCGAAAAGGCGTCAACATGCCAACAACATCGTTCGCTGCATACACCGTGACGAACAATTACTGTACGGACGGTCTTAAGCACCACAATAACGCCACTTAAATTGTCCGTAACTCCGGGCATTATTGGGGGACTTGTGTTTAACATTAGAGCTTAATGGATGTAGGCACTCTTGGTTATGTACTGTTGGTGTTGTGGTTTACGTTGTGTTCGAGTGCTGTCTAAGAATCTCTTTACGGTTTATGTATAGTGTTGCTCAGGAGGGCTGTTATAGAGTGAATGAGCAGATGTGAGGTCATGCACAGGGAGAAAAATAATTTTGAATGAAACGAATTTGCTTCAAGTTTTTGCTCTTTTTTCTATATGCTTGTTCTGAATATTCAAAATAAGAGAAGTGTTGAAAAAGTCGATAGAACTGGTCGATATACAGTAAAAAATATTTATTTATAGTTTAGGTACTCCTTGACGATTCCTGTATAACTATTTAGGAACATTTACAAACAACCAAAGCAGAAAGTGTTATGAAAACTGTCAGGATCGTTAATCCTAGCTCTCCGCAACACTCGCTCCAATTCGCTCGCTTTTTTTGAAGTTCTGAAAACCATTTGACAGGACTTATTACATTTTTTTTTCACCAAAAGACTAAAAGACACTTTCCTGTAAAACATCAATCGACGTATTTATGTTATTTCTTTTGTAAATAACGCCGTCGTCGAGTGATTGTAAATGATGTAGTAAGCATTCAGAGTGTAATTGACTTGTTTGTTATATTTCAAAAATAGCTACCCAATATTTGCCATAATGTTTATTTTTATCTTTGCTGGTTCGTTCGATAGAGACCTACAGACAGCTCTACGTCTTAACCTGAAAAGACGCTTTCAAAATGATACCGTAAACCTGAAAATTGGCAGGTAATCCTCGTGCTGAAGTGCACTTTATCCTTTAAGGCTTGTCAATATAGAAAGAAGTATAGAATTATAGAAAAAATATATAAAATCAGTTAACAAAATATATAAATTTAAAAAATATGCAAATGTACCCCTTTCAAGCTGCATTTTGATGAATCGATAAAAAACACTTCATTCAGAAGGATCATGGGGAATATCAAACTCGTTCATAAGACCCTCAACATCGTGACATACACGTAAAGATCCTTCCATTTTAAAATTTGCTTTAAAAGGCCCGTTACGCTTTGTAAATGAAGACACTGTCACACCTCGTGCGAAAAGATTCCATTCCTGTAGCCTAGAACCCAATAACTCGAACGCTTTTTCTTTTGATAAACCTAAGTCTTTAATCCTGAATAACCTAAGTCTTTAATCCTGAATAACCTAAGTCCTAAATCATTCAGTTCGTACTAGTTTATAAGGTGAGGTGTTCCTAAAACTTCAAATGGTGACTCTTCACGACTTGCCTGATTTGACAGAGTGATTTCAGACACTCAAATTAATCAGGCAATCAAATCAAATCAGGCAAGTTTCTTCAAACAGGCGAAATTTCTTCAGTGTCAAAAATCGAAGATGATGAAGTGGATGGGGCATTTGGGAGAGGATGGTTCTCTCTATGGGGGGATAGGTCGCGATGCTGATGGCAAATTTGTATATTTTATTTTGTGTTTATCCTTCTTCGAATATCCGGAGACGCTTATCGTTCAAAAATTACAATAATCTGCATGATTGGAAGGCTCTCGCCACAACATGCAGTTTTTTACAACATCTTCTTTGATCACTTTCCATATTTTAGTGCACATAATGTCTGTATAACTTAACTTGTGTAATTATACATATCGCTCCTTAATTAATTCATTCCAGTTAACAGTCAACACTATCCGTGACATAAGTGTCCATGTTCCAAATTTGGCGACATAATGAGACAGTTAATGGAATAGTCGATGAAGTGTTGTATAGAGACGGCACCAAATCAGTCGCTATATAGCTTCGCAGGACGCATGGTCTTGTGCTAGCCATCAGTGCAATCTGGTGTGCTGGGCGGAATGCGTATTAGTGGATTTTTATGCCACCTAGCGGCCAATTACGAAGACTCTCGACTGACTTAAGTGTTATTCGTATTCACAAGTGACGACGTAAAAGTGCGTGTCGCCATTTTTATGGCGGAGACCATCTTCGATGGGCTCGAAATCGCCAGATTAAAATTCATTGTGTGTGGTGTACATAGCAGACAGTAAACTATGTTTCCGTATGCGCTGACACGTGTACTGTCTACTTGTCGTATCCCAACTGTTCTTAGAGGAATGACACGACACGACATAGCAGTAAATTAAAAAACGACTTAATTTCATCAGATTTTACCAACTCTTAATAAATATTTACCTCAAATGTATCAAGTGTATTTGATCATCAAATATAAGGCAGTAATTCGTCGTGTTTAATTCAGTTTCGAGTATCTATCCCTTCCAATCAACGATAATATCAATACATCGACATCCTAACATCTAAATAAATTATAATAAATTTTAATACGATACTAAACGATTATGGCACGGATCAGATGGCGTCCGAACAGGTGGCCAAATACTTGAAAATCGTTGAATTAACAGTTATGCGGCTATATTGGTATTTATTGACAAGCTCCGTCATATTTTGACGCATAATACGCAGGTCCTTTATGTCTAACTACGTATGAATGTTTCTCAACCATTTCTGCCTTAATAATTAATAGCAAACTGAAATTATTGTATCAAACAAATTACAATGAAAAACAAACATATAACTTTGGTTTGCCATATTCGGATATTTTTATTTGACCTCAATAAACAACAAAATCCTTCGTGCTGTACGTAAATGTTAGGTATTATAACTCAAGAGAGTATAAAAATTTATTATACAATCGCCTCTTATGGGCGGTAAAACGTCACTAAAGAAATTTACTATCCATCCAGTCCAGTGTAGGACTATGTTGATTTTCTTGATTTTAACTGCCCCAGTGCTTGTATCAATTAGGAATATTTTATGCTATAAAAAGCAGAACTGCCGCAGTAAAAGATTTTATATCATTTCTATATTGAATAAGTATAATAAATCTTATATGGTATTTTTGATATTTGTTTGCTGTGATTCGAAGATGTCGTTATTTAGTCCAGTTTGAGATATTTATACATATTCACGCACAAGAGTAAACGTGTTTGGCCAAACTTACATAGATTTTTGATACAACTGATGCCTGTTTTGATCACATCATAGCATGGGATATTCTCCCAATACACTTACCCTGATATGCATACAACACATCCCCTAACCAAGTTAATATAAAACAATATCAGATTACATAGTATGTACTTTCAAATTACAATTATGTCAAATAATCCGCATAGATTTTGTAAAATCAATTTATAAATAAAACTCCAATTTGTAAACTAAATGTAGAACGGGTAAAAATGTTTATCAAACTTTACCAAAAAGGCTGTGAAATGTAATTTCGAGAAACGTCGACGGCAAGAATTCAATTATTGGCTGAATGCTGCTTTCAATCTAATTCAATTTATTATTGACTTTTAACCTCGTTCCACGGAGTGGCGAATTTTTCAGTTCCTTTTTTATGTGCTTAAAGTTAATTATTTTTTGAAATCCCGCCGTTGATTCCAATGTAATTACGCTTTGAGTAGAATGTTTGTAAAACATTATTGACAGTTAATCACGTAGAGAGAACTCTATTCTTGGATATCAAGAAAAATATTAAGTATATTTTTGTCTGACGAAGAAGAAGTTATTCTTCAATAACCTTAACCCAATATTCTTACTCTGAGAGATACATACAAAGTTGTGCTATTAGTTTACAGATGGCGCTAACAGTTTCTCGCGTATTTTGACACATATCACCGCTATATAAGTTCGACGATATTGACAGATAGAACTATGCAAATAATATTTTATTGTAATAAGAATTTCAATATATGTAGTTATTTCAACGGCTAGTTATTCTTCCGGTTTAAGAGTTTAGTATGTTTATGTTGAGTATATTTTGCTCTGACCAAGAAAATGTTATTCTTCTACATATAAAAGGAGTAAAGACGTTCGCTTTACATCAATTGGGTGAAAAATATACATGCTTCAACGAACAAACAGTTTCTTGACCCAAAAGTGTACGTACGTATCGCTTAAAACAGACGTAATTCCTTTCAAGCAGTTCCTTCATACTTAAAACAAGAAAACGTAATACTTGGAACATCTTGGGTGCAAAATATACATGCTTCAACGAACAAACAGTTTCTTGACCCAAAAGTATACGTACGTATCGCTTAAAACAGACGTAATTCCTTTCAAGCAGTTCCTTCGTACTTAAAACAAGAAAACGTAATACTTGGAACATCTTGGGTGCAAAATATACATGCTTCAACGAACAAACAGTTTCTTGACCCAAAAGTGTACGTACGTATCGCTTAAAACAGACGTAATTCCTTTCAAGCAGTTCCTTCATACTTAAAACAAGAAAACGTAATACTTGGAACATCTTGGGTGCAAAATATACATGCTTCAACGAACAAACAGTTTCTTGACCCAAAAGTATATGTACGTATCGCTTAAAACAGACGTAATTCCTTTCAAGCAGTTCCTTCATACTTAAAACAAGAAAACGTAATACTTGGAACATCTTGGGTGCAAAATATACATGCTTCAACGAACAAACAGTTTCTTGACCCAAAAGTATACGTACGTATCGCTTAAAACAGACGTAATTCCTTTCAAGCAGTTCCTTCATACTTAAAACAAGAAAACGTAATACTGGGAACATCTTGTGTGCAAAATATACATGCTTCAACGAACAAACAGTTTCTTGGCCCAAAAGTATACGTACGAATCGCTTAAGACAGACGTAATTCCTTTCAAGCAGTTCCTTCATACTTAAAAAAAGAAAACGTAATACTGGGAACATCTTGGGTGCAAAATATACATTCTTCAACGAAGAAACAGTTTCTTGACCCAAAAGTATACGTACGTATCGCTTAAAACAGACATAATTCCTTTCAAGCAGTTCCTTCATACTCAAAACAAGAAAACGTAATACTTGGAACATCTTGGGTGCAAAATATACACGCTTCAACGAACAAACAGTTTCTTGACCCAAAAGTATACGTACGTATCGCTTAAAACAGACGTAATTCCTTTCAAGCAGTTCCTTCATACTCAGAAGAATTTTATATTTCACTTGAACGAACCAAATGATCTGATGATTTCTTACATAAGTACACCAATCAAGATCTATCATAAAAACAGATCACACAGTCGACCAATTTGGATAAAGCAAGAATGCGGCTGGACCAATCTGCGGAATTTTATATTCACAGCAACCTGTCACCTTTCGCGAAGCGTGACAACACTCTTAATGCTGATTTATATCAAATAAATCAATGCTGCTGCCGCAGGACCCAGGAGAGAGAGAGGGGCACAGATTATATAGACTTGCAGCATCCCAGTGCCGAAATATGCGGTAACGCCACTGGCCTGCGTGACGTCACACATTTTTCGCATTCTTATCGAGATAATTGCCTCTGATGTCACGACACTTTCGAATTCGCGAAACCAGTTTCAATTGTTTCTTCGTGTAGAATATTTTCTTACCAGCAAATTTTGATCGATTTTTTTTTTTATTGAACTTTGTCGTTCGTGTGTGGGAAATAATGTTAGGTAGAATAAAAATATCTCTTTTGGTCAGTATAAATTTATATGTTTACCAGAAGACATTAATCGCTTTATTCTAGGAAAAAGTAGCCTCTAGAATTTATAGTAAACGAATCGGCTTTTCAACGCGAGTTAAGAGTTTTCAATTATTTATCACGAACTGGCCAACATCAAAGCACTTTTCCAGATGGATCTATCTTATGCTCTCTGCGCTAGTCGAACTTTGTCTTAGCCACGGTAAAATTTATAGTAACAATACTTCGCGATAATGGGATTTGTTTATTGGAAAATTTCACCACCGCATCTCACTCTGACGCAAACGCGGACTTTGTACTTCCTCTCTATGAGCAAATTTATTATTTTATAATGGCGATTCGAAAGCAAACATGGCGACAAGGAATAAAGTAAGCAAACGGTTCCGCGTTAATTATTTATAGATATTATATGCATCGCGCTCATCGAAATGTCTAAATATGGTCTATAATATCAACGTTCCGACTACATCGTTGACACACTAAAGTGTCTAGACACTTTTTAGTATCAAAAATATGACTGCAACTTCATACTTTTTGGTATTCAGAAGTTTACTTCATCTTCTTTGTTTCAGCATGGCTTTGTGGAATGTAAACAACATTGTCCAGCCAATGATGGCTGTTTTGAGGTGGAGAAGAGTCCTGATGGTTGTTGCGACAAATGTAAAGGTAATCATCCTTTTTTACTTGTCTTTAACTAGTGTGAGTATTTGACAATACTGTACAAAAATGGATCAACATATAATTCAATACAACCAACAAATCAATCAAATTCGCTAGTTGGAGAATATACAGAGAGGAAATTAGTCAAACTTATGAAGGGGGCATGAGATTTTTAGACAAGCTTCACTGGGGCATAGCTCAAAAAGTGTTGGGGAAGCACTGGTGTAGACCCTGTAGACACTGTAGATGGTCCATCACGGTTTTACAAGATCCCACACTGTCACGTTCAGTAAACCTTGTAAATTCTTGATTAACGATTCCAGGTTGCATGTTCAAGGGCGTGAAATATGAGAGCTACACGGAGTGGAAGGACCCCGATAATCCCTGCATGGTGTACCAGTGTCACGGGGGCATTGTTACCGAACTGCAGGTCCAGTGTCACACACCCTGTCCCAATCCGACCACTCCGAAACCCGGACATTGCTGCGGTACATGCAAAGGTAAGGGTCAACATCTATTCTTATAATTATTATTAGGGAACAGGAGGATACTTGTCTCTATTCTTTGTCCTAAATTAAATATAAGATTGGTCCCAAGACGCTGCCCTGCGGCACTTCTCATTTAAACATCATTTTGACTCTAGACAAATCTACTGTAAAAAAACCTTGATGGTTTGGATGAAAATGTATAGTAGCAGCTAGCAATATAGAAATATGTACGGCTGCAGGTGTTCCAATGTAATAAATAACCATAAATTCAGTGCTGATTGGTAGACACAGCTGGTCTACATACTTTCTCAGCCACGGACGACGCCTCTGGCGGTGTAGTTGTCGTTGCTAGCAGCGGCGCTTACACTGGCTTACACCTCTTGAACCGCTGACACTTTCACCTAATTTATTAGTTTTTTCTGCTCTTGCAGATTATCCACTCCGTAGATGTATTAATAGACGAAATTTTACTTTCTAACGTTGCGATTGTTAGGTGTTTATTGATTTGGTTAGAAATGAAAATTGTATTTTTGTGGTCACAATACACTATTTACCAGCAAGAGTAAGTACTGTTGCCGCTGGTGGCTACTACCAGCAAGCCTCAGTTCAAACTACAAGGTCAACTATTTCTGGTGCATTTTATATGTCACCAGGTGGGTACATACAACAGTGAGACAATGTATTGTCTTTTGTCAGATGAAGGCGTCGCAACCATAAAATATTTCATATTTGATACCAATTTCTGGGGTTTGATTGACTACCTGCCTTGAACCTGACTACATAAATTTTGAAAGCACTGTGCACGAGTGTAAATAACATAAGCAAGGCCACGATGACAATAAAATTAGAAATTCTATATTTTAGAAGTATTTAGTTGAAAAGTCAATGGCTCTACTACAATTAGTTATTTACAAAATTATTATTATTAAATCATTATTTCAATTATTATTAATTATATATTTTAATAAAAAAAATCTTTCTTCGTAAGACCCTGGTTCAAGTCCTACGCAAAACATTTAATTTTAATTTTAATTATCAACTTAACATACACACCCACCTTTTATTAATAAATAGCACCTCTTGCAGGTTGCAGTGTGGACAACAGCGTCAACAGCTACCAAATAATGTCCTCAGATCCATGCCTAAAGTGTACGTGCTCTGCCAATGGTGGCATGATGTGTACCAAAAAGGCTTGTCCAGTGCTAGACTGTCCAACTAACAATACAATCTACAAGGAGGGCGAATGTTGCCCAAAATGCGTGGGAAAGACCACATCGAGTCCAAATTTTTTCACGAGACCCGGCATCTGCGTCGCATTCAATAAAGTCCTCAAGGAACACGAAGGACACGTCCAGGATAAATGCACGAAGTGCACCTGCAAGAACGGGACGACGATCTGCAGCAGGCAGACTTGTCCCGTCTTGAACTGCTCACCGAGACAACAACGATTGCCAAAACCCACAAGTTGTTGCAAAGAATGCAACGACAGGGATGCGGGGATTGTCGAGGAGTTTTCTAGTAAATGTACTTATAGGGATGAAGTGTACGAGGTACGTATTTTGACGAGTTTTTACGAATTAACTGGTTATTTTATAAATTGACTAGGGATTTTATAAAATGACTAGGGATTTTGTAAAATGACTAGGGATTTTGTAAAATCACTAGGTATTCCGTAAAATTATTATTTTTTTAATATTTCTTGTAGTCGGGAGAGGAGAAGTACATTGATCCATGCACACGTTGTCGCTGCAATGACGGTCAACTCAGATGTGAAAAGGAAATGTGTCCTGCAAATAACGAATGCCCTTTCGGCTCCCAAAAATTTCACAAGCCCAACGAATGCTGTCCACGATGTATTGAGAGTAAGTAATACTGCTTTTAAAATATAAAATAAACCACGTCAACGTGGTTCACTAGAATCTATAAAATCACTGGGGATTTGAAGAATTAAGTATTGCATCAAATTACTAGGGATTATATAAAATCATTAAAGATTCTGTAAAATCAATAGATTTGGTGTATAAAATCACAATGTATGCTATAAAATCACCATGTATGCTATAAAATCACGTGATATTAGACAAAATCACTAGGTAATCTGTGAAATCATGTTTATTTCAGAACCGGCGACGTGTATGGTGTTTGGCGACCCACACTATAAAACATTCGACGGCCGATTCTACACGTTCAAAGGCGATGGGAAATACCAACTGGTCTCCGACTGTAAAGAACATAAGTTTTCCGTACGCGTGGCGAACGCCTATCAAAACAAAAACAGCACTTCGACGACTACGAAACGAGTATCGATCAAAGTGACGGGGATGCGAATAAATTTGGGTCAAAAACTGGTCACGAAAGTCAACGGAGAAAAGATTTCAAGCTTTCCTTACAAGAGAGACAAGGTCCTAATCGAAAAACTGAACGGTACCATCGAGGTGCGTATCAAGGATGATGTTAAGGTCCTTTGGAACGGCAAGAGCCTAGTCGAGGTTACTGTGCCACCGAAATTCCGGAAAAATCTCTGCGGTCTTTGCGGAAACTTTAATCTGAACTCCCAGGATGACTTCAGGGATCGTAGGGGTAATGTCTTCGACGAGAGAAGCATCCAGAAGTTCGGCGCTTCTTGGTGCGTGGGTAAAAACTGCTTGAAACGCATCACTCAACCGAAAACATGCGTCCGCTTGAGAAAACACGATAAGAAATACTGTAGCTTCTTTGAGATTTCCACGTTTGAACGATGCAGGAGCATCAGTAATTCTAAACAATTCCTGAAAGCTTGCATGATGGACATGTGCGACTGCCCATCCGGAAAATGCTACTGCGAAAGCCTCATGGCCTATGCCCAAGAATGCAAACGCTTGAACATCGACGTAACAGGATGGGAACAGACAGCAGGATGCGAAGGATCATCACCAACCAGGCTCAAAATCCACAAACCTAAAGCAAAGAAGACCCACCCGAAATCGATATTTGACGAGTTACCTATCAACATCAAGAAGAACATGGATATAGCATCCTACAGCAACTACCTAAGGAACCAATCCAGAATCCCCATAACTTCAGATTAAACCGGCGAATTAGGACAAACACTAGTCAAATAGACAGTATTTTCGCGTATTTTACACTCTGACTAGTTATTTTATAAAATACATTTTGTAGAATCACTAGGGATTGTACGGAATCACTAGAGATTGTACGAAATCACTAGAGATTGTGCGAAATCACTAGAGATTGTACGAAATCACTAGTGATTGTATAAAATCACTAGGAAATGTATGAAATCATTAGGGATTTTGTGAAATCCCTCAGAATTTTTATGGAATGACTAGTTTATATGGTATTTGTCAGATTTGAGAGAGATGTGCTATTATATGTAAATAATTTGTCGTTGGGGAAAGTGGAAAGTATTACGTTTTTTTTTGTCCTTTCTTTTATGGGAGGAGTTATTGCGAAGATTCCATGTTGGTTTTTTTTGTTTAGGAGGAATGAGAGATCTCATTTGTTTGTGTTTTTTTGCGTTTTCGAAAACAGGGTGTTTGAATCTCGTGATTTTGTTTTTCGCTGGACGAATTTTGATTATTATTGGGACTTGATGTGTTGTCATTTGTAGTTATTTATTGATCTGTGTACTTATGCTAAAATAATTTATTACCCCCACCCTAGAAATATGTAAATATGTATTCAAAATTTCCAAAAAACCCTTTTGTTTTTATTACGTATAATATTATAAAATAGTACATAATAAAATAATCTATAGATATGTGTTTAGTAAGTAAGCAGAGTAATTTAAAAAAAAATTAGTAGATTCTTGATTTTTCTCTCACTACTGTAATAATAATAATAATAATAATAATAATAATGATTAATAAGAATAATAATAACTTAAAAGATTGTTTACCAAAGATACTAACATGTTTGTTCGTGTATATTACTTATTAATTGATATAACAATCAATTAATTTATGATTGATTATTGATTAAAATTTTGTTTTTAAGGAATTGTTTTCGAGCAATTTGGTTGTACATACGTTTTAGTATATTATATATTCTAATTTATGATTACATGGATCTCCAAGTTTCGATGCATTTATGGTTGAAAATTTACGTCTTGATTGTGAATAGTTACGAAGCATTTGAACAGTTCCTATGGCATAGAAATTGATACATTTCGATTTATTGTATTTTAGAGTGTCTTTTTTTATAAATACATACATATAATAAATATTGTATATGTTACACTTACAGTACTACTTACTTAGGAAATAGCGGTTTAATAATAATGTTTTATATTAATTAATTGTATCGATGTACTCTGCTTGTAGAGCCGTCGATAGCCTAGAGCAATTTTGTGTATATTATTTATTGAATGACCCTTTTTGTATGATTTCTATTAATTAAAAAAAAAACAAACGGAGGAATATTTATATAAGTGTAGCCCTCTCTGTATATAAATTATAAATGTATACCTCTTCTACTTCTTATTGCTACAACATTAGCTACCAATTTATAGAGAATTCGTAAAGAAACTAGATTGATATATTAATAAATAAACAGATTATGTGTGTTTTTCCCTGAATATTATAAATGTAATAAAGGATAAATTACAAAAAAAGAACGTAGTTGTTATTTATTTCCTACCTTATTTGCTATGTTGACTACAACGATGAAGAGGTAAGTAAGTATGCAGAGACTTCCAAGTTTCTATCTTCTTGCCATTGATAATTTTCTAAGAGTTCTTATTATTTCCCATTACAATTCAGGATGTCTAACATAGGAACGTTAAAAATAAAACATCGTCATTATTTTTGTACATTTATTATTCACAAATACATCTTTTTAAGTAGAAATACTCCGAAAGTTTTATTCACACACAAACCGCTAACATTATTGCCATATCCGTACATATTTACCTTAAACAATAAGAATAATAACAAAAGGTATGTGTGTGAATACTTTTGCCTTATCGTCACATCGAGAATTTCACCGTCGCTCGGCAAAATGTTGATATTTGCTACCTCTCGTCATTTTTTTACATTACTTTTTACATTATATTTTGCAATTGCCAGTAGTTCAAACTACGAAATGTGTGAAAAAAGTGATTTCTTTTTTTGAGTAAACGCGATAGAAATAATAAAAATAATCATATTATGGCAAATCACTGAAGCAACGTAAACAATCAACAACCTCCAATATGGACTTACAAAAACCGTCAAATTAAATTTTAAGGCAGGATCAATATGATCCAACAGAACACCGGGTCGTCAATATAATCACCTAATAAATCACTCCTTCAAAAAACCTCATCTATAGTAACATGGTAAATACACGTGTAAGTATAAAAAACAAATTCGTATGTTCCTTTGTATACATCGGTTTGTGTTGTCTCTCACTATTACATCTGGTGCATTCTTTTTTTTTTTTTTCGATATGTTTTTACTTACTAATAATATATAATATTTATTTTTTGATATGTATCATGATATGTATTTTGTTCTTATTTAGTTTTTTGTGATTTTTTTTTTGGATAATGGGCGTAAATATACATTTTCTGTACTAGTTGAGCAACAATGTGCACTTACGTGCGTCTCACTATCAAGTTGGCTAAGTCCAAAACGGTTTCCAACGGTCTCTTTCGCCAGTTTGAACATTGGGCAACTATGGCGGAGGTGCCGAAAAATCCGTTTCCCCGGCACCTCCGCCATAGTTTTGCTTTCTTTCTTTTTGGACCAAACTTGCTTGTAGAGCCGTCGATAGCCTAGAGCAATTTTGTGTATATTATTTATTGAATGACCCTTTTTGTATGATTTCTATTAATTAAAAAGAAAAACAAACGGAGGAATATTTATATAAGTGTAGCCCTCTCTGTATATAAATTATAAATGTATACCTCTTCTACTTCTTATTGCTACAACATTAGCTACCAATTTATAGAGAATTCGTAAAGAAACTAGATTGATATATTAATAAATAAACAGATTGTGTGTTTTTCCCTGAATATTATAAATGTAATAAAGGATAAATTACAAAAAAGAACGTAGTTGTTATTTATTTCCTACCTTATTTGCTATGTTGACTACAACGATGAAGAGGTAAGTAAGTATGCAGAGACTTCCAAGTTTCTATCTTCTTGCCATTGATAATTTTCTAAGAGTTCTTATTATTTCCCATTACAATTCAGGATGTCTAACATAGGAACGTTAAAAATAAAACATCGTCATTATTTTTGTACATTTATTATTCACAAATACATCTTTTTAAGTAGAAATACTCCGAAAGTTTTATTCACACACAAACCGCTAACATTATTGCCATATCCGTACATATTTACCTTAAACAATAAGAATAATAACAAAAGGTATGTGTGTGAATACTTTTGCCTTATCGTCACATCGAGAATATCACCGTCGCTCGGCAAAATGTTGATATTTGCTACCTCTCGTCATTTTTTTACATTACTTATATATAAAAAAAAACAATATTTTCGTTTTGCTTTGCATTTTTGTTCTCACCACCCATTATTAAGTGCGAATATTAACAGTGAACTGCCTTACACATAAATTTAAACTCAAAACATGTTCAACAATTAATTTATCTATACTCAGAACCAAAAAATAAACGTCAGAGATCATTTCTTTCTTTTAGAGCTGAGTATAGTTAATAAAAGTGACAATCTAGAAGATGTTACTAATCAGTTAACAACTTTCAAACTAATCATTACGTTAATAAACAATCAATTTATCTAAACAAGGCTTACGACTATATAAATTATCTATATCTTTGGTTTTCGCTACAGGTAAACAACACTGAAATACTGTAGTACTTTTTAACATCAAATTCTGGAATGTAAACGAAAAGGTAAAGAGCGTCCAAGCGGTTAGAAATACTACTTGTAACCTCAGAAGGGCCGATCACGCTAAACTACGACTTACAACATTTAAAAAGTGGAATAATTAGACTACAAACACTACATTTAGATGAAATCAAAAAAAGGTTTCACATCCACTAGTATACACTGCGTACAGACAAGAAGAGTTTTTTTTTTTTTTTAGTTTAACACTTAGAGCTACTTTTTAAGAACAGTTTGTTGGATACAAGCAAAATATTGAAGGGTTACGATCGCACTATCAAACTTGTCTGTTAAAAACATGGAATATTCGAGAGTATAACTAAGTTCTAGACAGTATAGTTCAGTCAAACGACATACGGACACATACACGCACACAATTCGTAAAGTACACTCAAAATTTAACGAACAAACCTCGTATAGATGTTTCAAACCAAGGAGAGCACAGTTGTGTATGCAACCAAGTATACGCGGGTCAATTATAAACCATACACTGGGTATAATTGGTTGCATATGTCACTGTGCTCTACTTAGTTTAAAACTACTATACTTTGGTTACACAAGGAAATTCGCGTGATCTTCGACATGTCTTTGATCGCATTTTTTTTTTTTTTTTGATATGATGCCAGTCGAAATACGAAATCCCTTGGTTACAAAAATAATAACCTATTTACAATATTTATAATGTTTTTTTTTTTTTAATCACAATGTTGATATGTTTTCGAGTTAGCTCGACTTTGATATGTTTATGAGAGTTTTTTTTTGTTAATTTTGTTTGTTATTTTTTTTTGTTAACTTACTTAACTTTTACGATTACTACGCAGCCTTTCAATTCGCATATTTTTACAATATATTCTTCTTACCTCTCGCTATAATATGATATGACATAATGTGATGTGACACTCATGATATGTTTCGTTTATTTAGGTTGATAAATCAACATAGAGACGCTACCTATAAATAATTATGTACCTATCTTTGGTTCATCAATATTTCATTAATTAAACAATTAACAACAACTTTTTGTATATATAGAAACTATTGCTTTGGGACATTTTGTTTTACATATTTGTGTATTAAATATAATTATATGCTAGTAAAATCAGGTCTGTTTTGTTACGCATTTGAAATGCGACGTGTTCTGGGAGATTTACGTTTCTTTTAAATTTAATTTTCGTTGCTTCAGTGCTTTATGCGTTTTGACAATGTGAAAATCGATTCAAACTAACAGTCCAGGCATTTGGTGCTCAAAAAAAATGGCGTCCAAAAACAGCTGCTAAATAAAAATAAAATTCTTGAAATCTCGAACGTATCCTAGCGTGACAGCCGGAATTCGAATTTTTGTACGAAGAACAGGTCTTATACTTTCAACAGGTGTATAAAGTCATAAAAACAGCCAATTCTATTTAAAAATCTTTCGATGTATGACATTTAATAGTAATACCTACCAAAACGGCAGTTCTTCAAACATTTTACTCCATTAATTCTAACCTCCAACATAATTACAAAAGACGTTTCAATTATAATTTTATTGTCACTGGGAACATTGGGATATTATATTTTGCAATTGCCAGTAGTTCAAACTTCGAAATGTGTGAAAAAAAAATGATTTCTTTTCCTGAGTAAACGCGATAGAAATAATAAAAATAATCATATTATGGCAAATCACTGAAGCAACGTAAACAATCAACAACCTCCAATATGGACTTACAAAAACCGTCAAATTAAATTTTAAGGCAGGATCAATATGATCCAACAGAACACCGGGTCGTCAATATAATCACCTAATAAATCACTCCTTCTTCAAAAAACCTCATCTATAGTAACATGGTAAATACACGTGTAAGTATAAAAAACAAATTCGTATGTTCCTTTGTATACATCGGTTTGTGTTGTCTCTCACTATTACATCTGGTGCATTCTTTTTTTTTCGATATGTTTTAACTTACTAATAATATATAATATTCATTTTTTGATATGTATCATGATATGTATTTTGTTCTTATTTAGTTTTTTGTGATTTTTTTTTTGGATAATGGGCGTAAATATACATTTTCTGTACTAGTTGAGCAACAATGTGCACTTACGTGCGTCTCACTATCAAGTTGGCTAAGTCCATAACGGTTTCCAACGGTCTCTTTCGCCAGTTTGAACATTGGGCAACTATGGCGGAGGTGCCGGAAAAATCCGTTTCCCCGGCACCTCCGCCATAGTTTTGCTTTCTTTCTTTTTGGACCAAACTTGCTTGTAGAGCCGTCGATAGCCTATAGCAATTTTGTGTATATTATTTATTGAATGACCCTTTTTGTATGATTTCTATTAATTAAAAAAAAAACAAACGGAGGAATATTTATATAAGTGTAGCCCTCTCTGTATATAAATTATAAATGTATACCTCTTCTACTTCTTATTGCTACAACATTAGCTACCAATTTATAGAGAATTCGTAAAGAAACTAGATTGATATATTAATAAATAAACAGATTGTGTGTTTTTCCCTGAATATTATAAATGTAATAAAGGATAAATTACAAAAAAGAACGTAGTTGTTATTTATTTCCTACCTCGCCAGTTTGAACATTGGGCAACTATGGCGGAGGTGCCGGAAAAAATCAGTTTCCCCGGCACCTCCGCCATATTTTTGCTTTCTTTTTTTGGACCAAACTTGCTATTTTTTTATGTCTTTGTTATTATAGAGTATATATGCAACCAATACCTAGTTTTTACAATATATATCTCTTACAACAACCTACAACGTTCAAACTGACAAAGAAAAACAAAAGATAACACGTAAAATTCCATAATTAACACAATGTACTAAACTTTTCAAACACTCGATACTGGAACAGCAAAAAAAACAACCTAAAAATCATCTCGACCCGGCTCAACCAAACCTAACACTAAAACAAAACATAACCTACAAACTCTTCAACTACCTACTCTTCAGGCCAACCCAAATCCTCGCCAATCAGCTCGTAGAACCGCTGATTATGCTCCCCATAATACCTCCTCAGCTTCGCCACGATCTCCGGATCCACCCTGGGGTGCCTCCTACCCTTCGTTTCCCTCAAACACCTATCGCTCGTCTCATTCCTCAAACAATAGAATCCCTTCGTCTCGTTGAAATAAAAATTATGATTCCCGATGTGAGGATCCAGTCCTAGGAATCTCTCGATCCTTTGCAATTGTGGCACGGGGTCTTCTATGAGGGAATCGCCATTCACGACGAGAATCTGTTCCCTGGAGAAGACTTCAAGCCATCGATGGACGTAGTTGTGGTAAGCTGAGATGGCCAACGGTCGATATGCCTCGTTGATGGTGCCGTTGGCGTGTAGAGATAGCTGCTCGAAGGTTTTTGGGGGTGGTGTTGGTAGAATGCTCGCAGGTGTTGATGCTGCGGCATGGGCACGCAGTTGGGTGTAGTCGCTGATTGCCCTGGTGACTGGTTCGCGAACTATTAGGAGGAGTTTTATGCTGGCGTTCATTGCTCGGATTCGTTCTGGTACCTGAAAGATAAAGGTGGTTTTTTATATGTTCCCAAAACGTCTAGACTATTATTATTCATTTCTCAGAAAATTTTATTCTTTATGAAAGTTGGCGGTAAGTCACATTTTTTTAAACACTTTCAGACCTACCGCCAACTTTCATAAAGAATAAACATTTGAGAGAAATGGATAACAAAAGATTTTCCCATATGGTGCGGACTCTCCTGGACAAACTGTAGGTATAAGTGCCTATTATTACATGATCATATATTATATCGCATCTCGTAATATACGTACTGTATTTGAGCTCAACTCTTGTATATTATGCACGATATAATCCGTATTAATACCTACTCTCATGTATCACAATTATTTAAAATAGAACTTTATCGCGCAAACGTTATAAGCTACAATGAGAAATAAAACCAAATGTAATTTGTTTGAAACTAACGTAACGGTACCCAACTACTAGTTTGAAGTTAATTTAGTGTCAATACAATACGACTGTCTGGCCCTGTCAGATACCTACAGGGATAATGACAAACTTTTAATTGCAAAACTTTCGCGCAGTTTTATTCCATGCCCAGCAACACAATTTACACTTTACATTTTATACTGCATTTCATAGAGTCATTTTGACTCGTTTTGAAGTCCCCAGAATCCATTGCAATGATTTCCACAATTTTACCACAATCTTAACACAATCTTACCACAATCATACCACAATCTTACCTTAATCTTACCAGAATTTTACCACAGTCTTTACACAATCTTACCACAATCTTACCATAACCTTTCTACAATTTTACCATAATTTTACCACAATCTTACCACAATCTTACCACAATCTTACCACAATCTTACCACAATCTTACCACAATCATACCACAATCTTACCACAATGTTATCACAATCTTACCACAATCATGTCACCACTTTGCCACAATTTTACCACAAAAATACCAGTATTTTACCACAATTTTACCACAATTTTACCACAATCTTACCACAATCGTACCATAACCTTACCACAATCTTTCTACAATTTTACCACAATTTTACCACAATCTTACCACAATCTTACCACAATCTTACCACAATCATACCACAACCTTATCACAATCTTACCACAATCTTACCACAATCTTACCAAAATCCTACCACAATCTTATCACAATCTTACCACAATCTTACCACAATCATACCACAACCTTATCACAATCTTACCACAATCTTACCACAATCTTACCAAAATCCTACCACCATCTTATCACAATCTTACCACAATCTTACCACAATCTTACCAAAATCCTACCACAACCTTACCACAATCTTATCACAATCTTACCACAATCTTACCACAATCTTACCAAAATCCTACCACAACCTTACCACAATCTTATCACAATCTTACCACAATCTTACCACAATCTTACCAAAATCCTACCACAACCTTACCACAATCTTATCACAATCTTACCACAATCTTACCACAATCTTACCAAAATCCTACCACAACCTTACCACAATCTTATCACAATCTTACCACAATCTTACCACAATCTTACCAAAATCCTACCACAACCTTATCACAATCTTACCACAATCTTGCCAAAATCCTACCACAACCTTATCACAATCTTACCACAATCTTACCAAAATCCTACCACAATCTTATCACAATCTTACCACAATCTCACCACAATCCTACCACAATCTTACTACAATATTACCACAGTCTTATCACAATCTTACCACAATCTCACCACAATCATACCATAATCTTACCACAATTTAAGTTTTTCTTGAAGCGGTCTGACAGCAGAAGAAGAATTGAAGAATGGGATAAGGTTTTGAAGGTTCAATGTGTTAACAAGGCAGCGTCTAATTTAAAAAAAAGAATAGAGCGTCTTGCTTAAAGTTCTATTATTCCTCTCAGAATGTGGATAGGAGATTCACACTTGGTGTATGGAAATGACCTCTTTTCTACTCGTCTGACTTCCAGTGCAGCACGAATGCGAGAGGCATATGAGACGTTGGCAAATTGACTGCATGCCTGAGGGATGAGGCGTACTTATTCTTGGAGTGGAGTATGTATATGTGTGTGTATATGTCTGTGTGTCATAGACATCCCTGCACGACATTTGCTATCTAGCTGGCAAAATCGTTTTCTTTTTTTATCCACTTGTGTTATTTTTAGCTAGTTTTCCTTATTACTATCCCACTAGTAAAAAAAAACAGATTTTAGCGAAAATACGCGTTTTTTTTGACGTGCTCATTAAGTAAGGTCTACTGGTCTCTACGGTCAAGTCCCATTCCTCCAAATTATACTTACGTTTATGTTTGACAACTTTGACACTAGATATTGGTCATCCTGTATAATTTCGTCAATGAAACCACTACACCTTATCAGGGAGACAAAACCACAATTAACATAGATCATAAATATCAATACCGGCTACTCTGCCTAAATAATGTGACATAATCTCATTAATAAAGCCGAAATAATATGGGGGGATAAATGTACGTCCCCCATACGTATGGCGTGGGCTACGCTGTGCTTGGGCGTCGCGTCCGCGTCGGTGTGACGTCGCCATCGGACAAATCTAATATCAGGATTATCTGTTCACGGTCCTCATGAATATGCAATGCGTGGATATTCATATTTGGGGGCGGATGCATGATTCTGCGGCTACTATAGCTGTATGAATTATTAAACTATAGATGTGCAGGGTTGTATTATATTTGTAGTTGTGATTTGTTATTTAAATTTTGTACGGGTTCATGGTATATTTTCGATTAGATTTACAGCAGGAGTCGGAGACTAACTTAGAGTTTATAATGTCGCAAGTTTAGTATTAGGTAGTTTTACCACAATTTTACCACAATCTCACCAGAATCTCATCACAATCTTACCACAATCTTAGCAAAATCCTACCACAATCTTACCACAATCTTACCACAATCATACCACAATCCTACCCCAATCTTAGCAAAATCCTACCACGATCTTATCACAATATTAGCAAAATCGTACCACAATCTTACCACAATCTTACCACAATCATACCACAATCTTACCACAAGCTTACCATAATTTTACCATGATCTTACTACAACCTGACCATCATTATGTTCTCCAACATTAAGCCGTGATTCTTTTAAGTGTTACACGGAGGATTGGCGTAGGGGGGGTTGTTGGTGCTTTCTAAGGGGTTTATGAGAATGGTTGTGGGAGGCGTTGGAGGCAGGTTGGCGGCTATTCAGGCTTACAAATTGGTGATGTACTGCGATACCTAAAGAGGGTTTCCAAATACTTCGAGAGTAGGGAACCTAATTAATTCAGACAACGAAACGCCGCACGGAAATTTTAGCCACACGCCGGCATCAATCGATCTACCACCCGTGCTAAATTTAGATATATGGGGGAGGGGGTTAATATAGAAAATATACGTTCAAAGGTAGATTCTGTAAGTAGGTTCCTTATTAATTAGATGCTATTGAAGTTTGTTAAAGAGTTCTAATGACTATGTTAGTGGTAAGCTCGCATTTTTCCTGTTTTGGCGGATGCGCCAAAAAGTTTTTACAAGCCCCTACAAATTGTGAACAACTAAAACTAATAAATTACCAGCACCGGGCAACTATTTATTAGTCTGGCTTAGAACAAAGAGGTAACTACCCTAGCGCCAGCAAACCGTGTATTCCACAAGTTTCCAGACGGTTCTATCAACAGCCATGGCAGGCGCCGGTATCAGCCGCTGCAATCGGTTGCCTTGCCGACCCCGTGTAACGAAATGTGACCGCTTTGATAATCCAGCGTGTTCAAATTAACTGTAAACTCAAATTTCGCTTGGTCATGCACACAAGAGTGCACTCATTTACCGATACCTGCTACCTTGTTTGCAAAACTTCAGCAACCTAAGCGCCGCTGTGGGGTATTTATATTGCTGTGAGATGATTTGTTGGTTATCATATCACAATCTTACCACAATCTTATCACAATTTTACCACAATCTTATCACAATTTTACCACATTCTTATCCTACCACAATCTTATCACAATCTTATCACAATCTTACCACAATCTTACCACAATCATACCACAATCTTACCAAAATCCTACCACAATCTTATCACAATCTTACCACAATCTTACCACAATCTTACCACAATCATACCACAATCTTACCAAAATCCTACCACAATCTTATCACAATCTTACCACAATCATACCACAATCTTACCAAAATCCTACCACAATCTTACCACAATCTTACCACAATCTTACCACAATCTTACCACAATCTTACTACAATTGTACCACAATCTTACCACAATCTTATTCTACCACAATCTTATCTTACCACAATCTTATCCTACCACAATCTTACCACAATTTGCGTGGTATAATCTTACCACAATCTTACCACAATCATACCACAATCTTACCAAAATCCTACCACAATCTTATCACAATCTTACCACAATCATACCACAATCTTACCAAAATCCTACCACAATCTTACCACAATCTTACCACAATCTTACCACAATCTTACCACAATCTTACTACAATTGTACCACAATCTTACCACAATCTTATTCTACCACAATCTTATCTTACCACAATCTTATCCTACCACAATCTTACCACAATTTGCGTGGTATAATTTGGCCTAAGGCACAAGAGCGTGCATCAATTGTTTGTCATTTTAAATATGCATGAGGTAGAACGAGGTGATTGCTAACTACGACTTAATAATTAATTTAACCTGGCTATGGTAAAGCCTGCTTACAATCTTACCACAATTTGACCACAATCTTGCCACAATCTTACCACAAACTTACCACAATCTTGTCAAATTTATATATGTACATTGTAGACGCTTTTGAACTCAGAAAATTGAGAGACCTTTTCGACGCAACATTTTCTAAAACTTATCGGTTGTATCGGAACAGAAAATATAACCAGCGACCTACTTTCTGCGAATTCAAGTTCACAAAAGTCGATAATATTCGGGTAAACCGCGGGGCCACGGTCAGCCCGCGAAGACGCCGCGAAAATTGAGAGAATAATTCCTACGGGGGTGCTAAAATATCCAAGTTCTGGTTTACGGGTCAATAGGTCCCGAGAGGACTTACGAAGATGCCATCTCTAGGCCAATTTGGACCACAAAAGCCACATTATTAACCTTTTATATCACCTCAAGACATTGAATTTTGACCAAATTTACTTCCGTGTTCGATAAGGCAGTGTTTTAGATAGTTGAAGGCTGATTAAATCATATCCGATCACTTCGGATCAATTAAAACACACTCACCTCTGGCGTAACGAAATAGCTGGGACTCTTCTCAATGGTGATCTGTCCAGGATATGAATGCGGCATCTTCATCCTGTACCATTCCAGCCCCAGGTTATAATTTTCATCCCTGTCGAAGAAGTGGACCTCCCCGGCAGCTTTTTGAATCATTGGGTGCAGGTAGAGCATCTCGAGGAGGGCGCGGGTGCCGCACTTGCGTACGCCTATGATGATGGCCTGGGGTAGGCGTTTTGCAGCGGAGGGGTAGAGGTGACGCGAGAGGAGTAGTAGAGGAGGTGGTTCCCCGCCGCTGGAGACGTCGACGACGCCGACGGAGGAGCCGACGGTCGCCGCTTGGAAACGATGAAGGGCGCTGTCGTAGATCAAGTGAAAGGTGAGAAATATCGAAAGGAGCATCACTGCAAGGATGCAGGCGGCCATCTTCGGTCTGGAGACCCCGACCACCAGGATGCAGTCGGAGGGGTCGCCCTCGACGGACCGCATGGCAGCCCTCGGTAACCATCTGCAACAGAATTTCCAAAGTTATTTGATTGTGGTAAGATTGTGGTGAGATTGTGGTGAGATTGTCGTAAGATTGTGGTAAGATTGTGGTAAGATTGTGGTAAGATTGTGGTAAGATTGTGGTAAGATTGTGGTAAGATTGTGGTAAGATTGTGGTAAGATTGTGGTAAGATTGTGGTAAGATTGTGGTAAGATTGTGGTAAGATTGTGGTAAGATTGTGGTAAGATTGTGGTAAGATTGTGGTAAGATTGTGGTAAGATTGTGGTAAGATTGTGGTAAGATTGTGGTAAGATTGTGGTAAGATTGTGGTAAGATTGTGGTAAGATTGTGGTAAGATTGTGGTAAGATTGTGGTAAGATTGTGGTAAGATTGTGGTAAGATTGTGGTAAGATTGTGGTAAGATTGTGGTAAGATTGTGGTAAGATTGTGGTAAGATTGTGGTACGATTGTGGTAAGATTGTGGTAAGATTGTGGTAAGATTGTGGTAAGATTGTGGTAAAATTGTGGTAAGATTGTGGTAAGATTGTGGTAAAATTGTGGTAAGATTGTGGCAAGATTGTGGTAAGATTGTGGTAAGATTGTGGTAAGATTGTGGTAAGATTGTGGTAAGATTGTGGTAAGATTGTGGTAAGATTGTCGTAAGATTGTGGTAAGATTGTGGTAAGATTGTGGTAAGATTGTGGTAAGATTGTGGTAAGATTGTGGTAAGATTGTGGTAAGATTGTGGTAAGATTGTGGTAAGATTGTGGTAAGATTGTGGTAAGATTGTGGTAAGATTGTGGTAAGATTGTGGTAAGATTTTGGTAAGATTGTGGTAAGATTGTGGTAAGATTGTGGTAGGATTGTGGTAAGATTGTAATAAGATTGTGGTAAGATTGTGGTAGGATTGTGGTAACATTGTAGTAAGACTGTGAAAAGATTGTGGTAAAATTATGGTAAAACACTGGTAAAACTGTGGTAGGACTGTGCTAAGACTGTGCTAAGATTATGGTAATATTGTGGTAAGACAGTGTGTCAATGTAGTCGGAAAGTTGGGTGGGAGCCACACCAGATATTTATATTTTTTACTAGGCAGACAAACAAAATCATCAATTTGCTAATAGCCAGGTTAAATTAATTATTAAGTCGTAGTTAGCAATCACCTCGTTCTGCCTCATGCATATTTAAAATGACAGACAATTGATGGAAGCCCTTGTGCCTTAGGCCTAATTATACCACCCTCCTTCCAATGTGATTGACTGTTACACTAAACAATTTACCTTAAATTGTTCTCCCCCCCCGGAAAAAACATCCTATTTTATATCTCCAAATAGCTAACTATTTGAAGATAAAAATTTGAAAACGAAAATACGACCAGCCAATAAATAATAACCGTAAAACTTTTACTAACAGCGATCACGATGGTACGATTACGCCTGGAAATAAATAACTTTCAGCCAGCTTTCACCGCCTCCCGTTCTATAATTTTCGTACGGGAAAGAACAACAGCAGTTCCGTCGTAGATTATGGAAGTTTACGCGCAACTTTTAAAAGATAAACAACTGATTAATGGGTACGTTTACCCGTTGAGCATGCAAATTAGTCTCTCTAGTCGTGTTTTCATGGCGTAAAGAATGTAAGTTGCCCTAACATCCCTTGCGAGAAGACACAGAGAGTAACGAAGGGACTGGCTAGTAAGTTAGACCAAACTGATGGCAAAACTAACAACATTAACCCTTAATGAGTACAGCTCCTTCCGGCTAATGTATTTGTTTTGAAGTGAGATGATTTCGTTTCCTAGTTTGTGTTTTCTTTTGTAATAATTTACATGAGTTTTGACAATGAATACAAAGAATATTCATGATAGTTTGCTATTTGAATGAGTAAAGTTAGGGTGGCTACTGATAGGCGGTTATTTTTTGAATATCTTGTATATTATTCTTTACTTACAGTATGTCGAAGTGCGGAGATCGCACACAACTTTTTCTGGTGTCCGATTTTGTCGGGCTCATGGTACATCGAATTTTCCAGCCATTAGGTCATCTGTAACAAGAAAAAAAAACGACAATAGTGAATAGAAAACATCAGTAGTATGAAGTCATACATATCAAACTCGTTCATAAGACTCTCAACATCGTGACATACACGTAAAGATCCTTCCATTTTCAAATATGCTTTAAAAGGCTTGTTGCGCCTTGTAAATGAAGACACTGTCACACCTCGTGCGAAAAGATTCCATTCCTCTAGCCTAGAACCCAATAACTCGGCTTTTTCTTTTGATAAACCAAAGTCTTTAATCCTGAATAACCTAAGTCCTAAATCATTCAGTTCGTACTGGTTTATAAGGTGAGGTGTGCCTAAAACTTCAAATGGCGAATCTTCACGACTTGCCTGATTTGACAGAGTGATTTCAGACACTCTGTCAAATCAGGCAAGGCGAAATTTCTTTTGTGTCAAAAATCGAAGATGATGAAGTGGATGGCGCACTTGGTAGAGGATGGTTCTCTCCAAGGGGGATAGGTCGCAATGCTGATGGCAAATTTGGATATTTTATTTTATGCTTATCCTTCTTCGAATATCCGGAGACGCTTATCGCGCAAAAATAGCAATCATCTACAGCAGGAAATACAGCATATATTAGCGTATTCATCACAGAAGGCTTGGACGTTTGAATCTGTTCATGAGGCACTCGGAACGTTAGGTGGGGCTATATAATCTCCCAGTGATGTCCGATTAAAGCCGAATACTTTGTATATCATCGGATTGGGCGTTTCATCCCCAAATTCCACCCTCGTTCGGAAAAGTCAACAAAAACGGGGCAGTACAAAAAAAATTCTGACTGATAGCCATCTGGCCGTTATAATTCCCGGCCGTGCTTGCGAATAATTTTGGCTTTCTGTCCGGGAATTTGCGTAATTCCGGCCGACACACAGTAATCTGTTTTATAGCATAGAGGGCAGCACTCCTGTCGTTATCCCTGTAGGGGTTGTGAAGTGACATTGAAAACTTTGACACTAAAAAACTATTGGTTTCTAACGTTAGATGTCAAGAAATAGTCGTAAAATTGAGTTGAGCCGCCCACCGAACCTTTTCAGCGTGCACAATATCCCCAAACAATTTATTACATAACCTAAAACTCGGTAGATTTGCATTTGATTGCTTGCTAAGTTTCTTACGAATTTCGGCGGCACTCAGTCAAATTTTATCGTGAGTTATTCGTTCCGTGCTCTCAGGGTCGCGGTATACGACGTTTTGCCGCCCCCACCCAACCCCCAACCCTCTCAGATTCGGTGCATGCCATCGTCGAATATTATTAGCAATATTATTATTTGCGTCAGCAGGGCGAATCTACGTCTTTCACGTCACGACAAGGGCGGCATTCTGCCGCCGGAGATTTTAAAATAAACGTATTGCAGTTTAAAACTAGTTTCGTGCACTTAAAAGATCGTTACGGGGAGGTTAAGGTTATGTATTGCAATTAAACTTGAGCGTAGTTTGAAAATAATTTGTTTCCTTACGTGAACCATATCGCTTTTAGGGCTTTCAAAGGTCGCCAGCTTCGAAATGCCTAAAAAAGTGACGGATTGGTGATGATATAGCCACTTCCCCAAGACGGAAAATCACTTTTTGGACGAGAACCGAAAAAGTTATTAAATGAACAAAAAACACCGTTAAAAAAACAAAAATAGCTTCAAATTCAAACCAGAAAATGGAATAAAAGAACCTTTGGTGTTGCCGAATGTAAAAAAAATTGCTGAACAGAGGGTAATACAGCATATATTAGGTGTCCATGGCTTTTCCAAATCTCCAATTCTAAATCCAAAATAGCAGTGAATTTTTACAACATCTACTTTGATCACTTCCCATATTTTAATGAACAGAATATCTGTATAACTTGACTTGATAAATAACACAAAAAAAACTGCACAGAAGGCTAATTCTGTCATCACACTTTGATGACTTGACCTATGAAAAGTGATGTTAGGTCAACAAAAATATGTGATCACTGTTCTGATTGTAGGAGCCTTGCTCCCTTGTATAATTTTATTGATAATACATAATTGATAATAATTTGAGGCAGTTTAATTTTCAATAAAGCTTATTTTCCTTGGTGAATTTTGATATCCTTTCTGGAAAAATCCTCCTTACCTTGGACCAATAAAGAATGAAAGTGTAGCAATTTCTTGAAGTTCTAAAATAGTTGCTATTGTTGCAAATCAGCAAAACCGTTCGCAGCTTTTACAACAGATATGCCGTAAAATATTACTGTGTCGTAAATATACAATCTAGATAGAGCTTGTAAAGTTCAGGCTATATCCCATAAAATTCAAGGCACAAATTGCAAAGGCATCTGCACAGAGTATATATGATATACCTATATATGCACATGATATACCTATATATGCACATGATATCTGGAAATGCATAAAAATCTGCACCAATATACCTACACATAAATATTGAAGCAACGTATTTTATTATTGGTGGATGTCTTGTGTGATATTCAAATATTATAACACGCCTTCCAATCATGTAGACGATTGTTATTTTTGCACGATAAGCGTCCCCGGATATTCGAAGAAGGATAAACATAAAATAAAATATCCAAATTAGACATCAGCATCGCGACCTATCCCCTATGAAGAGAACCATCCTCTCCCAAGTGCGCCATCCACTTCATCATCTTCGATTTTTGACACAAAAGAAATTTCGCCTTGCCTGATTTGACAGAGTGTCTGAAATCACTCTGTCAAATCAGGTAAATCATGAAGATTCACCATTTGAAGTTTTAGGAACACCTCACCTTATAAACCAGTGCGAACTGAATGATTCAGGACTTAGGTTATTCAGAATTAAAGACTTCAGTTTATCAAAAGAAAAAGCCGAGTTATTATTGGGTTAGAACCCAATAACTCGGCGAAAAGATTCCATTCCTGTAGCCTAGAGGCTACAGGAATGGAATCTTTTCGCACGAGGTGTAAAAGTGTCTGCATTTACAAAGCGTAATGAGTTTCTAGTTGTGTAAGACAAGTATAATCTGGAACAAATATTTTTTTTATTGTATCAAAAAGTTGAATGTTGGTTCCCTTCAGATCGCGGCAACACAACGTATGTCAGACAGCGACATAATAGAATCCAGTAAGCGAGAAAATCCACCATGCATTTTTCATATTCCCTGTCCGATTCCATTCTAATTTTCTTTCGAAGCAGTCTTCTCGCCACATTACCGTATTCAGCAATGGCGTTCATCTGAAATAACCTCGTTCCATTGCGATAGCTGTCTACGTTCATACATTACACGCGAGCAACATTTTACATGCTACATTACACGTAGAAATCGAGATTTCTTTGTGCCATATTTCTTCGAATATTGTAGGATGCTTACATTTAATATTATACATATATAAAATTGTATTTGTTTTTGTTATTTTAAGCACACAATATGTATATAGTATAATCATTGTGAATAGGTAATTATACAATAATGTTATTCCAAAACATATAGTTTATCAATTATTACTACGAAACATTATTTTCGAAGTCGAAGTCGAAACAGTTAACAAAAAATTGTTTTGAACGTGTCTAAGTACCAAATATTTAGTTCCGATGAAACTGACAATAAGTATGTCACCTGGGTCATTTGGTGATAAATCTGAAATCTAATGCATTTTATGAACACGACTGCATCCAGTGGCGTACCTATAAGGGGTAATTTGTTACTTGATCATTAAGTTTTATGCAAAAGTTATTTGTAAAAATATTAATTTGATCAAAATCGAATAAATCCCTAAAAAAAAACGCGCATTATGTCTCCAATGCATTATATTTTTGTCGTCTATATTGTGCTCATGTCAGTTCACAGTAAAGTCGATATACATAGCTTGCAAAACGCCCTATAATTCACGTCTGCCTGATGTCGGGCACTGATACGTCTATTACGCGTGTTGTTACTGAAATTATTGATATGCTTACTACGTAGTATGCATACGAATACAATTGACGGGAATGTCAGTTACGATTCTCGATTGGACATGCTCACACGACATGGCAACCTCATCTAACTGCATGGCAAACTTTCCCATCAAATAAGCAAACATATTATTCGAGGGTTCATGTCGAAGCAAACAGTAAAGGATTTAGTTATATGGATCAAATCACTATACAGTGGACGACAAAAGTATAATTTTGATTAGTTTTTAGTGTCTTAGTGAAGTTTTTCTGGTCATTTTCAACTCGTATGTAGACTTTTGCCATTGCTATATAATAATAACTGGGAAAAAGCAAAATCTCAAACTGGGAAATGACGTGTAGACATCGTACATGTTTTAAATTCAGCAGACACCGTCCATAATAAACTATCTAGTGGAATATGCAAGCTGTTGCCTGCATACGACTCGTACGTGTTTCTGATCGCTTACGAATTGAATCTGGCCGTAGTCCAGGGTGAAATTATTCGGACTTTAGCGATCGTAATCCGGCAGGATATCTGCAATCTGTTGCTTGGCCGGAATTGATGGAATTTCAACCGGGACGCTTCGTCGGGGGCCTTAAACGTGGGATTTTCACGCCCGTGCTTCGAAAGGATTCGACTACGGAACTTTAATAAATTTTGACTGCGCCATTCCGCTCTTCCGGATTAGCGTCCAACCACTCCTGCGTCTGTGTGCATGTACAGCCCTTACAGAAAATCTCTGCATTCAAAATAAGTTATACGTACTGGTTACCAGTGGAGAACTTTAAACTTTAGTCGAGTAACTTTTCTAGACGGACTTTCTTGAATAAATATCACCTGTAAAACTTATTTCTTGTACTAGAAACTTTAAAATAGTGAATTTAGTTTAATCATAAGAAAAAAGAACAGGGACTGATAAAAAGTATAAAGGAGTGTGATGCAAGAGAAAAGCGTATTAGGCGGAAGAAGTGGAGAGTCGCAACAGCAGAAGAAAACATACAGAAGAAAACAGACCTTAGAGATAGAGACAAGAGTCTTACTGAATCGAAATACACCACCATCATCGGACAACGAAGAAAGTCATATAAGTGTGTCATCGCGCACGAGTTTTTTCACCAATTTTTTCTTACCTTTAATAAATTGTTTCATTGACGTTTTGGCTATTTCATTGGTATTGACACAGGCTATTTAATAAAATAACGTACATTACCGAAATGGCATATCTTTTCGCCCGGCGCCTTCACCAAAATGACCAACAATTCATTTATCCACTTTCGCTTGCTTTCTGACCAAGTTTATGGATGTGTATTAGCTAGGTTTATAGCCAAACTATAGTACATTGTTGAGTGACTTAATTAGGCCGAAATAGTGCTTTTGTCGCCGGGTTAATACCATTCTGCAAGGTCGTAAACTCACAAGTGGTGGTAATTGACACAGACTAAATATTGCAACGTTTATAGTTACAGTTATATGATAGGTCGTAACGTCGTAATTGGCTTGTTTAGGACACCAAGCAATTTTGAATCGAAAACACAATAGAAGCAACATTGGTATAGGTAAACATAAAAAAAGAATATGAGGCTAATTCATTTTTAAACAGTCTAGGGAGGGAGGGGACACGCAGGAGTGGTTTTGTTCCCCAAGGGCGACCACGGAACAAATTACATTACTGTGCGATGTTACCAACCCCAAAAATATTTTTTTTCTCGATTATTGGGCGTTTTATTCACCAGGTGGATTTTAATCACAATTCTTTATACATTTATTTATACATTATATTATTATTATTATTATTATTATTATTATTATTATTATTATTATTATTATTATTATTATTATTATTATTATTATTATTATTATTATTATTATTATTATTATTATTATTATTATTATTATTATTATTATTATTATTATTATTATTCGTTTAATAAATGATATAAATCATCTAAGTATCCAAACAACGAATCCCTTAAAAATCTACATAAGAATGCATAGAGAAATAACAAAATAGAATACGTAGCTATCTATTGTGTTGTGAGGTTAAGATTGTGTAATGCGGATTGCCACACGGTGTCGTTTCTGCAGATCCTGCAGTGCTGCAGCAGGATTCCCGTCGGACCTATATCAGCTTAAGAGCGAGGTCACTAAACTCACTCAACTAGTTCAGGCTTTCTATTCGTTGCAAAGATACCTCTTCATACAACAAGTAGGTCCCAGGTTACGCTTTTATGTCGTAGTTGAACGGTTGCAGAGCAAATACCGTGAAAGTTACGGTTCCCTGCGCAAAATGAATACTAATTTTGAACCGCGGGAATGCTTATTTATTTCTTTTACGCGTTTTGGTTGCCACACGTTTTTATTGCTCCTGTTCAATACTACAGTACATCGTCGAACTGGAACGTGGTGGTATAAGACTTTGTTTATGTCTTTTGGATATAAATAAATTATACAGAGGATGTCTTGTATACTTATAAAGACTCTGAGATATCAGAAATAGCTTTCATTTCTGATATCTCAGAAATCAAGTATAAAATTCGCCAGAAAAAAATATTTGTTCCTGTTCGGATCACATTTTTTGTGGCGTATGAGGCAAGACTTGTTGACTTATTGCTCCCATTTGTCTAAGCACCTGATACGACCAAGATACGCCCGCACAACGGGCGAATTCGTACGTAGCTCTCCCACGAAATGATACGCCCACAGAGACCTGTATTTTATGCTGAATGTTGAATTACGTATGCATGAATATTAGTTCGTTCTGAAAATTGAGGACCAAGATAAGAAATTGTTTTCATTAAATGCTCACCAGTTCATCAGTTTTGTGTTATTTCGGTAATGCCAAGCTTGGCATGTGGTTACCTATACACCACAACCTTTGATGCGTCAATGTAGTTAGCATCATCGACGGTACACCAATGTTTGATTAGTAAGTTCTTGAATTTGTATGTATTTGGACATCAATTACGTAGTTAATGTTACACTTTGAGACCGTATATTTAATACACGTCATTTCGGTAATGCTCTATGTAATTAGCACTTGTGGAATGAAGAAAAACTATTTTCGCCCGGCGCCTTCACCAAAATGACCAACAATTCATTTATCCACTTTCGCTTGTTTTCTCAGCAAGTTTATGGATGTGTATTACCTGGGTTCACGGCCAAACTATAGTACGTTGTTGAGTGACTAAATTAGGCCGAAATAGTGCTTGTGTCGCCAGGTTAATACCATTCTGCAAGGTCGTAAACTCACAAGTGGTGGTAATTGACACAGACTAAATATGGCAACGTTTGTAGTTGCAGTTATATGATAGGTCGTAACGTCGTAATTGGCTTATTTATGACACCAAGAGACAAAACATTCTGTGAGAGTTGGTTACATTTTGGGAATCGAAATACACCACTAGAAATTTATCAAAAAATGACTGTGATACGATCTTAATAAGTATAGATAAACTCACAAGGGCAACCGAGGTGAGTTCACATTAGACCCCACTTAAAAATTGATGACCTAGTCCAACATATGCATCTACGTTGTCCATAATTGACGCTGAATAATTTAGCTACGTTCGAGTTGTTTCGATTATTTCCCGAAGTGGCGCATGATAGCTATTTATGTTAAACTATCTTGACCTATCACGAGTACTAAAATAATTCTTTTGCCCTTTGTTATTTTATTTTCAGATCATCAGATGTCATTATTGTCTTCCCCCTCTTTGTCCCTCTTAAATTCAAAAGTGTGCTTCAAAAAAAAAGGGGGGGAAGTCTTATCTACGGATGAGATCCCTCTTTGGGGAGATTATCAATACCATTGGATATTTAAATATGACAGCGACCTACTTTTTTATGCTTGCTGGACCTCTATCGCCCTTTGGCGGGTCTGACGTGCAGACAAACCACCTCTTATCGATTCGCCTTTTACCGCTAGGGGTAAACCGCTATCCAAACCAGAAAATTCGTACTTACAAACACACACAAACACCCAAATTAAAAAACAATAAACATCAAACAGTCGACATGAAATACTTTCTTCGAAAGAAACCAAACTGCCAGTAGAAATAATGCCGAAAAATCTTGTATATTCTGACAGAGTTGTACCGGAGACAATTCGTAATTTATGGCCTGTAACTCGGTCACTATAGATCGTTACGGATGGTTCATTTATCTGGGATGTCATCACGCTAAAAACATGAAACAACCTCGTTTGTATTAATTATCCCAGATTACAGGTTATGTCGACACGAAATCCAACCGTGCAGTGCGATCTTAACAACAAGAAAGATTGACGATAAACTCCACTACGCTGTGAAGTGAAATAAACTACCTCGATATTGTAACTTAAACATGGCAAATATATTCTTTGTTATTACTATGGTTAAAGTAACAATTAAAACGGTTTTAATGGTTTTATAATAACTCAGTTTTTATTAAACATAAGAGAAAGTTTGACTGAAAGGGGGTTTAAACACATTCCAAAATTTTCACTGACCATAAGAATATAATGTAGTTGCAATGTAGTATTAAATATGCTGATTCTGCGTTGGTATTTTGAAATTCAACACTAGGTTACGTGACCCGGATAAGAACAGCGTTGTCTTCTTCAGGTAGCGTATTTGACATCCCAGCGGTCCTATATATTTCAATTTTTACAGTTAAATACACAAACTCCGTATATTTGACCTGGAAATATTCGCTCTTTCGCGCTTGGCTTCGGTACGTTTTGTCCACTGGGAGATTTTAAAGGGAACAAAAGAGCTGACTACGTGGTGTTTCCAGGAGATTAACAAGCGTTTCCTATATTTTGAGAAGTATACAGACTGAATGTGAGCGACCGACACACAGTCCAATACAAATGTTGTGTAATGACAAGCTGACTTGAAGAATATGGTTTTTGAATAACAGTTATATTTTATTTTATCGTCTTTCGTTGCGTAGATAAAAGTAAATTTTGACACTTAAAAATTATGCGTTCGAATTTCTTTGCGAAATTTAATTTCAAGTAATTTTATGATCATTATATCAACACTGTTGTGTGAAATATATAATTGCAACGAGGTACAATAGGATAAAGTGAAGCCAGGTAGTCAAGGGTTTATAATTAAAATTGATCTGACAGCTGTAAAACCGGCAGGCGAGTGACAGAAACGCCTGCTAAATTGATATTACAGAGATTAAGTGAATTTTTCAGCAGCGCCCGGCGCCGGCGTTAGGAACTGAGATTTTTTAATGACGGCAAACATAATTGTGTTCCGCGGTGAGCAATTTTAACGAGCAAAAGTTGATTTTCCTCCTGCCTCAAGATTTTTCTTGTCGCGAGATTTTATTACTGATGGAGTAACAAAATAAGACTGTTTACGATTTTACTTAAACAGTTATTATGTTATAAATTTCGATCAATTAAGGACTAATGCGAAAATTGTGCTGGTATTTATGACTGCTCGAACGCTTTTATCATCACCAACTGCACCCTTGACAATGTTGCCATCCGCACTACACAGAGGTAGTGCGGAGTAAGAATATGATTTTCTTGATGTTCCAAGTATTTCGTTTTCTTGTTTTAAGTATGAAGGAACTGCTTGAAAGGAATTACGTCTGTTTTAAGCGATACGTACGTATACTTTTGGGTCAAAAACTGTTTGTTCGTTGAAGCATGTATATTTTTCACCCAATTGATGTAAAACGAACGTCTTACTCTTTTTATATGTAGAAGAACAACATTTTCTACGTCTCAACATAAACATACTAAACTCTTATTCAATATTACTTATAATACTTACTCAATATCTTCAAGCTTATATAGCGGAAATATGTGGCAAAAGACGCGAGAAACTGTTAGCGCCATCTGTAAAGTAATTGCACAAGTTTCTATGTATCTCTCAGAGTAAGCATCTTGGGTCAAGAAACTGTTTTTGACAGTGCAACTGCAGGGCATAGCTCTATAGAGTGGTCCTAAATAACAGTTGTAAAACTGGTTAGGTACCCTACGACAGTAAAAGTTCATCGCTTTTCCGAGCAGAAAGCCATCTAAGTCCTTTGACCTGGACAGCGACCCGCTCGAGGCTTAGCAATCTATTGCTGGTTGTTACTCGACAAGCAAATTGTCTCCTCTAGAGGTGTTGATGACCTCTAAACGCGTTTATACCACCAACATGAGATTTCGTCCATTTGTACCCTTTTTAGTACATTGCCTTTTGTCTCCAGACTTTCGGGAACAGTTCAATGATTAATTGATTCTCTAGACTCTAGAGTCTAAAGACTCTAACTCTAAAGTATCATAATAAATAATAGAAAGGTTTATTTATTTGTCCTATTTGACTTATTTATCCTCACCATAATAAACATACTAAACTTTTTAACCGGAAGAATAACTAGCCACAGGCAAGCATTCTATAGTATACGTATACAATATGTGTGGGCTCACTCATTCATGTCGCCCACGCGTATAGTACAAAGCCTAAGTCACCAATATAGCAAGGAACGTTTACTTTTGCTCTTTTCCCACCTAAAGGAAAACACTTTCGCCGGCGCTTCCGTGTTCGTAGTAGCTTTCCAGATACGAGTCAATTGACAGAGAGCCCGCCGAAGCCCACGTTTGAAATTCAATTGACACCGCCACCGTCAGGGTGGGTGTCATATCGCAAGACAAAAGATTACGCCCCACGATAGTGTTATCGATATTGGCGGTGGATGGATAAGTGGTGTAGATATCGCAGCAAGTGTTATGAGGGGAAATATACACGTTTTATAGTAGCTGTGCATGCAAGATATTTTAGATTTTTAACTTATGTTCACCTTGACTTCTTGTTTCTCAGAGTGAGTTAAACTAAAAAGTTATTTATGACATACAATTTCTAATCAAATGCAACAATTAAATTATAAATTTTCTTATTAATGTTATCCAAAGGAGCGACTGGATTACGCCCACACTAAAAATACCCAAGCAATATTGAAATTTAATAAAAGCACAACGCAAAAAATAGACGTGGGCGTAGCAATTTCAAACACGGGAAAGACGATCGAAATAATCGGATTTTCGTTCGTCTATATATAAACGAACTAAAACAAGACCTTTTCAAGGTCTTTATTGAAGAAAACGAAGTGTATTAATCATCTTATTATTCCCTGGCTATTAATAATGTTATTACATATTCTTATTCAATTTTATCTGCCTATACTAATTACGAACTTTCAAGTGTAGGGCGCGTTCAGCGGAATCGCCCATTTTCGGCGACATTTGCGATCGAGTAGCTGCAAAATTGGGCTTTTCGATATTACTTTTGACGCTCGAATTGAAAAAAGGACACAATTCCGCGTGGACTGCGCGATATATTGTAAATTAAATTCGTCAATTTTGAAAAAAAATCATGATTTTGCACCTCTTCGGGTGAAGGCGAACCTCGAGAAAATGTCACGTGACGTCTAGAAATTCCGACAAGCGGATCGATGAACGTCAAAAATTTACATTTTTTATTCGTTCCTGCCGACCTTATAAAAGCCGCTCACTCTCATGTCTTACGATAAGATCCCTCTAAATACCCTTCGCAAAGAGTTTTGAGCAAAAAAACGGCCTTAAAAACAATTTTCGATCCAAAAAATCGATTTTTGTCGACCCTTGTTTTGCTGCTATTACCACAGTAACGTCAAACCCGAAACGCCCCCTGCCGGACATTCGTAACAACAGTAACAGATAGCAGATAACCTAAAATGTATCCTAAAATGTCCATATTGCGAATGTGGACAGGTGGGAAGCCTTAACCACATATTTCTAGAATGCCCAATAACTAAAATCGAAAATTTTGACTTATGCACAGAGCTAGTATATAACTAATCCATATGGAAAGGTGGAGAACGAAAGTAAAAAAAACGTTCGCCCACGATCCATTTGTAATTGACGAGGATCGACATTCTGTGTCGAACGTTTCCAAGTTCCAAACTCCCAACTTCAAGGCGCGGAAAAGACCGACAACTGAACCAGAAGTGAGTTCATTAAAATTGAAACTCAACCTTTGCCGTTCGTTCGTTACTCTGGCAGTCGAACGCCATGTTAAAGGACCCCTGACATTGGGCACCGCATCAACTTCAATTCTGACGTTCCTTTCTCCTGATCTCTGTCTTCCCCCACCCCTCCCTCTAGCGAGAAACCCGTGAAATATTCATGAAGGTCACTGACGGAGGTTAAAGTCAGCTGAAAAATGCCGCTCGGCGAGAGAAGGACTACCACGCGAATTTTCCAAAGCCCTAGTGTCATTGCGAATTGGGGACCACCAATGCCAGGAGGAGGGGGTGATGTCGTTCGAATGATCGACTTCTGAACGTTTTATAAGATATTCTGAATGTTTTATGCCGAAGGAAGGGGGTGAGCGTAATATCCCTTTAGGGATATAAGTTGAACTTGATCTTCTAACTTCTTATTTTTCTGCTAAAGACTGTCCTGAGTTAACGTAAGATTTGTTGAACTGTTGCTTTTTATTTTATCGTTATTGTATAAATCAATTTTCCTAGCTCTCATATTCATATTGTTCATCATGTACGATAATGTTTTTGCTAGTAACATCAACATCTTTAATGTTGAGCCGATCCAAACGTAATAATCCATCAATTTAGATATCAAAAACTTGGGTTCAGGCACCCCCAAATATTATTTATTCAACAAAAAATTTAAATTACGGATTTAAGTGCTCGTAAAATTTTCATGCGATGCCGGCGATTTTGCCTCTTAGTACAGGATGTTGAGGAGGGTAGGTATGGAAGGATTACAATGTCCTTCGATCGCTTAAATCCCTATTTCGCGTCGAACATAACCGTAACCATTAGCATAAAACTTCGGATTGTACGTCGACCATAAACGTTCAGATATACGTTTATCGTCAGCTCGGTTAAATATTCTATAACGGCATTAGCGTGCCAAGTCGGCTCGGCCATTAAAAACCTGTAAAAAGAGGTGCAAATCGTTCCGCTAAAAATTATGGCCAACCGAAACACTTACAAGATACATAGAAGTTTGTTTTAGCTTGTTTTAGCATAAGATCTTCTGACACTTAAGAACACTACGTTCGTTTTAAATAAAAAACCTTTTTTTACTGCTTGACATTTTAGTACTTGACTTGAAGGGAAACCAGAAGGCTCTATAGCTCAACTTATATAAGCTCAAACTAAGCCAACGTGTGACTAGAGACGTCAGCGCCATCTCCCCGCCAGTAGACATAGCAATAATTTTTAATAAAACCCTACGTTTTTGATACAAACGCATAATTTTTCACTCAAATCTATCTTTCACCTCCAAATAAATAAAAATCAGAATATTTATTTACCTCAAGGCCGATCTTTATTTCAAATAAAACCAGATTTATTTCATCCAGACGTCTTGAATGAATGTTAAAATTAACAGATGGTTACAAATTAAAATTTTGACGACCATAATCCCATCGAAAGCAAAAAAAAAACGTAAACCAGTAAAAAGTTAAATGGTGTCAATCAATCACTGACGGGGGGTGGGGAGGGGGTTGTAAGAGAACCCCTGGTATACACGGGTAGCGAAAACAATACGGCCGCTTTGGCGGCGTTTATTTATTTTGCAGCGGAGTTAAAAGCACCAAAATTCGAATTTATCACCGCCATTTGCGTAAAATAAAACTTTGCCGTGGTGCGTGTATTTTTACGGTGTTAAAATTCGGCCCCAGTCGGTCGGTTGGCAGTCCCAACCGAGTAAAATTTCACATAAACAACTTGGAAAAAAAATATTAACGCCACACGCTGGTCGGTGATAAACAAAAGTTATGCGTCTAAACCGAGAGGTGGAGCTTTATCTAAAAAACCTAATTTTGTATTTTAATATTTTTAGATAACATTTTGAATCAAACATTGGCCTAGACGTTGACCTAAACGTCAAAAATAACTCCATTATATGACAAATTATAAAAAATATAGTATAATGCCAAGCCATTGTTTAACGTATTTATTTCCAGTGTAAATCCCAAATTCCTTACTTGTAAATCAACTTTCTGTTATTCCCACACATCTCTGAAAAGCATTAGCGAAAACACCTTGCTAAAATTTGTCCTACTCTTCTCATTAATTGAAAAAATAAACTGCCATGTTTTTGTGCCTTTATCAGGGAGGGTAGACTTCTGCCTTAAGGTAAGTTTCTTTTTTTTTCAATATTGAAAGTGAAGTGCAGCGATGAAACCATACGGTACGTTTTAAGAAAAAAAAAACTACAATACGCGAACTTGTCAAAAAAAGCCATTCATTTCGGCGGTAAACAAAGTAAAACAGTTGCAATATACCAAAGAGTATCTAAATACAAATCTAGAATACTGAAACAAGGTAATTTTCAGTGACGAGAGCAAATATAATATTCACGAATCAGATGGCAAAAAAAACTATGGTGGAGGCGCCGTACTGAATTAAATGTCGAAAATTTAACTGTAACTGGTAAGCATGGAGGTGGCAGTATTATCGTTTGGGGATGTATGTCGGCAGCAGGAGTTGGTCAATTAGGTTTTATAGAACAAACAATGGACAGTAAGGCTTATCTCAAAATATTACAAGAAAATTTATTACAAAGTGCGCAAAATACGAGATGACTTTATGCACGACAATGGTTCCAAACACACATCTTGAATAGTGAAGGAGTGGCTTCTATATAGGACCAAAGCAACACTGAATCACCCTCCTCAATCACCAGATCTCAACCCCATAGAACATTTGTGAGAAGAATTGGAGAGAAGGATCCGCACACATAAACTAAGTAACAAAGATGTCTTGAAAGAAACCCTCCAGGAAGAGTGGAATAAAACTGAACCTTCGGTCACGACAAAACTGTTTAATTCGATGGAATGAAAATTGCGAGCAGTAATTACAACAAAGGGAAACCCTACCAAATATTAACATTCCGTTTCTAAGTTTAATTCTTTTCTTGAGTCAATAAAATTGTTTTAAAATATTCAGTCAAGCTGGAAAATATGTTTGGAACTGTATGTACTGAAATGAATGTATCATATTTTCTTATAATCACCCTTCACAGTTATGAAATGGTTAAACTTAATGGACCGAGGTCCTCGTATACGCGGTCCTTCGCCGAATGTAATGGCTTCTTAAAGTAGAACAGCACTGTAACCAGCAGTGTAGCTCTCGGAGACAGTTCGCAGGCCGTCTCCTTACAGCCATCCAGCGTTTTCCTTCAAAACAAAGCTATCCCAAGACGTGAAACGCTCATTTAAGATGGATAGCCATTACGCTTGCACATCAAAACGTAAGTGACGTCGTAAGTGCAGTGCACTCACACATTTTCCCGAGAAACACGTTGTCGAGACATTTCCACATTGCCAGGAAGTCATAAGAGTACGTCGTTGGAGAAATGACATGTGTGTGTAATGCTTGATGCATGGGACAAAACTATGATAATATTTTGTTAATAAAATATTAAAGTTTTAATTTTGGCCTACACAGAGAGAACTCTATTCTTGGATATCAAGAAAAAATGTTCCCTAGCATGAAGAGGACATTTTTGCTATCCAAATAATATTTTTTTGTAATAAGAATTCCAGTATATGTTATAGGTATTTCAACGGCTAGTTATTCTTCCGGTTTACATATAAAAAGAGCAACACGTTCGTTTTACATCAATTGGGTGAAAAATATACATGCTTCAACGAACAAACAGTTTCTTGACCCAAAAGTATACGTACGTATCGCTTAAATCAGACGTAATTCCTTTCAAGAAGTTCCTTCACACTTAAAACAAGAAAACGTAATACTTGGAACATCTTGAGTGCAAAATATACATGCTTCAACGAACAAACAGTTTCTTGACCCAAAAGTATACGTACGTATCGCTTAAAACAGACGTAATTCCTTTCAAGAAGTTCCTTCATACTCAAAACAAGAAAACGTAATACTTGGAACATCTTGGGTGCAAAATATACATGCTTCAACGAACAAACAGTTTCTTGACCCAAAAGTATACGTACGTATCGCTTAAAACAGACGTAATTCCTTTCAAGAAGTTCCTTCATACTCAAAACAAGAAAACGTAATACTTGGAACATCTTGGGTGCAAAATATACATGCTTCAACGAACAAACAGTTTCTTGACCCAAAACTATACGTACGTATCGCTTAAAACAGACGTAATTCCTTTCAAGAAGTTCCTTCATACTCAAAACAAGAAAACGTAATACTTGGAACATCTTGGGTGCAAAATATACATGCTTCAACGAACAAACAGTTTCTTGACCCAAAACTATACGTACGTATCGCTTAAAACAGACGTAATTCCTTTCAAGAAGTTCCTTCATACCCAAAACAAGAAAACGTAATACTTGGAACATTTTGGGTGCAAAATATACATGCTTCAACGAACAAACAGTTTCTTGACCCAAAAGTATACGTACGTATCGCTTAAAACAGACGTAATTCCTTTCAAGAAGTTCCTTCATACTCAAAACAAGAAAACGTAATACTTGGAACATTTTGGGTGCAAAATATACATGCTTCAACGAACAAACAGTTTCTTGACCCAAAAGTATACGTACGTATCGCTTAAAACAGACGTAATTCCTTTCAAGAAGTTCCTTCATACTCAAAACAAGAAAACGTAATACTTGGAACATATTGGGTGCAAAATATATATGCTTCAACGAACAAACAGTTTCTTGACCCAAAACTATACGTACGTATCGCTTAAAACAGACGTAATTCCTTTCAAGAAGTTCCTTCATACTCAAAACAAGAAAACGTAATACTTGGAACATTTTGGGTGCAAAATATACATGCTTCAACGAACAAACAGTTTCTTGACCCAAAACTATACGTACGTATCGCTTAAAACAGACGTAATTCCTTTCAAGCAGTGTAGACATAAGTACATATTATTAAATACAACAAATTACCACTAATAGATAAAAAAAAACCTATAACCGATAGAGATTATTCAATTCCTCGTGACATTTACCTCTGACGCCGAGTTATTTCTGTTGTGCGGAGCGCCCAGAAATAATTTGTCAGTCAAAATACGTGAAGGTGGGTTCGCGTGATTTCGTAACATCGAAGGGGTGCGTGCACCCTTTTCCCGACGCCGTGACGTCCGTCATTTCCGCGAAAGACGACGTCGGACGTCAGTGTGCGTTAATTATTCACGTCGTTTGCTGGCAGCAGAACGCGCGACGTCGTGTACCGGGAAACGGTGCATTTTTAACCGCTTCCTGTGAATTGTTTATGAACGAGATTCCCCGTAAAGGATCGTATACATTTCCCTGTGACCGATTAGCCGCATTTGTCCGGGTCGTGGAACGCGAACGCTTTCGGAACAATGCCGTTAATTGAGCTAAAACGCTCAAAAAGTATACAGTGGCCGACAAGATTCTACGTACGACCCTCATTTTTACTTTCGAACTACTATCCTAGAAGGAAAGTATTGACAGTAGATATTGTTCACCCGGTATGATTTGGATCAATGGATCTTGGACAAAGTTACCACTAGACCTTACTTAATGAGCACGTCAAAAAAATTTATTAACGAGACGCTAATTGTGGTTTTCATTAATTTTCTAATTTAGTGATGCAAAATTGTTTTTTTCGTGTTATTTTTTGCGCTGCTATCACTTAACCGATTTCAATAAAATTTTAGGGGTGTGTAAGCATCCATAAAATTCACCCAAATGTGTAAAGAAATATATCATGCAATTTAAAAAAAAATATATCATGACGTTGCACGTTTTTGGGACAAGCTGTGTGGTCACAAATAATTTCCTGAAATACTTTCTGATATGCAGGTTATGCCTGTAAAATATCAAACTCTTAACTTAAGTCAATAACTGAGCTACAGAAGACGGGAGGCGAGCTGCAAGACCCTGTAGAGACCACTTAACCGTGACTGCGAAAGAAAAGACTTATTGAAGTAGTTATTACCTAAATCATCCCACATCATACCATACTTCAATAAATAATCAGCAAAAAATATTATTATCAGCATTACAATCACTAAAAAACACAGGTACATCACACAAAATCAAAATAATAACCGCATTTGACATACAAGCCTCAACGTTCCACAACACAACGCGAAACGTCAAAGTTTCAATATGGCGAACGTGCAAATTTGTATCTACAACAATCACGGCGATTATCCGCAAAAATAAACTTACCGATGATCGATCGGCTCTGCAGATTGTATAAAAATGATGTTCCACATTCCCACTTCTGCACTAGTAATACTAATAACATGATTCGGTGCGATATTTAGCCAAAATTTTGAAATTATCAAGGACGCGACGCGCACGACTTGCCGGCCTTGCGTGGTTGCTCCGATACGTGTGTGTGTTGTCCAAAAAATTGACTGCGGGTGTCAATAGTATAACTGGTGTCATATTAGATGTACAACTGGTGTCATATTAAATATTTGTGGTTTACATTGACGTTTTAATTTCTTTATTATTACAACTGTATCATTATTGTTAGTGAACGTTATTATTAAGAGATGTTATTAATACATTTTGGATTGAGGGCCGATGGCTATATTGACTGTTGTGTGTTCATATACAACTTACTGCATCAAACGGTGCATGTTTACGAGTTTAATTTTGCGGGAATATCAAATTACTGAGCAAAGTCACTTGGAGGAACCGTGCTCTATAGTGCGTTAGGTGTTTTTTACTTTTCGACTAGTCCTCTAGAAGGAAAGTATTGTAATGGACGAAAAAAAAATTCGAGATTTTTTTATGTGGGTATGTGTGTATGTATCTGGGTATCTGGGTACGCAAAGAGAACAAAACTATCTTAAGGCTTAAGACACCGCCTGTGACGTCACACCATCACCGCTAGCCTCGGCATTCCAGCAAGTAGCGAGTCAAGGTCTTGGGGTCAACACGACCTTCGCAACCCGGCGTGCGCGTCGCTGCACCGCCGACCCGGATCCATCGGCAGGACGAAACCCGCCACCCGGCCCCTCATCCATCCGTGATCTATAAGGATTTCGCTGTTTACCCCGTGTACTCGCCATCGTACACTGTAAATTTAAGGTCAGGCAAATTTCCGATTGCTATAGGTGTAATTTCACCCGGAGATTCTGGCGGGGGCGGCGGTAAAAAGCGCGGGGGTGCGAGATAAGCTCTGTTTGACTTTGCTATGGGATCGAAGGTGGGTATATATCGGTTCTTGCGATCATGAATATTTATTACAAAAGGCCGCGCGGTCGATATTGGACCCCTTTCTATTATAATTTAATTATATTTCGCCTGTTCTTAGGCTGGGGGTTGTGTGTCCTTGCGTCGTTTAGTAGGAGGTGAGAGTGTTTAGGCTAGACGTATGTGAGGTTAATTATTTATACAAGTTAGGGCTGCGTACCTACCCTTATCAAAGATGTAGTTTGTTTGTTTTCGACCGAAGTCCACTTTGAGTCTAGTTATAACGAGTTATAATAAGCCTAAATCCAAAAATATACCCATAAATACAATAAAAACTATAATTAAGCGAGTTTGGAAGTCATTAGACAGAGTTACAGCAAAAATACATAAATGGCGGAGGAGCCGGTTTGTTCACCTGTCAAATTCTATCGACTTTGTGCTTACGGAAACTTTTCAATCGATCCCTCGGCCGGATCAAAGACAAAAGTGTCCTCGGCTTAAACTTAAAGCTCTACTCTTCTTCGTTAAGGATTCCGCGCGACGTTGTAAACTTTATTAGCCGCTTTCTACGAGGGCTATCCTGAAAAATCTTGTAAAGTACTGTCCAAACTTTCGTCGAATTTTAATTCTTACGTTAACTGAGAGAGGAAAATAGAAGGGGTAGACCCTTGATGGTCCATAAAATATGTAGTACATTTTATAAAATCACATAAATTCCGATCTCCGTTACGCACTACGTCGTTGGCAGTATAATAACAATGACGCCTACAAATAAAAAATGCGTTTGAATGGGTTGAAATTATTCGCAATACTGAACGTAACCTACATCGCAGAATCTATATTTCAATCCCATGGAAATCACAAGTTCACAACTGAATAATATATTGCGAGGCGAATAAATCTACGGTAGCCGTGACCTAATGCGAAAGCCCCAAAGTTATAATAAGCCTAAATCCAAAAATATACCCATAAATACAATAAAAATTATAATTAAGCGAGTTTGGAAGTCATTAGACAGAGTTACAGCAGAAATACATAAATGGCGGAGGAGCCGGTTTGTTCACCTGTCAAATTCTATCGACTTTGTGCTTACGGAAACTTTTCAATCGATCCCTCGGCCGGATCAAAGACAAAAGTGCCCTCGGCTTAAACTTAAAGCTCCAATCTTCTTCGTTAAGTATTCTGCGCGACGTTGTAAACTTTATTAGCCGCTTTCTACGAGGGCTATCCTGAAAAATCTTGTAAAGTACTGTCCAAACCTTCGTCGAATTTTAATTGTTACGTTAACTGAGAGAGGAAAATAGAAGGTAGACGTCTACCCCTTGATGGTCCATAAAATATGTAGTATATTTTATAAAATCACATAAATTCCGATCTCCGTTACGCACTACGTCGTTGGCAGTATAATAACAATGACGCCTACAAATAAAAAATGCGTTTGAATGGGTTGAAATTATTCGCAATACTGAACGTAACCTACATCGCAGAATCTATATTTAAATCCCATGGAAATCACAAGTTCACAACTGAATAATATATTGCGAGGCAAATAAATCTACGGTAACCGTGACCTAATGCGAAAGCACCAAAGTTATAATAAGTCTAAATCCAAAAATATACCCGTAAATACAATAAAAATTATAATTAAGCGAGTTTGAAAGTCATTAGACAGAGTTACAGCAGAAATACATAAATGGCGGAGGAGCCGGGTTATTCACCTGTCAAATTCTATCGACTTAGTGCTTACGGAAACTTTTCAATCGATTCCTCGGCCAGATCAAAGACAAAAGTGCCCTCTGCTTAAACTTAAAGCTCCACTCTTCGTCGTTAAGTATTCCGCGCGACGTTATAAACTTTATTAGCCGCTTTCTACGAGGGCTATCCTGAAAAATCTTGTAAAGTACTGTCCAAACCTTCGTCGAATTTTAATTGTTACGTTAACTGAGAGAGGAAAATAGAAGGTAGACGTCTACCCCTTGATGGTCCATAAAATATGTAGTACATTTTATAAAATCACATAAATTCCGATCTCCGTTACGCACTACGTCGTTGGCAGTATAATAACAATGACGCCTACAAATAAAAAATGCGTTTGAATGGGTTGAAATTATTCGCAACACTGAACGTAACCTATATTCCAGAATCTATATTTAAATCCCATGGAAATCACAAGTACACAACTGAATAATATATTGCGAGGCGAATAAATCTACGAGAGCCGTGACCTAATGCGAAAGCCCAACGCCTACGACGCACGTATAATTGAAAATTATGTCTTCCACGGACAGTTGTGCGTGCATTATTTGCGAGCGCGGATTTTGATTTTTCCGGTGAAATACGAAAGCTATTGTGTCGAATTGTATGTACAGAATGCGACGGTGAATTGTATTTGATTGTAAAAAGTTATTTATAGAAATCCAGTCAATGCTCTAGAATGTTTTTCTGTTAATCCCATTGATGGGGAAATTGGTATACCTATTTAAAGTCATTGGAGTATAAATTGGTTTCAGTTTGGTCAAAATCAGCCAAAATCATATCATATGTAAAATAAAAATAATTCATTTTGCATTCAATTTTTATCTCCGGCAGTATTATCATAAACTTCAGGCAGTATTATCGTTTGGGGGTGTATGTCGGCAGCAGGAGTTGGTCAATTATGTTTTATAGAACAAACAATGGACAGTAAGGCTTATCTCAAAATATTACAAGAAAATTTATTCAAAGTGCGCCAAATACGAGATGACTTTATGCACAACAATGATTCAAAACACACATCTCGAATAGTGAAGGAGTGGCTTCTATATAGGACCAAAGCAAGCACCCTCCTCAATCATCAGATCTCAACCTCATAGAACATTTGTGGGAAGAATTGGAGAGAAAAAAACCGCACACATAAAATAAGTAACAAAGATGACTTGAAAGAAAAGCTCTAAGATGAGAGGAATAAAACTGAACCTTCGGTCACGACAAAACTGGTTAATTCTATGGAACGAAGATTGCGGGCAGTAATTACATCAAAGGGAAATCCTACCAAATATAAATATTCTGTTTCTGAGTTTAATTCTTTTCTTGAATCAATAAAATTGTTTAAAAATCGTCCTATTGTTGGTGAAATGTTATCATTTCTATGTCGAGTTTTGTTACCATCATCAAGTGAGTTTTCAGTTTGTCCAATTATTAATTTATGGCCACAATACATCGCAAACCCCCAAAATGCATTATTTTAGGGAGACAGTTGTATTTACGTTAAAATTTCAATTACTAACCAATCGAGTGGCTATTTGCAGTGAATTTTTTTTTGCAAAACACCATCGAGGTTTGTTTTTTGGCTGTCAACTCGTGAATATTATTCCAATTAACAATAATCAATTGCGTTGCTTAATATGTAAATTTGTTGGAGAACGTTTTTTTTGATTTGAGAGTACGAATTTGATTGCTTAGTTGATGTAAAACAGACAAGGAATTTATGTACCTAATGCATAAAAAAAGGTTAAAAAAATATTGCCTGTATTCGTTGGATTATGAAGGTTGTAAAGGGCTTTGGTGTAGGGTGTGTTGAGGGCAGATTGAATTTATTTTTAAGGGTTGCCTGACATGTTTCTGTATGGCCTTGTTAAATCTCAACCAATGTTGGGCGTATAGTAATGGCTTTTTCATGCCCATTGTTAACTTGTCCATTCAAAAGAAATAGTAAAATTTCCTCCCTTACCCCCCTTTATTTTATAGGGTTTGAGAATTGTGTTTTTTTAAGAATTCTATCGAAAAAAAAATATATTTTTGAGATTTTATCTCTCTTTTAATGTCTAAAAGGATTTATTTTGTTTCTTTCCTTAATTTTCACCCATAAACTCCAACCATAAAAAGAATTACACGTTACAAGCAATAAAAACCGTCATCGCGCATGTTTTACCGTTTCATTTGCATTACTTTTGCGCGTCAATTGCTCTAAAATGTGCACCTACAATTGGTCTAGTACCCTATATCCGTTTGCGCTCTTTAAAATTACGAAAAAATTACATGTTTGGACAAAATGCACGCGAACTCGTGCGGCATGCATCGGAAATCTGACCCTGATGTTGGCATTTTATAAGTTTTCGAATTTAAAATTCAATTCTCAAAGGCCGGCATTATAAATATCGACGGATGCATGGTCGAGAGCCATATCGGTCACGTGTTATTATGAGTCGTTAAAAGTACACGCGAACTCAGTGTATGGATATAAGAAAGGATCGTACACAGAGAGGAAATCTAGTTTTATCGGCCTTGAGGTAAATAAATATTCTATTTGAAATTATTTGGAAGAGAAAGACCGATTTGAGTGAAAATATTATGTGTTTGAATCAAAAAAAAAAAGCGTGCGGTTTCATTAAAAATTATCTATACGTCTACTGGACGGGAGATGGCGCTGAACATCTCGAGCACACGTTGGCTTAGTTTGAGCTTATATAAGCTATAGAGAGCAAGAGGTATACTGGTTTCTCTTCCTTTGGAAATAAGTCTGTAGTCTACTATTTGATTATATTAAAATTTGTAGTTTTTAATTCACTTTTTTTGAAAATATTATGTTATTAAATTTAAATTAATTAACGTTCATACAAATACGACAACTTTGACCAAATTTGCACATAAACAACTCAAATTCGTCCTGACAGGACACCTCGATCTTCGAGGGTTCAACTTAAGACGTCTCGTTGGAGTAAAGCTGAGAATTTATGCAGTTTGAGCCATCGAAATGGTTCTTTTCTCTCGTCTGACAACGTCTACATTTCCGGGACATTATGGTGACGATAAATTTTCGAAAGATACGGCGACCGACGCGCCCTCTCCGACAAGGGTCGTACTATCCTCAGAGGACAATAACTCGGGGTTGGCAGAGTTCTGCAAACCATTTTCTTCGGCTATCCCGATGAGAATCAATGGACATTTGATTCATTAATATAAACTTTTTGAAAAATCTTTTGGTGGTGAATATAATATATGTATATATTAATTGTTATTAAATACTTACATGCTTATTTCTTGTGTACATTAAATTCTGGATACGACTTACAAGAATAACGGATTTACCTGCAAAAAAAATTTGAAAATTCTATGTACCATCACTATATGACCAACGTTGGTTCAGATTTAATAAGGCCATACAGAAACATGTCGTAACATTTCGATCAGGCAACCCTTAAAAATAAATTCAATCTGCCCCCAACACACCCTACACCAAATCCCTTTACACCCTTCATAACGCAACGTATTACAAAGGCAATATTTTTTAACCTTTTTTATGCATTAGGTACATAAATTCCTTGTCTGTTTTGTATCAACTAAGCAATCAAATTCGTACTTTCAAATAAAAAACATTCTCCAACAAATTTACATATTAAACAGCGCAATTGACTATTGCAAATTGGAACAATATTCGCGAGTTGACAGCCAAAAAAACAAACTTCGATGATGTTTTGCAAAAACAATTCACTGCAAATAGCCAGACGATTGGTTTGTAATTGAAATTTTAACGTAAACAGAACTGTGCCTTTAAAATAATGCATTTTGGGGATTTGCGACGTATTGTGACCATAAATTAATAATTGGACAAACTGAAAACTCACCTGATGATGGTAACAAAACTCGACACGGAAATGATAACATTTCACCAACAATAGAACGAATCGTTGCTTCAAAATTGAATTACCCCTTGTATTATTGTCCTTAATCACACAGAAGGATTTCTTTTTTGTGCTATGTGCTAGCTTGACTGAATATTAAACAATTTTATTGAAGAAAAGAATTAAACTCAGAAACTAAGAAGTACTATTGTACGAAAACTTTTTTTGTACCACTGTATAATTTCGACAATATAAAACCAAGAAACGACCATTAAAACGCACGAAAAACAATAAAACTATTAAAATAAAACCACATTTGTTAACGAACATTGGAAAATACGACCCCACAAAGCTAAATTAGTTTTGTTTCCCCAGTTGGGAAAGCCATTAATTATGAATGCAGAGGTGGAAGGAAAACTGCAGCAGTGCGCTTCAGTTTTTTGCGTCGCGACGGAGAACCTGTCGTCGCTTTGGGTTACGTTAGAAGGACCCCTAAGCAGGTCGAGGGCTTTCCCTACATTTTCCGGTGAAAACTGTGAGCGCGCCAAGAGCTGAACCTGATGAATTAGGCCATTCAGAAAGCGCACAATTCAGGCGAACTACCGTGGTCATTCTCCATCATAATTCAAATATTTACTACGTAAGTACAGCGCTTTTCAATTTGGTCTTAGTTTTATTTTTAAATTCTCAAATCATGTTTTGAAGCTGAATACCCACACAATAAACGGTCGAAATTATAAACCTTCTATTCAGTATTCAGCTTGGATTCTGAATAGTCTATAACCTATAGTTTACAATCTATGGTCTACAGTCTATAGTCTACACAGAGACAACTCTATTCTTGGATATCAAAAAAAAATAGAGTATACAACAAAAATATTTCGTTGGACGAAAAATATATATGCTTCAACAAAAAAAAACAGTTTTTTGACCCAAGATTCTTACTCTGAGAGATACATAGAAAGTTGTGCAATTACTTTACAGATGGCGCTAACAGTTTCTCGCGTCATTTGCCACATATCACCGCTTTATAAGTTCGACGATATTGAGTGTTCGTATATTGTTTGTTCACATCTATGCATAAGTGTTTTATTTGATGGGTGACTTACAAGGATTATAAGGAAAACCAGGACTGTAGTGGAATAGCCTTCACAGAAAGAACTCTATTGAGTAAAGTAGACCAAGGTTGTCGAAGTTGTTGGGGTAGTATAGTCAATTCCGTGGTCTTCTACGGCCACGCAGTTATGCAAATGGCAGCAGAGCGTCGTGTTCGTCGTAATTGAAATGGTCGACGCGACCGACGGACCGACGCTCAAGGCTGGAAAAAGTGCAGCCGGCCAAGGGATGAAATGTCACGTTCTCGATTCCCTTTTTGTTGGAAGCGGCGCCAGACTGCGAACTGAACACCCCACAGCTGATACAGCTCTTGAATTAGTTCCGAAAATACAATTACAGTCGTGGTACGTTTCTCTATTCTTTTTGAGCAATTTTGCCATCAAAATTACGGAAGAGGTAAAATCAGCTTGCCGCTGCTATTTTGGATTTAGAATTGGAGATCTGGAAAAGCCATAAACACCTAATATATGCTGTATTTAGATCGGACTTTTAAGTTGATAAAAGGGAAGCAAAAGAAAATGTCATGTTGTGACGAGAACCTTCCAATCATGTAGATGATTGCTATTTTTGCACGATAAGCGTCTTTGGATATTCGAAGAAGGATAAGAATAGAATAAAATATCAAAATTTGTCGTCAGCATGGCGACGTATCTTCCCCTAAGTGCGCCATCCACTTCATCATCTTCGATTTTTGGTACAGAAGAAATTTCGTCTGTTTGAAGAAACTTGCCTGATTTGACAGAGTGTCTGAAATCACTCTGTCAAATCAGGTAAGTTTGAAGTTTTAGGAACACCTCACCTCATAAACCAGTGCGAACTGAATGATTTCGGACTTAGGTTATTCAGGATTAAAGACTTAGGTTATTCAGGATTAAAGACTTAGGTTATTCAGGATTAAAGACTTAGGTTATTCAGGATTAAAGACTTAGGTTATTCAGGATTAAAGACTTAGGTTATTCAGGATTAAAGACTTAGGTTATTCCGGATTAAAGACTTAGGTTATTCAGGATTAAAGACTTAGGTTATTCAGGATTAAAGACTTAAGTTATTCAGGATTAAGACTTAGGTTTATCAAAAGAAAAAGCCGAGTTATTGGATTCTAGGCTACAGGAATGGAATCTTTTCGCACGAGGTGTGACAGTGTCTTCGAGCCTTTTAAAGCATATTTTAAAATGGAAGGATCTTTACGTGTATGTCACGATATTGAGGGTCTTATGAACGAGTTTGATGTTCCCCACGATCCTTCTCAATGGTGGCCTTTTCTCGATTCATCAAAATACAGCTAGAAAGCAGTACTTTTGCCTATTCTTTGAATTTATATAATTAGTATATTCTATATTACAGTTTATCCAGTGACCAATTTAAGAAAGAACACGAAATTGGTGGTGGTGGCAATGCACATAACGGCGTACTTAATGTGCTTTTAATGGCACATCATAAAGGACGAAAGTCATCAAAAACCTTTACAAATAAATGCTGTGTACTGAGTAATTTCGAGGGCTTATCGATCACAAGGCAATTTCGTTTATAGAGTTAAAAACGTCTATATAGAACAATTTATTCAAAATTACCTATTCTGTTTAGTTAGCGTTTACGCGTTTATACCACCAACATGAGATTTCGTCCATTTGTACCCTTTTTAGTACATTGCCTTTTGTCTCCAGACTTTCGGGAACAGTTCAATGTTTAATTGATTCTCTAGACTCTAGAGTCTAAAGACTCTAACTCTAAAGCATCATAATAAATAATAGAGACAATCAAAAATTTCATACTTCTACGAACGCTTATAGGCATTTCTGACGCTTCTTTTTTTGAGGTAGTCGGAAAGTTGGGTGGGTGTACCACCACCACCACCCCAGATATTTTTATTATAATTTTCACAAAATAGGGTCGTTTGCCTCGCAACGTTTTTGTTTTGAAAGCGGATATGAGTCGGATATGCGAGCACGAACGACGCTACGTCCAAAATTACGAACAGAAATATATATTTACCAGTTCTGCAAAGGGAACGTATTTCTAGTTACTGAAAAAACTGCCTGCGTTCGCGATATTACAGTTCCGGTACTAAAATGGCAGGAAAACGAGTTTTATTTGAAATGGGAGTTTCGTTTTCGCATTTTGGTGGAACTGGGTCACATATCCATGATTGAAAATGAAGAGAATTTGCAACATTGCTTATCATTTGATTACCATGCTGTCCATCTTTTATTGTACATTTGTATCGTTTAAACGAATAATTTTATATGTCACTACATAACAACAAAAATATGTGATCCTAGTTCTGGTTGTAGCTAATAAAACTAACTAAAATTCGAAATTCCTATTCAAACCTTAATAAAATATCCAAACAGAGCAAGTGGCAAGGAACTCTAACTTAGTTATGCAGCTTCCACTTTTCGCCTAAACTTCCAAGTTATTTGCAAGTTGAATATTACCGGGTGACATCTCTAGCGTGGTCTCGAAGGAAATTAGAAGGAAGACATGTCGCAGTCATGTTTATTTTAACTTGATTTCCATGGACGTTACGCGACAAACTTGTCGAAACTTTTCAACAACTTCCAAATGCCTAACGTAACGTCAATTACCAAATAAAATATACTCAGCCCAATCTTCTCGTGGATTTTGGTTAATCTTTCATCAAATAGACTCTCTTCCTTTATTTTTATTACCTCTTTTCGTTACTTCACCGCGAGCCATTGTCTATAAATGAAAGAGTAATTTTCTTGACTGCGCCAGGGTATAGCAAGAACCAAGCCAACTCCGTCTTAATAACTCGGAGCACGTGTGAAACCGATACATCATTCTTGACACAGAGAGAAGGTGAAAAACCGAGCAGACAGCGCACTGAACAAAGTGGAGGGGGAACATAGAAGATGGTTGTTGTGAAACTGCATCAAGTAATTGTTTACTTGCGTGCCATTGTTGAAGTAAGTCGTCCATATTACTTATTCCAAATGGGTCACAGGTCTCATTAGACGTCATATGTCCAATTTTATTTATTTCCTAGGTCATTTGTCAACTAGGAGTGTCGAATTTTCATCTTGATGAGTGGGAATATTAAAGGAAAGTAATGAAAATTGCCTTGTTTCTATATCCACAGAAAGATCATTTGGTTGCTTCAAGTAAAATATAAAATTCTCAGAGTAAGAATATGATTTTCTTGATGTTCCACGTATTACCGTTTTCTTGTTTTAAGTATGAAGGAACTGCTTGAAAGGAATTACGTCTGTTTTAAGCGATACGTACGTATACTTTTGGGTCAAAAACTGTTTGTTCGTTGAAGCATATATATTTTTCACTCAATTGATGTAAAACGAACGTCTTACTCTTTTTATATGTAGAAGAACAACATTTTCTACGTCTCAACATAAACATACTAAACTCTTATTCAATATTACTTATAGTACTTACTCAATATCTTCAAGCTTATATAGCGGAAATATGTGGCAAAAGACGCGAGAAACTGTTGGCGCCATCTGTAAAGTAATTGCACAAGTTTCTATGTATCTCTCAGAGTAAGCATCTTGGGTCAAGAAACTGTTTTTGACAGTGCAACTGCAGGGCATAGCTCTATAGAGTGGTCCTAAATAACAGTTGTAAAACTGGTTAGGTACCCTACGACAGTAAAAGTTCATCGCTTTTCCGAACAGAAAACCATCTAGGTCCTTTGACCTGGACGGCGACCCGCTCGAGGCTTAGCAATCTATCGTTGGTTGTTACTCCACAAGCAAATTGTCTCCTCTAGAGGTGTTGATGACCTCTAAACGCGTTTATACCACCAACATGAGATTTCGTCCATTTGTACCCTTTTTAGTACATTGCCTTTTGTCTCCAGACTTTCGGGAACAGTTCAATGTTTAATTGATTCTCTAGACTCTAGAGTCTAAAGACTCTAACTCTAAAGTATCATAATAAATAATAGAAAGGTTTATTTATTTGTCCTATTTGACTTATTTATCCTCACCATAATAAATAATGATAATAAACTAAATAAATTCACAAATTTGGCATTTCTACTTAAAAACGTATAGCTACAGTTACTTACAGCTCGAAGGTACATATTCCAAAGTTGTTTGTATGAATCTGAATGTTAAACTAGATAAATTAAAGCAACTAGTCAGTGTTTACGATTCTCGTTTTCCGGAATATCACCGGCGGGGATGTATAATTTCTTTGCGTATGGTTCTGCTCAAAATTTAATTGCCTGTCGCAGTCGCTTCGCTAACCATGGATAGAATTCTGCCGTGTTCAGTCAGCGAAACCCAAAAGATCCTAATATGACGTTAAATTGAAAGCTTGGCGTAAACAGCTTTCGCAAGAAAATGTGGAACGTGTACAAGGATAATACAAGGGATCAAGGGCCCTAAAACCAGAACAGGGATCGCATATTTTTGTTGACTTAACATCACTCCTCAGGTCTAAAGTCAAAATAGAAAAAAACATCTCCACGCGCGCTATATACACCCCTCAATAACAGGATAATCCTGTATTGTCCTGACCGTTCCTAGCCCCATAGTCGACTTCAGATTTATCCCTCCTGGAAATCTCCAAGGACGCGACGTGAACGAACAAAATGCTATCGCGAATACATCTGAGATGTGCACTTCTGACCGTATCCCGAGGGCTCGTAGCTGCAACGGACCCTTACTCGAGGAAAGACCTAGCAGTGAAGTGAATCGACGATGCATCGACCATCAAAGGACTTCAATTGCCAGAGGCAATCGATGCCTCTGGGGAGACCACGTCCCGTCTCTGCTTAACGTTCTCAACATGTTATCCAAGTTTACACGTGAACGCATCGGATATTTCATCAACTGCTGACTCCTGCCAACGCTGCTTAAGTTGTTATTGATTCTGGTACAGACACAGCATCGTCTAGACTTGTATACAGATTTAGGAGGGATTACCAAATCTGCAAGCATCCTTCCATCATCTCTCTTCATATTTGCTCATTTTACCTCCTCTGTCCAGCTTCTTTTTATGGAAATTTTTACTTCCCTTCCTCCTTTCATCTTCAGATTAAAACTGGAACATCTCCAGCCGGAAAGTATCCATAAAACAGCCAGTAAAAGAACACCTACGACATCGCGGCTGATATAAAGATTTAACTGTTATTGATTCTGGTACAGACACAGCATCGTCTAGACTTGTATACAGATTTAGGAGGGATTACCAAATCTGCAAGCATCCTTCCATCGTCTCTCTTCATATTTGCTCATTTTACCTCCTCTGTCCAGTTTCTTTTTATGGAAATTTTTACTTCCCTTCCTCCTTTCATCTTCAGATTAAAACTGGAACATCTCCAGCCGGAAAGTATCCATAAAACAGCCAGTAAAAGAACACCTACGACATCGCGGCTGATATAAAGATTTAACTGTTATTGATTCTGGTACAGACACAGCATCGTCTAGACTTGTATACAGATTTAGGAGGGATTACCAAATCTGCAAGCATCATTCCATCATCTCTCTTCATATTTGCTCATTTTACCTCCTCTGTCCAGTTTCTTTTTATGGAAATTTTTACTTCCCTTCCTCCTTTCATCTTCAGATTAAAACTGGAACATCTCCAGCCGGAAAGTATCCATAAAACAGCCAGTAAAAGAACACCTACGACATCGCGGCTGACATAAAGATTTAACTGCGCTAACCGTCGCTGATAGCTGGGAGAATTTGATGCGTACGGACCATATAATGTGATTTCTACTTTGCCAGATGAGTTCTCCTAATTGCGTTAAGGTGTGATATGTATCGGTGCTTGGAAGCTCGTATTTCATTTGTTTCGACGTGCGGAAATCGATCTCTATAAGTTTTTCCGAGAATTACAACCGTTCAGGTGGTCCAATATCCTGTACTATAAAATCTATAGCATGGTCTATAGTCTAGGTCTATAGTATAGATCAGTGTTTCCGAAGCTGTGGTCCGCGGACCCCTGGGGGTCCGTGGGTCTATCCCAGGGGGTCAGCGGTTAAAACGCAACAGATAATCGAACTATGGAGTAGTAATACTACTCCACCGACTACTTGGACAAATTTAGCACCTACGAATGTCCAAAATCATCTATGTCATTTCCTCAAGAGCCTGAAGAAAGATTTTGGATAAACACCAATCAAACTTATCAGGTAAACTCAACTTTTTGAATGAAATTTGCACCAATGAATGTCCAAAGGGTTGTACACCAGAAGAAATTTCCTCAACAGGCTGAAGCAACCTTTTGGACAAACACCAATCAACTTCTTCGACAAATTTAACACCTACGAATGTCGAAACTCTTTATATCATTAAATCGGCCTTTCCCAACTTTTTTCAAGGGCGGAAATAAAAGTTTTTTGGGGGTCAGTGGACCATGGTAAGGTGGTGCTAGGGGTACACGCCTTTATGTTTGTAAATAAATGTCTGTGAACCACGTGTGTGTGGTTGAGTGATGAATATTGTCGATTGTGGAAGTTGGTATGTTGGGATCGATTCTGAGCTCGTAAAAGGTAAAAGCTCGTGCCAGTGTGGCGTAGTACCAAATATAGCCGAACGTGAGGTGCCAGAAATAACTAAGTAATTCTGCCGTTTAAATATTCTATGATGGTTATTATTATGTTTGAGTTATTGCTTCCGTTTTCGGCTGACTGGTAATCACCGGGCTTTAACCTTTTTCACGAAACACCTTCGTTTTTAGCTCTCTAACGAGAATAATTTAACCGATTTAGTTAATATTAGGCGATATATAGCCGCCATATTGCAGCTTCTAATGATACTTTATCGTCGAACGTTATAATTTTTGCATAACGGGATGTAAAATTTGAAAAAATATTTTTAAAGAAACTAATAATATCTGCGAAAAATACATGTAACATTCATCCACAAGACTAAACGTGTTTGGCTAAACTTTACATTTATTTTTGACAGAAGAGATTGTCAAAGTTAAAATACGAGATACATAACCTTAAAATAAACAGGAAAACACATCAAGCCCCTAGAGAATACACCTCAAGCCTCTAGAATCTCTAGATAATAGACAGTAGGTACAATTTTCATCTTCGAGAGAATAAACAGCCTCATTACGCTCTCAGTAAAGTTAATTATGGCAAGAACACCATTATGGCGGTCTTAGGGTACGCTCAGCTGGACATCCAGCAATTAAGGTAATTGCTCTAATTGCCCAGTGGTACCCTCTAGTTACAACTCTCTAAGCACCGTACAATAACATACAAATTGTGCAACAACCAACAGCTTTTTTTCAAACTAAAAATAGATTCTATTTTTTGACTAAGTATCCTAGAAGGATACCTGAATTCTCTGAATTCTAGAAGGAACCTCAGACCTGAATTCCCTGAATTCTCCCATTCCGAAAACATTAAAATCAGTATTTTCAGCTCTTCCATTCTTCCAGTTGTCGAGTTCCGGACACTTTGTCATTCAAAACTTTCTTAACAAAACCAGGGCCGGCTTACGGGACGTCAGTGCACGGCACACAACGTCCCCAGCTATCCGAAAGGTGGAATTCCCCCCCATAAAGCTGAATACATCCAGCAAACTTTGGACACGAGTCCACCGTAGCCAACCGACATACAGCACGACTGATTTATACGTTACGACGTCGCTACAGCAGCGTGGCTCGGATAATTTCAGACAAAGCGTTTAATGTAAGCTGTATATTCATTAGAGGGACGAGGGGCGGTGATCTTCCGGTCGCCCTCGTGTAACAATTAATCGCGACAGCAACCAGCGCTCACATTACGCTGTTTACCAGTAAAAGTACTGCTGCCGCTGGTGGCTACTACCAGCGAACCTCAGTTCAAACTACAAAGTCAATTATTTCTGGTGAATTTTATACGTCACTAGGTAGGTACAAATATTTCATATTTGATACCAATTTGTGGGGTTTTATTGACTACCTGCCTTGAAGCTGACTACATAAAGCACTGTACAAGAGTGTAAATAACATAAGCAAGGCCACGATGACAATAAAATGAGAAATTCTATATTTTAGAAGTATTTAGTTGAAAAGTCAATGGCTCTACTATAATTAGTTGCTTACAAAAATATTTTAATTATTAATTAAATCATTATTTCAATTATTACTGATTGAATTATATATTTTCATTAAAAAGAAACTCTTTCAGGGCTTCAATTGTTCCCCAGTATATTTCTAAATAACAAATTGTTCAAAAGTTACTGCTTTTATCCGTAATTTAGTTTCTACCTTATATTTAATGTTTTATTTATAATATTAACTTCAAACACAAAAGTAATGACAAAAGTAATGAATTGTTGCTTTAAATTATTTATTATAATCATTGGTTGCTATTTTCTACAATTTCTATCCACATTTGTCCTGAGCCAGCAGCGCAAGCTCTAAATAGCGGCTAATTAAAATTCAACACGTTCAACTTTACAAGCAACAGCCAAAATCATTCGCCGGCATGCAAAAATAGCGGCTGCTGAGTGGTCACACCATGCTGGTTAACTAATAATCTACAGCAAGCAGCAAATTGTACTAAGACAGCGTAAGTGTGACCACCCCACATTTTGCATTCAAATCAACGTTGCAACGTAACTTCTTTATATATTGGGAGAATGAGGCATAATATTTATAAAAGACATTTCAAAAATACATAATTTCCTAAGATAACATTCATGCTGGTTGCCAACTGGTAAAACAGTTTGCTGAGTGATCACACTAGGCTGTTAGCAGCCAGTAGCTAGTAAAACAGCCTAGTGTAACCGCGGCATTACTATAGAGTGTGCAACAGCTAAGAATATTAACAAGGAAAGTTAAAATTTATGAAATCAAGTCGAATATCTCTCGCATAGCGAAACTTTATAACGATTTTAATATTAACCCAATTTTACGAAGGAATAAAACGAGATTTATAATGGTTATGCATATTTTACCATTTAACTAGGGACTGAAGAACAACGGAATACAGCGCTATTATTTCGGAATTAGATTTCATTTATATAGCTTATATTATCAAGAAATCTTTCATTAACTCTTCCAAATGATTCTTTAGCACTAGATTTAGTAGATTAATCAGTTTAAACAACCTTATCCTAAAATAATTAATATAAGTTTGCGTGATACGTTTTGTTATGAGTTTTTATTACTTTAATAACTTATAATACCTTATTATTTTAATATTTAATTCATTACACACAACATTAATACGGAAATTTCTTATATAAATCAAATTCTTAGCGTAACAAAGTGAAGGTAGAAAATTCGATGCATGCAAAATGCAAATTGAAATACATGTACCTCCAATTTCCGCCGCCGGGTGTTTGCGTTTTTAATTAAAACAGGAATTTGCATACGTATTTCGCCCCGAGAAGGTTAAACGTCGACTTTTATTTGGAAACCAAGCATACTATACAATGTGGATGCTCTTTAATAATATTTTTCTATATATAATATGCAAGATGATAACTATTGTCGACATTGTAAGCCTTTCAAAACAGACGTATTCGCTTTCAAAGCAACTGGCTGCTAACAGCTTAGTGTGACCACTCAGCAGACGCTGTTCTACCAGTTGGCGAGTGAGTTTAGCAGCAGCATGAATGTTATCTCAGGAAATTATGTATTTTTAAAATGTCTTTTATAAATATTATGCGAGGTATTATTCTCCCGATATATAAAGAGGGCTTTAAGCGATACAGTTGTTAAAATACTGAACATATAATGAATAGTCGCCGGCCGAAAAGTTATGCTTCAACGTTGATTGGAATGCAAAATGTGGAGTGGTTTTTAGTATTTACTACTTGCTGTAGATTATTAGTTAATCAGCATGGTATGGTCACTCAGCAGCCGCTATTTTTGCATGCTGGCGAATGGTTTTGGCTGTTGCTTATAAAGTTGAACATGTTGAACTTTCATTAGACGATATTTTCTCTCTTCTCTGGCTCAGGACAAATGTGGGTAGAAATTTTAGAAAATACCAACCATAGATTATAATAAATAACTTATAATATGCAATTTGTTATTTAGAAATATACTGGGGAACAAATGAAGACCTGAAAGAGATTTTTTTTTATGAAAATATATAACTTAATTAATAATAATTGAAATAATCATTTAATTAATAATTAAAATAATTTTGTAAATAACTAATTGTACTAGAGCCATTGACTTTTCGACTAAATACTTCTAAAATATCTACCTACCTATACTAATTACGAACTTTCAAGTGTAGGGCGCGTTCAGCGGAATCGCCCATTTTCGCCGACATTTGCGATCGAGTAGCTGCAAAATTGGGCTTTTCGATATTACTTTTGACGCTCGAATTGAAAAAAGGACACAATTCCGCGTGGACTGCGCGATATATTGTAAATTAAATGCGTCAATTTTGAAAAAAAAATCACGTTTTTGCACCTCTTCGGGTGAAGGCGAACCTCGAGAAAATGTCACGTGACGTCTAGAAATTCCGACAAGCGGATCGATGAACGTCAAAAATTTACATTTTTTATCCGTTCCTGCCGACCTTATAAAAGCCGCTCGCTCTCATGTCTTACGATAAGATCCCTCTAAATACCCTTCGCAAAGAGTTTTGAGCAAAAAAAACGGCCTTAAAAACAATTTTCGATCCAAAAAATCGATTTTTGTCGACCCGTGTTTTACTGCTATTACCACAGTAACGTCAAACCCGAAACGCCCCCTGCCGGACATTCGTAACAACAGTAACAGATAGCACATAACCTAAAATGTATCCTAAAATGTCCATATTGCGAATGTGGACAGGTGGGAAGCCTTAACCACATATTTCTAGAATGCCCAATAACTAAAGTCGAAAATGTTGACATATACACAGAGCTAGTATAATTTCTAATTTTATTGTCACCATGGACTTGCTTATGTTATTCACACTCGTGTACGGTGCTTTATGTAGTCAGGTTCAAGGCAGGTAGTCAATAAAACCCCACAAATTGGTATCAAATATGAAATATTTCATGGTTGCGACGCCTTCACCTGACAACAGACAATACATTGTCTCACAGTTGTATGTACCTACCTGGCGACATATAAAATGCACTAGAAATAATTGACCTTAATTGTAGTTTGAAATGAGTGGTAGTAGCCACCAGCAGCAGTACTTTTGCTGGTAAACAGCGTAATGTGACCACAAAATAGCCGCTGGCTGCTGTTGCTGCTAGCAGCATGTTGCTGCAGCAGCACCGGCAACTCACAAACCATTAATTTCTCCGAATTGAATGCGAGCCATCGTATTCGATCAAAACTTATAGGGAACGGCACTCTGGGCTATTGACGGAACCGAGACAAGGTAAACGGCAAAACGGATGTTTCGTTCTCTATATGCGACCCGAATACGAATGCGAACATTAGTGGGTATACAGTATACACTATACAGTGACTTGGTCCGGGAGAGCGAATTCTGACTGGCGCGGCGCGGCGCGGCGAGGCCATAAATTTCCACTTAATGTCTGTATATCGGGTACTCCAAAGGCTTCAAACTTCGTCAACGGAACTTCAGAAGCGTCCATCCGACCTCCACAACGAGGGACCGGACGGTTCAGTGTGAACCATCGCCTACCGCACCGGTTGAAATTTTAAGAAACTTTACGCTTATATTTTACATCACTTGTAATTTGCAAGTGGACGCCCTTTAGGTAAATTTAAGTTCTTTGCAGGGTTAAGTTATTTGCGTTATTTGCAGTCTTTTCTTGTAACAAACCGTAGCACGAATAGAATGTTCTGTTGGCCTAATTAATGTTTTTAACATACTTGATTTGTGATACAAACGTTATTTGGCCATTGTGCCTATTTAATTAATTGTGTCGTTACAAACTTGGAGCCTTGCAGAAGGCTCTAAGTACCATCAGCCGAGATAATCAAAACGGTCCAACTGACATCAGAACCCACCCACGGGCTATGTGCCACATCGTATTATTTCAAACATAAATCAGGTATATTTAGATTGGAGACTTCCGAATCACTAAGTTCTAGATTTCCGGGAGGAAACCGCGTCAATGACGAAAAATTTGTCAAAATTTTGCACACATGTTGCAGCAGGTATCTTCAGGACATAACAGTAAGAGAGCTACTAAGAGAATCTCTTCTCTTCTCGTCGTAGCTCTCTTACTGTTACGTTCTGAAGATGCCTCTTGAAACAGAGTGCGAAACATTAACAACTTTATCGTCATTGACGTGGTTATGTAAATAAAAACTTAATTAAGACACTTAAGTCAGTATTAAGCAAACTCTTGGATAAGGTCCGAATTAAAGTGTTTAATTTCGCCTGGCAAGTACTCCATCATGTTCTTTAGGTCTTCTAGCTTATCTCTTTGTACACGCTGTGCTTTGATGAATACTGTCAACTGGTGGGTAGGCAGGCGTGTTAAAGAAGACGCATGGAAGTTTTTGCCATGCCATGCCATCCTTTGACCGGTGTACGGACTAAACCCGAATTGATATTGTCAGGATCTATGTCAATATCAATTAGGGTTTTGATTGTTACTGAGGGTGGCCTGTAGAATCTACTGACACAAAAACCTCAAAAAACATTTGACTTATGACCAGCTAGATCGGCCACTCATGTTTACCAGTACTAACTTGTCAATACTTCAATTTTGCGACGATATTTCGTGTTCACACCAGCAACATAACGCCTCCACCGTTGATTTCGTGCTGCAATCGACACGAACGCCGATTTTAACCACACGTGCGCCATTGGGACTACAAATAATCAATTAACTCGACGCTTTCGAGTGGTTGTGCTTCGAAATGTTCGAGCACTATCGCCACACGTACGTAAACCGCGAGTTCAACCGTGTCTAAAGTGTCCAAATCGGGCGGACGTATTCCCAAATGAGGGGACTCTCCGCAGAGCTTGTGGACGATCTCAAACCAATAATGATGCCCTCGATACTACAACTGCGCCATGCAAAATGCAAGACTGGTTTCAGTCGTTCCACTATATGGGTAAAAAGTGGGGCGAGTGCCTCTAGCGGTAGAGTGCTGCTCTCCTGCTAGGAAGTCTTGGGTTCAAATCCAGGCATCAGTCGAAGATCCTCGTCCCACCGCCTTTCGCAAGAGGCGTAAAACCGTGGGTGCCGGCAACCAGTTGAACACCTCTGGTTGTCGTTATAAAACAGTATGAAATGGGTAAGCGTAAAGGGCCAAGACTGGCCAAGGTGCAGCGGAATAAACCGCACCCAAACTATTACATACATGGGTAAAAATCGGAATATCTGATATAAAATCGTTCCACAATTCGGTAATATTCTTTCCCTTGCCGAATTAGCCCTTCAACAAGTAGGCACAATAGTTCAACCCTTAAATAGCACCCTTCCTGGGGGTTTATGAGCAGTTTATTTAGGGTGACCGCAAAATTTTCGTAGGCGTCCCCGCAACGCCTTGTCTTTACGCCTCCCAATAAAAATTCATAAGGTCTGCAGAAGGGTAGCTACCACCCACGCCTCCCTCACCCCTACCACAATCGGTTCCTTGATTAGAAAATTAGCGGACGGTGGTCCTCGAGGGTCGAAGGATTTGAGGCCACCCCCGCAGCAACTCGGAAATTGTTTTTAATTAAATGCAGTCTTCGGGTAGTTCACCCCCTTCGACCCCCGATAAGGGGGTTGCGGTTGGATAAGCGGCCGGATTGCGGTAGAAGTGGACCTCTTGACTCTTTTTTTTTATTAGGTTTTATCGGATTTTTCTTCCTCGTTCCTTTCAATTTTATTCTTGCGGATTTCCCGCGACCTGGAGAAAATGCAAATGTATGGAAGGGTGGGGGGGGGAGGTGGAACGGCGAAAAATTAAAACGGAAAAGTTTCCGGTGCGACCGAAGTTAGGTTTCGCTGTTTTTCTTTTCGAGGTGGAAATTATTATTTTCTTTTGCTGCAGCGGCAGGTTAGACTTGGTAATGGGGCTAATGTCGACGGGTAATGGGGTTGGATTAGATTTGTATAGACTAGAGCGATCTCGAATTATAAAGGGATGGTTGATTAATCAATATTATCAATAAAACTTTCGACCAACTTAATTGATATCGACCATTGTGTCCATTATTTGGACTGCAATAAATTAAACCATTTCTCGTGCACATGACGACGCTTGTATACAATAAACTCATCGATAAACCAGATTTATAACGGTCCACTGCACATCGTGTTGTGTACGCTTTAAAGCCACTGGCTAGGGACCATAACTACAACACTAAACATGAACAGAATATTAATTTACTATATGCCGACTCCATCGGTTAAAATCATCGTTTATATATCTACCTATACTAATTACGAACTTTCAAGTGTAGGGCGCGTTCAGCGGAATCGCCCATTTACGCCGAAATTTGCGATCGAGTAGCTGCAAAATTGGGCTTTTCGATATTACTTTTGACGCTCGAATTGAAAAAAGGATACAATTCCGCGTGGACTGCGCGATATTTTGTAAATTAAATGCGTCAATTTTGAAAAAAATCACGTTTTTGCAGCTCTTCGGGTGAAGACGAACCTCGAGAAAATGTCACGTGACGTCTAGAAATTCCGACAAGCGGATCGATGAACGTCAAAAATTTACATTTTTTATCCGTTCCTGCCGACCTTATAAAAGTCGCTCGCTCTCATGTCTTACGATTAGATCCCTCTAAATACCCTTCGCAAAGAGTTTTGAGCAAAAAAACGGCCTTAAAAACAATTTTCGATCCAAAAAATCGATTTTTGTCGACCCGTGTTTTGCTGCTATTACCACAGTAACGTCAAACCCGAAACGCCCCCTGCCGGACATTCGTAACAACAGTAACAGATAGCAGATAACCTAAAATGTATCCTAAAATGTCCATATTGCGAATGTGGACAGGTGGGAAGCCTTAACCACATATTTCTAGAATGACCAATAACTAAAATCGAAAATTTTGACATATACACAGAGCTAGTTATTTTCTAAGCTGCTTTTACCTCTTTAGCCTTTAGTTTTAGTTAGTAGTTTGTCTCCCATTGAGAATTCGTTCAATTGCATCGACCATATCTGCACAATCGCCTTAAAAAACAGACAAAATGCTGATTGAGACGCACAAAATGAAAATGGTCGATGTTTTTTTTTCTGGCGCCCTTTGAGGGCGCGTAACGTACTTAAGGGTAACGTGGAAATTTGTCAAGGACATCCGTAGCCTTTCAGGCGCCAAACGTGACTTACATATTGCATGGGTGGCAGGAAAGGATCTAGTTTATTAGTTTAAAGTCCGAGAGGAACTGGATTCGCTCATTAATTATGAGAGCACATCCTCCCCTTTGCTATTGTGAATTGTTAAGCATCCCTCTAGAAGGCGTATAGATACTTGCTCGTGTATTAGCTGAATGTTTGTTGCTTTAATATTTGTATTGTGCGAGCTATGTATGTATTTTGTGGTATAGTTTTGTTTGCTATGTCTAGAGAATAATTTGCGAAAGTATACCAAAGTTTTGTTGATTTTCATGCAAGACTATGTTCTTGTTTACTAGTTTGTTTGAACTGTTATCAGTCTGTTAAATCTATCTATCTATTGTTATCAGTCAAGAACTCGACGTTCTTTTTAAACAAAAAATTTAAAAACTATAAATTTTTATTATAATCCAAACATAGTGTAGTCGAAAAACACAATAAAAGATTATGGTGGACTCATTAGATTATTTTTCTCCACGAAAATCTTTAGTAAAGACCACAGATTTATTTCCAAATGATGTGAAACCAGAATACCGCTTATGGCTCAGCTTATATAAGCTCAAACTAAGCCAACGTGTGTCTAGAGACTGTCAGCGCCATCTCCCCGCCAATAGACATAGCGATAATTTTTAATAAAACTTTAAACTTTAAAAAAAATTATTTCATTCAAACGTCTTTCTGCAATTAAACAATTTCTATTTTTCCAAATATTTTATTGTAATAAGAATGTATTTTGGTAAGATTTTTAAGGAAAATTCTAAAGGCATTTATTCGTTATTATATATTGTATATAATATATCGTTATAAGCAATAGTAGTACGGAATTTGTCCAGAAAAAACAAACATTCGTGTGGTATCAATTATAATGACCAACACGCAAAACCAACAAAAATAATCGCGCTTTTACCGGACCGTCCAGAAATTTCTAATGCGACCAAATTACAAGACTTTTCTCCCAAGTAAACAATCTACCCACTGGACCACAATAGACAGCACTCCAAAAAACTGTCTAATCATAATTTCCAACCGATAAAAAACGAAAAATTGCCGCATTCATACCCTAAATAGTGAGGTTATGAACACCCCGCACCACTCCGGAAAATCCAGTCGATAGCACTCAAGTCATCATGCGAAAAATTGGCGGAAAACTCACCTGTTTTTCTTCGTCGATACCGTCAAGCTCCGCGGCACGGCGCGCGCGACTCCCACACACACAGAACTACGCTTTATTATTATTATTTATTATTATTATCGTGATAAACGTCCAACGCGCTCTTTGATCGTCTCACACGTCGTCGACGCGACGCACGACTGTCATGTTTGCCGCCGTACCGCGGAATGAACGCCAACCGAGCTGTCAAACGGCAGAAAACCGGCCGCCGCGCCAGCACGATTCGCGCTTTCCCCGCTACAGCGCTGCCGCCGACGGCGGCGTCGATCGATACATTTGTAGTACGCATCGCCCACGAATGTCTCAACACGATAGCTTACCGCTACGCCGACCGCTCGTTCCCGACATTGATGACGTTACGAATTGTCTTAAACTCTACGCGCGCCGGGTACACGGCGACCGTACCGGTTACCATTTTGGCGGAGGTGCCGGAACTATTTCTTTCTATTTTTTGATTTAAGCTTAAATTTAAATCTAACAAGTTTAAAAGCGGTAATAATTGATACTTTTCGGTAATAATTTAACTATTTTGTAATACTTAATATTTTCTAACCTAATTCATATGTTTCTATATCAGCAGAAAGATCATTTGATTGGTTGAAGTAAAATATAAAATTCTCAGAGTAAGAATATGATTTTCTTGATGTTCCAAGTATTTCGTTTTCTTGTTTTAAGTATGTAGGAACTGCTTGAAAGGAATTACGTCTGTTTTAAGCGATACGTACGTATACTTTTGGGCCCAGAAACAGTTTGTTCGTTGAAGCATGTATATTTTTCACCCAATTGATGCAAAACGAACGTCTTACTCTTTTTATATGTAGAAGAATAACATTTTCTTCGTCAGAGCAACATATACTCAACATAAACATACTAAACTCTTAAACCGGAAGAATAACTAGCTGTTGAAATAACTACATTTATATTGAAATTCTTTTTACAATAAAATATTATTTGAATAGCAAAAATATTCACTTCATACGCAAGAACATTTTTTCTTGGTATCCAAGAATAGAGTTCTCCCTGTGTAGGCTATTCCACTACAATCCTGGTTTTCCTCATAATCTTTGTAAGTCACCCACGAAATAAAACACTTATGCATAGATGTAAACAAACAATATACGAATACTGAATATCGTCGAACTTATATAGCGGTGATATGTGGCAAAAGACGCGAGAAACTGTTAGCGCCATCTGTAAAGTAATAGCACAACTTTCTAAGTATCTCTCAGAGTAAGAATCTTGGGTCAAGAGACTGTTTTTTCGTTGAAGCATATATATTTTTATAAAATATACTTTTTCTCTCCATATAAAGGCATTCAAAAGTCATACAGCAAGAACCTCTTAACTTCCCATTAATAATTACGAGACCGTGACATCTAACGACCTAAATGGCAAATAAACTTCACGATATGGGTCAGAAAAGAATAGATGATTGACCTAGTTTCTCCAAGCTAGGCGCCTTTTTCAGTTCTTACTTAATTTCATTTCAGGCATGGAGTATACGAGCCAGCATAACAATCAATTTTCAATATGGTTTCGGAAGGAACAAGTGCCCTTATACCAGGCAACAAGGATCAGCAAATAACCTCTTCTCTCGACCAATATGTGGCGACCTTAACATTCGACTGAAGGTCGATATTTTTAGCCAGATATTCAAGGATATCCGAGAGAAATGACTTGCTATGTTTCTTGTATAATACAACTAAAAGTACTCACCAAAAAATAAAACTGTTAACGAAGTATTAAACTTAAAGAACACACACAACTCGTAACAGTAAGTTCTGGTCAAAAACTGTATCATCTCCAACAAGAACACAATAACCAGTTATTATCGCTGTATAACACCTACGTAATCATTCCTTTCTTAATTTCATTACTTCCTGTTGTCTGTCTATCTCATACAGCACCTCGTAGTACCTACTATGCTAGTATGCAATAAACACTGAACGTAAGACGCCGCGTGATGCGAAATAATGACCCACTAACTCTTATACAGCTAATAAACAACATTATCTAATACGAGTAGGTATTTATGTAATTCTTTAATTTTTACAAGTGATAGCAGGTACAATTATTTTTTTTTTCTGTGGCAATTTCTCTGTGACTGTGACAGTGTTTGGGAAATGCGAAAAACCCCTCATGAAATATTCTACGAGTGATACGCATCGACATTTCCGGCGTGTTTTATTACAGCAGCTTGATAAATTATTTCTTTTATGGAGCAGATACGTTGATCTATCATCGGTCCGGATGTAAAAATATCGGGGGGAGGTGTTGCTCTCGCGACCAGATGCTTTTTTTCTGGCGCCAATCGAACGCCAAAGGTTGCAGTTTGTCATCAACAGTGATATTTCATCGTACGCCACTGCTTTTTTTACTTTTCGAGTTCGATTATTCACTGTCTAGGTATATGTTTTGATCAATTTTGTGTGATCAATTTTGAGACACAAAATTGGATGAAAAGTGAACCCAAAATCAGTAGCAGTACCTCAAAACTAGACAATTTAAAATTTTAATTAAGTTTGACGTCTGTCAAACTTGACAGATGTCAGAGATGCGATGTTAAGGTTATGTTTAAGTTTCACATTGAAAAACGTACTAATGTGTGCTTTATAAATAAATTAATCTGATTTAAAACAAAAATGTTTATGATCGAATTTTCAAGGTTCAAATTTTCCATCAAAACATGCGTAAATCATTAATAAAAACATACCTTTTCCGTGCAAGTCAAAAACAGCGGCCATCACCACATTATCAAAGAGTTCGACACTATATGTTTAGTTTTTTGTTGAAAATTGGCACTTATACATCACTTATCTACAATTTCAAGTCCCAAAACACATTCCCGCACTTTTTCGTTCATTTTGATCGAGAAACCGGCAAAAAAAGTTAAGCGCCGCACCGCGTATGACACAAGACTGGAATTGCAAGAATCACGGACCAGCGGTCATTGCGTTGCAGCGGCGCGAATTTTGAAATTGTCTTCACCGACCTACCGTTGTGAAAAACTAGACAAGTCTGATTGTACAGGTTTAATAATGTCTTAAAGACTTTGATATATGAAATAGAATAAACTTTATGTTCTTTTGCATTTGTTTATCGTGTTGTATGTTGTATGTAGCCATATTATTTATATTTAAGTAACTCTAAATGAGTATGAAAGGTATGTTTTAGTTTCTTTTTCATTTTTTTAAGACTGTGATCCAAACAGAATACCTACACATTTATTTTTTGTTTGTTTTTTATGTTCGTTAACTTTTAGTACCTATTTCTCTAGGGTATAGAGCAAGAGTAGGTACACAGACGTACACCCACATAATAGTGAGGTAACGAAGAGATGACGAAACACAGGATAGGCAAAACCCACGCAAATTTGTTACATCACACCGCGGTCCTTACGCCCACGTGGAAAACCAGAAAATCGATATTACTATACGGCATTTCACGTTCATACAACGTTAGCTCGAGATTCTTGAATGAATGCTAACAACTCGTACATTTTTACTTCAAAAAAAAATGTGGCTAATGTCAAAATATTGCGAAATTACCTCAAATGTCATTTACCGGTAAAGATATATAGCCGGTAAACATCTTATACAAAAACCGGTGGGTTTTTATTTACCGCTGAGTATATTATCCACGCTACCTGCATCATAATAGCAACGTTATAATTATATTTTATATTTTACAGTCGCCTGTAACTTGTTCATTACATTTAAGTTTCCCGCGTTAAGGCAAACCCGGAAACGACGAGATTTGGCGCGTTGTCGCAGCGCCTCTAGCGGAACATGTCAGTCGCCGATTCGCTCAGCATGGATGCTAGTTAACAAGTCCTCCTTTACCGCCGGTGTATACTAAAGTAAACATTTAAGTTACATCGTAATAAAAACCGTACAAACCAGCATTTTACCGAAATGGGGTCATATCTATCCGAACCCGTCGTCGACAAAGATTCAACCGACGAATCAAACGATAAATTGAACTGCGGGGCCAGCTCTATGCAGGGTTGGCGTGTTTCACAAGAGGTATAATACAATAACCACCATAAAACAACCACCTTTCCCCAAATTATAATATTATTAACACGTTTGTTTATTAAAAATCATTTTCCAGGACGCCCATAACTGTATCTTGGACTACGATACCGACACTTCATACTTTGCTGTTTACGACGGCCATGGGGGCCATGAAGTGGCCCTCTACTGCTCGCAACAGCTCCCTGAATTCCTCAAGAACCTCGATAAGTATAAAACGGGTGATTACAAAGCCGCACTCGAAGAAGCGTTCCTAAAATTCGACGCTACTATCGCAACGCCAGAAGTTGTCGCTAAACTTAAAGAATTAGCCGGAGATAAGGATAATGAGGCAAGCGAGGATGAAGAAAACCTTAGTAATCTCTACGTGGAAGCTAAAATGCCCATGCAACAAATTTTAGAGAAGTACACCGCCTGTAAGTTAAAAACCACGAAAGACAAGGATAATGCTGAATGTAGTGGCGACGAAGACGTTAGCAATCTTTACGAGGAGGCCACAATGCCAATCGAGCAAGTTTTGGAAAAGTACAACAAGATAAAGGCGGGAAATGTTGACTATAACCTAATTGACGATAAGTCCGACGGACTGAAAGCCTCCAGCTCTGGTTTGTCGACGTCCGACAAGGCATGTTCTTCAAATTCCATGCCTAATTGCTCGGGGGATGTCGTAAGCAGCTCCAGCAATTCCAAAACTGATGAAATCAGCTCTAGTGCAGATAAAATTGGTAAGTTTGTCAGAATTTTTTATGTCTGAACTACATCAAAGACTATTTTAATAATAATAGCAATAATCTCCAATATTTTCTGTACAATACGCTGAAAAAATCATGAAAATCGCCCAAATATTAAGAAAGTTATGTTGATTTGAAGTTTTTATAGTTTTTGTGTTTGGTTAAGTTTGACATCTGTCAAATTTGAACATAACCTTAATATTGTACTGACAGATGTCATTTATTGTTTGTTTTCCTCATATATTAAGAAAGTTATTAAGGTTTTTTTTTTGTTGCTGATTTATTTTTAGAAAAGTGTACGGACGTTTTAAAAGAAGAGACGAAAGAGAATGTCGTCAGTAGCGAAGGAGCGGATAAAGTTCAGGCTCCGGACAGTTCCGGAGACACGGAAAAACTCACCATGAAGAAAGACGAGAAAGAAATCGCAAGTCAGAACGGCGAGGTCGAGAGCACTCAGAATAACTACAACAACAAAACAAGCGTAACCAGTTCGTCCCCTCAAGAGAATGGAGAAATTTCCCCAAAGAAAGGTAAATATTATTTTGTTTTTCACTTGTTTTCCTTTTGTTTTTTGTTCTTTTGTTTTTATATCTTGTTTTTCTTGTTTCTTTCCATTTTATTGTCATTTTTTCTTAATTTTTGTTTGTTTTTATTTATTATTTTTATAATTTGATTACTTTCTGGTAAATAAGGTAAAGGGAAAGCGTTGACCAAGACAAAGGGTGTCGTCGTAGATTCGTCGAACGTTCGCTCCAGGCCTAGGCGCTGCGCTGCCGGCGCAGCACTGTACAGCAAGTTGCTTCGTGAGGAGGAGTCCGAGGAGGATGAATCGGAAGACGAAGAAGATACGTCGTTTCAAATACCCAACGGTAAGTTGAACCTGACCTTAAAAAAAAGTTTTCGTTTAATAAATCATCGATTTTTTATGTTTTGTTTGCTTATATGATATAAAATTGATCTTTTCCTGTTTCCTTGTCTTCAGTTTTATTGCTTGTTGTGCTCGTGTTTTTAATTAGTCTTTTGCTTTGTTTTTTTTTATCGATTTTTAAATTTTTTTCTCTCCAGTAAAGTTTGTAGAGTTGTTTCAAAGTAACAATCGTGTGGCGAAGTTACATCTTGTTTATTTTACAAATTTTTGACTTACAGAAAGCAGCGACGACGCTGACGGAGAGGAAGGAGACGACGAGGACGATGAGGAAGACAGCGACGACGAAGAAGACGATGATGAAGATGCTGAGGACGAAGAAAGCATGGAATTCGCAAGAAATATGCCCGAAGAGCCCGGATCCGACAGCGGATGCACCGCAGTTGTCGCTTTACTCAAAGGCAACAACCTCTATGTCGCCAACGCCGGTGATTCAAGGTGTATTGTCTGCAGAAATGGTACTTTTTAAACATTTTTAACTGTTTTTAATATTTTTTAACCCTTTTTAAACATTTTTTAAGTATTTTTAATATTTTTCTCACTTCATAGGTAAGGCTATCGAGATGAGTTTTGACCATAAACCTGAGGATGAACCGGAAAGAGACAGGGTTGTAAAGGCTGGTGGTAAGGTGACAGCCGACGGGAGAGTAAATGGGGGTTTGAACCTGTCGAGGGCGATTGGGGATCACGCCTATAAGCTGAACAAGGAGTTGTCCGATCGGGAGCAGATGATAACGGCGTTGCCCGACATCAAGGAGCTGACCATCCATCCAGCGGAAGACGAGTTTATGGTGCTGGCTTGCGACGGCATCTGGAATTTCATGTCTAGTCAGGAGGTGTGCGACTTTGTCAGGCCGAGGCTGCGCGAGGGCAAGATGACCGTCTCTCAGATCTGCGAGGAGGTACGGTATTTGAAAAGGGTTGGGCAACTAAATGAAATAATATTCTCTAGAGGGCATAAATTGTTAGTTCTATCAAGAATTGTTGAACATAAAAGTTATTAAAAAAATAGTGTTGTCTGGGAATAATTTTGAGGAATTACATCAAAGGAAGAGACCTTACATATTTATTTTTGTTATTGCAGATGTTCGACCATTGTCTCGCGCCGAATACGCTAGGTGACGGCACGGGGTGCGATAATATGACAGCTATCATTGTAGTATTCAAATCCAGCCTCCTCAAGAGATCTGCCACCGAATCGGAGCAGGCGGAGAGCGTCTGCAAGAAAGCGAAGACTGAAGAAAACACATCTCAAGTTGAATCAACCGCGTAAAAATATCTTTTGTAAGTATGAAATTTTGACAGATCTCCAAAGATGCGATGTTAAGGTTATGTTTAAATTTGACGCCTGTCAAACTTAACAAATGTCAAAGATTAAGGTTATGTTTCAGTTTAACACCTGTCAAATTTGACAGATGTCAAAGATTAAGGTTATGTTTAAGTTTGACGCCTGTCAATCTTGACAGGTGTCAAAGATTAAATTTAAATTTGACACCTGTCAAACTTGCCAGATGTCAAAGATTAAGGTTATGTTTAAATTTGACACCTGTCAAATTTGACAGATGTCAAAGATTAAGGTTATTTTCAAATTTTGACATTTAAATTTGACACCTGTCAAATTTTACAGATGTCAAAGATTAAGGTTATGTTTAAATTTGACACCTGTCAAATTTGACACCTGTCAAATTTGACAGGTGTCAAAGATTGAGGTTATGTTTAAATTTGACGCCTGTCAAACTTGACAGATGTCAAATGTTAAGTTTAAATTTGACACCTGTCAAACTTCAACTTTGACAGATGTCAAAGATTAAGGTTATGTTTAAGTTTGACGCCTGTCAATCTTGACAGGTGTCAAAGATTAAATTTAAATTTGACACCTGTCAAACTTGCCAGATGTCAAAGATTAAGGTTATGTTTAAATTTGACACCTGTCAAATTTGACAGATGTCAAAGATTAAGGTTATTTTCAAATTTTGACATTTAAATTTGACATCTATCAAATTTGACAGATGTCAAAGATTAAGGTTATGTTTAAATTTGACACCTGTCAAATTTGACAGATGTCAAAAATATGATAGATGTCAAAGATTAAGGTTATGTTTAAATTTGACACCTGTCAAATTTGGCACCTGTCAAATTTAACAGGTGTCAAAGATTGAGGTTATGTTTAAAATTGACGCCTGTCAAACTTGACAGATGTCAAATGTTAAGTTTAAATTTGACACCTAAATTTAATGTTTAAGTAACGTTTAAGTTTGACGCCTGTAAACATAACCTTAACATTGCATCTTTGACATCTGTCAAACGTAAACATAACCTTAATATGACATTGACAGATGTTTTAATTACTCTTGTTGATTGGTTTAATTTGTCTTTCAGGTATTAAATGAGATAATCGAATGTAGATGGGACATTCAGAAGGCCGAGTCATTGTGAGTTGTCACGGGATAATTTGACGGCCTTATATTATACCATGGTAGAGGTGCCTTCAGTTAAACTTAACATAACCCAAGTACACACATACACAGAACCACACAAACAGTTAAACATAAAAACACACTCACACACAGACCCAAAGTAACTGGTATTTTTATTTAAAGTTAAACTTATTGTTATAGCGAAGTAAGAGTTTGTATTTATGACCGTATTTGTAAATACACGTGGAGAATTTGCAGTGTTATTGCGGGCGTACAATTAATAATTGTTGGGGCCCCATTTCCTACTTGATTGATTTCGTTCTTAGTGATTTCTCGTGTATAAATTTGATTCTTTTGTTCTCCCTTTTTATGAAGAGTGTATTGTCGCTTGCAACAATGTACGTGTACCTATTTAGCTGTTAGTTTTGTATGTTTAGGATATGATCCCTATTTTATGGAGTCCCTTTCTCAAAGGACAATTTTATCGATTCCAGTATCAATATTTATATGTTTACAGAGTTCGTCATCTTTTGAAAAAGACCTGTTAATAAAACAAAATTTTATATTTTCAATTGTCTTTTATTTATTTTTATTAATTACATATTAATAACTATTATAAATTAAGTGTGTGTTAACCTAGCTATTATCTCATTCTGCTCCATTTCACTCTTCTGTAGTGAGTTTAACATTATTTTCAACCTCTCCAGTTCCATTGATTTTTCAGTTATTAAAGCCTAAAATATATTTTTTTGTCCAATATATTTGGAATAGTTTCTTAATTAATTTACCTGTAACTGCTGTTGATTAGTTTCTTTCATTTTTTCCATTGTTTGCAATATATTCCTAGCACCTATAGCTTTAATTTTTTGCTTCTCAACTTCTTGTCCCAGTTTTTCCACCATGGATATAAAACCATCAGATATCTTTTGAAATTCATCAATTTCTATATGCAAAGCAACAAAAAGAATCAGTTTAGGTAACCAGATTTATCGAGCAGCATTAAAAAAAGTCAAAAATTTGATTTTGATGCATTTTAATTCAAAAAAATGACGTCAAACCAAATACTCACTTTCAATATAAGTTCTGCACTCATCTTTTAAATCATACGTTTGCTTGGCGACATCTGGATCTAATATTCGTACTTTATCCACCTCATCGAAGTATATTCCAGCTCTATTCAATGCCTCAGACATAATTCGATGTCACTCAACGTAATTCAATGAAAAAATCAATAGAAATTCACCACAAATACATAAGTATTTCCATAGCAACCCCGCAACACAAACAATCCAGTTTGAAAATACCGCCAACAACAAAGAAAATATCCCTAGATCTGCAACCAAAGACGCAGGGCGAGTTTTTGTTTATTACTAGTTTTATGAAACCAACATGGATGCGGTTTTGTGTACAAGTTGCATATCGATTAAAAACACTTGGTTGACCGGAAAAAACGTATCGTAATTATTGTTCCAATAATCGTAGATTTATCATTATAAACCACAAAATGTCAGATAAAACCGTTATTAAGGGTAACCCATCGGAATACGTTAAACTAAATGTAGGTGGTTGTCTCTATTACACCACCATAGGCACTCTAACGAAACACGACACGATGCTTCGCGCTATGTTCAGCGGCCGAATGGAGGTTTTATCGGACTCAGATGGTGAGTAACCAATCGAAAATAGGTATTTTCCATGTTTGACGACAGACGTTGCAGGTTGGATCCTAATCGACAGAAGCGGAAAACATTTTGGGACAATCCTGAATTTCCTACGCGACGGAACTGTTACTTTACCAGAAACCGGGAAAGAACTCGCCGAATTATTAGCCGAAGCGAAATATTACTGCATCGCAGAGTTGGCCGAACCTTGCAATCAAGCTTTACAAAAACGGAAAGAACGAGAGGCCGAACCGATATGCAAAGTCCCGTTGATTACGTCCCAAAAAGAAGAAGAAATGTTGATTAGTTCGACGACGAAACCAGCAATAAAACTACTTATTAATCGGCATAACAATAAATATTCGTACACGAGCACGTCTGATGATAATTTACTTAAAAATGTGGAATTATTCGATAAATTATCGTTGTGGTATAGTAACCGTGTTTTATTTATTAAAGATGTGATTAGTACGAGTGAAATTTGTTGTTGGGTTTTCTACGGGCATGGAAAAAAGGTTTCTGAAGTTTGTTGTACTTCCATTGTTTACGCGACTGATAAAAAACATACAAAAGTCGAATGTCCAGAGGCTAGAATTTACGAGGAGACTTTGAATATTCTGTTGTATGAAAGTAGGAGTCCGCCTGATCAGGAATTATTGCAGGCCATGGCGAGGGGAACGGTTTCTGGTATGTCTTCGTATACTAGTGATGAAGAAGAGGAACGGTCGGTGGAACGGATGCGCACGAATAAGTCGAATAACCAGACTTAGAGGTTAATTTTTTTAGCGGAAGCGTTATTGAGTATTTATTTGTGATGTATTATCGTTAGGGCCGATGGTACGCGAAATTGAATTAAATTTAAATGTTAAATTTAAATTTAAACCTTTGCCATCTGTCAAGTTTGACAGGTGTCAAATTTAAACCTTTGACATCTATCAAGTTTGACAGGTGTCAAATTTAAATTTAAACCTTTGACAGGTGTCAAACTTAAACGTAACCTTAAGCTTTGACATCAGCCAAGTTTGACAGGTGTCAAATTTAAATTTAAACCTTTGACATCTGTCAAGTTTGACAGGTGTCAAACTTGAACATAACCTTAATCTTTGATATTTGTCAAGTTTGACAGGTGCCAAATTTAAATGTCAAATTTAAACATAACCTTAATAGTAATTTATAATTGTGCACGATTATTAATTGATTAACATTGTATGCGTATTAAGATGTGTTTATATATTTTTAATGTACCTTTATGAAATTTAATAAATATATTTATGGAAGTTCATTTTGTGTTTTTTTTTTGTTTTGTTGTTTACTCTTAAGAGATTGCTAATACGGTTTTGTGAATAATTATTTTCACAATTAATTTGATGTGTGTAACAGACTCTGCCTCAAAGAATTTTTTGTGAAAATAGATGCGTTAAGTGTCCAGTTTTTGTTTGTGTTTTATCAGTTTTTTACCCAAATCATCGCAACTCAACCCTACAAGAATTCTAAGAATTATTCTTCGTTTTTTGAACATTCAACGCTCGGTAGAATTTCGTATGCTGCCGGCAAAGTAGATGTCTATTTTAACCATTGGTTTGACAGATGCCAACAAACAAGCTGCCAAGAGGTTCAAATCATGTGATTTTTGATTATCAACCACCAAAAATATGTACTCCGCATCGCTAATTCCTTCACACATCTCCAAAAATGCCATAAAAATCCCATACACCGCAATATACGTGAGTAACACCGATAAACACTAGAAACACAACAAGTAAATACTGACAGAAGTAAGGTTATGTTACATAACATGCCGTATTTATTTTCCAGGCTTTAAAAACAAGAAATGCGAGTACCAGAAGCCCAGAAGCGATCTTCGTGGAAAAGTCCAGGGAAGTACCGATAATTTCAGTTACCGAAAAGGAAAATGTCGACATGATCGGGCCCCCGGATCCCATTTCTAACCTCCGTCCCATAATAAGAAAACGCCTGTTACACGAGACATCCTTACAACAACGACTTAGGGAATTGCAAGACGCAACGCAGGAATGGAACAATGTGTTCTGGACGAACCACAATAAAAAATTCGTACAGCAAAGACAGGAATATGTCAAATCACACAAGATCTCAAATGAGGAAAACAGGGCGATGACGGCAGACGAAATGTCGGAGTTTTACAAACATTTCCTAGATGAGAATTGGAAATCACACGTTACCTATAATTTTAGTTGGTATAAGAAGAATTTTGAACTACTTTTGTTGGCATTACGTGTCCAACTAGAACGTGTTCGATTAACGTAACAGGTGAGTTTATTAATTTATATAATAACTGTTATATCCTATGCAAGAAACTTAAAAAAGAAAACTATGAAGATAGCAATAAAAAAAACATACCTTTGACAGTTATAACCGGCACCATCTCTTGACAGTTGCCTTAACCAGTTTTCAACAACCAATCAGAATTGATTATTTCATTCCTATAAGACACATAAAGCAGGCAGTGCTTTCAAATATTTGCAATTTTGACAGTTCAAAAGCAATAAAAAAATACCTTTGACAGGTATAACCGGCGCCATCTCTTGACAGTTGCCTTAACCAGTTTTCAACAACCAATCAGAATTGGTTATTTTATTCCTATAAGACACATAAAGCAGGCAGTGCTTTCAAATATTTGCAATTTTGACAGTTCTTGTGCAAGTTTTGGTTTACCAGAACATATCTTACAGAAATATGTTCTCCATTGCATTTGTTCTCGTATTAATTTCGATAAACATCAACGGATTTGATGTAATAAACGAGAAGGTGACAAAAGTTGTCAACCTGAAGTCACAAACGATAACACACGAAGAAGTCATAACCTTTAAAAATACCGGGCGGGAAAACCTGCTTCACTACGTTTACTTAATCGATGCGAACCGGAAAAAAGTCTACGTGGAATTTAAGGGTGCCGAGGGCAATGAAAACCTCGCGTTTACGAAAGATAGCGAGCGAACGTTTACGGTCAACCTAACCACTCCGCTTGCGCCTCAAAATACTGAGACGATATCTGTTTTTCTGGTGGTTTTGGACGAGTTGAAGATTGTCGATCTCAACGTGGATAATCGTGTTATTAAATACAAGGAGAATTTGCATTTTTACTCGCCGTATAAGACGTTCGATTTTATGGTTAATTACGAGATAAACGATATGGAGATGATTCTTGATACCGTACCACCGCTTGTGCCGAGTAAGAATAGGATTTCGTACATGAAAGTTATGATTCCGGCGTATTCTTACGCGGAGCTGATGATCTATTACGTGAATAATAATCCGTTTTATGTGGTGACGAGGTTGAGTCGAAAAATTGACATCTCGCATTTTGGGTACATCTCGGTGGAGGATAATGTGGAAGTGGTTAATATTGGTAAGGGATTTGCTTTAGTATTTGTTATATATCAAATTTTTCTTCATTTTGATTCTCCATTCTCATTAGAAATTAACCTACAAAAAGTTCGAAATATTGCTAATGTTTAACGTATTAATTTATAACGAAAACCCGAAATTCGTGCCTTGAAAAGGACTTTCTGCCCTTGCTACACATCTCTAAAATACATTAGCGAAAACAGTATGCTAAAACATGACCTAGTTTTCTCAGGAATTGAAAAAATAGAACCCCATGTTTTTGTAGTTTTTTTTTTTTTTCTTTTTTTTTTTTTTTTTTTTTTTTTTTCATTGGATATAGTTCAGTTATTTGGTAGTTTTGCTTGGAGAGTTTTCCGGGAGTTTTGAAAATTGGTGATTTTATAGATTTTGGTTGATGTGCTGTTTCCGAAGTACTTTGCCACGTCGTATCTTTGCCTCTCGCGCCGCCATATTGAAAAAATAGCGCCTAAAAACATTTTTTTTTGACAATATCTCCTTTTCGACTCATTTTACCATAAAAACTTATTAAACAAGAGAAAATTTCCTATAATTTATATAATAACCGTTTTTTTTTTGTGGTAAAATGAATAGTTTCCGCGTAAGATATACTGTACATGTCGATGTTCGGGCGCAAATACTACATCGACTTCTCTAAATCTGGATCGGACCCATCAAAATTATTATAGATTAAGGAGAGGGCAATTGAATGGTGTAGGTTTTGTTAAAATTGAGCAAAGGGTCCTCGAGATACAGCCCTTTGAAAATCAAGATTTTGGCAAATTTTTGGTATCATCGAATCAGTTTTTAATTAATTACTCATACTAATTATTATATTTCGGATCGGACTCATCAAGTTTTAGATTGGCCGAGGATTGCTGGTTATAGCGGTGTTTGTTTCATTTCGATATCTTCAAGGATAGTCGAGTAATTGTCATTTTTATATACACGTAGATTCCCATAAGAGGAGGCTGGCGGCTTCCAGTCCCCGGTCCGCAAGCATAAACTGTACATGTCGATGTTCGGGCGCAAATACTATATCGACTTCTCTAAATCTGGATCGGACCTATCAAAATTATTATAGATTAAGGAAAGGCCAATCGAATGGTGTAGGTTTTGTTAAAATTGAGCAAAGGGTCCTCGAGATACAGCCTTTTGAAAATCAAGATTTTGGCGAATTTTTGGTATCATCGAATCAGTTTTTAATTAATTACTCATACTAATTATTATATTTCGGATCGGACTCATCAAGTTTTAGATTGGCCGAGGATTGCTGGTTATAGCGGTGTTTGTTTCATTTCGATATCTTCAAGGATAGTCGAGTAATTGTCATTTTTATATACACGTAGATTCCCATAAGAGGAGGCTGGCGGCTTCCAGTCCCCGGTCCGCAAGCATAAACTGTACATGTCGATGTTCGGGCGCAAATACTATATCGACTTCTCTAAATCTGGATCGGACCTATCAAAATTATTATAGATTAAGGAAAGGCCAATCGAATGGTGTAGGTTTTGTTAAAATTGAGCAAAGGGTCCTCGAGATACAGCCTTTTGAAAATCAAGATTTTGGCGAATTTTTGGTATCATCGAATCAGTTTTTAATTAATTACTCATACTAATTATTATATTTCGGATCGGACTCATCAAGTTTTAGATTGGCCGAGGATTGCTGGTTATAGCGGTGTTTGTTTCATTTCGATATCTTCAAGGATAGTCGAGTAATTGTCATTTTTATATACACGTAGATTCCCATAAGAGGAGGCTGGCGGCTTCCAGTCCCCGGTCCGCAAGCATAAACTGTACATGTCGATGTTCGGGCGCAAATACTATATCGACTTCTCTAAATCTGGATCGGACCTATCAAAATTATTATAGATTAAGGAAAGGCCAATCGAATGGTGTAGGTTTTGTTAAAATTGAGCAAAGGGTCCTCGAGATACAGCCTTTTGAAAATCAAGATTTTGGCGAATTTTTGGTATCATCGAATCAGTTTTTAATTAATTACTCATACTAATTATTATATTTCGGATCGGACTCATCAAGTTTTAGATTGGCCGAGGATTGCTGGTTATAGCGGTGTTTGTTTCATTTCGATATCTTCAAGGATAGTCGAGTAATTGTCATTTTTATATACACGTAGATTCCCATAAGAGGAGGCTGGCGGCTTCCAGTCCCCGGTCCGCAAGCATAAACTGTACATGTCGATGTTCGGGCGCAAATACTATATCGACTTCTCTAAATCTGGATCGGACCTATCAAAATTATTATAGATTAAGGAAAGGCCAATCGAATGGTGTAGGTTTTGTTAAAATTGAGCAAAGGGTCCTCGAGATACAGCCTTTTGAAAATCAAGATTTTGGCGAATTTTTGGTATCATCGAATCAGTTTTTAATTAATTACTCATACTAATTATTATATTTCGGATCGGACTCATCAAGTTTTAGATTGGCCGAGGATTGCTGGTTATAGCGGTGTTTGTTTCATTTCGATATCTTCAAGGATAGTCGAGTAATTGTCATTTTTATATACACGTAGATTCCCATAAGAGGAGGCTGGCGGCTTCCAGTCCCCGGTCCGCAAGCATAAACTGTACATGTCGATGTTCGGGCGCAAATACTATATCGACTTCTCTAAATCTGGATCGGACCTATCAAAATTATTATAGATTAAGGAAAGGCCAATCGAATGGTGTTGGATTTGTTAAAATTGAGCAAAGGGTCCTCGAGATACAGCCCTTTGAAAATCAAGATTTTGGCGAATTTTTAGTATCATCGAATCAGTTTTTAATTAATTACTCATACTAATTATTATATTTCGGATCGGACTCATCAAGTTTTAGATTGGCCGAGGATTGCTGGTTATAGCGGTGTTTGTTTCATTTCGATATCTTCAAGGATAGTCGAGTAATTGTCATAGTTATATACACGTAGATTCCCATAAGAGGAGGCTGGCGGCTTCCAGTCCCCGGTCCGCAAGCATAAACTGTACATGTCGATGTTCGGGAGCAAATACTACATCGACTTCCCTAAATCTGGATCGGACCCATCAAAATTATTATAGATTAAGGAGAGGGCAATTGAATGGTGTAGGTTTTGTTAAAATTGAGCAAAGGGTCCTCGAGATACAGCCCTTTAAAAATCAAGATTTTGGCGAATTTTTGGTATCATCGAATCAGTTATTAATAAATTACTCATACTAATTATTATATTTCGGATCGGACTCATCAAGTTTTAGATTGGCCGAGGATTGCTGGTTATAGCGGTGTTTGTTTCATTTCGATATCTTCAAGGATAGTCGCGTAATTGTCACATTTATATACACGTAGATTCCCATAAGAGGAGGCTGGCGGCTTCCAGTCCCCGGTCCGCAAGCATAAACTGTACATGTCGATGTTCGGGAGCAAATACTATATCGACTTCCCTAAATCTGGATCGGACCTATCAAAATTATTATAGATTAAGGAGAGGGCAATCGAATGGTGTAGGTCTTGTTAAAATTGAGCAAAGGGTCCTCGAGATACAGCCCTTTGAAAATCAAGATTTTGGCGAATTTTTGGTATCATCGAATCAGTTTTTAATTAATTACTCATACTAATTATTATATTTCGGATCGGACTCATCAAGTTTTAGATTGGCCGAGGATTGCTGGTTATAGCGCTGTTTGTTTCATTTCGATATCTTCAAGGATAGTCGAGTAATTGTCATAGTTATATACACGTAGATTCCCATAAGAGGAGGCTGGCGGCTTCCAGTCCCCGGTCCGCAAGCATAAACTGTATCTACATGTCGATGTTCGGGAGCAAATACTGCATCGGCTTACTCTAAATCTGGATCGGATTACTAGACTTTATGTCAAAATAGTTGTTTTAATTTTAAACCGAGATACAAAACACTTATTGCAGAATGATAAAAAGTAGGTACCCTATTGAACATGGTAAAACCGTCCTTTCATTGGTTGGTGGGTACGTGTTGACGTATTTGGCGGTTCGCTCTGTATTTTCTTGTCTTGCGCTTTGATACTGGCGCTTCGGCATCACTCAACGCAAAATCTTCAGTTTGTCTGCACTTACAACAAAGCGGGAATCTTGCATTCAAGTCTTGTCTGTAATTCTGGCATCTGTGATCGTCCTTTGGGATAAATTTGCATCTGAAAAAAAGACAGTTTTCTATTTGTCGTTTACTTCTTATTATTTTGGATGTATCACCATTGCTTATAGATATAAATTATACATAGATCATAAATGGTGGTAAATAAATCATGGTATCACTAACCCAGTATAAGTAATTTCTCCATCAGTACAAGTGCCTTGAACACAAATCTTCAGATAAGCAGTTTCGCGATTTCTTAGCAAACCGGTTTTATTGTACATCCACTGTCCTTCGCCATAGACCGACTGACAAGAACCGTTATTTTCTTGATCCGTACGTAAAACAGAATTAAATTTATGCAACTCTGAACCAAAATTCATTATCTTACCATCTGCAGGGGCAACCTCTAATGATACCCAACGTTTAGCCATAGGTTTAGCCACATGAACTAAACACAAGAAGCTTAAAACACATACCGAAAAAACTTTTGGGTACATTGTCAAGTTTGAATATTCAATACGATCGGATATAGAAGACTAGCTGTTTTCGAAAGTCGTGTTTCCCTTTTATATTTAGTGTCATATAAATGATAACAACGTGTATATACTTATAAACATTGTGATATTTATGTTTTGATACTTGGTTATCATTTTTTGGTTTTTGCTGTTGACCTTATGATATGTTGAAACACCTATTAATCAATTTTAATTGATGTGAATTCTCGGTTTTGCTACACGACTTGCAAATAAATAAACAGTAGTGAGATTGTGGACAATTGCCTTTAAGATATTGTAGACATTTGAAGAGTTGTACAGGCCATCCTCAGTAACAATCAAAAGGATCTATGTCAATATCAATTCGGGTTTAGTCCGTACAACGGTCAAAAGATGGCATGGCAAAAAGTTCCATGCGTCTTCTTTAACACGCCTGCCTACCCACCAGTTGACAGTATTCATCAAAGCACAGCGTGTACAAAGAGATAAGCTAGAAGACCTAAAGAACATGATGGAGTACTTGTCAGGCGAAGCTAAACACTTTAATTGTATTCTTGTTAATATACCTTTCTTATTGAAGATAAAGTTGTCATCGTTTCGCAGTCTGTTGCAAGAGGAATCTTCAGGACGTAGCAGTAAGAGAGCTACGACAAGAAGAGAAGAGATTCTCTTCGTAGCTCTCTTATTGTTACGTCCTGAAGATGCCTCTTGCAACATGTGTGCGAAACTTTGACAACTTTACCGTTATTGACGCGGTTTTCTCCCGGAATTCAAGAACTTATTGATTCAGACCGCAGAAGTCTCCAATCTAAATATACCTGATTTATGTTTGAAATAATACGATGTGGTACATAGCCCGTGGGTAGGTTCTGATGTCAGTTGGACCGTTTTGATTATCTCGGCTGATGGTACTTAAACCCTTCTGCAAGGCTCCAAGTTCATGACGACACAATTAATTAAATAGGCACATTAACCAAATAACGTTTGTATCACAAATCAAGTATCTTAAAAACATTAATTAGGCGTAAAAACAATTAAGGGGAGTACTAATTTTGAAGTTTTATATAAAGGGTGTCAGTTTCTTAGGAATTAAATTGAGATTTTCTCCATTTGTTCGTTTTTCTTGCAACAGCAGTCATATCTGTAATCATATAAGACGCGATATCATATAATATGAAAAAATAGCACAGACATTTCTATATACATATAAACAAATACCAAGCACCAAAGTCTAGATAAACATGATCGAACAACCGGACGCTACAGGTAAAAAGATTATTTATCAGAGTTTACATTACAATCCTTTTAGCTGGTTAGTTCCAGGATTATTAAATTAATCATAATGCCGAATTCTAATCATAAATAAGAGATTTGTTGAAACAATAAGATGCACGTTACAAGTTTATAATACTACCCAAATTATTTATCAGAAAAATACATTCTTAATACAATAATATGCTACACGAATATCCTAATACCTTTAAGTACATAAAAATTCACAAAAAACAGTATCTTCGATTTAACGAGATTAAATTTATAACCTAGCTAGGTTGCTACAAAACCCAAATTAAGAACAACCGAAAACATGCGAAACGAAAACGATCTTCGATATCTAATCCTTAGTTATCTATCATTTCTTCTAGATAGGTAGGTTAGAACAGTGCCGCTGTAAACTGTTGAACATTATCGAGGTAACATGTGTGTGTATTTAATATCCATGAAAAGTTAATTTGACAAGAAGATGGACTATGATGAACATGAGCCTTTGAATCCAATGTAAGTAGCTTCGGATTTAATTATTTTATTTGATATATATGAATTATTATTATTATATTATTATTATTATTATATTATTATTATTATTGTATCTTCTCGAACTTGTACAGTCGTCCAGAGCAAGAACAGAAGAAATGGGACGTATTTCTAGACCCGCATGACCAGAAAGCTACAGGTTCCGATGCAAAGACAAAATGTATCGATTTTGGCGAAAAATTCGGTAAAATTTTCTCTTATTTAATAGCGTTTACCGTTGTGTTGGGTGGGGCGGTAGTATCAAAAGGGTCGTTACTTTTTATGACTTCACAACTCGCCGATGGAAAGAAGCCTTACTGTAACGAAGACTTAGGTAGGTATTTACTGCACAAATCGCCAAATATAACGCAATTTTCAACTTTATACTTAATAATACTTACTTCTAGATAGAAATAAGCAGTTTGTTGTCACATTACCAATCGAGGAGAAGGTAGCGTGGATGTGGATGCTAATGTTCACTTTTTTCGTACCACAAGTTGGCACGATCATCAGATCAATCAGGATCATGTTGTACAAATCATGGAAAGTTCCGACGTTTCCCCAAATTGCTGTTGTATTTTTGAGCGAATCTTTATCGACCATTGGTAATGCGTTACTGGTGTACGTCATCTTACCACGGTTGGATGTCATCAAAGGTCTTATGTTGACGAATGCGTTCTGTTTTGTACCGGCTGTGCTAAGTAAGTTTAGTTATACAGGGTCCTGCATCCAAAAAAGGCAACCAAAAGTCTAAATAAAGATATATCACACTATTAGTCTTATTGAAATCCGTACGCTGGTTTGCGAGATATAGAGAGACGAAAAATCGAGAGACAACAATCAACTTTCCAGACTCTAATAATCACTTTTATGGTACTTAATTGCTATTTTTCATTGGGGAGGGTTGGCGAATTTATGTCGATCTGTAGAGCTGGACACGCAGCCTCTTACACACTATTAGACTTATTGAAATCCGTACGCTGGTTTGCGAGATATACAGAGACGAAAAATCGAGGGACAAAAATTGACATCCCAGCAAATATTGTAGACTGAACTGTAGGACCCTGTAGATTGGCTAATCAATTAGTTGTTGGGACAAGACAATCTATTCTCAATTCTTTTAGCGTTAACAACAAAACTATATGCAATGTTTGGTCGATCAAGATTAGATAGAACCACAAGGAATAACGACGCAAGGGATCGTGATGTCGTCCTGAAATTCTCGCTAGATGTCATGGCCGTACTAATCCAAGGAACGGTCTTCTTCGTGTGGCCTCTAGTGGAAGGTGATCCAGTTCTTTGGTGTATTCCAGCAGCTGCTTTCTGCATTTCGTGTGGCTGGTGGGAAAACTTCACATTCGACTATGAAAAACTTCAAAAAGGCTGGTTGAGGGACATCACTACAGCAAACAGAAGATTCTCCAATGGCAGATATTTTACGTATGTCTTCGTGGCAGCTTGGAAATGCGTTTTGTTCTTCGTCTGCATGGTTTTAGCAGAGCTGTGGATGACTGGGGAGGTGGATCATCTATTTGATTACTTTACCACGACGTTCAATCCACGTAATCTGACCATAGAAGAGATTCCTCCGCGGATACTCGCGGATTCCAGCGATCTTACCGATCTAATCCCCAACGGCTACGTCATACTAAAATCTGACTACCTAACTCCGGTCTGGTTATTCATAATCTGCTTCGGGTCTACGTATTTATCATACGTCTTCGGTAAATTCGCGTGCAAAGTCTACATACAGGAGTTCTCGTATTCCTTCGCTATAAATCTAGTCGTACCAGTTACCATCTCAGGATTATTAGCAATGTGCGCCCGGTACCATAGTAACGAATGTGCGTTTACCAACAACATACCGCCGTATTTATTCTTCAACGCGCCAGCGATGAGTTATTTGAACGATTTCATTGGACAACAACACTCTTGGATTTGGCTGTTTTGGCTTCTATCGCAAGCGTGGATTACCTGGCATCTTTGGGTGCCTAAATGCGAGCGTCTTGCCAAAACGGAGAGGTTGTTTGTGCGACCCATGTACGAGCCATTTGTAATCGACCAAGATTTAGCTATGAATAGGAGAATTTTGGATGACCCACAAAAGCAAGGGCACAATCAAGAGAACCTGCCAATTCTACAAGAACTTATGAATTTGGAGCAGAATAGAAACCCTGAACAGTTCACGGCGATAACCGAAGAAGACACCGTTAGCAGGATCTATGCTTGTGGAACCATGTGGCACGAAACCAAAGAGGAGATGATGGAGTTCCTAAAGTCGATCATCAGGCTGGATGAAGACCAGTGCGCCAGGCGTATTGTCAAAAAATATTTGGATTATCCAATGCCAGATTATTACGAATTAGAAAGTGAGTCTGTCAATAACTTCTAGAACAATAATTAAAAATTAATAATTCAGATGGATAGAAGAAAAATCCAAGGGGAGGAAAAGGATAGCCTTGCCCAGGACGTAGAAAATGATAACCTTGCCCAGAACAACGCTATTCTTTTCCTGTCTTTGGATTTTTTTGCTACGCTTCTCTCATCTTATATTTCTCACTATTAGGCTTCATCCATTAACCTCCATATCTTTGATTACTATTTCAGCTCATGTCTTCTTTGATGATGCCTTCGTGAGAAAACATCAAGACGATCCAGACCCTCAAATGAACAAGTACGTCCGCGACCTAATCGAAGCTGTTGACGAGGCCGCCTCTAACGTCCACGAAACTAATATTAAAGTACGACCACCGGTGAAATACCTGACACCATACGGTGGAAGATTAGTCTGGACTCTCCCAGGGAAAACAAAAATGATTGCCCACCTCAAAGACAAGAAATTGATCAGGCAGAAAAAACGCTGGTCGCAAGTCATGTACATGTACTACCTATTAGGTTATAGACTTATGGCCAGAGACGACATAGACGAGCGCAAGAAGACCCTAAGGTCCAACAACACCTACATCTTAGCTCTGGATGGAGATATCGATTTTCAACCAAAGGCCGTGCGTCTTCTAGTGGACTTGATGAAGAAAGACATGTCGTTAGGAGCTGCCTGTGGTCGAATTCACCCTATAGGTAACGGGCCAATGGTGTGGTTCCAAATGTTCGAGTATGCCATCGGTCATTGGATGCAGAAAGCAACGGAGCACGTCATTGGTAGCGTTCTCTGTAGTCCTGGTTGTTTCTCGTTGTTCAGAGGTGCCTCCTTGATGGATTTGAGTGTTATGAGGAAATACGCCACGAAATCTTCGGAAGCCTTACACTACGTTCAGTTCGATCAGGGTGAAGATCGATGGTTATGTACTTTGTTGCTCCAGAGAGGCTATAAGGTGGAATATTCCGCTGCGTCTGATGCTTACACCCACTGCCCGGAAGGTTTCAACGAGTTGTTCAACCAACGCAGGAGATGGATGCCTTCGACCACCGCTAATATCTTAGATTTGCTGTTGAGTGCGCAGAAGACAAGGAAGATCAACAATAATATATCGCTGTTATATATCTTCTACCAGATGTTTTTGATGTTGGGCACCATATTGGGACCTGGAACGATATTCTTGATGTTGGTCGGTGCTTTCATAGCAGCTTTTCAACTTGATCAGTGGTCGAGCTTTATGTGGAACGTCGTACCTATTTTGATCTTCGTTTTGACATGTTCTCTGTTCACAAGTGACAAAATCCAGGTGAGTTGTGTGATTGCATGAAATTGAAGTGAGTCAGTGAGAAGTATGGTTTTATAAAACTATATCTTTTAGTTGTTCGTCGCTGGTGTTATAAGTTGTATATACAGCTTAATCATGATGGCCGTTCTAGTTGGTGTCATCCTTCAGATCAACAGGGATGGCTTACTGGCACCATCATCCCTGTTCTTCTTCGGTATCGCCACGCAATTTATAATAGCCGCTATTCTCCATCCAAGAGAGTTTAACTGTTTGAAGTATGGTATCGTTTATTACGTCACCGTTCCCTGCATGTACATGATCCTCGTCATATACTCTGTCTTCAACATGAACAACGTCTCCTGGGGTACCCGTGAAGTCACCGTACATAAAGAAGGTCTAAACGAGGCAGCAGCACCAGCCAAACCAGAAGCCAAACAAACGAAATCTGGTGGGATAGACTTCGCTCTGGGTAACATCTTTAGGTGTTCATGTTGCACCAACCCCGAAGATGACACTCAGTTAAACTTATTCAACATGGCGAGGGAGCATGCCATGGGGGCTAAAAAGGAAGAAGATCGCAAGGAAGAGGAAAGAAAAGAGGAAGAACGCCAAGGGCAATTGCTCGACATACAAACTGAGCATTCTGAAGAATCCTCGGATACAGTAACCATCGTTGACGCAGGTGGTATTAGCACTTCTTGGTTTGACGACGAGTCCCTCCAGAGAGGCATGGTGGGAATTCTCCAGGGTGAAGAGATTGAATTTTGGAATGGTATTTTGATTAAATATCTTGCTCCAATCGATGACACAAAAGATAAAGCGAGAATAGCCGATGACTTGAAGGCGCTTAGAGACAAGGTTGTCTTGGCGTTCTTCATGATCAACGCAATGTTTGTGCTGGTTGTTTTCCTGCTGACCTTGAAGAACGAATATATTAATGTGAGATGGCCATTTTCCGTCAGCGTTAGCTTCACGTATATAGAAGACGTCAGTGAGGTATGTACGAACAAAATATAGGAGCATTTCTTGTTTATAGGTTAGGTCGTTAGGATATGTCCAAACATCCTTTGGTTATAGGTTAGGATATACAAAGAATACTTGGGACTGGAACCTATAGGCTTCGTATTCTTGATTCTCTTCGCCTCATTGCTTCTGATCCAATTCGTGGCGATGATCATCCATAGATTGCAGACTTTTATGCAGATAGTTGCTAACACAACCATCAACTTCAATCTCTTTGATAGAGCGGTAAGTCTAGCTTTTTAAAGATCCACACAGAGGGAAGAATTTATTCGATACAACACGAATATCTTTGAGTGAAGAATATCACTCAAAGATATTGCATTGAAAGGAATTACGTCTATTTTAAGCGATACGTACGTATACTTTTGGGTCAAGAAACTGTTTGTTCGTTGAATCATGTATATTTTGCACCCAAGATGTTCCAAGTATTACGTTTTCTTGTTTTGAGTATGAAGGAACTGCTTGAAAGGAATTACGTCTGTTTTAAGCGATACGTACGTATACTTTTGGGCCAAGAAACTGTTTGTTCGTTGAATCATGTATATTTTGCACCCAAGATGTTCCAAGTATTACGTTTTCTTGTTTTGAGTATGAAGGAACTTCTTGAAAGGAATTACGTCTGTTTTAAGCGATACGTACGTATACTTTTGGGTCAAGAAACTGTTTGTTCGTTGAAGCATGTATATTTTGCACCCAAGATGTTCCAAGTATTACGTTTTCTTGTTTTAAGTATGAAGGAACTTCTTGAAAGGAATTATGTCTGTTTTAAGCGATACGTACGTATACTTTTGGGTCAAGAAACTATTTGTTCGTTGAAGCATGTATATTTTGCACCCAAGATGTTCCAAGTATTACGTTTTCTTGTTTTAAGTATGAAGGAACTGCTTGAAAGGAATTACGTCTGTTTTAAGCGATACGTACGTATACTTTTGGGTCAAAAAACTATTTGTTCGTTGAAGCATGTATATTTTGCACCCAAGATGTTCCAAGTATTACGTTTTCTTGTTTTAAGTATGAAGGAACTGCTTGAAAGGAATTACGTCTGTTTTAAGCGATACGTACGTATACTTTTGGGTCAAAAAACTATTTGTTCGTTGAAGCATGTATATTTTGCACCCAAGATGTTCCAAGTATTACGTTTTCTTGTTTTAAGTATGAAGGAACTGCTTGAAAGGAATTACGTCTGTTTTAAGCGATACGTACGTATACTTTTGGGTCAAAAAACTATTTGTTCGTTGAAGCATGTATATTTTGCACCCAAGATGTTCCAAGTATTACGTTTTCTTGTTTTAAGTATGAAGGAACTGCTTGAAAGGAATTACGTCTGTTTTAAGCGATACGTACGTATACTTTTGGGTCAAAAAACTATTTGTTCGTTGAAGCATGTATATTTTGCACCCAAGATGTTCCAAGTATTACGTTTTCTTGTTTTAAGTATGAAGGAACTGCTTGAAAGGAATTACGTCTGTTTTAAGCGATACGTACGTATACTTTTGGGTCAAAAAACTATTTGTTCGTTGAAGCATGTATATTTTGCACCCAAGATGTTCCAAGTATTACGTTTTCTTGTTTTAAGTATGAAGGAACTGCTTGAAAGGAATTACGTCTGTTTTAAGCGATACGTACGTATACTTTTGGGTCAAAAAACTATTTGTTCGTTGAAGCATGTATATTTTGCACCCAAGATGTTCCAAGTATTACGTTTTCTTGTTTTAAGTATGAAGGAACTGCTTGAAAGGAATTACGTCTGTTTTAAGCGATACGTACGTATACTTTTGGGTCAAGAAACTGTTTATTCGTTGAAGCATGTATATTTTTCACCCAATTGATGTGAACGTCTTACTCTTTTTATATGTAGAAGAATAACATTTTCTTCGTCAGAGCAAAATATACTCAACATAAACATACTAAACTCTTAAATCGTAAGAATAACTAACCGTTGAAACAATTATATTAAAATTCTAATTAGAATAAAATATTATTTGGATGGAAAAAAAATCCTCTTCGTGCTACACTGTATACTCAAGAATATTTTTTCTTGATATCCAAGAAGTTAAAGTGTAATGCAACTGCACAGAGAGCACTCTACTCTGTGCAGTTGCATTACACTTTAACTTCCAGGCTGACAAGCTAACAGAGGAGGAAATAGTGAAAATGGATCCTGTAAAATTCGTGAAGAAGCTTCAAAAGCTCAAAGGCACCGATGACAACGACGAAGACGATGATGACTTGATGAATGCACCACCAGCAAGGAGACCGACCATATTCCGGTTACAGAAGAACGCCCAAAGGCAGAAGCAAGGTACCAATGACCTGGAACAGGCATTCCATCGAAGAACTGAGGAAAAACAAAGTATGTTCATTTGTTTTTTTTTATGAAGACGTTGTTGATCCATTGTTGATCCATTCGTCTTGCAGATAACAAAGGACCCTTGCCCAGAAAAACCTTGGACGCTATAGTTAGAAGGAAATCCGTTGTGAAACAAATGAAATCCGTGGCTTTTAGTCAACATCCATTTGGTTCGAACCAAGGGCAACTCAATAGAGGTTATGTTCATAACGAAGGTGATGCTCAAGAGATGATGTTTTGAATGTATTTCTTCTTATGATTATATATATATAGTATTTATTTATCGGACTTATTGTTGTGTTGTTATTACCCAAATCATTTTATTAAATAAGTATTAAATTTATTACAAATACAGCTTTTTGAGATTTTCTCCATTTGTTCGTTTTTCTTGCAACAGCAGTCATATCTGTAATCATATAAGACGCGATATCATATAAAATGAAAAATAGCACAGACATTTCTATATATAAACAAATACCAAGCACCAAATTCTAGATAAGCATGATCGAACAACCGGATGCTGCAGATAAAAAGATTATTTATCAGAGTTTACATCACAATCCTTTTAGCTAATTTGTTCCAGGTATTATTAAATTAATCGTAATGCCGAATTTTAATCATAAATAAGGGATTTGACGAAACAATAAGAGGCACGTTGAATTTTATAATATTACCAAGATTATTTATCAGGGAAAAAAACATTTATAGTGCTACACGAACATCCTAATACCTTTGAGTAGGTACAATAAAAATACACAACAAACAGTATCTTCGATTTAACGAGATAAAATTTATAGCCTAGATTAGGTCGCCATATACAGCACCCAAATTAAGAACAATTGAAAACATGCGAAACGAAAACGATCTTCGATATCTAATCTTTAGTTATCAATCATTTCTTCTAGATAGATTAAAACAGTACCACAGAGGCTGTAAACTGTTAAACATTACTGAGGTAACATGTCTTTTTTGTATTTATATCCATGAAAAGTTAATTTGACAAGAAAATGGACTATGATGAACTTGAGCCTTTGAATCCAATGTAAGTAGCTTCGGAATTAATTATTTCGATTGATATATATGAATTATTATTATATTATTATTATTATTATTATTATTATTATTATTATTATTATTATTATTATTATTATTATTATTATTATTATTATTATTATTATTATTATTATTATTATTATTATTATTATTATTATTATTATTATTATTATTATTATTATTATTATTATTATTATTATTATTATTATTATTATTATTGTATCTTCTCGAACTTTTAAAGTCGTCCAGAACAAGAACAGAAGAAATGGGATGTATTTCAAGACCCACCTGTACAGGAAGCTACAGGTTCCACTGTAAAGACAAAATTTATCGATTTTGGCGAAAAATTCGGTAAAATTTTCTCTTATTTCATCGCGTTTACCGTTGTGTTGGGTGGGGCGGTGGTATCAAAAGGGTCGTTACTTTTCATGACTTCACAACTCGGTGATAGTAAGAAGCCTTACTGTAACAAAGACTTAGGTAAGTATTTAATGCACAAATTGCCAAATATAATGCAATTTTCAACTTTATACTTAATAATACTTACTTCTAGATAGAAATAAGCAGTTTGTTGTCACATTACCAATTGAAGAGAAGGTAGCATGGATGTGGATGCTGATGTTCACTTTTTTCGTACCACAAGTTGGCACGATCATCAAATCAATCAGGATCATGTTGTACAAATCATGGAAAGTTCCGACGTTTCCCCAAATTGCTGTTGTATTTTTGAGCGAATCTTTATCGACCATTGGTAATGCGTTACTGGTGTACGTCATCTTACCACGGTTGGATGTCATCAAAGGTCTTATGTTGACGAATGCGTTCTGTTTTGTACCGGCTGTTCTAAGTAAGTTTAGTTATACAGGGTCCTGCATCCAAAAAAAAGGCAGCCAAATGTCTAAAGAAAGATATATCACACTATTAGACCTATTGAAATCCGTACGCTGGTTTGTGAGATATAGAGAGACGAAAAATCGAGAGACAACAATCAACTTTCCAGACTCTAATAATCACTTTTATGGTACATAATTGCCATTTTTCATTGGGGAGGGTTGTCGAATATATGTCGATCTGTACAGCTGGACACGCACCCTCTTACACACTATTAGACTTATTGAAATCCGTACGCTGGTTTGCGAGATATAGAGAGACGAAAAATCGAGGGACAAAAATTGACATCCCAGCAAATATTGTAGACTGAACTGTAGGACCCTGTAGATTGGCTAATCAATTAGTTGTTGAGACAAGACAATCTATTCTCAATTCTTTTAGCGTTAACAACAAAACTATACGGAATGTTTGGTCCATCAAGATTAGACAGAACCACAAGGAATAACAACGCGAGCGATCCTGATATCTTCCTGAAATTCTCTCTGGATTTCTTGGCCATACTAATCCAAGGAACGGTCTTCTTCGTGTGGCCTCTAGTGGAAGGTGATCCAGTTCTTTGGTGTATTCCAGCAGCTGCTTTCTGTATTTCATGTGGCTGGTGGGAAAACTTCACATTCGACTATGAAAAACTTCAAAAAGGCTGGTTGAGAGACATCACTAAAGCAAATAGAAGATTCTCCAATAGCAGATATTTTACGTATGTCTTCGTGGCAGCTTGGAAATGCGTCTTGTTCTTCGTCTGCATGGTTTTAGCAGAGCTGTGGATGACTGGGGAGGTGGACCATCTATTTGATTACTTTACCACGACGTTCAATCCACGTAATCTGACCATAGAAGAGATTCCTCCGCGGATATTCGCGGATTCCATCGATCTGATCGATCTAATCCCCAACGGCCACGTCATACTAGAAGCTGACTACCTAACTCCGGTCTGGTTATTCATAATCTGTTTCGGGTCTACGTATTTATCATACGCCTTCGGTAAATTCGCGTGCAAAATATATATCCAAGAGTTCTCGTATTCTTTTGCTATAAACTTGGTCGTACCGGTTACAATATCAGGATTAATAGCAATGTGTGCGCGCTACCATAGTAACGAATGTGCGTTTACCAACAACATACCGCCGTATTTATTCTTCAACGCTCCAACGATGAGTTACTTGAACGATTTCATTGGACAACAACACTCTTGGATTTGGTTGTTTTGGCTTTTGTCGCAAGCGTGGATCACGTGGCATCTTTGGGTGCCTAAATGCGAGCGTCTTGCCAAAACGGAGAGGTTGTTTGTGCGACCAATGTATGAACCATTCGTCATCGACCAAGATTTAGCTATGAATCGGAGAATTTTAGATGACCCGCCAAAGCAAGGGCATAAGCAGGACGACCTGCAAATACTACAAGGGCTTTTGGATTTGGAGCAGAATAAAAAACCAAAACCGTTAACGGCGATAACCGAAGAAGACACCGTTAGCAGGATCTATGCTTGTGGAACCATGTGGCACGAAACCAAAGAGGAGATGATGGAGTTCTTAAAGTCGATCATCAGGCTGGATGAAGACCAGTGCGCTCGGCGTATCGTCAAAGCTTATTTGGACTACCCAATACCAGATTATTACGAGTTAGAAAGTAAGTCGGTCAGTAACTTCCAGAACAATAAGTAAAAATTAATAATTCTTTTCCTGTCTTTGGATTTTTCTGCTACGCTTCTCTCATCTTATATTTCTCACTATAAGGCTTCATCCAATAACCTCCATATCTTTGATTACCATTTCAGCTCATGTCTTCTTTGATGATGCCTTTGTAAGGAAGCATCAGGACGATCCTGACCCTCAAATGAACGACTACGTCCGCGACCTAATCGAGGCTGTGGACGAAGCCGCTTCAAACGTCCATGAAACTAATATTAAAGTACGACCACCGGTGAAATACCTGACACCGTACGGTGGAAGATTAGTCTGGACCCTCCCAGGAAAAACCAAAATGATCGCCCACCTCAAAGACAAGAAATTGATCAGGCCGAAAAAACGCTGGTCGCAAGTCATGTACATGTACTACCTATTAGGCCATAGACTTATGGCTAGAGACGACATAGACGAACGCCAGAAGACCCTAAGATCCAATAACACCTATATATTAGCTCTGGATGGAGATATCGATTTTCAACCGAAGGCCGTACGTCTCCTGGTGGACTTGATGAAGAAAGACATGTCGTTAGGAGCTGCTTGTGGACGAATTCACCCTATAGGAAACGGACCAATGGTGTGGTACCAAATGTTCGAGTATGCCATTGGTCATTGGATGCAGAAAGCAACGGAGCACGTCATTGGTTGCGTTCTCTGTAGTCCTGGTTGTTTCTCTTTGTTCAGAGGTGCCTCTTTGATGGACTTGAGTGTTATGAGAAAATACGCCACGAAATCTTCGGAAGCCTTACACTACGTTCAGTTCGATCAGGGTGAAGATCGATGGTTATGTACTTTATTGCTCCAGAGAGGTTACAGGGTGGAATATTCCGCTGCTTCAGATGCTTACACCCATTGTCCGGAAGGTTTCAATGAGTTCTTTAACCAACGCAGGAGATGGATGCCTTCGACCACCGCTAATATCTTTGATTTGTTGTTGAGTGCGCAGAAAACAAGGAAGATCAATAATAATATATCGCAGTTATATATCTTCTATCAGATGTTTTTGATGTTGGGCACCATATTGGGACCTGGAACGATATTTTTGATGTTGGTCGGTGCTTTCGTCGCAGCTTTTCAACTTGACCAGTGGTCGAGCTTTATGTGGAACGTCGTACCTATTTTGATCTTCGTTTTGACGTGTTCTCTGTTCACCAATGACAAAATCCAGGTGAGTTGTGTGATTGCATGAAATTGAAGTGAGTCAGTTAGAAGTATGGTTTTATAAAACTATATCTTTTAGTTGTTCGTCGCTGGTGTTATAAGTGGTCTATACAGCTTAATCATGATGGCGGTCCTAGTTGGTGTCATACTCCAAATCAACAGTGATGGCTTAATGGCGCCATCATCACTGTTCTTCTTCTGCATCGCCGCGCAATTCATAATAGCAGCTATTCTCCACCCCAAAGAGTTTAACTGTTTGAAGTATGGTATCGTTTATTACGTCACCGTTCCCTGCATGTACATGATCCTCGTCATATACTCTGTCTTCAACATGAACAACGTCTCCTGGGGTACCCGCGAAGTCACCGTAGTAAAAGAAGGTCCAAACGAGCCAGCAGCACCAACCAAGCCAGAAGCTAAACCAGAAGTCAAACAAACGAAATTCTACGGGTCGAAGAATGATGACACCTCTGGTGGGATACAGATCGCTCTGGGTAACATCATCAAGTGTTTATGGTTCACCAAACCCGAAGATAACACTCAGTTAAATTCGATCATGGCGAGGTTGGATGCCATGGAGGCTAAAAAGGAAGAAGATCGCAAGGAAGAAGAAAGGAAAGAAGAAGAAAGACAGGAACAATTACTCGACCTACAAACTGAGCATTCCGAAGAATCCTCTGATACTGTAAGCATCGTTGACGCAGGTGGTATTAGCACTTCTTGGTTTGACGACGAGTCCCTCCAGAGAGGCATGGTGGGAATTCTCCAGGGTGAAGAGATTGAATTTTGGAATGGTATTTTGGATAAATATCTTGCTCCGATCGATGACACCAAGGATAAAGCTAGAATAGCCGATAACTTGAAGGCGCTTAGAGACAAGGTCGTTTTGGCGTTCTTCATGATCAACGCAATGTTTGTGCTGATTGTTTTCCTGCTGACTTTGAAGAAGGAATTTATCAATGTGAAATGGCCGTTTTCCATCAAAGCTAACTTTACTTATATAGAAGACGCCAATGAGGTAAGTACGAATTAAATATAGACGCATTTCTTGTTTATAGGTTAGGTCGTTAGGATATGTCCAAACATCCTTTGGTTATAGGTTAGGATATACAAAGAATACTTGGAACTTGAACCTATAGGCTTCGTATTCTTGATTCTCTTCGCCTCATTGCTTCTGATCCAATTCGTGGCGATGGTCATCCACAGATTGCAGACTTTTATGCAGATAGTTGCTAACACAATCATCAACTTCAATCTCTTTGATAGAGCGGTAAGGCTATGATCCTTTTTTAAAGATCTAGTTTTTTAAAGGTCTAGTTTTTTAAAGATCTAGTTTTTTAAAGATCTATCTTTTTAAAGATCCAGTTTCATGACACTTTAACTTCCAGGCTGATAACCTAACAGAGGAAGAAATAGTCGAGATGGATCCTGTAAAATTCGTGAAGAAGCTTCAAAAGCTCAAAGGCGCCGATGACAGCGACGAAGACGATGATGACCTGATGAATGCACCACCAGCAAGAAGACCGACCATATTCCGGTTACAGAAGAGCGCCCAAAGGCAGAAGCAAGGTACCAATGACCTGGAAGAGGCTTTCCGGCGAAGAACTGCGGTTGCACAAGGTATTTCCACTTGTTTTTTGGTGAAAATGTTGTTGACCCATTGTTGATCCATCCGTCTTGCAGATTACAAAGGACCATTGCCCAGAAAAACCTTGGATGCTATCGTTAGAAGGAAAACAGTTGTGGAAAACAGGAAATCCGTTGCTTTTAGTCAACATCCGTTTATTTTGAACCAAGGGCAGCTCAATAGAGGTTATGTTCATGACGAAGCTGATGCTTAAAAGATAATGTTTTGAATGTACTTCTTCTTTGATTATATATAGTATTTATTTATCAGACTTATTGTTGTGTTGTTATTACTTTCTTGTTGTGTTGTTGAGTGTATATTTAACGTAGCACATATATAGTGTACTTATTGATTCAAGAAAAGAATTAAACTCAGAAACCGAATATTAATATTTGGTGGGGTTTCCCTTTGATATAATTACTGCTCGCAATCTTCGTTCGATGGAATTAATCAGTTTTGTCAATTATGTAGTTGATGTTATACTTTGAGACCGTATGTTTAATACACAAATTGAAATAAAACATCATCATTCGTATCAAAATTTGAAAAAAAACCAGAGATTAGCCGTTATTAGCAATATAATTGTTTGTTAGACTGTCTCTCATTGTTTTATTGGATGTGTCATAAAGATTTTTTTAGAAAAGATATGATCTATTTCTAGTAGCTAAACAGTGCCAGTCCCAGTCTTATCGGCCATCGAACAGTTTATTGCTGATAGTAAAACATCGCAAAGAAAATTAAATTCCTATGTTAATCACATGAGGAACCAGATAACAACGGTAATATAATATTCAATTAAGAAGGGCTACAATACATGCTGTAATATGCAACAAAAGATGAATCACAGCACTTCTACGACCACCACAGCCAATCACAGCTACACCAAATCGCCCTGCCAATCAAGTGTTTCCATTAAGCATTAGAAAGAAATAAACGCATGAACATTCATGTTCTTTCCTATATTTTCTAGAAGTGTTCTCAACCTAATCAATGGAAAAATATCATAAAAACTAGTCATCAAAATTATCGAAAATTTACACAACACAAACTGTTGTTTTTACTGAACTTATCGGAACGGTAGCATGGGCTACTTGAGCGAAATCTTATCTGCATTATTTTTTCCTCTAACGACGTTATTTATCTCATTCAAAAACTGCAGTATCTAATCATATCCGATTTTTTTTTATTGTTCTATCAGCGGATGTATATTTTTCCAAGCACCCTCCTCAGTATGGCACCGGATCCAAAACGTGCATTATCATGTTCTGTTACTGAGCAATCAAAAAGCAATGGATGCTAGAGAATCGTATGGAACCCAATATGGGGAAGATGACTTACCACCACATCTGTAAGTAACTAAAAGTCCCTAAGCTACTACTTACAACATAATGCTATTATATTTGTTAGTCGAAGAGCTCAAGAACGAAAAGAATGGGATATATTTGAAGATCCACCCATTGTGGTCCCAACAGGGTCCATGGTGGAAACAAAATGGATAGATTTTGGGGAAAAGGCTGGAAAAGTTCTGGCTTATATATTGTCTTTTATAATGGTGTTAGGAGGAGCTGTCATTTCGAAAGGAACACTAATGTTTATGACTTCACAACTTGGACGTTACGAGAAACCTTATTGCAACGAATTTTTAGGTAAGCATGGATATATTTCATACAAAACCGTGTTATTTTTCTTTTTCTGGAGGTAAGTTTGACTGTTAGTCAAATGCAAAAATGCAGGTACTTATCGATATCAAATCAACGCATGTTATCAACTATAATAGGCATCACGTCGTTCATAGAGATTAGCAAGTGTTCTAACCTCATTTCCAAACACTTACCCAATAAAACAAAGATTAAACACTAATTTTTTTTTGAGATTTCCTGTTATTAAAACTTCCACGATAAAGTTATGATATTATCTCACAATTACAAGTAAATAACAACCTTTTTTTCTGTTAACTCTCTCAGATAGGAACCGTCACTTTGCTGTAAACGAATTACCACAACTGGAGAAGATAGCATGGATCTGGGTCCTGGTTTTTACGTATGCCGTTCCCCAGTTAGGAACATTTTTGAGATCGCTGCGAATGGTGCTATACAAAGCTTGGGATTTCCCGAAATTCCACCAATTCGCCAAGGTCTTCCTGACGGAGACTTGCTCAGCTGTTGGAAATGGAATTTTGGTATTTGCGGTCCTTCCTGTCTTGGATGTGGTCAAAGGTGTGATGTTGTTTAATGGATTCTGTATAATACCAGCTATTTTGAATTTGGCGGTTGAAGTCAAAACGAATACTAATGAAAATCGGATAGGTATACAGGATTTGTTGATCCAAAAGTGTTTGGACTTCTTGGCTATTGTCATACAAGCTTCGGTGTTCATCGTTTGGCCTATCTTGGAGAATGATTCGAATTTATGGTTGATATCAGCGGCAGCTGTCTTGATATCGCTTGGTTGGTGGGAGAACTATATCCCAAGATCTTCCCAAGTACCCTTCCTCGAGAACCTAACCAAAAACAATAGGAAATTCACTGAGGATCGTTATTTTACATACCTCATCGTCTCCATATGGAAGTGTGCTGTTTTCCTTGGAACAATGCTCGTTATAATGAACACCAAGATGGATGTTGCAATACTCTTCGATGACTTCCTCGAAGCATTCGAACCACACGCAATTAACATAACAGAAGTCGCAGGAACTTATTTCACCGAAGAACTACAAGACGCCATAGAAGTAGGTGGAGGAACAACCATAACAAGCGATAACCTAACACCAGTTTGGCTCTTCATAATATCAATGTCTTCCTCCTACCTAAGCTACATCTTCGGTAAATTCGCCTGCAAAACCTATCTCCACCAGTTCTCGTACGCGTTCGCCATCAACTTGACCGTCCCAGTTGCTGTGACTGGATTGATAACAATGTGCGCACTCCACATAGAAGACCCTTGCACTTATTCCTCCACAATACCGCCATATCTATTCTTCAACTCACCACCAATGTACAAGTTGAAGGATTTCCTCGGTCAGCAATACTCCTGGATATGGATCTTCTGGTTGGTGTCACAAGCTTGGATAACTAGCCATATCTGGAGCCCGAAATGCGAGAAAATGGCCAAAACTGAAAGGTTATTCGTCAGGCCGATGTACGAAGGTTTTTTGATCGACCAGGATTTGGCCATGAACAGGAGGATACACGATGCTCCGACCCATCGGATTAAAGACAAGAAAAACGCTGGTGTTACTCGCATTGAGGATGATGATGATACATACGAAGAGTTAGAAGCTGGGAATATCGTCGAAGGCGAAGACATCATTCCTCAAATATACGCTTGTGCGACCATGTGGCATGAGACTCGCGAGGAGATGATGGAATTCTTAATGTCGATCTTGCGGATGGATCAAGACTACTGCGCGAGGAAAATCGTCAAGTCTCTTAATTACAAAGTGAAGGATTATTACGAATTTGAGAGTGAGTTTGGGAAAAAGTATCAACAGTCTATTGGTACTAATTTAAAATCATTTCAGCTCATATCTTCTTTGATGACGCGTTCAAACGCAAGAAGGGGCAGCCTCCTCAAGTCAACGAGTACGTCCGGGACCTGATCAAATGTGTCAACGTCGCTGTCAGGGAAATCCACAAGCAGGGTGTCATCTTGAAACCACCTCAACTATCCACGACTCCTTATGGTGGCCAGTTGGAGTGGATCTTGCCTGGAAAAACGAAGATGATCGCCCATCTTAAGGATTCCCAGAATATCAGGAAGAAGAAACGGTGGTCACAGATCATGTACATGTACTACCTTCTTGGTTTCAAGTATGTATTATAACATTCTCGCCTTTCCTATTCACACCTTTGCTACTTTTACCATCATATTTCCTTTCTAGATTGATGGCAAATGACAAACTAACCAATCACCAAAAGGTAGCCAAGTCCACACACACCTACATTTTAGCTTTAGATGGCGATATCGATTTCCAACCAAAGGCTGTGCATCTCCTGGTCGACCTGATGAAGAAAGACCTTAGCGTGGGTGCTGCTTGTGGTCGTATCCATCCCTTAGGTTCGGGAGTGATGGCGTGGTACCAAATGTTCGAGTACGCCATCGGTCATTGGTTGCAAAAAGCCACGGAGCACGTCATCGGATGCGTTCTTTGCAGCCCTGGTTGTTTTTCCTTATTCAGGGGCGAAGCCTTGATGGATAGGAACGTTATGAGGAGATATGCGACGGAATCAACTGAAGCTTTACACCACGTCCAGTTTGATCAAGGTGAAGACCGATGGTTGTGCACTTTACTCCTGCAAAGAGGCTATCGGGTGGAGTATTCAGCTGCTTCTGATGCTTACACGCATTGTCCAGAAGGGTTTAGCGAGTTTTTTAAGCAGAGGAGACGGTGGATGCCTTCAACAACCGCTAATATTTTCGATCTATTGGCAACGGCGAAGGCGACAATCAAAGCCAATAATAATATATCGAAATTATACATCGTTTATCAATTGGCACTGATGGTGGGAACAGTTCTTGGACCAGGTACGATCTTTCTTATGTTGGTGGGTTCGTTCGTAGCGGCTTTCCAGATGTCCCAGTGGGACAGCTTCATGTGGAACTTGATCCCAATTCTGATCTTCATGGTGATTTGCGCGGCGTTTTCGAATGATGACGTCCAGTTGTTTGTGGCGGCCATCCTCAGCGGTGTCTACAGCTTGGTTATGATGGCCGTTCTCGTCGGAGTGATTCTTCAGATTAACAACGATGGAATTCTAGCGCCTTCCTCCTTGTTCTTCTTCTGCGTGGCTGGTGAGATGATAATAACAGCCCTTATGCACCCTAAAGAATTAAACTGTTTGAAATTCGGCGTTGTTTATTACGTGACGGTACCATGCATGTACATGATCTTAGTTATTTACTCCGTGTTCAATATGAACAACGTCTCGTGGGGAACAAGAGAGACGGTGGATCCCGAAAAAGAAGGCCAGAAGGATGAAAAGAAAGACAAACCAAATACCATGAACAAGATTTTCAGATTTCTCGGTGCCGGTGAAGAAACAGCTGGAGGTATTGAGGTTTCGCTGGGGAACCTTTTCAGGTGTTTGTGCTGCACCCTATCGGAGAACGTTCCTTTGAAGAAGGTGCTAGAAAAAATCGATAAACTGGAGAAGAAGCTAGACCTCAAAGAACAAGAAGAAAAGAAGGAGAAGGAGAAGGAGAAGGCAAATGATAATAAATCTCGAGAATCCGAAACGCACGAGGAGATGAACGATCCTTTATACGGTGGGACGATGTGGTATCACGATGACTTCTTTGAGAACAACCACGTGGAGTTCATCAAGGACGAAGAGGTGAAATTCTGGGAGGGGATGATCGAAAGCTACCTGAAACCAATTGAACAATCCGATAAGGAACAAGACGATATGAAGAAAGATTTGAAGAACTTAAGGGATAAAATGGTTATCGCCTTTTTCATGATCAACGCGATATTCGTGCTGACTATATTCTTGTTAACACTGAAGAAAGATATCATCTTCATCCCGTGGCCGTTGTCGCCCAAGTCTAATTTTACCTACATTACAGACAGCGATGAGGTTAGTCTTGATAGATCTTATGGTGTCAGGTATTGGGATAAGTGCTTGGCCAAACTTTACGTTGATTTTTGACAGAAGAGATGCCTGTTTTGATCACAGCATAGCAGGGGACTTATATTCACCTAATACCTGACACCCTTATAAAACTTTTATTTTATGACTTCCTTTGTTTATCTAGATCCGCATCTATAAAGATTATCTTCAACTGGAACCAATAGGTATTTTATTCGTGGTGGCCTTTGCAGTTCTTCTTATTGTCCAGTTTATAGCAATGCTGATACATAGGTTGCAAACCTTCTGCCAAATTATTTCCAACACCTCCCTGAATATCTTCAAAAAACCAGTAAGTCCACTCCATACTTTCATCAACGTCTTCTAATCATCAACGTCTCCTAATCATCAATCATTTCGTAGGTCAAAAGCGTGGATGTTGATGAACTCTTCGACGATGACCCAGTGAAATTTGTCACGAGGATTATGAAGAACAACGAAGACGATCCAGAGGCTAATCTACCACCAGAGAGGAGACCTACAATTCACCATCTCATAAACCGTAGACCTGGAAATTTGGTCACTAATCTGGAGGATAATTTCCATAAGAATCTGAACGCTGAAGAGCTACCGGGAATTCCCAGACAAACCATGGCCAAGCTGCAAGCGCGACGAAGAGAAACTCAATTTAAAGGAAGGGAATCACAGGCTCCAAGGATCTCCTCAATGCCTAGACCATCACAGTCTCCAAGAACCTTCTCAATGTCAAGACCATCACAGGTTCCAAGGACATCATCAATGCCTAGACCGTCTTCAGCCATTGCTCCCAGGACGTCAGTCATCAGGAATAACGCAGACGTCAATAGTTTTAATAACAATAGACAGAATCACGTCAATTCTGTATCATTTGACAATCCGTCATTTGTGGGCGATACTGACGAGTTTGGTGCGTGAAAATGTATCAATGTATTATTATATTATTTATTTATTATCAATTATATTATCAACGAATAGAATATGAATCGAAAGACTTTCTCGAACCTTTATTCCTAAATGTATAAAAGACAGTAACAACAACAACAATCCGCATGATTCTAGAACAATTCGAAAACAAATGAGGAGAGAAAGTATTAGATAAAAATCGAAAACGTCCGCGGCATCACTTAGAGCCCTTCTTCTTATTGCTACAAGCACAGCTGCTCTTCTTTGGACTCACTTTCGAAGCTTGCTGTTTAACCCCTTTCCTTGACTCAGTCCCTGAACAGACCTGATGTCTTGGTCCTGTTCTAAACTGCACTCTTTCACCAGTTCGCAGGCTTTCAGCAGTTTGCTGTTTAGTGCTGACTTGCTGTTTCTGAACAGCGAATTGTGGGAATGGGGGCATCATCTGGTTATTGACAGGCGTAGCGTATTGAATGGAAGGGCTCAAAAATGGATTATACTGTGACATTGGATACTGAGGTGGAGTCTGTGGTCGATTTGGCTGACAGATGTTGCCATAATCGCATTCGCAGCTATGATTGATGCAGCGGCACGGTATGGCAACGGCGCAAGGAGGGAGCATGTTCCCATAGCTATAGCCACTTAGCAGGTAAGGAAACGATTCTTGGACCATGGGTGGCATCGGAATACCCATCTCACAGCAGGCGCGCATTTGGTACCCCAGATGGCTGAGGTCTTCAGCGGCAGTTGCATACTGAAAATGATAAAGAAGAAGTTATGCTGCCGCACCTTGTAGTTTGAAAGATCAGTTATTTAGTTTCAAAGATCATGTATTTAGTTTTGAAGATCAGATATTTAGTTCGGTTAGCCTCGTACTTACTTCTGTTGAACTACTGTGCTGTCTGCGGCTGTCTTCGTCAGACAATGCCATCGGTTCTGTTCCTGGATTGGCATACCCTTGGGAACTAGCCTGGAAGCTAGCCTGCCTCTTCAGTTCCAATGTTTGATCCCTCGGTCTGGCTACTGGTGCTGAATCCGGTCGTTTTGATGCAGCCAATGATGGTGTGTCTCTGCTTGATGTTGTCGTAAATCCATCCACAGATCCAGCAACCCCAGGAACCTCCATGTGCTGTGCAGTGTCCTTACCACGATTCTTCAAATAAAAAAAAAAACACCATATAACTACCCCACAAATACAGCCTCTACTATCTTCATCTACTGCTAGACAGATTTGCCAATGTTCCAAATACTTACATGGAGACATCCTGGTCTCTTCTTTCGCATCTTGGTCTTCATGATATCGTAAATGACACGCTGCACGTGCATCTGGCTCATCATATGACCCTGGTAGTCTTCCACGGTCTCAATTAAGGTCCTTCTTGCGAATTTCGCAACGTCGATGGCCCTGTTCTTCTCATCCTCGAGTTTCTGGCACAGCTCGACTCTGATCGCCTTTTCATCTTCAAGTTGTCCCTCGAGTGCCATCACACGGTTCAAGGACTGGTTTTCGATGACCTGATTCTTTTGATCTTCGAGTTTCTGGCATAGCTCGACTCTGATGGCTTGCTCCTCTTCAAGTTGTTCTTCAAGGGCCACCACACGGCTCAAGGACTGGTTTCGGATGGCCTGATTCTCCTCATCTTCGAGTTTCTGGCACAGCTCGACTCTGATGGCTTTTTCCTCTTCCAGTTGTCCTTCGAGCGCCATCACGCGATTCAAGGACTCGTTTCTGGTCTCCAGGAGCTGAACGCACATGGTCTCCAAGTTGTCCATCTTGCGTTCGAGTCGCACTTTCGTCGTTTGCATTTTCTGGTAAAAGTGTCGTTTAGGAAATTTGGCAAATCTGTCTCTGATGGTTTATCTTATGGTGTAGAGATGTGCAAAGCCAAATGTGGAAAGCCAAAAGTGTGAAGCCAAATATGCAAAGCCAAATGTGCAAAACCAAATGTGCAAAGCCAAAAGTGCAAAGCCAAATGAGCAAAGCCAAATGTGAAAAACTAAACGTGTAAAGCTAAAATTACCTCGATTTTTAATGCAGTCTCCTGCGTTAGCTCCTGCTGCTTCTCCAGTTCTCTCTCTGTACGTATCAGCTTCTCCTCAGTTTTCTTGAGTTCAGCTTGAGCAGTCCTCAACGTGTCTAGTTGTTGATTCTGGTCTTCGATTATTTTCTCCAATTCAACCACTCTCTGTTTTTCCATGTCCAGCGCAGGCCTGAAAAAGGTATTTCACGGAAGCATGCGACATAGCTTGCTCCCAAGGCCGGTCCAGAATACTTACAGTAGTTCTTCAATCCTAGCTTCTAAATCTGTGATCCTAATACCACAATCAAAGACTGGAGCCTGATCTTCTGTCATATCACCGGAACTTTGCATCTGCTCAACTGTATTATCCATCACCTTCTCTCGCATGATGGCGTTCTCCTGCTCCTGCAGGCGTATCTCTTCATCCTTCGATATCAATTGTTCATTCAGCGATTTGATGACAAGGTCTTGTTGTTGCCTGAATTCTTCTAGTGCGGCCAGGTTCATCTCTTGTTCTTCCAGTGAAGTTTGCAATTCAGCAATCATGGCGTTAAGCTTGCCTTTGTCTTCAGAACGTGCTTCGCTGTTCTTGCTGAGGTTCTGAGAGACATTGGCCATCTCCTTCTTCAAAGTTTCGATCTTCTTAGCTTCGGCGACATGGCAATCCTTTAGTTTTTGGTTGGCTTCGTCCAGTTTACCCTGGAGATTCTTACATTCTGTTCTCAATCGGTTGATTTCGCGTTCAGCTTCCTTGTTTTGCTTCTCCTCGGCGTCTCGTAGCTTCTGGCTGAGGACTTGAATCACCTCCGAGGATTTCCTCTCCCTGTCCTTGGTTTTCTTTAGTTTCTCGGATAAATCTTCGGTGGACAGGTGTTTTTCGAATGCTTTCGCCGCTGCTGCTTTCTCCTTCTTTTCCTTGTCGACATCGCGTTTTAACTGTTCGATTTCTTGTTGGGATCTCCTCAGACTAGACTTGTAATCGTCTAGCTGTTTCTCGTACCTGCCGGTCTTGTTCTTCAACGCCATGAAGCTCTCGTGTTTACTCTTGACCGACTTGGAAAGTTTCGAGTTGGTTTCCGATAGTTTTTTGGTGACGTCCTTGTGCTGTTGAAGTTTCTGCTCGACTTTTTGCTTCTCTTGGTCGAGTTTGGTCTTCTCCTGTTCTAGTTTCTTTTTTTCTTGTTCTTTTTCATGGACGGACTTCGTCAAGGTCATCACGGATTCATTGAGGGAACGGATCTGTTCATCCTTTTCTTGAACGGTCTCGAGACCACGCCCCTTGCAGACGCAAGTGTCATCGCATTTCTGGCTGGCGGTGTCCCCTTTCGCCCTGACAACGTTCCTCTGGCGCTCCTGCTGAAGACACTTGCACAGGAGGCTGTTCTCCTTGGTGAGGGTGGTGAGCTTCGTACTCGACTCGTCAAAGGAGCTCCTGATCTTCTCATATTTCCTCTTGAGCTGCTTCGTCATCGTCACCGCCATGTTCTTGCTTTGGTTTAAGGAGCAAATTTGGGATTTTAATTGGGATACCTCTTCTTCCAATCTGCGTCTCTTCGCTTGCTCAATCTCCAATTCCTAAAACAGAGGTGTGAGGTGATGTGGTGATGAAATGTGGTCAGATGTGATGATGGGATGTTTACGTACCATTAATGGGCTGATGCCACATCTGCACATTGTTCTGCATTCGGCTGGACATAATCCAAAGACTGGTTTCGGCTTTGGTTTTCCAATGATGGTGCTGACACAGCAGCATGCTAGATCTAACCAAATAATTAGAATAGAAGAATTATTTGCTTGTTGATGATGCCTCACTTGATTTTGATGGTTTGTATGGGTCTGTAACCGGTCTAGCAATCTCCGAGGTGCATTTTGCTGGTGCAAGCTTAATGGTCGATCTCTGAATCTTGGTTTTCGATTTTTGTAAGCATATCGGGAACGTGCAATGCGAAGGGGGCATTTTCAATAGCCTAGAAGTAACAATTTGATCAGATAACTCATGGTTTGAACTTTCTGGGTTAACTTAAGACCTTTTACTGTTGATTTTGCTTAGTAATTGTTTCTGTTTTGGTTCATTTTCGTTTCCTGCGTGTTCCGGAGTAGTTTCTGTCACAGTTAAGTCATTTCCGCTGCCATATTTCTGTAACATGAGCATAGAGCGTATTTCGTTTTCGATTTTATCTAGACGATTCGACAGTTTCTATGGAACACACGGCGTTAGACCGGGCTGGTCGCGAAATTTCGGCGGCCATACTCACCACAGACATTCTATAATAGTCGCCGAAACCGTTTCAAGATTTTCAAAGAATTTTTTCTGGTCTAACTTGGAATTTTTTTAACAATACGCGACCATTTTTTGGCACCACTGCTAATTTATCGTGTCCATCGTTCTTGCAGATGGTGAGCCAAGCCCGTGGACCAACAACTATTACAATAACTTTACTTTGACAGTTTGCTGACAGCACATGTTCCGACTGTCTAGATTTTTAATTTGACAGTGTCATATATATTTCAATATTTTTACTTTCCACTCATTTCTTCTACTGAGTGGAACTCAAACACGAGTTTTGGGGTCTCCTGAATCCATTGCAATGATTGCTGAAAATAATAATAATAATGACATCATAATGACAATAAACCAACTCCAAACAATGAAAGAATATCTTAAGTTCCTGATCAGAAACCAGGTGTAGAAAAAACTAATAAAAATCAATTGAACTCGACCGTCCTTGTGCTTGATGATTCACATTTTCTCACTGTGCAGATGTTAAACACCTCTTTAAGAAAAATCAATCCTATAATTAATAATAAAGATTATAATCACGCAATTCACGACTAAAAACGTAATATCTATTTTTATATACATTACACAAGTATTCAATTCTTCACAAGTATACAAAAAAAAAAATCTTCTTTTTTTGCTGATGCGGAGTCTAATGCCCAGGTCAGCTTTCCGTGACGCATATAGATGAAGACGTTATCTAGGCAAGTGTCACATGTGAGAAATAATTACTATCTGGATGGAGTTTTACCTGTACAGAGGTCCTTCTTTTAGTTCTTTTGCACGCATTCCGCGTGCAGGCGTTAACTGTACTTAAACTATGTGACTGTCACTTCGTACTAGTAAATGCATGCGTGAATTCGTCTTGTATAGTTAATTAAGTAGAGCGATGTCAGGCAGTTTATTTACAGATTAATAAAATCCAAGAAAACGTATCGCTTTTCTGTGTCTGTTTTGTTGCACCATTTCTTTGCCATTAACACAGAAATATGTTAGTGGCAGTGTGTAGAACATATCTAAGATTACATCCATACACAAACAAGAAGTTAACACTATAATAGCAGACGTTATGATATCTGTTATCCATCAATATGACATAATAACACATCACAAAGCAAGCCAATACGCCGTAATAATTACAGATTTTAGTCAAAACCATGGTCAAGTTGTGTACCTTGGATACTTCCTCAAATGTTATTCCTAAACCGTGCGTAAATCGCGTAAAAAATACACGATCGCAAACCGTTCCACCACGGTTATTTAAAGGAGTTCCATCATCAACGGAACCATTTGACCATAGGAGGAGACGTGATGAAGAAGTGCTCTTGTACTGAAAGTGTTACTACAATGTTCATATATTCGTGTTTTGCGGTGTTGGCGTTTGCAGTTGTCGTTGACAGTGGTCCTCTAGGTCCTGTTCAAGAAGGATACGTCGACAGGATTGGTAGAAGATTGTATATTAAACCATTTCCTGCCGTTGATAATTACCAGAGTGAGCTGTATGAAGTAATTATGGAACCATATCTTTATGTGAGTATTTCTTGGTGTTATTTGTATTTTTTGGTGTTATTTGTATTTTTTTAATCTCTATTTGTATTTTTTAAATCTTTATTATCACATCTTTTGTTCTGTAGGGTATTGGAATGTATTCAGCTATCGCAAATTTTAACGATTGCGAAGGAAAAATAAAAGGAGATATCTTCTTTTATCAAACTGAACCCCCTGGAGGTCCTGTGGTGGTCCAGGGGAATATTACTGGTCTCCCGCCAGGGAAGCATGGGATTCACATACACGAGTCTGGGGATATGAGGAATGGGTGTGAGAAATTGGGAGGGCATTTCAACCCCTATCTGGTAAACTTTTTATATATTATATAACAGAGAGAACTCTATTCTTGGATATCAACCAAAATTGTTCTTGCGTATATAGTGTGGCATGAAGAGGATATTTTTGCTATCCAAATAATATTTTATAATATTTGATACTTCCGGTTTAAGAGTTAGTATGTTTATGTTGAATATTTTTGCTCTGACAAAGAAAATGTTGTTCTTCTACATATAAAAACAGTAAGACAACAACAACAATATTTGGTGGGCGAAAAATATACATTCTTCAACGAAGTAATACTTGGAACATCTTGGGTGCAAAATATACATGCCTCAACGAACAAACAGTTTCTTGACCCAAAATATACGTACGTATCGCTTAAAACAGACGTAATTCCTTTCAAGCAGTTCCTTCATACTTAAAACAAGAAAACGTAATACTTGGAACATCTTGGGTGCAAAATATACATGCTTCAACGAACAAACAGTTTCTTGGCCCAAAAGTATACGTACGTATCGCTTAAAACAGACGTAATTCCTTTCAAGAAGTTCCTTCATACTTAAAACAAGAAAACGTAATACTTGGAACATCTTGGGTGCAAAATATACATGCTTCAACGAACAAACAGTTTCTTGGCCCAAAAGTATACGTACGTATCGCTTAAAACAGACGTAATGCCTTTCAAGCAGTTCCTTCATACTTAAAACAAGAAAACGTAATACTTGGAACATCTTGGGTGCAAAATATACATGCTTCAACGAACAAACAGTTTCTTGACCCAAAAGTATACGTACGTATCGCTTAAAACAGACGTAATGCCTTTCAAGCAGTTCCTTCATACTTAAAACAAGAAAACGTAATACTTGGAACATCTTGGGTGCAAAATATACATGCTTCAACGAACAAACAGTTTCTTGGCCCAAAAGTATACGTACGTATCGCTTAAAACAGACGTAATGCCTTTCAAGCAGTTCCTTCATACTTAAAACAAGAAAACGTAATACTTGGAACATCTTGGGTGCAAAATATACATGCTTCAACGAACAAACAGTTTCTTGACCCAAAAGTATACGTACGTATCGCTTAAAACAGACGTAATGCCTTTCAAGCAGTTCCTTCATACTTAAAACAAGAAAACGTAATACTTGGAACATCTTGGGTGCAAAATATACATGCTTCAACGAACAAACAGTTTCTTGGCCCAAAAGTATACGTACGTATCGCTTAAAACAGACGTAATGCCTTTCAAGCAGTTCCTTCATACTTAAAACAAGAAAACGTAATACTTGGAACATCTTGGGTGCAAAATATACATGCTTCGACGAACAAACAGTTTTTTGGCCCAAAAGTATACGTACGTATCGCTTAAAACAGACGTAATGCCTTTCAAGCAGTTCCTTCATACTTAAAACAAGAAAACGTAATACTTGGAACATCTTGGGTGCAAAATATACATGCTTCAACGAACAAAGAGTTTCTTGACCCAAAAGTATACGTACGTATCGCTTAAAACAGACGTAATTCCTTTCAAGCAGTTCCTTCGTACTTAAAACAAGAAAACGTAATACTTGCAACATCTTGGGTGCAAAATATACATGCTTCAACGAACAAACAGTTTCTTGGCCCAAAAGTATACGTACGTATCGCTTAAAACAGACGTAATTCCTTTCAAGAAGTTCCTTCATACTTAAAACAAGAAAACGTAATACTTGGAACATCTTGGGTGCAAAATATACATGCTTCAACGAACAAACAGTTTCTTGGCCCAAAAGTATACGTACGTATCGCTTAAAACAGACGTAATTCCTTTCAAGCAGTTCCTTCATACTTAAAACAAGAAAACGTAATACTTGGAACATCTTGGGTGCAAAATATACATGCTTCAACGAACAAACAGTTTCTTGACCCAAAATATACGTACGTATCGCTTAAAACAGACGTAATTCCTTTCAAGCAGTTCCTTCATACTTAAAACAAGAAAACGTAATACTTGGAACATCTTGGGTGCAAAATATACATGCTTCAACGAACAAACAGTTTCTTGGCCCAAAAGTATACGTACGTATCGCATAAAACAGACGTAATTCCTTTCAAGAAGTTCCTTCATACTCAAAACAAGAAAACATAATACTTGGAACATCTTGGGTGCAAAATATACATGCTTCAACGAACAAACAGTTTCTTGGCCCAAAAGTATACGTACGTATCGCTTAAAACAGACGTAATGCCTTTCAAGCTGTTCCTTCATACTTAAAACAAGAAAACGTAATACTTGGAACATCTTGGGTGCAAAATATACATGCTTCAACGAATAAACAGTTCCTTGACCCAAAAGTATACGTACGTATCGCTTAAAACAGACGTAATTCCTTTCAAGCAGTTCCTTAATTCTTAAAACAAGAAAACATAATACTTGAAACACCAAGAAAATTATATTCTTACTCTGAGAATATTTCATTGAGTTTACTCCTTACAGCTTCAACACGGAAGTCCATTGGACCCAATGCGCCACGTAGGCGATCTAGGCAACATACAATCAATAGAAGGTGCAGAAACGTCAGAATTCAGACTATTAGATCCCGTTTTAGCACTGGCCGGACCAAGATCGGTCGTTGGTCGAGCTCTGGTCATCACGGAAGAACCCGATGACTTGGGAAGAGGTGGCACTGCAGAAAGTTTCTCCACAGGCTCTACAATGAAACCCCTAGCTTGCGCAATCATCGCTTATATTCGTTAAAATATAAGTTTTAAGTGTACAATTTATGTATTGTGATATTTTTCTATGCATTAAAGGCGTTTTTTGGCAAATAGAATATCAAAAGATTTAAATCTCCCGCCATTTTGTGCTGTGTGTCAAACGTGATCTGACATGTGGCGAAAACATCCGAGTTTTGTTCGGAAATGATCGGTGCATGCATCGTCGTGTTCTACAGGTCATTGACCTGTAATTAATCCCATTTGAGCTTTTGTACACTACTCAAGTCGATATCTTTTGTGCAATATGGCCTTGAGCTAACAAAATACAGAGTTCCCTTGTTGACAAATGGTTCAGGAAAAATGAATTGCTCGTTCATATTGGTGTTAATCAGATTTATGTGAAGCACGCTACGTATAGGTTATCCAGTCATAGTGGTGTTTCACCTTTACAAAGTCATCGATTTCTTGTGGTTGTTGTGTTAGTGTATATATATATATATATATATAGCTATAGGTTGCAGAAATTCGATGATTCTGCTTATCGATTATATGTTCTAGTATTCGTAAGCCTATATTGTACGTATACAATATGTTTTTTTTTGCGGTATTGATTGATTTTGTGTTTGTTCTGTCGTCTTGTCATTGTGAATAATTCCTGTATTGGTTAAGTATGGGTTATGGTAACTATTATAGGCTGCAAAGCATCCATTTAATATATCTTTATTGGATTTGAATGCTTCTTCCAGCAACTTATAGGCATTTTTTTGGGAATTCTTTATAACTACTAAAATTTTTAAAATATAATTCGAAAAAAAATCTTTTATTTACAAAAACCCTTGAATAAGAACACACCAAATCATCTTCATCTCAAAATTATCCAAAATTATTATAAATGCCTATCCAATAATGCCGAGACGTCAGTCAAGTTTGCAAGGTGCCTTATCGACTACCCCTCTGAAAGCAGGTGGTGGCGGCTTCTAAAGAATTCTATATTTGGTGATGACGTGACGCTAAAAAGTCGAAAGAACGTTCTAGAGGTGTAAAAGGTCTAAGGGGGTGCGGATAAATAACGGGCATAAAGGAGTGGTCGCCATGGATATCACAACGCACACACAACCCTTCGCCAATCGGAAACCCTCCCTTAGTATTCAACAACTTCCCCAGGGGTAGTTCGAAATTTGTACCATTATAGTTGAATGGATTGGAGAACACTACAGTAGAACTCCAGTACATAGACTCCAGTGAAATACAAGAATTAAAAAATACAAGAACAATGGAGACATGCTCAAGCAATCTCGTCAAGTATCTTCTGTTTCTGTTCAATTTAATTTTTGCTGTAAGTTATTTTCAGTGCACTTAATTGTGCTTGTACTTGTTGTAGAGAGAAATAATGTTTTTGTTTGTAGATTTCAGGTTTGGGCTTGATCATAGCTGGTGCAGTGGTCTATGCTGATGTCGGGGAATTCAGCCACTTTATGGAAGGGCGGATTTTGGCACCCCCAATTGTTTTGATTGTCGCTGGTGTGATAATATTCCTTATCGCCTTCATGGGTTGCTATGGTGCCATGAAAGAGTCGTACTACATGCTGATGGCAGTAAGTTTTTTTTTAACTTGTTTTTTGGTCAATTATATTCCATCTGAATTTGCAATAAAAAAAAAATAGCAGGATGAGTTATAATTTTGAAACTTCTAAGAAAAACTACCTAAATTCAACTGAATATTAATAATAGCAGCTCTTACTTCATAAAGAAACTTGATATCAATCAACCGCATAGGAAATTCTGCAAATTATAATCAAGCATTGTCCGATAAGCTATGTAAGCTACATATTGCGTGACAGCGGGCAATTCGGACTTTAGCAGGGGTCAGAGTTCACACAGGTCAAGAAATTGGCACCCGAAAAAGAAACCCAAAATAAACCAACAACCCCATCAGCATTTTTTATTCCTGCCAGAACAATTAACAACCTCACTTACCTATACGCAAAAAATAGCCCGTTACCATAAGATTAGCATAAATTACGACCCAGCATGCATTGCATAAGTAATAAAGTACAGGTTTTTAAGTACCCATAAAGTTTTATCATAAAACCGTTATTCCTTTGACCAGTATTGCAAAATATTGTGTTCTCAATACTTCTTTTCATAGTTTGCAGTGTGCCTTCTAATTATCCTAATAGTGGAACTAGCTGTTGGAATTGCTGCTGCTGTCTTCAAGAACGACTTCGAGATGGTAATGAAGGACACATTGAAGACATCTATGGACAAATATTACAGCAATAAAGCCGATCGAATGGCTTGGGATCATATCCAGACTAAGCTGGAATGTTGTGGCATTGAGAAACCCGAGGATTGGCCTAGTAACCAAAGGCCATATTCTTGCTGCCATCCATTAAGTTCAAATGACGCGCCACCAGATTACAAACACTGTCAGTCGAGTCAAGTGAACGATTCTGAGTCAATTTTGAACCCTGTAGGTTGCCTGGAAAAGTTGAAGGAGAAAACATCATCAAATGCTACCATTTTAATTGGTGTTGGTATCGGAATTGCTTTTGTTGAAGTAAGTATTCTTAATTTACACATTAAACCTTAATTAATCGTATCTTTTCAGGTAATTGGGATTATTTTAGCTTGCTGGCTAGCCTCAGCCATCAAAAAGAAGGAATAAACCAACAAACTTCCCAAAAGAACACATCATGCATGTTAGATATCTTAAGATGTTTATCTCATATAAAATAGTATTATTGACCGTTATCTGTTTAGTATAGTTTATATATAATATATAATAATTACAATAAATACTTAAAACTAACAGTGTAACAGCTAAATGAAAGAAATTTAGCATTTCTACAAGAAGAACACCTCGTTAGTCTTGATAATCCGGGGTTTACTGTAGATAACATCCTGACGTTTGTTCACGTGTCGCCTGTCGCCATCTCTCGGATTATAGCGCAAGCAAACGCTACTAACCTTACTTTTTCAACCGAATCTTCCACAAGAATGTTATTGTGTTATTTTTAATTAACAGTGAACGAACCATCGATTATAATTTTCGGTTACCTTCCCATCGTTACAGTATTTTATTTCCTAGTAAATAATCCGCGGTAAAAACCTTCGTTTTCCCGTTACTGTGACAGGTTGGCAAGGTAGTGCTGTTTTCTCGTACCCCGTTTTGTTTTTCAATTAAAATCGCTTTGGAGATGACCGTATAATCATTGATTCAACAGATAATTCAATTTTGGTTCTCCAGATACTAGAGGTAAGTGATTTATTATGATTAGGGTGTGATATCGAATGAGCGTACGAACATAACCTAGAAATTTAAATTTGATGGTTTTTTTCCGTCAAAGGTGTATTTTTATCGTGGGTTTGGTCATTATGTAATGATTTTAACGTCATAGGTTGCCTGGCGAAACATTTTTGGCACCGAAAAGATATTTAGATCGCGTACAGCACGTGACTTAACCTATTTTTAATGAATAATTTCTATATTAAGGTAGACATCTGATTACCATATGTTTTGGGGGATTTTTGTGTTTTATTTTGTGATAATATTATATGGTAAATTAATTGTATGTATTAGAGCTTTATTTTTGATTATTTTTTTTTCGTGGTAATAAACCCGACGACCTTGTTAGTGCATTTGGTAAATTTAAGTGCATCACAAACTGTTTTTAAGTACGATAGGTTATTATAATTGCTATCCACGCAGCATGTTTGTATTCCATCTTTGTCTCCGGGGTGTCTACCCGTGATATTCTATCTCACTCGGTGGATCACGCCATTCATCGTCATTTTCGGCTGCAGGGCCGTAACGAAAAAAAAATCCCAAATTCTGTTTTTATATTTTGCGTTTTAGTCGTAGACTAGCTCTGTGTATATGTCAAAATTTTCGACTTTAGTTATTGGGCATTCTAGAAATATGTGGTTAAGGCTTCCCACCTGTCCACATTCGCAATATGGACATTTTAGGATACATTTTAGGTTATCTGCTATCTGTTACTGTTGTTACGAATGTCCGGCAGGGGGCGTTTCGGGTTTGACGTTACTGTGGTAATAGCAGCAAAACACCTGTCGACGAAAATCGATTTTTTGGATCGAAAATTGTTTTTAAGGCCGTTTTTTTGCTCAAAACTCTTTGCGAAGGGTATTTAGAGGGATCTTATCGTAAGACATGAGAGCGAGCGGCTTTTATAAGGTCGGCAGGAACGGATAAAAAATGTAAATTTTTGACGTTCATCGATCCGCTTGTCGGAATTTCTAAACGTCACGTGACATTTTCTCGAGGTTCGCCTTCACCCGAAGAGGTGCAAAAACGTGATTTTTTTTCAAAATTGACGCATTTAATTTACAATATATCGCGCAGTCCACGCGGAATTGTGTCCTTTTTTCAATTCGAGCGTCAAAAGTAATATCGAAAAGCCCAATTTTGCTGCTACTCGATCGCAAATGTCGGCGAAAATGGGCGATTCCGCTGAACGCGCCCTACACTTGAAAGTTCGTAATTAGTATAGGTAGATAGATAAGATACGTATTTAAGTTTAGTATTGGGAAATGCTTAAATCTGCTGCGTTTTAAGTTGTTTATGTTTTCGATTCTGATATTTGAAAATATGTTTGTTCGTAATTCGTAATTTTGATTGATCAGGCTTTGTCGCAGTACTTTATGGAAATAACGCATTGTATTATTTTGAGGAAGGTACATATATAGCGATGTGAATGGATCCCTTGTTTTATTGATGTGTTGTTTTATTGATGTGTTAATTACATGGATTATTGTGCTGGTATAAATTAGGTTTTTATTCCAAAGAGTGTATTAAATGTAAGTATGTATCAACATCACTAATGTTTTCAGTTTTAAGATTATTGTGGTGCAATATTCAGGCGATTTTAACCCATATATTTGTGTAGGTTAGAATAAAGTTATGACTTTATTCTAACCTACACAAATATAGGATTTTAGAAGAATTTGAAACACCAACTTGCAGTTTCTTGATAATTCATCTATCATACACGACATTACTTATTATGCTTGCACGAGATGTCATTCGATAACTCTATTTTCAAACTTAAGGGTATTTAGAGACAATTTTTAAACCAATTCATAAGTAACTTTGTTAAGCCATTTATACGTGACGAGCAAGATTATGACACAAAGTTATAATGACTGAAGTTATGGGGCCTGAAATGTTACGATCCTAAATACGGTCCTGTCGTGCGCGGGGTACGTTAACTCGCATTCTGTTCCCCAAACTTGAATCTACAGACAGAGAGAGAGGCCGATACAGAAACTGAGATAGACCATTTGTGTTCTCGCCTTGTCAGATCCACGGTTTGGTTTCTGTCGGTGGACGCTTCTGTACACTTCTCTGTATGCTGTATTTCATCCGCACGTATTGTCTTCAATCGCGCACCGATGGCTTGCAATACCGGCGTCCGATTGCAATGAAACAGTGTTGTTTACAGGGGAAAATGTCGTGTACGGACGGACCCTGTCCGGCCGACCCCCAACGTGTTCGCGGACAGTTTTTCGCGAATTTCCCGACCCTTTTCGTCCAACCCAGTCTGGAGACAGTTATCGAGTTTTTGTTCTTTCTTGGATTCATCTACTGGCTGTTTCCGAACTTGTTCACTGAAGGAATATCGAGGTTTGTGTTTTGTTTATTTATATTTGTATCGAGAGCCTTTTTGAGCTGTTATGTATAACAAAAAACACTCCAAAACAATCCCCCTAGCATTGGCCCCTTTTGTTTATTGGTTAACTAGTTCTTGGTGATATAAAATGATGGTACTGATGGCCGACAACAGTTCCTTAACAAGTGGGAATTAAATTGATTGGTGTCTGTTGGATTGTGGACCTTAGGTGCATGAGTACTAAAAATCCACCTACGTTTTAACAAGTGAAAGTATAACAGAAAACAATAAAGAAATATCTTCGAAAACCTGTATATTACAAAAATGAATCATCATTGTGTTGTTCATGGGTTTATAAAACACAAATAATAGTATATTATTATGCAAGTTTTATAAGACGTCAAATTGGCGCATGAGTTGTTTGCCCAAATGAACGAATGCACCAATATGTCTTATAAAACGAGTGTAATATACTATTTTTTCTACTTTGCGTCATTAATTTTATAAAAATTTAGAAGTATATTAGGTAAAATTCCAATCTAGAGTATTTATGGGTGCAACCGTTGGTAACACTGTCATCTGTCACTTAAATTCAAATATCTGTGAAAAAGTAATTATTGATAATTATTATATACCATCATATACTAGTAGTACGAAACCTAGGATGCAACACGCATGTTTAAATATGTATAAAAATATACATACTTCGCAGTTTGTGCGATTCTAAAAAATCAGTTTGTGCTTACTTTTGTGGTTATGTGTATTTTCGTTTGACATGCATTTGATATCAATGTCACCAATCTTAGAAAAAAGTTACTAAAAACAGTGAAAACAGTGTTACAATGTGTGCATTGTGAATGCAAAGTAGAAAATAGTATATTATTATACAAGTTTTATAAGACGTCAAATTGGCGCATGAGTTGTTTCATGAGTTGTCCAAATGAACGAATGCGCCAATATGTCTTATAAAACGAGTGTAATATACTATTTTTTCTACTTTGCGTCATTAATTTTATAAAAATTTAGAAGTATATTAGGTAAAATTCCAATCTAGAGTATTTATGGGTGCAACCGTTGGTAACACTGTCATCTGTCACTTAAATTCAAATATCTGTGTAAAAGTAATTATTGATAGTTATTATATACCATCATATACTAGTAGTACGAAACCTAGGATGCAACACGCATGTTTAAATATGTATAAAAAATATACATACTTCGCAGTTTGTACGATTCTAAAAAATCAGTTTGTGCTTACTTTTGAGGTTATGTGTATTTTCGTTTGACATGCATTTGATATCAATGTCACCAATCTTAGAAAAAAGTTACTAAAAACGGTGTTACAATTTGCTAATTGTAACACCGAAAACAGTGCTACAATGTGTGCATTGTGAATGCAAAGTAGAAAAAGATCTTTTTCTCATATTTCCAAATTATTTCACCATCACCCAACTTCCCTACTACACCGTTGGCACAATGAAGTGTCTAAACACTTTTGCAATCATTCAATTTTGTGCCACTCTGGACCCTACCTAACGTCAGTCTCTCTGATATAATGACATTTGTCACACTGACATTTAATCTAATGTCATGTCAGTGGCACTGACGTTTGTCAAGATCTGCAACACAGCAACGAAAGCTATGGATCCTGTCAAGCCGCTCCTATAAAAGCTAATAGCGCCTAAACCGTTCATCCCATTGATCTGTAAATTTGTATAGTTATTTAAAATCAGTGGAGGATGAGCTGATATTAGTTTGGCCAAAATCGGATAAATCCCGAAGAAGACGCACGTAACATTTACCACTTCCTGTTGTCAGATTGTGGCCAAAACCAATCCAGTTCATCCCCCGGCAATTCTAAATAAGTATGATAAATTTCAGCTCGATCTATTGTATTATTTGGATGCTATCGTGTTCACAGACATACATACACAGACATATGTACATACATACATACATTTTCCAGAAAAACAGCATTAATACTAGCTCTGTGTATATGTCAAAATTTTCGATTTTACTTATTGGGCATTCTAGAAATATGTGGTTAAGGCTTCCCATCTCTCCACATTCGCAATATGGACATTTTAGGATACATTTTAGGTTATCTGCTATCTGTTACTGTTGTTACGAATGTCCGGCAGGGGGCGTTTCGGGTTTGACGGTACTGTGGTAAAAGCAGCAAAACACGGGTCGACAAAAATCGATTTTTTGGATCGAAAATTGTTTTTAAGGCCGTTTTTTTTGCTCAAAACTCTTTGCGAAGGGTATTTAGAGGGATCTTATCGTAAGACATGAGAGCGAGCGGCTTTTATAAGGTCGGCAGGAACGGATAAAAAATGTAAATTTTTGACGTTCATCGATCCGCTTGTCGGAATTTCTAGACGTCACGTGACATTTTCTCGAGGTTCGCCTTCATCCGAAGAGGTGCAAAAACGTGATTTTTTTTCAAAATTGACGCATTTAATTTACAAGATGTCGCGCAGTTCACGCGGAATTGTGTCCTTTTTTTCAATTCGAGCGTCAAAAGTAATATCGAAAAGCCCAATTTTGCAGCTACTCGATCGCAAATGTCCGCGAAAATGGGCGATTCCGCTGAACGCGCCCTACACTTGAAAGTTCGTAATTAGTATAGGTAGATGTATTTTTTTCTACCACGCCCTTAGGGAAAACGTAATTTTTCATGGGGAAGATCAAAGACCGCTTCAAGGTTAGGAAATACTAATTTTCTAACCTTGAAGATCGTCCATAAAGATCAATTTTCAAGTTTCAAGAAGCTGTTTATTATCTGGTTACAAACTTTACCTGCTAAGTTTCATTCTAGCATATACTTGTGTGGTTAAAGAAATAAACCTACAATGTAAACTGTTAAACTATTATTTACAATATATCATCAACCTAAATCAACCTAACTTAAACAGCTATAAACACTGTACAGGTAAAAATTAGGTTGTTCGAACAAAAATAAGTTAGCTGTTCGAGCAGTATTTTAGACTGCTCGAATTTTAGTTTAGACACCTTGATGCATTTTAGGCACAACCTGTAAATACATAATATATAAATTTACAAGAAACCTGTAGGATCATAAACAATTTAAAAAAAAAACCAATACACGTTAACAATCGTAGAAAATGATTTATGTGAAAAAAATCTCGTAAAAAAAATGGTGGTCCCATATTAAAGAATAGTATATTATTATACAAGTTTTATAAGACGTCAAATTGGCGCATGAGTTGTTTGGCCCCAAATGAACGAATGCGCCAATATGTCTTATAAAACAAGTGTAATATACTAATTTTTCTACTTTGCGTCATTAATTTTATAAAAATTTAGAAGTATATTAGGTAAAATTCCAATCTAGAGTATTTATGGGTGCAAGCGTTGGTAACACTGTCATCTGTCACTTAAATTCAAATATCAGTGAAAAAGTAATTATTGATAATTATTATATACCATCATATACTAGTAGTACGAAACCTAGGATGCAACACGCATGTTTAAATATGTATAAAAATATACATACTTCGCAGTTTGTGCGATTCTAAAAAATCTGTTTGTGCTTACTTTTGTGGTTATGTGTATTTTCGTTTGACATGCATTTGATATCAATGTCACCAATCTTAGAAAAAAGTTACTAAAAACGGTATTACAATTTGCTAATTGTAACACCGAAAACAGTGTTACAATGTGTCCATTGTGAATGCAAAGTAGAAAAAGTACTTTTTCATACTTTGTGTGTTTATCTGCATGGTTAAAAAGATTGATTGTGCAATAAATGTTCTCGGTACTAATTGGCAAATTACATTGTCGATAACGTCAGTAACCTTCGCTTCTTTTGTATGGAATCATCGACATACTTAGGAGCTATTATTTTATTGCTTCTCATAACTTTAACATATTTCTATTAGATCTGTAGTGTACATGTATGCTCTTGCTCGATCACCTTATTTCTACCACGCATTCCTCTAGAACTACCCCATAATTGTTCCACACTTATATGACTTTCTTCGTTGTCCGATGACCTCTAAGATCTGTTTTCTTCTGCTGTTGCGACTTTCCACTTCTTCTCCTACTATCATATTCTCTTGCATCACGCTCCTTTATACTTTTTATCAGTTCCAGTTCTTTTTTTCTTATGATATCGATATAAAATAAATATTTTAAATAATACCACGCATTCCACAGATTCCTCTCATCTTTTTTTTGCTATTAACACCTCATAGATTTACTATGCGTTTTAATGCGCCGAAGTAAGTTATTTAAAAACAATTTGATAACTATATCGTTCAAATAGCACCTGAGTAACAACCGGATTAATCATCTCGTGCGAAATAGTTATCGAGATCAACTCTAGGTGGCGTGATGTTCATTTTGTGATTTAAAGTTCTGTTTTTGTGCAAATCATTGTTGTTTTTATTTTGATGGCCACTATCACTAGTAATGAACGACGCGTGAGTGTGTGTAATGTGTTTATTATGCCCTGCTTAATGTTCTGACGAAATATTTTTCGATTTTAAGTCATCTGTGTTCAACTGAAGCGCCATTTTTTTTTTTTTTAATTGGTTTGTAGGTTAATATGGTTATTATTAGAATCTAGTGATTTTTAATTTCCGAAGCTGTTTTGAGCATAAACAAAACGTAACTTCAGGCTGTCTTTTAACCTCATCTTCAGTAGATACTGTAAAACTTTTGTATTTTTTTATATGAATGATACAATTTTGTTAATTGGATGATTAAATTTCTATGCAATGCTCTATTGAAGGAATTATTCAAATTGATAAACAAATTACAGAAGTTATGATAGGTTATCCTGTGACCGAGGTATGACTACACATTTTATCAACCATTGTTTCTTTATGTATGTCAAGATTGTTGTCAAGTTCATAGACCAATGCCACAATGAAAATGATACATGATATTATGAGTAGGTACATTAAATTAATATCGTCTGACATTGCCAGAGGGAAAACTTTATTCGATACAACACAAATATCTTTGAGTAAAGAATATCACTTGTTTCTATATCCCCAGAAAGATCATTTGGTTGGTTCAAGTAAAATATAAAATTCTCATGATTTTCTTGATGTTACAAGTATTACGTTTTCTTGTTTTAAGTATGAAGGAACTGCTTGAAAGGAATTACGTCTATTTTAAACAATACGTACGTATATTTGGGTCAAAAAACTGTTTGTTCGTTGAAGAAGGTATATTTTTCACCCAATTGATGTAAAACGAACGTCTTACTCTTTTTATATGTAGAAGAATAACTAGCCGTTGAAATAACTATCTACCTATACTAATTGCGAACTTTCAAGTGTAGGGCGCGTTCAGCGGAATCGCCCATTTTCGCCGACATTTGCGATCGAGTAGCTGCAAAATTGGGCTTTTCGATATTACTTTTGACGCTCGAATTGAAAAAAGGACACAATTCCGCGTGGACTGCGCGATATTTTGTAAATTAAATGCGTCAATTTTGAAAAAAAATCACGTTTTTGCACCTCTTCGGGTGAAGGCGAACCTCGAGAAAATGTCACGTGACGTCTAGAAATTCCGACAAGCGGATCGATAAACGTCAAAAATTTACATTTTTTATCCGTTCCTGCCGACCTTATAAAAACCGCTCGCTCTCATGTCTTACGATAAGATCCCTCTAAATACTCTTCGCAAAGAGTTTTGAGCAAAAAAACGGCCTTAAAAACAATTTTCGATCCAAAAAATCGATTTTTGTCGACCCGTGTTTTGCTGCTATTACCACAGTAACGTCAAACCCGAAACGCCCCCTGCCGGACATTCGTAACAACAGTAACAGATAGCAGATAACCTAAAATGTATCCTAAAATGTCCCTATTGCGAATGTGGACAGGTGGGAAGCCTTAACCACATATTTCTAGAATGCCCAATAACTAAAATCGAAAATTTTGACATATACACAGAGCTAGTAACATATACTGAAATTCTTATTACAATAAAATATTATTTAAACATTTTTCTTGATATGTAAGAATAGAGTTCTTTCTGTGTAGGCTATTCCTCTACAATCCTGGGTTTCCCCATAATCCTCGTAAGTCACCCATGAAATAAAACACTTATGCATAGATGTAAACAAACAATATGCGAACACTCAATATCGTCGAACTTATATAGCGGTGATATGTGGCAAAAGACGCGAGAAACTGTTAGCGCCATCTGTAAAGTACTTGCACAACTTTCTATTTATCTCTCTAATTTATAGAAGAATAACTTTTAGTATACTTAACATAAACATACGAAATTCTTAAGTCGTAGAATTTATAGGTTAATACATGATTTACAGCCGACTGGAATGTTGAATTTAAATAGATTTGTTTTGAGTATTGTTTTTTAAATATTTCATAATTTATTAGTTATAAATTATATATTATCTTGTTTTCTGTATTAATGTATGTCGGTAAGTTCGTATAAAGTAGGATTAAAGAAATAAAACCGTTCGTACAATATTAGATGATCTAAATACCTAATAATAGCTTCGATGTGTTGTCTATTAATTGAAATACGTTGGGGGGCCATCTGATTGATCAAAAGTCAATGACTGATTGTCGGGAATTGTTTTGTTTAACCTCGGAAATGTTTCATACTCTCTCACTATGTCCAATTAATATTCTTGTATACGTTTGTGTTGTGGTTATAGAGTATAGACAGTAGTTATAGAAAGTAAAAAATTGTATTGTATTTTGGAACAGAAATAGACGTTGTGCATTATTTTATACTTAAAACTAACATTGGACTTTGAATACTAAGCACTACATTAATCATGTACCTCATTAGTGGAATTTTCAGTAATAAAAAATCCACTATCTATCAGTATAAAACTTTGGAGCACCACTACACTAATATTCCATCATTAGGTTGTTACTATGTTGTATATTTTTATTATATTCTATTCATTGTATCATTATAATCAAGCAACATTTTTATTTATAAATAAGTCCTCTCATATTCTGTTGTTCAGTCTAGTTAAAGGGGATCTACAGATTCAGTATTGTAGGAGCTTGCAAAAAGCTGCAAAGTTTGAGATAAAGAAATAGCAAATTCTGTGGAACTTGCCATTTCATATCATCTGCTATAATATTGTTTATTTGACCTAAAGTATAAATAAATATCATACGATTTCCGCGTTAATTAATGTTCCTGATGATAACACCGAACACGCGACTGTTTAATCTCTTCAGATAGCAATAATATTGAACTTACCACTCTTCTTTTCTTTCGAATAAATTACATATTACACATTACTGATCGTTGTCCACGTGCAATCTTTGATCTCTGACCCCGTCGGACACGGTCATTTTTATTCTTCGCGTCCACCAAACGATCGTTCTTTGTTTGAAACTGTTATCTGTCACGTTGTCTCTACGATAACGATTTTGTGTTTGTCTAAACTCTAAATAATGATGACAAATGGACAGAGTGTCTGAAATCACTCTGTCAAATCAGGCAAGTCGAAGTTGAAGTTTTAGGAACACCTCACCTTATAAACCAGTGCGAACTGAATGATTTAGGACTTAGGTTATTCAGGATTAAAGACTTAGGTTTATCAAAAGAAAAAGTTATTGGTTTCTAGGCTACAGGAATGGAATCTTTTCGCACGAGGCGTGACAGTGTCTTCTTTTACAAGCGTAAGGCTCGCATATTTTAAAATGGAAGGATCTATGTCAGACTATATACACGATCCAACTATATATGAGATAACTGTTACCAAATCATGTTGTGAGTGTTGCCAAATCCCGATAAGGCTCCAAAATCTATAATTAGTTGTCCGTGTACATCAATAGTTGACCTTTTTGATTCTCCAATATGTGCAGTTTTGTTCCATGTCAAGCAGTTAGAAAAAAAAACAATGCACAAAGAAATTTCCACTGCTGACCAAATAAATAACCAAATCCATAAGTATAATGGAACATTGTCTTCCCCGTTACACAAAACAACATTGAATAAAACATGAAAGTACAAACAAAGTAGGTACAAATATATCACCAATTTTTGAACGCAGGAGTCCAGTAGTAACAATACTCTAGTTTTGATCACTTACCTGCAGTTCTATCAACGCTTGATCTCCGTTTTTTTTGGTCTTGTATATAGTAGATTAGACAGATTGTATTGTCGCATTCGTAAAAATTCTATAGGTTTTTAATTTGTTATCTATTTGAACTTCAGTATATATGTCGATGCTATAAGATAATAGGCAGTTCCAAAAGTTATATATTTTATAACCGATCGATTAGTCTGTGGTCGTGCGGGTCAAACTACGGACCATAATCAGTAACGTGCGGATAAATGGACTAGGTTTTTTTGTTTATTAGTTTTTGGTGTCTGTGATATAAAAATGTCGATCTTCAACACGATCTATGGATCTTTCCAACTCACGTTGGCCCTGTACTTGACGTACATCGTCATTGTAATCAAAACGTATGTATTTTAAGAATATTTTAGTAAACACCTATAGAAAGACGTTTAAATTTTTGGAAGAGAAAGACATAGATTTCATGTGTTTGAATAAAAAATGTGCGGTTTCATTAAAAATTATGTCTACTGGCGAGGAGATGGCGCTGACGTCTCTAGTCACACGTTGACTGAGTTTGAGCTTATTTCTTTGCGGCAACTAAAGTTTTGTCTGCCACTATTTAACATCAATCTTTCTTTGACTTGAAGCAAATTTGTTTCATTCAAATTCTCACTTTCGGTTGTCAGATTGTCACCAAAAACAATCCAGTTCGTCCCCTGGTAATTCTAAATAAGTATACTGTCATTACAATCTAATATCCTTATGATATATTTCTATATGGCTCTGTATAAATTGTCTGTACGTAAGTTGTTTGTTGATATAGTAATATTTGATACATAAACAATCCATAGACACATTGATATCGACACCATGTTGGGGTTATGGTGGGTTCTGTCTTTATTATGCATATCTAGTTTCGATGTAGTTGTACACTACTTGTGTTGCATAATTTTACAAACCTAATAGAGTAAATAACACACCATAAAAATATTATCTTCGCTTCCATATGACCAAATATAAATAAATATTGCTTGGCAATGACCGTGTACTATAAAAACAAGACAGTAAACAGAACTTTTCCATCCCAGAACGCATTCTGCGTGTTTGATTAAACAATATATCACACTGATTCTACTTTTATTGATTGCTTACTAAGATATATGATTCGTAATAAGATATTGTATGAATCAAAGACTAAAGTACATATAATACCAACTAGAATGTAGGTAATTGAGATTTTTCTTATCGGCGTTTGCACTTGACATTGCCTGAATCATTGTCGAAAAATCTGTCGATTATTTTTAACAAAATCCTTCTTTGCAGAATTAACAAAATTGTCGAAAAATCTGTCGATTATTTTTAACAAAATCCTTCTTTGCAGAATTAACAAAATTGTCGAAAAATCTGTCGATTATTTTTAACAAAATCCTTCTTTGCAGAATTAACAAAATGGTGGACGTGGTTACAAATCGAATGTTCGATGTCTTCAATAAATTTTCGCCTAGGGAAACGCACCAGGGCGACTCCATTACCACCATTACAGGCTTGCAGAGGTTTTCTGCAGAACAAAAGAATAGGAGGAAACTAAGCAAGGAGGCAGAACAAAAGGTATGCCAAAAAAAAACAGTTTCTAACAGTTCTTAGTTTCTACTCTAACTTTCTGAGTAATTACTTGACCAATATGGTCAGAAATAAGTAAAATAGACGCATAGAAATGAGACAGAGAAATTATATTATTATACCTTTGCGAAAGATGGAATGTATGTTCAGAATCTCAATGCTAAGTCATCATGTCTTTGACCGTGACTCACTAAAAGGTAAAAGTGTTTGACCTGGTTGTTTAGCCGTTGGCACTGTCGAAGAGAAGGTATTGATTGCGGCATAACTTTTCTGTGCAAATTTGAAGTACTGTTAGTTGTTTTAGTAATATATCTTAGTCCAAACGCACTGCTGTTTCGTTTATAAACAAGTTAAATGAACAAGTTTTAAGTGAATGTTAAATATGCAAAGTTTAAGTCAAAATACTTAACTTCTTCGATAAGTAACATAAAAAATTCAGGTTCAGTCTGAGTTCAAACTGTATATGAAACAAAAAGGTCAGGTTCAAACTGTATATGTATATCCATTGTGTCCAATTTTGTTAAATAATGATCAAGCTGTGGTGCTTGTATGAGGTACTCGTAACAAGATACAAGGACGTGATCTTAATTTGTCACTATACAATACCAATTCGAGTACCCTTACACAAATCGACCACTTCCGGTTTTGCACTGTAGAATGTAGATCATACGATCGAGATTCTTAACTTTTGCCCTGACCACACTAGGCTGTTTTACTAGCGTGCTATTTGCTTCTAGAAAATAATTGGAGATCTGAAAGAGATTTTTTTTTATGAAAATATATAATTTAATAAATAATAATTGAAATAATGATTTAATTAATCATTTTGTAAATAACTAATTGTAGTAGAGCCATTGACTTTCCAACTAAATACTTCTAAAATATAGAATTTCTAATTTTATTGTCATCGTGGCCTTGCTTATGTTATTTACACTCTTGTACAGTGCTTTCAAAATGTATGTAGCTTCCATTTAAAGTAGTTTCCAACTTCAAGGCAGGTAGTCAATAAAACCCCACAAATTGGTATCAAATATGAAATATTTTACGGTTGCGACGCCTTCACCTGACAAAAGACAGTATATTGTCTCACTGTTGTATGTACCTACCTGGTGACATAAAATGCACCAGGAATAGTTGACTTTGTAGTTTGAACTGAGGCTTGCTGCTAGTAGCCACCAGCGACCAGTACTTTTGCTGGTAAACACTAAACAATCTATTTTCTTTATTTCAAATATCAGATATGGCAATATTTAATGAACTCAGTAGTATAATGTGTCATGATGTCTGCTGTCTACGTTTGAAAGCCTTCTGTATATTCGATGATCTAAATATAAAACAGCCTTCGTTATGGGGGTTCTACAGGCTTCAGAAATCATTTGTAAACAGTCGCCAAGATGTAGTCCAGAGTCTTTTGGATGAAGCCACAATAATTTCCGGTTTCATTTCTTATTATTCACTGCCCACACACATTTGTTTCGTAAATATACATCTTCAACATAATTTGTCTAATAATAACTTCTTCGTGTGTATCCTAGACTATATTAGTAGTTTATATGGTTATTTTTTTATTTCAGGCGCGCGATAACCATATATTTGAAATCAAAGAGCATTCTGCGCCGAGGGTGGTACCAAAGAGGAGACCGTTGATGGGCCTGAGTTGCCAGGGGTGCACACCGACCAGTAGGGTGAGTTCTGTTTTATTATGACGTATAAGGTACAGCACCCACAAAAAAAATCTGGTAAAAGTGTTATAGATTTTTTCTACCTACCTCAACATAACTCCTAATAAATCAATTCGTAATTGATGGGTCTAGAACTCTAATAAAATAAACTTTAATTAATTATTAATCTGGGATTATCTGTCTATAATTTGTTGAAAGAACCATCAAAATCGATCAGTGCTAGCAAAAGTTATTGAAGATTAAATTTTGTCAAGTTTTAAACAGAAAAATATCAACGTGCAGTTTACCTTGACAATATTTCATAATATTTATTTACATTGGTGTTGTTATTACTTGATAACGTTTAATTTTTAAGTTCTGTCCTGATATATAGATATGATATATTGTATAGAAAACATATTTTATATCCACAACGTACCTACCTACATAGCATCTACAAATTCTACAATATCCCAGTTTTTCAGTAGCCTTTTTCCTTTGTGTTGACTACAAGTCTTTAGTATGTGATGACCTAATAAAATTTAATGATAGCAAAGGAAACCACAACCTTTTGTTGTGTCGTAAGTTCATATGTACTCGTGTGGGCATTACTTAATGATTAAAAAGTAAAATATTGACCATTGTTGCTGAACAGGTGATTTTATATGTCAACAGAAAAAAAAATTATTAACAGAACATGATGAAAGCAAATTGATCAAACGTGTTAATGATTCAATTTGTAAAAGTAGCTATATACTTTTCTTTGTGGTTTTTTTCGTACTAACTGTTAACTGAAGAACACATTTGGGAAAACTACTGGGTAGTTAATAAAACCCCACAAATTGGTATCAAAATATTTTATGGTTGCAACGCCTTCACCTGACAAAAGACAATACATTGTCTCACTGTTGTATGTACCTACCTGGTGACACATAAAATGCACCAGAAATAGTTGACCTTGTAGTTTGAACTGAGACTTGCTGCTAGTAGCCACCAGCGACAGCAGTACTTCTGCTGGTAAACAGCGTAATGTGACCACAAAATAGCCACTGGCTGCTGTTGCTCCTAGCAGATTTATTTCATTCAAACGTCTTTAAGCAATTAAACATAAACAATTTCACACGACTTAAGAACTCAAGCTTAAACCTTCGAGTAAATATTATATCATAGGAATTCCTGGAATGTCATCTTTCACACTACTGGAATCTGTTTACCCACCAAAAAACAATTCGCTTGAAGACAACCAACAAATCAACCTCATCATTCTTAAACTCTACCTTCCTTTCAACTAACCGTCTTCAATCAAAACAGACGTAGCATAGTCCAGATACGCCGTCACACTAAATTTAGACTCTAACCCACGCGCTATTCCGTTATTTTTAACTCGCAAAGTCGAACTGCCGAGAAATGGCGACCTGGCGCGGTTTCTACGACCACCATCGCAGTGTAAACCGACCATAACCACCTCACGATGGTCGATCCTCAAGTTTTGTTCTTTGCAGGACTCGTTGGTCAACAAAACAGTGGAAAGTTTAGCGTTGAAAAACATCCTCAGCTACACGCCGAAAGTGTCAAGGTATGGTTTCCTTCAGCGGACGTTCAAACATCTCGCGCAAGTGTACGAACTCAAGCGTTTTGAGTATCCTCAATGCGCCGGAAGGGTTCTGGGTGATCAGCGGGTGCAATATGCCATCGAGAAGACGGCAAATCAACAGGTGAAGGAGGAGAAAAATGAAGAACCGGAGTTCTACGCGCAGCTACTTAAGAACAATGAGAAAAGGGCCAAGAAGATTTTGTACGATATGAGGTCAACGCTGTCGGACTTCTTGTTGAGGTGAGTGGTTTTTATTGAGTGATTTTTGTGAGATTGGGGACGAATATTGATGATTTTGGAGGGTAGGATAACTAGAACAGGTTTTGGTTGGAATTGCGTTGTATTTGGTCTGGTTTTTTTGACATGCTTCGTGAGTTAGGTTGGGTAAGTCAAACTTTTGATTCTCACTTTTGAATCTTGCATATGGTTTCTTACTATTTTGTGTTGGTTATTGTCAGGTCTTTTTTTTTTAAGTTTTGTTGACTTATAAGGAAAATAAGACTAAATTTCTATAAGTATGGGTAAGTGTCAGGTATTGGGATAATATTTAAAATGTATTTCTAAAATAAAATAATTTAAACGAGTTTGGACATTCGTAGGTGTTAAATTTGTCGAAGAAGTTGATTGGTGTTTGTCCAAAAGATTGCTTCAGCCCTTGAGGAAATTTCTTCCGGTGTATAACCCTTTGGACATTCATTGGTGCAGTATTTGCTTTAAAAAAAATGAGATTGCCCGATAAGTTTGATTGGTGTTTGTCCAAAAGCTTTCTTTAGCCTCTTGAGGAATTTTTTAATGACTTAGATAAGTTGGACACTGGTAGGTGCTAAATTTGCCGAGGAAGTTGATTGATGTTTGTCCAAAAGATTACTTCAGCCTGTTGAGGAAATTTCTTCTGGTGTACAACCCTTTAGACATTCATTGGTGCAGTATTTGCTTTAAAAAAATGAGTTTGCCCGATAAGTTTGATTGGTGTTTGTCCAAAAGCTTTCTTTAGCCTCTTGAGGAATTTTTTAATGACTTAGATAAGTTGGACACTCGTAGGTGCTAAATTTGCCGAGGAAGTTGATTGGTGTTTGTCCAAAAGATTACTTCAGCCTGTTGAGGAAATTTCTTCTGGTGTATAACCCTTTGGACATTCATTGGTGCAATATTTCATTCAAGAAGTTGAGTTTACCCGATAATTTTGATTGGTGTTTGTCCAAAAGCTTTCTTTAGCCTCTTGAGGAATTTTTTAATGACTTAGATAAGTTGGACACTCGTAGGTGCTAAATTTGCCGAGGAAGTTGATTGATGTTGGTCCAAAAGGTTGCTTCAGCCCCTTGAGGAAATTTCTTCTGGTGTACAACCCTTTAGACATTCATTGGTGCAGTATTTGCTTTAAAAAAATGAGTTTGCCCGATAAGTTTGATTGGTGTTTGTCCAAAAGCTTTCTTTAGCCTCTTGAGGAATTTTTTAATGACTTAGATAAGTTGGACACTCGTAGGTGCTAAATTTGCCGAGGAAGTTGATTGGTGTTTGTCCAAAAGATTACTTCAGCCTGTTGAGGAAATTTCTTCTGGTGTATAACCCTTTGGACATTCATTGGTGCAATATTTCATTCAAGAAGTTGAGTTTACCCGATAATTTTGATTGGTGTTTGTCCAAAAGCTTTCTTTAGCCTCTTGAGGAATTTTTTAATGACTTAGATAAGTTGGACACTCGTAGGTGCTAAATTTGCCGAGGAAGTTGATTGGTGTTTGTCCAAAAGATTACTTCAGCCTGTTGAGGAAATTTCTTCTGGTGTATAACCCTTTGGACATTCATTGGTGCAATATTTCATTCAAGAAGTTGAGTTTACCCGATAATTTTGATTGGTGTTTGTCCAAAAGCTTTCTTTAGCCTCTTGAGGAATTTTTTAATGACTTAGATAAGTTGGACACTCGTAGGTGCTAAATTTGCCGAGGAAGTTGATTGGTGTTTGTCCAAAAGATTACTTCAGCCTGTTGAGGAAATTTCTTCTGGTGTACAACCCTTTGGACATTCATTGGTGCAATATTTCATTCAAGAAGTTGAGTTTACCCGATAAGTTTGATTGGTGTTTGTTCGAAAGATTGCTTCAGCCTCTTGAGGAAAGCCCCCAGGGGTCCACGGACCACAGGTTGGGAAACTGCTCTAGAACTACCCGTTAATTGTTCCACACTTATCTGACTTTCTTCATTGTCCGATGATGTGTTTCGATTCAATAAGACTCTTGTCTCTACCTCTAAGGTCTGTTTTCTTCTGTATGTTTTCTTTTGCTGTTGCGACTCTCCACTTCTTCCGCTTAATACGCTTTTCTCTTGCATCACAATCTTTCACTACACACTACATTCACGCACAAGAGTAAACATGTTTGGCCAAACTTTACTGTTTTGATCACAGCCTAGCATGGGTCTTATATTCTCCCAATACCTGACACTTAGCCATTCCCTCAATAAACTATAGGAAATTACCAACAGAATCCTTCTTACAATTGCAGATTTACCTCTTGGGTGCTCTACAAACTTCTGCCGTGCTTCCTGACGTCAGTGGTCGTCCATCCAGCGCAGATAGAAATGCTCCAAAAAGCCGGCAACACAAACCTACCTCTAATCTTCTTGCCGTTACACAGGTCCCACCTGGACTATATCCTAATGTCTTTCATCTTGCTCAACAACGACGTCAGATCACCATTGGTGGCTTCCGGAGACAATCTTCGAATACCCTTCTTCGGGTAAGTAAAGTTAGGTTAGGATATTTGACAGTTAAACGCGCGACATCTATTGTTATAGTAGCGCCATCTACTGGAATTGCTTTTTTAACTGTTCAATACTCAATTACTAAAAGAATTCTTTCTTTAGCTCCCTTTTGCGTGGTTTGGGGGCGTTCTACATAAGAAGGCGTCCTGATCCGGTGCAAGGCCAGAAAGATCACATCTACAAAGCAGTGTTGCACACGTATATGGACGAGTGCTTAAAAGCCGGGCATAATATCGAATTTTTCCTGGAAGGTGGCCGTACAAGAACCGGAAAACCTTGCATGCCTAAATACGGGATTTTGAGCGTAATCGTCGAGGCTTTTATGGACGGAACCATAGAAGATGCCCTGTTGGTACCCGTCAGCGTAAACTACGAGAAATTAGTGGACGGTAACTTCGTCAGGGAGCAGCTGGGGCAACCAAAAGAGATGGAGACGTTTGGCAATGCCATGAAGGGCATCTGGCATGTGTTGAATAGTAATTACGGAATGATGAGGATAGATTTTAATCAACCGTTTTCGCTTAGGGTACGTTTATTGGTCATTTATTTTTATTTGGTTATTGTTATGGATGTCGGTGATTATTGTTATTGATATTGGTGGTTTTCTCCTCAATAGGAATTAGTTAAGACTTTCAATACGAACGGAAGAACAACCAAAGGACCAGTTGCCAAAAAATTAATTTCGAATCCGTCGTCGGCCAGTCTGTACGGCACGGATGTGGTGTCCGATCAGCACAAGACCCTGGTGGAGAGTATATCGAAGCACGTGATCTACGGTAAGTCCCAGAAAATATTATTTTACCTAATTTCTAGGGTAAAAACTGAAAAAGGCCGAAAGTTTCGGATTATCGAGGGTTTACTGTATATAACGTATTACTTTTTCATCGATCTAATTAAGATTCTGGTCATCAGTGCAGTTTTTAACCGTTCGCGAGTAAAACAACAGTTTAACTTATCTATTTACCTTCACTTTGCAGATTGCGCCCAATCAATGGCTGTGATGTCGACGAATGCGCTAGCATTTTTACTTTTAAATAAATACAGGGACGGGGTTCCCATAGATCAACTGGTAGATGCTGTAGACGAATTAAGGACAGACTTATTAGCCTCCGGTAGAGATATAGGGTTCACAGGGGACTCCCTTGACGTGATAAATTATGCCGTAAGTTTTATTTAAAAAATAAAAAAAAAAATTATATATATATATATATATAAATTTTTTTTTTTTTGGTATTAGATTGAATTATTGGGTCCTGCGTTAGTCAGGAAGGAGAGGATTAACAATGAAGAGGTGGTCAAACCGATAGCTATGTTACCGAATGCGATAGAGCTGATGTACTATTGCAATACGTTGACGACCGTTTACGCGCTGGAATCCGTCATCGCGACAGCGTTTTTCTCGTTGAACGTCAGCTCGGGGGTCGTAAGTCAGGATGAGTTGGTCGAGGCTTCCTTGGAACTCTGCGAAATCATGCATTACGAGTTTTTATTCTGCAAGCCGTGCCAGAATCTTGAGGCCGTCGTTATCGATTGCATAGAGGATTTAATTTTAAGGAAGGAGATATTTACCTACGTAAGTGTTTTGTTTATCCTTTAAATATGTTTTTGCATTAAATTTTGTTATTCTTTATGTTATACAGAGAAATGAGGATACTGTGGACGCTCAGAAAAGTCGAAAAATAGCGCAGCAGTTCATCGACTCTGACGAGGACGAATATTACCCGGTCGTCGAATATATAGTTAACGAGAAAGCCACCGAATATATGATCTTTCTTAGGAGTATTTTGAGGTCGTTGGTGGAGGCCTACTCGGCATCAGCATTTTCCCTAGAGAAGTTGGTTGGACGGTCTCTGTTGGAGAACGAACTTGTCAAAGAAGTTATCAATGACATGAAGGACCAGCTGCAAAGTGGGTCCTTACTATACGGTAAGTTAAATTATGATCTTCAGTTAAATTATCATCGTAATTTCATATCTACAAAAATGCTAGAATTTCGGATTATCGAGGTGTTACTGTACATCAACCAGTGAATTATCAGCAATTTTCTGTTTTTTTTTTTCTGATGATCTTTTGATCTGTTAATTGTCTAATAATTTGTTTTTTGATAGATGAAAGTGTGTCTGTTGATACGATCAAGAATGCATTGAAACTCTTCCAGAAGTGGGAATACCTGGAATGCCACAGCGAGAAGAAGCTGCGTCTATACTATATGCGCGAGACGTATGATAATTCGAGTAGCGTGACGACGTTATACAATAGGATAAAGAAGTTTAGAACGAGAAGTTCTCGTGAGTCGTAGTGGGAGTAACCAAAGTTTATAGGGCAGATTTGTTTTATAATTAACTATTCGATAGGTAGCCTTATTTGATTTATTACTATTTTCCGTTCATTTTTTTTTTGTACTGAATGATTTTTTCCTTTATTTATATAAGAGAAGAAGAGACGCGAGACGGTAATATTCTATTTTACAGTTATTTCTCCACAACGGATAAAGAACGGTGTTTGTACATATTTAAACTATTAATTAATAATTATTATTATTATTATATCGATAATAGAGTGCTATGTTTTCGTAGCACCTCGGCCTGCAATTGCTCACTCCTCTTTATCATTATTTCAGGACGACATCTGGTACTGTGATAATGGAAAATTTATTTTTTACTCAAAATTAGCATTCATAGCCGGTAAGCGTTGTGACTGTTTTATATGTGTAAATACATATTTCTAAATAAAAACGTTTAAAAATAACATCTAATGTTTTATTTTTTATTATTTTATTAAGGCACAAAAACATGGGACTTTATTATTTCAATTTACGAGAAACGTAGGTCATGTTTTAGCACGGTGTTTTCGCTAATACGTTTTAGAGATGTGTAGAAAGGGTGGAAAGTTGCTTTCAAGTAGCAAATTTGGGGGGTTACCCTATAAATAATTACGTTAAACATTAGCAATATTTGGGACTTTTTACTCGTCTATATTATTGCCTGACATCAAGGTAAGAGGACAAAAAGTTGTATTAGGATATAAATAGATAAGAAAAAACTAGTTTAAAAAACCAATTTATATTATAACAAGTTCCATATATAGTCAATAGTAAAATCAATAAATTCATATTTAAATGTAAATTTTTATACAGAATATCAAAATATTAATACAGTAATTTTAAAACATCGCTAGGGGTAGGTTGTTCAGCAGTTCCAAATACGGGAATTCCCCTTTCTATCATAGCTTTTTCGGTAGTTGGTCCAATAGCAATAAACTAAACATTAAAATATTAGATAATTTCTAATTTTAAATACAAATAAAAATAAAACATACTTTTATTGTTTCTTTACTAATATGACTTAGTAATTCTTCCATTGCTTTAATACCAGACGGACTAAAAAATACAACATATTCCGGAAGAGTTTCCAAACAATCGGTAGCTTTATTAAACTCCGTATCAATATTTTCATTTGAAATCGTTTCGTAGACTTCAACTTCCTCCAAACGTAATTTACTCCCTTCAAATTTCCTTTTTAAAATATCCATTTTTAAATTACCATGCGGATAAAGAAAAACTTTCTCTGTATCGTCTAAAACAGTAAGACTTACATTCGAAAATTACCGATCATATTATTCATTACCGCTCAATAAATTCACCGATAAATTATTAGCGTTTCCAGTCTCCTTCCCCAGACAGTCAATTCCCAATTCCTTAAGAGCTAATTCGTGCGTTGCTTCACCAACAACGTAATTCGCTTTATCTTTCCAAAAATCGGAAAGGTCACAGTTTCCGATGGCATTTTTCACGGCTTGTACGCACCGTGGACTAGAAAGTATCATCCCGGAAAATTCCCCGTGTTTATCCAGTTTCTCCTTCAGCAGATCCAAATTTTTAAACTTAAAATCCAAGGTTTTCACTTGGATAACCTCAAAATTGTGGTCACGTAACATAACCTCGTATTTATCATTTTTGTCGTCGGTGATTTGCGCTTTAAGCAATAAAACCAAGTTTTTCTTGACGGGCATTCTGCATTATGGTTTAATTATGCGGTTATTTTGCCCTGTCAGATTGTCCATAACCATAAATAAATATATGTTGACAATTAATTGATCCTAGGGATTTTCTGTGTGAAATCGGTTGGGTGGTAGTACTGGAGATCGTTTGTAGTTGGGTGAAGCGATTCGTCGCTAGAGGGCGACAGTGTCATATCTTGTCTGTCATTGTTAATTTCCAACAGAAAAACAAATTCACAAACACAAAAATTCAACAGGAATATTCTTGTATTGTTTGTAAGTTTTTCTCACTCGCGACAATCCACATTATTCTTAATTATCTAAAAATTGCAGCATATTGGTAACACTCTGCATATACAACATTCAAAATGCGGTATCTCAGAGCAAACCTTCTAAACTCCCTAAAGAAAAACACCAACGGCGAATGGATAATCAAAAAAAACTACTGCCATGTTTGTGTTTGTAGACGCTGTAGTTGTTCGTGCTGCCTTGTTATTGTTGTGGCCCCGCGGGTCGTACTTTCTGCAGTTTTCAAGACATCTTAAAGGTAAGACTTTGTATTTTTCTAAATGACGAGTGGCTTCGTGAGTGTGAGAGGTTAAAAATGTAAGAACAGAGAGCATGTATAACAAGTAACAACATTCATGTACCGGCCTGAATGCTTATAGTATAGCCATGTAGTGCTCAAAACAACCAGTTCATTCAGAGGCAAAGAAGTAAAATATGTAAAAACATCTCCTTGACACATTATAGCGTTAAAGTTTGGCTGAGACTACTGTCAGATTACTTCTATGAACGCGTATAGCGCCTAAATCGTTCATCCCATTGATATGTAAATTGGTATATGTACAGTGGCCGACAAAAGTTTAGGTACGGCCCTCATTTCTGATATCTGACTAGTAAACGTCACTCAATTCCCTAACCTAGGGACGAACTTTGCTCTGCCACTTATCCAAATGTCGTTTCCCCATCTATCCAGATATCTACGCGAGATCAGGAACCGATATTATCATAAAGCTATTTTTCAAGTGAGGCATTTAGGGCAATTTGTTTCTCTCGGCGTAATGGACCGTTTAATGAGAAGTTCGCCGCCGACGGTGGCCAAGGGACCGTCAAATTGAATCGTTCCCGGTTTAGACACTGTGCGGGACAAGGCGCTCCTTCTTCCCAACAGAATCCGCCGCCTCCTTATCCTACTACCACCCCCTCCGCCCCTCACACTCCTCCCATGTTCTCCGCCACGTCAAGTCACTCGATGCAAACGTACGTCCAAAATAGCTACAGAATCCAGGAATCACACTCGGTACAGCTGAAATGAGTATTTCCAATGACGAGAGAAGAAATAATTACAACAAAACATACACAAATATTGAACAATATTACAGAATATTTCACGATATTTAACGTTATTTCACTATAATGCACTATATATCATAATATTTCATAATATTTGACAATATTTCATAATATTTTGCAACAGTTTACATTTTTTTACAATATTTCACTATATTTTACTGTATTTCACAATATTTCAGAATATTTTACTATATTTCACTATATTTCACTGTATTTCACAATATTTCACTATATTGCACAGTATTTCATAATATTTGACAATATTTTGCAACAGTTTACATTTTTTCATAATATTTCATATGTCATAATATTTCATAATATGTCAATATTTCATCATATGTCATAATATTTCAAAATATTTAACTATATTTCAGAATATTTCACTATATTTTACTGTATTTCACAATATTTCACTACATTGCACAGTATTTCATAATATTTGACAATATTTGACAATATTTTGCAACAGTTTACATTTTTTCATAATATTTCATATGTCATAATATTTCATAATATGTCATAATATTTCATAATATGTCAATATTTCATCATATGTCATAATATTTCAAAATATTTAACTATATTTCAGAATATTTAACTATATTGCACAGCATTTCATAATATTTGATAATATCTTGCAACAGTTTACATTTTTTCATAATATTTCATATGTCATAATATTTCATAATTCAATATTTCATCATATGTCATAATATTTCAGAATATTTCCCTATATTTTACTGTATTTCACAATATTTCACTATATTGCACAGTATTTCATAATATTTGACAATATTTTGCAACAGTTTAAATTTTTTCATAATATTTCATGTCATAATATTTCATATGTCAATATTTCATCATATGTCATAATATTTCAGAATATTTCACAATATTTCACTATATTGCACAGTATTTCATAATATTTGACAGTATTTTGCAACAGTTTACATTTTTTCATAATATTTCATATGTCATAATATTTCATAATATGTCAATATTTCATCATATGTCATAATATTTCAGAATATTTCACTGTATTTTACTGTATTTCACTATATTGCACAGTATTTCATAATATTTGACAATATTTGACAATATTTTGCAACAGTTTACATTTTTTCATAATATTTCATATGTCATAATATTTCATAATATGTCAATATTTCATCATATGTCATAATATTTCAGAATATTTCACTGTATTTTACTGTATTTCACTATATTGCACAGTATTTCATAATATTTGACAATATTTGACAATATTTTGCAACAGTTTACATTTTTTCATAATATTTCATATGTCATAATATTTCATCATATGTCATAATATTTCAGAATATTTCACTGTATTTTACTGTATTTCACAATATTTCACTATATTGCACAGTATTTCATAATATTTGACAATATTTTGCAACAGTTTACATTTTTTCATAATATTTCATGTCATAATATTTCATAATATGTCAATATTTCATCATATGTCATAATATTTCAGAATATTTCACTATATTTTACTGTATTTCACAATATTTCACTATATTGCACAATATTTCATAATATTTGACAATATTTGACAATATTTTGCAACAGTTTACATTTTTTCATAATATTTCATATGTCATAATATTTCATAATATGTCAATATTTCATCATATGTCATAATATTTCAAAATATTTAACTATATTTCAGAATATTTCATATTTCATAATATGTCAATATTTCATAATATGTCAATATTTCATAATATGTCGTAATATTTCAAAATATTTAACTATGTTTCACTATGTTTTACTATATTTCACTATATTTCAGTATATTTCAGTATATTTCACTGTATTTCACTATATTTCACTATATTTCACTGTATTTCACTATATTTCAATATATTTTACTGTATTTCACAATATTTCAGAATATTTTACTATATTTCACTATATTTCACTATATTTCACTATATTTCACTATATATCACTATATTTCACTATATTTCACTATATTTCACTATATTACACTGTATTTCACAATATTTCACTCTATTTCAGAATATTTCACTATATTTCACTGTATTTAACAATATTTCATTATATTTCACAATATTTTTCCTTTGTTATTGAGTGCCAACAGAAAAAAAGTGAACTTTGAGCTATCTACGTTACCGATAGGTGGCAGTGAACGTTTCCTCTTAATGAAGCTCACCCTAATCTCATTAAAAAAGGAACATTAAGAACCAATTGCGCTTCAATTAATGGTAAAACCTAACCTAGAGAAGGGGACGACAGGTTCGGTCGTCGTCTGAAATTAGTGTTGATTAGCATTTTTTCGTTGAGTCCTGGTGGCGGTGGTTGCCGTTAGAGGTCTCTGTCGGGCGCTCGGTGCCGTTTATCTGTTAAATGGTCCGGCTCAAGTAACAAACTAGTCTTGATGGGCCGTTTTCATGGGCCGACGGAGGCGCCCTTTTTTATCGGCGGCCGCAATCCGACCGGAAAATGAACGGTCTCGCGGTGACGCCGGAACGTTCCATCATTTCCGCCGGATCGCCGCCATTACAGATGCATAAACGACGCCCTCTTGACCGTATATCTCAAACTGGTCCCGGAGGCATGCCGGAGGCCACCGCCGCCGGCGGGCGTCGGCGCCACCTAGCGCCTTAGCTAAGTCTCGAGACGTCCGTCGCTACAAATGATTCGGAAAATTGCACACGTTTAACTTCTCTCTGCACTCGCCGAGGGCAGTTGAATATCGCTCGCGCGATTTTGGTCTAAATTACCCCAATGTGTTCGTAAAGTGGACGATTTTACGGCAGATGGATATCATAAATTCGAAAATGATGTGCACTGATGCCTTGGAATTGGTTTTCTATTCCGAAAAAATCTGTTTTTATTGGTAACCTTCGCACAGAGGAAAGAATGCTCTTTAGCCAAGACAAAATTTTCTCAGTAGAAGCGAGTTAAGTGCTTGATTCAAGATAAATTTAGTTGCAATGAGCAAATTATTAAGTCACACCGAACAGTCATCAACTACAAAGGACTATATGTAGTTTTGAATGAAACTTTGTAGTGTTACTTCAAATATTTAAACATTTCGACCAAATTAATATTGTTTTATTTCAACCATTGGATGGATTAAAGAGAATAATAATTATCAAAATAAGTAACTGGTTGTTTTGCTTTAAAAAGCAAATGTTTCAGAAAAAGATTTTTAGGTTTGGTTCAACACCTTTTGTGTGTTCTGAATAGAGTATTTCATTCATCATTTTAAATGAAATGCGATCAATTATTCAAAGTAAGCAATTGTAATTTACATTCAACACAATACATTGCTTTGACTTAAACAATTTTGTTGTTTTGTTCAAACTATCTACCGGTGCTGCAAAGGGGTAAAAGAAGTGCATATATACCAATACAGTAATTTATTATAAAAATAAAAAATACGTTCAAAATAAGTACAAAATACATCAAAAAATATAAAAGAATTAAATGTTATCTGATACATTTCAAAGTATTAAATACATATAATAATTAAATAATGCCTCTGGTGAATTTGTTGTCATTGATTTGCATCTCTTACTTTGGACCATGCTATAAAAACACCTTGGTCCATTGTATGCAGTACTGTAGGGACTTTAGTAATGCATCATTTGCACCTGTGGTGAAATATAATATGTACACACCACTGATAGATATATAAGGTTTCTCACCTCAGATGTTTCCAAATCTAACAGCTTCACAGTTTTCCAAAAAGCAATTCGATCTCCAATAGCCGGAATAAGTTCTTTCACTTCTTCCTCTGTAAGTTTTCTTATGTTTTCCACAGTTATTTTATTGCCTTGAAAATATAGAATGTCTATAGTGTATACCATTTTTCCTGTTCCACAATTGTTTATTTTTCCAGCCCTGGTTATGGTTATTTCGATTAATTAATTACTTAACTAAGCTAATAACTAATATTGATGAGGTATAATGCGTGTGATTGTATACTCCTCCGCCATTAATTACTACCGACTACGGACAACAGATGGAGCGCGGTTCGCGACAGGTCTGACGCGATAACGCCGATTATAATAATTATAATAGGTAATTAATAAATCGACGTTCCTATTAACTGAGCGAACTTAATTAACTTACTAATCGGATCTTGAGCGCTCTGGTTGCGTCCTGAACGGGACGAGCCCGGCGCCGCCGCCCCCGGGGATCAACAAAACACTATCGGACGACGTTCCAGCGTACGAAACTTTTTTAAAAGCTTATTACCGGGTCCCCCAAGGCGGTCGGTTCGCCGACTCGCACTTCTTAGGTATCGAGGGCGGTGTAGCACCGCCACCGCCGCCGCCGCCCCCACCAAACGGCTTTTTTTATTTTTTCCCACTTCTACGTTTCTCGCGCGCTTTTTAAAACTATATTATACTTTTTTAATGCGGACGCGAACTCGGAAAACTCTGAATTAAACTCATTCACACTCTCTTGACGATTTTGGCCCTGCTAGTGAATTAATCATGGTAACAATAATTGTGAAATATTGTGAAATATTGTGAAATATTGTGAAATATTATGAAATATTATGAAATATTGTGAAATATCATGAAATATTATGAAATATTGTGAAATATCGTGAAATATTGTGAAATATCGTGAAATATTGTGAAATATTGTGAAATATTGTGAAATATTATGAAATATTATAAAATATTGTGAAATATCGTGAAAAATTGTGAAATATCGTGAAATATAGTGAGATATTGTGAAATATTGTAAAATAATGATAAATATTAGCAAATATTGTCCAATGTTGTTTGATATAATCATATATTTCCAGATTTCTATATATTTATAGGTAAAATTGTGGTAATACTGAGGGTTTACAAGAATTGAGTAGAGAGATTTAAAATAATCGTTGAGAGTGTGTCAACTGAGTTAGAACGAGGTAAGGAAAATATATATGTGGCCTTTAGGAAAGTGTGGGAATTAAAAATCTGGTGTTTTTCCGATCGGAGAGCGTCGTCTCCGAGAGCGGACGGTAGGGAGCGAGAGGGTGCGTCGCGCTACTTAAGAATTTAAAATTCTTTTACGTAAAACCCGGCCGAGTGTAGCACTTACGTTCGGGCCGGAGTAGGATCTATGAAATGGCATTTTAAGTTGGATTAGGTTCAAATTTAAAACACTGCCAATAATACCCGCCCGACCCGTTCCCAAACCCAACCCGGGATTCGTGCCCTTTTAATCGCCTTCAACCCCCCAAACCCCAAGTCTTTCCCTTGCATTTCCTTCCTTTTTAAACAGTCTGGACGGGTTTTTCTTCTATACTCGTCTGTCCTAAACTACGACACTTTAAAACAATGGTTTGTGCCACAGGGAGCTAAATATTTTACATACTGCTCTAGATTAATCCACAAATTTTGAGTTATGTTAACATTCAGTACTTTTAAAATTAAAAAATATTGTTGGAAATGTTTGTGCTACACCACTGGATAGGACTGTGCAAACAATAAGGCAAATATTTCACAATATTTCACTATATTTCACCATATATTAAATAAAACTCTTGAATCCACAAATTTTGAGTTATGTTAACATTCAGTGCCTTTAAATTAAAAAATATTGTTGGAAATGTTTGTGCTACGCCACTGGATAGGACTGTGCAAACAATAAGGCAAATATTTCACAATATTTCACTATATTTCACCATATATTAACTAAAACTCTTGAATCCACAAATTTTGAGTTATGTTAACATTCAGTGCCTTTAAATTAAAAAATATTGTTGGAAATGTTCGTGCTACACCACTGGATAGGACTGTGCAAACAATAAGGCAAATATTTCACAATATTTCGCTATATTTCACCATATATTAAATAAAACTCTTGAATCCACAAATTTTGAGTTATGTTAACATTCAGTGCCTTTAAATTAAAAAATATTGTTGGAAATGTTTGTGCTACGCCACTGGATAGGACTGTGCAAACAATAAGGCAAATATTTCACAATATTTCACTATATTTCACCATATATTAGATAAAACTCTTGAATCCACAAATTTTGAGTTATGTTAACATTCAGTGCCTTTAAATTCAAAAATATTGTTGGAAATGTTCGTGCTACACCACTGGATAGGACTGTGCAAACAATAAGGCAAATATTTCACAATATTTCGCTATATTTCACCATATATTAAATAAAACTCTTGAATCCACAAATTTTGAGTTATGTTAACATTCAGTGCCTTTAAATTAAAAAATATTGTTGGAAATGTTTGTGCTACGCCACTGGATAGGACTGTGCAAACAATAAGGCAAATATTTCACAATATTTCACTATATTTCACCATATATTAGATAAAACTCTTGAATCCACAAATTTTGAGTTATGTTAACATTCAGTGCCTTTAAATTCAAAAATATTGTTGGAAATGTTTGTGCTACGCCACTGGATAGGACTGTGCAAACAATAAGGCAAATATTTCACTATATTTCACTATATTTCACCATATATTAAATAAAACTCTTGAATCCACAAATTTTGAGTTATGTTAACATTCAGTGCCTTTAAATTAAAAAATATTGTTGGAAATGTTTGTGCTACGCCACTGGATAGGACTGTGCAAACAATAAGGCAAATATTTCACAATATTTCACTATATTTCACCATATATTAGATAAAACTCTTGAATCCACAAATTTTGAGTTATGTTAACATTCAGTGCCTTTAAATTCAAAAATATTGTTGGAAATGTTTGTGCTACGCCACTGGATAGGACTGTGCAAACAATAAGGCAAATATTTCACTATATTTCACTATATTTCACCATATATTAAATAAAACTCTTGAATCCACAAATTTTGAGTTATGTTAACATTCAGTGCCTTTAAATTCAAAAATATTGTTGGAAATGTTTGTGCTACGCCACTGGATAGGACTGTGCAAACAATAAGGCAAATATTTCACAATATTTCACTATATTTCACCATATATTAAATAAAACTCTTGAATCCACAAATTTTGAGTTATGTTAACATTCAGTGCCTTTAAATTAAAAAATATTGTTGGAAATGTTTGTGCTACGCCACTGGATAGGACAGTGCAGACAATAAGGCAAATATTTCACAATATTTCACCATATATTAAATAAAACTCTTGAATCCACAAATTTTGAGTTATGTTAACATTCAGTGCCTTTAAATTAAAAAATATTGTTGGAAATGTTTGTGCTACGCCACTGTATAGGGCTGTGCAAACAATAAGGCAAATATTTCACAATATTTCACTATATTTCACCATATATTAAATAAAACTCTTGAATCCACAAATTTTGAGTTATGTCAACATTCAGTGCCTTTAAATTAAAAAATATTGTTGGAAATGTTTGTGCTACGCCACTGTATAGGGCTGTGCAAACAATAAGGCAAATATTTCACAATATTTCACTATATTTCACCATATATTAAATAAAACTCTTGAATCCACAAATTTTGAGTTATGTCAACATTCAGTGCCTTTAAATTAAAAAATATTGTTGGAAATGTTTGTGCTACGCCACTGGATAGGACTGTGCAAACAATAAGGCAAATATTTCACAATATTTCACTATATTTCACCATATATTAAATAAAACTCTTGAATCCACAAATTTGAGAAAAATATTGGTTGAAATATTTCTGCTACGCCACTGAACGGGGCTGTGCAAACAGGCGGGCGGGTGGTCGGCTCCGTGGCAACCGCACTGTTTACTCTAGTTCTATCAACGGCCACCAGATAATCACGGCGCTGCCGACGCTAAGCGGCCGCACAACAACGATAATAAACTCATTATTTTCGAATTATCCTCTCGCCCCGTGACTGATGCCACCGACGTCCCTCAATCTATTTATTTTTTTATTATTTGTTGCCAACCCCCAACCCCCCAATTGTATACACACCGACCGCCGGCCTGTTCATTTTAAAGTATAATATATGTATAATGTATACGTACGTAGTAATAATGTTATTCATAAATTTGTGATAAAAAAGGCCGTTCAGTGACCCCTAATTTTTTTTAATAACATTCTATGTCGATTCTAGGCCTAGTTTATGGTTAGAACAACAAAAATATTTTGTTGGACGAAAAATTTATATGCTTCAACGAAAAAAACAGTTTCTTGACCCAAGATTCTTACTCTGAGAGATACATAGAAAGTTGTGCTATTACTTTACAGATGGCGCTAACAAATTCTCGCGTCTTTTGCCCCACAGCACCGCTATATAAGTTCGACGATTTTCTTGAGCCAAAAGAATACGTACGTATCGCTTAAAACAGACGTAATTCCTTTCAAACAGTTCCTTCATACTTAAAACAAGAAAACGTAATACTTGGAACATCAAAAAAATCATATTCTCACTCTGAGACTTTTATATTTTAATTGTATCGAATAAATTTCTACCTCTGTGTACATATATCGAATTCTTATTACAATAAAATATTATTTTGACAAACCACGCGCGCCACTGATCTTTTTTATCGGTGTTGTTCCTCTCGGATATCCGTGGTTCACATCCACCCTTATTTTCTCCACGGTGGAGGCCCCCACGGCCTCCAATTGAATCGCAATTTATCATCGTGACGGCAGGCCGTGCCGCCGCTGCGAGATGACAAAAGAAAGTCGACCGTCAGTCAGGCGCGCGCCCGACGCCGCCGCCCGTCCCGTGTTTTGTTTAGACCTATGTCGGCCTGTTCCGGGGCGATACCGGAAAATAGGAACTCTAATTGAAACATTAGGGGGCGCCACTGGTCCCTCTCATCCCTCCTCTCTCTCTCACACACACTCAGTCTTTCCACGCACCACGCTCCACCTTCCCCATCGCGATGCGCGAAGCCGACGCCCCCTGTGAGCATGACGCTCAACTACGGAGTATTTTGTGCGACCGACGACGTGACGCCCTATTGACTACCAAGTCGTTTCTTTTTGATTCGTTCCTGTGCATGCAGTCGCGTGCCTGATGGATTAAAGTCGTTATTAATCGGTTTGAGACTTAATGTGGCTCGTTTTTTTAATAATCAGGACCAAGAAAAGGAAAATAATGAAGAGAAAATACTTCAGTTGGTAGTTTTTACTTATGTTAGAAGGATAAACTAGTAGTAAACGCTAGGAAATGCCACGATGCATATCCACAGACGCTACAATAGTATATTATTATGCAAGTTTTATAAGACGTCAAATTGGCGCATGAGTTGAACGAATGCGCCAATATGTCTTATAAAACGAGTGTCTACCTATACTAATTACGAACTTTCAAGTGTAGGGCGCGTTCAGCGTAATCGCCCATTTTCGCCGACATTTGCGATCGAGTAGCTGCAAAATTGGGCTTTTCGATATTACTTTTGACGCTCGAATTGAAAAAAGGACACAATTCCGCGTGGACTGCGCGATATTTTGTAAATTAAATGCGTCAATTTTGAAAAAAAATCACGTTTTTGCACCTCTTCGGGTGAAGGCGAACCTCGAGAAAATGTCACGTGACGTCTAGAAATTCCGACAAGCGGATCGATGAACGTCAAAAATTTACATTTTTTATCCGTTCCTCCCGACCTTATAAAAGCCGCTCGCTCTCATGTCTTACGATAAGATCCCTCTAAATACCCTTCGCAAAGAGTTTTGAGCAAAAAAACGGCCTTAAAAACAATTTTCGATCCAAAAAATCGATTTTTGTCGACCCGTGTTTTGCTGCTATTATCACAGTAACGTCAAACCCGAAACGCCCCCTGCCGGACATTCGTAACAACAGTAACAGATAGCAGATAACCTACAATGTATCCTAAAATGTCCATATTGCGAATGTGGACAGGTGGGAAGCCTTAACCACATATTTCTAGAATGCCCAATAACTAAAATCGAAAATTTTGACATATACACAGAGCTAGTAATATACTATTTTTTCTACTTTGCGTCATTAATTTTATAAAAATTTAGAAGTATATTAGGTAAAATTCCAATCTAGAGTATTTATGGGTGCAACCGTTGGTAACACTGTCATCTGTCACTTAAATACAAATATCTGTGAAAAAGTAATTATTGATAATTATTATATACCATCATATACTAGTAGTACGAAACCTAGGATGCAACACACATGTTTAAATATGTATAAAAATATACATACTTCGCAGTTTGTGCGATTCTAAAAAATCAGTTTGTGCTTACTTTTGTGGTTATGTGTATTTTCGTTTGACATGCATTTGATATCAATGTCACCAATCTTAGAAAAAAGTTACTAAAAACGGTGTTACAATTTGCTAATTGTAACACCGAAAACAGTGTTACAATGTGTGCATTGTGAATGCAAAGTAGAAAATAGTATATTATTATACAAGTTTTATAAGACGTCAAATTGGCGCATGAGTTGTTTGGGGCACGAGGAACGCCAGCAACGAGTGCCCCAAATGAACGAATGCGCCAATATGTTTTATAAAACGAGTGTAATATACTATTTTTTCTACTTTGCGTCATTAATTTTATAAAAATTTAGAAGTATATTAGGTAAAATTCCAATCTAGAGTATTTATGGGTGCAACCGTTGGTAACACTGTCATCTGTCACTTAAATTCAAATATCTGTGAAAAAGTAATTATTGATAATTATTATATACCATCATATACTAGTAGTACGAAACCTAGGATGCAACACGCATGTTTAAATATGTATAAAAATATACATACTTCGCAGTTTGTGCGATTCTAAAAAATCAGTTTGTGCTTACTTTTGTGGTTATGTGTATTTTCGTTTGACATGCATTTGATATCAATGTCACCAATCTTAGAAAAAAGTTACTAAAAACAGTGTTACAATGTGTGCATTGTGAATGCAAAGTAGAAAAAAGGATTTTGTTGTGACGGTTGAAATTTGCGGTCATTTTGAGGAAAGGAAATCCACACATTTTTTTTTAAATACATTTTTCAAAATCAAAAGTAAATAACACTGAATTACCGGTTCCTAAACTCCAAACATCTAGCATTGCAAACTCGCATTCCTTCGCAGGTGTAAGGTGTTTTTACGCCGGTATCCTTAGCAACCGCGGCACGTGACCTGTTGATTTTAGCTCGCAGCGCGCAGCAATTGTGGTCTTTGCGCCATCTTGCGGAAAATTACAAGTTAGCTGTCAAACGTGCGCGTCTTCGCGATTTTCGACCGAATTCTACGGGAAAACAGCGTGTTATATCGAGAAATTATCGTAGAAATCAGCAGTAGGTGATTTGTGATGTCCTGTGCGGTGTTTATAGTGATTTTGAGCGGGTTTCTATAGGATACGGGGTAAGCCGGTTTGTATACGAGTGAGATATTGGTTCGTTATGAGTTGGGACTCCTTGTGTATAGAAATTGTATTCTGTAAACCTTGATAATTAGTTTTTCAACTGTCAAACAAGTACTACTGAAAACTATATGGCAAAAATTACATTCCTAGTTATCTTCTCTAAATGAAATCTAAACACTTCAATCTCGTTGTTAATGTTGTTAATGAAAATTTAAAGCCGCCCCCTTTTACCTTATACACATCCACTACTGCGTTCTGAAACGCAGGCAGCAATTAATTCAGTTAGTAAAGTTAATTTATTTGCGCTTCCTTGGCGGTGGGGCGGTTTCCGCCCCCAATCCCTCAGTCCCCGGTACCTAATCACCTTAATTAAAATGTTCGGTGCAAAGTAACCGTGCCATACGTCAGTGGATAGCGGAGAACGCCTCTTATATAGCACCTGGAGGCGGCGGAAGGTCCAAAACCTGTGGCTGCGCCAACTACTTTGGATTGATAGTGCTGCCAACGTGAAGTAATTGCGGCCAACTTCCCCTATTACACTTCTATTGCGCTATCCATCCCCCGGGGTGAGACTGTACGCCACTGACCATTGTACGCCGCCACCAAGCTGGTCTAGCAGCTAAAGCATCTACCAAGCAACACAACTAATTATCCCTGTTGGCCCCGGCTGCTGCCACCTTGATAAACTTACCCAATTAGTAGGTTTGCGCCACCGCTAAGGCAACCATTTGTTCACGGAAAGAAATTCTAGGAGGTCCTTTGGGGGTGTTGGTACAAATCGGGCCTACTCGATGCGGAGATTACGGCCATACACTTTGGGGGTGGCGCCGGGTGAAGGTAGTTAACAATTATTAATTGGGGTTGCTTGTGCTCCTGATAAATAAGTGGGTTGGTAATTTATGTTCATACAGGGTGCGTACATATCTTACATTACACAAAGGGACAAATTTCCACTATTCAGGAGGATCTTGGGAATATCAAACTCGTTAATAAGACCCTCAACATCGTGACATACACGTAAAGATCCTTCCATTTTAAAACATGCTTTAAAAGGCTTGTTACGTTTAAGAACGCAATAACTCACATCAATCAGATCAATCAGAATAAGAACCTTGATATCAACAAATCTTACATTAGTAGATATACCACAGACTCATAAATTTCGCGAAATCCACCATTTTTTCCAAACACTAAAGGGTTATCCTGCGGTCTGTTATAGAACAAGCAGGTACTCAGGACAACAGGCCTAATTAAAATAAAAAGTGAAGGCGGTTACTCCTGTTACCGCAGGACTGCGTTCTAACCGCAGAGTTGCCGTACGTCTACCATTCACTGGTGGCAGGACGCGGCAACTAGAGCAGGAGCAGGGTTAGAGTCCTATCTCTGTACAAACCGGTGCAAATATTTGCCAGGCTCCGCTCACAAAATTAAGTGGAATTGAAATGGACTCCAAAGGTAAACTGGCGAGGGGCAGAGCGATCGCGTTGAATAGACCCCACCCCACCCCTTTGTGCTGCTCTGGAGCACCCCTCGGTGGCGGCAACCAGAGAAGTCGATCGACCTCCCAGGAATATAATGCGGATGGATCAAGTGCTGCAATAGTGATACGCGAAATTATTTTTGACAAGGGTTGTTTTATATTGATTCTTGTCTTTACTTGGGCTTTATTTTATCTTTACTGTAAACGCACAGTTTTTCTTTGGCAAGTAAGCAACTTTACTTTGGAAGGTACTTTGCCTTTACTTGGCCTTTGCTTTGTCTTTACTTGGCCTTTGCTTTGTCTTTACTTGGGCTTTATTTTATCTTTACTGTAAACGCACAGTTTTTCTTTGGCAAGTAAGCAACTTTACTTTGGAAGGTACTTTGCCTTTACTTGGCCTTTGCTTTGCCTTTACTTGGCCTTTGCTTTGTCTTTACTTGGCTTTTACTGTGCTTTTACTTTGCCTTTACTTTTTCTTTAATTTGTCTTTACTTTGCCTTTATTTTGTCTTTACTTTGCCTTTACTTCGCCTTTACTTTGGCTTTATTTTGCTTTCACTTTATATTTACATTGGCTTTATTCTGCCTTTACACTTCTTTTACTTAGCATTTAGTTTGCCTTTACTTTTCCTTTACTTTTCCTTTACTTTTCCTTTACTTTACCTTTACTTTGGCTTTATTCTGCCTTTATGTTGTCTTGTCTTTATCTTTACTTTATTGTACCCTTATTTTGCCTTTACTTTGCCTTTAATTTGCCTTTACTTTGTTTTTACTTTGCCTTTATTTTGTCTTTACTTTGCCTTACTTTGGCAGGTAGGAAACTTTACTTTGGAAGGTACTTCGCCTTTAGTTTGCCTTTACTTGCCTTTACTTTGCCTTTACTTTGTTTTTACTTTGCCTTTATTTTGTCTTTACTTTGCCTTACTTTGGCAGGTAGGAAACTTTACTTTGGAAGGTACTTCGCCTTTAGTTTGCCTTTACTTGCCTTTACTTTGCCTTTACTTTGTTTTTACTTTGCCTTTATTTTGTCTTTACTTTGCCTTACTTTGGCAGGTAGGAAACTTTACTTTGGAAGGTACTTCGCCTTTAGTTTGCCTTTACTTGCCTTTACTTTGCCTTTACTTTGTTTTTACTTTGCCTTTATTTTGTCTTTACTTTGCCTTACTTTGGCAGGTAGGAAACTTTACTTTGGAAGGTACTTCGCCTTTAGTTTGCCTTTACTTGCCTTTACTTTGCCTTTACTTTGTTTTTACTTTGCCTTTATTTTGTCTTTACTTTGCCTTACTTTGGCAGGTAGGAAACTTTACTTTGGAAGGTACTTCGCCTTTAGTTTGCCTTTACTTGCCTTTACTTTGCCTTTACTTTGTTTTTACTTTGCCTTTATTTTGTCTTTACTTTGCCTTACTTTGGCAGGTAGGAAACTTTACTTTGGAAGGTACTTCGCCTTTAGTTTGCCTTTACTTGCCTTTACTTTGCCTTTACTTTGTTTTTACTTTGCCTTTATTTTGTCTTTACTTTGCCTTACTTTGGCAGGTAGGAAACTTTACTTTGGAAGGTACTTCGCCTTTAGTTTGCCTTTACTTGCCTTTACTTTGCCTTTACTTTATTTTTACTTTGCCTTTATTTTGTCTTTACTTTGCCTTACTTTGGCAGGTAGGAAACTTTACTTTGGAAGGTACTTCGCCTTTAGTTTGCCTTTACTTGCCTTTACTTTGCCTTTACTTTGTTTTTACTTTGCCTTTATTTTGTCTTTACTTTGCCTTACTTTGGCAGGTAGGAAACTTTACTTTGGAAGGTACTTCGCCTTTAGTTTGCCTTTACTTGCCTTTACTTTGCCTTTACTTTGTTTTTACTTTGCCTTTATTTTGTCTTTACTTTGCCTTACTTTGGCAGGGAGGAAACTTTACTTTGGAAGGTACTTCGCCTTTAGTTTGCCTTTACTTGCCTTTACTTTGCCTTTACTTGCCCTTTACTGTGCCTTTGTCTTGCCTTTACTTTGTCTTTAATTTGCCTTTACTTCGCCTTTACTGTGGCTTTATTTTGCCGTCACTTTATATTTACATTCGCTTTATTCTGACTTTACTTTGCTTTTACTTTGCATTTAGCTTGCATTTAGTTTGCCTTTACTTTTCCTTTACTTTGGCTTTATTCTGCCTTTACTTTGCCTTTACTTCGCCTTTACTTTGGCTTTATTTTGCCTTCACTTTATATTTACATTGGCTATATTCTACCTTTACACTTCTTTTACTTAGCATTTAGTTTGCCTTTACTTTTCCTTTACTCTTTACCTTTACTTTGGCTTTATTCTGCCTTTATGTTGTCTTGTCTTTATCGTTACTTTATTGTACCCTTATTTTGCCTTTACTTTGCCTTTATTTGGCTTTTACTGTGCCTTTACTTTGCCTTTAATTTGCCTTTACTTTGTTTTTACTTTGCCTTTATTTTGTCTTTACTTTGCCTTAGTTTGACAGGTAGGAAACTTGACTTTGGAAGGTACTTCGCCTTTAGTTTGCCTTTACTTGCCTTTATTTTGCCTTTACTTGCTCTTTATTGTGCCTTTGCCTTGCTTTTACTTTGTCTTTAATTTGCCTTTACTTCGCCTTTACTGTGGCTTTATTTTGTCGTCACTTTATATTTACGTTCGCTTTATTCTGCCTTTACTTTGCCTTTACTTCGCCTTTACTTTGCCTTTGCTGTGCCTTTACTTGGCCTTTACTTTGCCTTTATTTTGCCTTCACTTTATATTTAAATTGGCTTTATTCTGCCTTTACTTTGCCTTTACTTTGTTTTTACTTTGCCTTTATTTTGTCTTTACTTTGCCTTACTTTGGCAGGTAGGAAACTTTACTTTGGAAGGTACTTCGCCTTTAGTTTGCCTTTACTTTGCCTTTACTTGCCCTTTACTGTGCCTTTGCCTTGCCTTTACTTTGTCTTTAATTTGCCTTTACTTCGCCTTTACTGTGGCTTTATTTTGCCGTCACTTTATATTTACATTTGCTTTATTCTGACTTTACTTTGCTTTTACTTTGCATTTAGTTTGCATTTAGTTTGCCTTTACTTTTCCTTTACTTTACCTTTACTTTGGCTTTATTCTGCCTTTACTTTGCCTTTACTTTGCCTTTACTTCGCCTTTACTTTGCCTTTGCTGTGCCTTTACTTGGCCTTTACTTTGCCTTTGTTTTGCCTTCACTTTATATTTATATTGGCTTTATTCTGCCTTTACTTTGCATTTACTTTTCCTTTACTTTTCCTTTACTTTACCTTTACTTTGTCTGTATTATGCCTTTACTTTGTCTTGACTTTATCTTTACTTTGCCTTTACTTTACCTTTATTTTGCCTGTAGTTTGCCTGTACTTTGCCTGTACTTTGCGTTTACTTTGCTTTTACTTCGCCTTTACTTTGTATCTACTTTGCCTTTACTTTGCCTTAACTTTGCCTTTACTTTGCTTTTTCTTTGCCTTTACTTTCTGTAGAATAGTTTCAGTATGATGGCTAAATGTTAGATTGTCAGATGTCTTGAAACTTTCCATCATTTGATGTTATTCTTCGTGGAAATTAAGTAAAATCAAGCCAATATCTGCACGATTCATGTCATTAGCAAACCGTAGTAAACGTAAATTCGCACCGTTGTTATCACAGAAGGGTGGTCGGTCGACATCAACAGCAGCAGTAGAACCGACAAAGAGAGCCTGTACGGCACTACCAAAGGGGTAAGAGCGACAGTTGATTGAAGGTTTGCGGGGAGTATAGAGGCACGGGGTGTGCAGAGAAAGATAATTAATTACGCAAAAAGGCAGTCGGCCAAAAATCCATAAAACGCGGACGAATCAAATACGATGCTCACGTTACAGTTGCTTGGCAACGCGGAGGTGGCGATGACAAAACATTGCCGTGCCGTGCGGTGGCGACACTACTGCTACACTAATTATGTCCGTAATTAGGATAAGCCCGGCCACGGTTAGTTAGAGCTGCGAGCTGGAGGGCGAACAGTGCGAAGGGTGGAGTGGGAGAGGAGGGCGGGGGTGGGATGAAGTCGAGGATCGGCCATTGTGCGGATCGAGATCGGTACCGGGGTGCCGTAATTAGCTCAAGTTATGGCCCGTTTATATTGTCATGAAGACGATAATTACCAACTTTATCTCTTAACCTCAATTTCAATTCATCCCGCTTGTTCGTCGCGTCGTAGGCGGACGCTGACGCCGTTTGGCTGCATCCCTAGCTGCATCCCTAGCTAGACGACTTGCTGGTTTGCCATTGTTTACCATAAGCAGAACTTGGATATTGATTCGTGTACATATTATGCACAACGCTATACATAGAATTTACCTCTATTGAATGCAAGTTTTTGTTAAGTTAGCCAGTTTTGTTTGCCTTTTCCCCACCTTTCCTTTGCCTTTCCTTTGCCTTTCCTTTGCCTTTCCTTTGCCTTTCCTTTGCCTTTCCTTTGCCTTTCCTTTGCCTTTCCTTTGCCTTTCCTTTGCCTTTCCTTTGCCTTTCCTTTGCCTTTCCTCTGCCTTTCCTCTGCCTTTCCTCTGCCTTTCCTTTGCCTTTCCTTTGCCTTTCCTCTGCCTTTCCTCTGCCTTTCCTCTGCCTTTCCTCTGCCTTTCCTCTGCCTTTCCTCTGCCTTTCCTCTGCCTTTCCTCTGCCTTTCCTCTGCCTTTCCTCTGCCTTTCCTCTGCCTTTCCTCTGCCTTTCCTCTGCCTTTCCTTTGCCTTTCCTTTGCCTTTCCTTTGCCTTTCCTTTGCCTTTCCTTTGCCTTTCCTTTGCCTTTCCTTTGCCTTTCCTTTGCCTTTCCTTTGCCTTTCCTTTGCCTTTCCTTTGCCTTTCCTTTGCCTTTCCTTTGCCTTTCCTTTGCCTTTCCTTTGCCTTTCCTTTGCCTTTCCTTTGCCTTTCCTCTGCCTTTCCTCTGCCTTTCCTCTGCCTTTCCTCTGCCTTTCCTCTGCCTTTCCTCTGCCTTTCCTCTGCCTTTCCTCTGCCTTTCCTCTGCCTTTCCTCTGCCTTTCCTCTGCCTTTCCTCTGCCTTTCCTCTGCCTTTCCTCTGCCTTTCCTGTGCCTTTCCTGTGCCTTTCCTTTGCCTTTCCTTTGCCTTTCCTCTGCCTTTCCTCTGCCTTTCCTCTGCCTTTCCTCTGCCTTTCCTGTGCCTTTCCTGTGCCTTTCCTGTGCCTTTCCTTTGCCTTTCCTTTGCCTTTCCTTTGCCTTTCCTTTGCCTTTCCTTTGCCTTTCCTTTGCCTTTCCTTTGCCTTTCCTTTGCCTTTCCTTTGCCTTTCCTTTGCCTTTCCTTTGCCTTTCCTTTGCCTTTCCTTTGCCTTTCCTTTGCCTTTCCTTTGCCTTTCCTTTGCCTTTCCTTTGCCTTTCCTTTGCCTTTCCTTTGCCTTTCCTTTGCCTTTCCTTTGCCTTTCCTTTGCCTTTCCTTTGCCTTTCCTTTGCCTTTCCTTTGCCTTTCCTTTGCCTTTCCTTTGCCTTTCCTTTGCCTTTCCTTTGCCTTTCCTTTGCCTTTCCTTTGCCTTTCCTTTGCCTTTCCTTTGCCTTTCCTTTGCCTTTCCTTTGCCTTTCCTTTGCCTTTCCTTTGCCTTTCCTTTGCCTTTCCTTTGCCTTTCCTTTGCCTTTCCTTTGCCTTTCCTTTGCCTTTCCTTTGCCTTTCCTTTGCCTTTCCTTTGCCTTTCCTTTGCCTTTCCTTTGCCTTTCCTTTGCCTTTCCTTTGCCTTTCCTTTGCCTTTCCTTTGCCTTTCCTTTGCCTTTCCTTTGCCTTTCCTTTGCCTTTCCTTTGCCTTTCCTTTGCCTTTCCTTTGCCTTTCCTTTGCCTTTCCTTTGCCTTTCCTTTACCTTTCCTTTGCCTTTCCTTTGCCTTTCCTTTGCCTTTCCTTTGCCTTTCCTTTGCCTTTCCTTTGCCTTTCCTTTGCCTTTCCTTTGCCTTTCCTTTGCCTTTCCTTTGCCTTTCCTTTGCCTTTACTTTGCCTTTACTTTGCCTTTCTTTTACCTTTCCTTTGCCTTTCCTTTGCCTTTCCTTTGCCTTTCCTTTGCCTTTCCTTTGCCTTTCCTTTGCCTTTCCTTTGCCTTTCCTTTGCCTTTCCTTTGCCTTTCCTTTGCCTTTCCTTTGCCTTTCCTTTGTGTCTTTACTTTGTGCCTTTAATGTACAAATTTGTGTACATTTAATGTAATAATTTTAACAAAACACACTTTAATCACAAACTTAGCTTGATACATTCGATAATAATATTTACAAGTTATTTTTAGTCGCCACAATATTGACTTTGAAAAGTAAATTTCAAACTTTTGACATACTTTCGTCAAACAGCGATAAGTAAAACATAAATAAACTTCTCAAAACTTTTTGCACCAGCCAAACAAAAATAAAAAAAAAGATAGCACAAAGATGTTAACTTAACAACAACTTTATTGTTGTACGCTTCCTTAACTTCAAGTTATATTTACGAAAGTAAGTGATGCCGAGGGGAGTCTTTGCGTTGAGAGAGAGCGTTGAGAATAATCCCATATAATAAATTCCGCAGTGTGTAATTAATTTTTCATTCAAGTTCGCACGAAGTAGGCCTTGTAATCCGGGGATCCGATAGATTAGAGCGACGACCCGATGCGATTGTTTTTGCCCTTGTCAGGAGATTACTGGCTGATCCCCACGAAAGAGCGATGCGTGTGTGAGAACAACGTCACACGTCCTCCTTCGCCAAAAATCCCTCAACCCACAGACAGCACTGCCTTCACACTTTTCTCATCCTTGTAACCAATGCATATACATGGTGTAACAGATTTGAGTGCACAAAACTCTTTAGCATGAAATTAAAAAACATGATTGTACACTGTATAGACTCCCATTTGTTTCTGTTGCAGATGTACGACGACGGTGATGTTCCAGTTAAGTGTGCGCGTGGTGCAAAGAAATAGCCCTTAGGTGCATCATCTACTCTCAGTAGTGCGCGAATAAATTTTGCGAGTGTAGTGTAGGTGTAGAAGACACTTTTAGTAGTGCGCGAATAAATTTTGCGAGTGTAGTGGCTCATATACTTTCAGTAGTGCGCGTTTAAAATTTGCGGGTGTAGTGTCGCAGTCATGGATGATGGAGAGAGGCAGCCATTGGACGATGGAGAGAGGCAGCTTGCAGGGATGAAGACATCGTGTGCAAGGTAGGTCCCATAGATGACATCCAGCGATGGAGGCGAAGAAGACACAGTAAGGTAGGATTTACAAAATTTTCGTTATCCGCCGCGTTCTTAATCTTTGTGATGACTCTCTACAGAATTCTGTAGAGAGAGAGAATATTGTGAAATATTGTGAAGTATTGTGAAATATTGTAAAATATTGTGAAATATTGTAAAATATTGTGAAATATTGTGAAATATTGTGAAATATTGTGAAATATTGTGAAGTATTGTGAAATATTGTGAAATATTGTGAAGTATTGTGAAATATTGTGAAATATTGTAAAATATTGTGAAATATTGTGAAATATTGTGAAATATTGTGAAATATTGTGCAATATTGTAAAATATTGTGAAATATTGTAAAATATTGTGAAATATTGTGAAAAATAGTGAAATATTGTAAGGTAATGTATTTATTTGGGATAAACAGGGCTTCAATAGTTCATAATTGATATTTTAATTTTAGAATTGTTGAAAGCAGTGAGATTTCTTCTGGGCTATAACATATATATCACCCTAGAGAATAACGAGTATTGTGCGTATTCTGGTCTTTGTTGCTGTCTGAGATCACTTTGAAGTAGGTAAATTTGGACACATGATTCACCTCGTGATTATTTTATCTTTAATACATTGTTTGATATTCTAGTTTTGATGCGATGTAGAGTGGACCAAATTATCTCCGTCAGCGGTCAGACTAATAAGGTAATAGAGGTAGCTTTTATCTTGCTTTAATTTTGTGTGTTTATTTATCTTGTATAGAAATAATTTGTGAAATTTAAGTTTTACACACTTATGGACATGTATGAATACAGACACACATACATAAACCTACATACGATTTGAAAATGACCAGAAAAAAGTTTACTAAGGCACTAAAACTAATCAAAATTATTATTTCATATTTGGTTGGCCCACTACGGGTATCTATAAACAGCCTGCAGGCGTCTTGGTATTGAAGCAACTAAATTTTCTATTTCAATGGGCGTTATTCGTTGCCATTCCTCTTGCAGCTTCTCTTTTAGAATTGGAGCACTAGTAACGGCATGTTGTCTTATATTACGATCCAAAATCTACCCAAACGTGCTTGATAACATTTAAGTCGGGGCTTTGAGGTGCTGAATTAATTGTCGTGAAGTGTAGTAAAGCAACCATTCCTTAACTATGTGTTTTGTTGAAAATCCAACTTCCTCCAAGGCATAATTTATCGACCGATGCTTTTAAATTATGTACCAAAATATATCCCTTAATAAACACCAAATTTCCTACTCATCAAATTCACACACAGATGCATCATTCCTACACAGATGCATCAAATTCCAAGCAAAGTTTCCTTTTTTTTGCTTACGAGGGGTTTCTTGAGTTCTGCTGTGGTAATTATTATATTGTTCAAAGTTCTTTGAACAGTTCGTGGATACACAATCGTTATTGCTATCTCTGCGGCCAACATACTGGAATTTATTTTCGGGTTTTTTATCCACTTTTTTTTTCAAAATAAACTTCAAACAAACATAAATATGGAACAGTACAAATGCTATACACAACATTTTCTTCACACTGACGATATAGTAAAAAAACACACTCTACATCTTTATTCCACAAAACGTAGCTAAACAGATCAATTCAGAATGTACCCACCCAATAAAGTCACCGCAATATCATCCAATAATCCAAACAACCATCATCACCGCATCGATATCATCTATATAAGTGACAATTAGATCATTATCGTCCGATAATAGGGACGATTTAGGTCCAGATGCCATACAGAGCGACCGGATTCGTGCCGCAATTTTGACGCGCGGAACCAATTTATCCGGTGACAGGCGGGCGGGAAAACGCTGGTAACGCCACCAAGCGGCGTCCCTGCGGACCCTGAAATATGACGTGGCGACAATATTACACCAGGGACTTCATTAATGCCCCGTAAACTGTCCGACAAATAAAATTAATAGTGATCTTCCCTCTTCTTTGCCGGACCGCAGTTGGTGCTTTCGATGATAAAATCTGTTTCTTTTGTTGTTACACCGATCCGTGGTGATTATTATTATTGTGGTTGGGGAATCCCCGGGAGGTCGTTTTTAATGCATACTCGATTCCGCGCGGATTGCTTTTGTGGATTTGGTTTTGTGGAACAATGGATTGTGATTAGATGTGACCTTATTGGAGAACGAAAGAGATAGAGGGACTGTTTGTCGTTGTTTGTGATTGTAATTTAGATTTTTGACGTATCTGAGTTGAATTATGGTGTTAATTGGGATATGTAGAGAACATTTACATTTATAAATGAAATATAAAAAATAAAACATTTTTCATCATAAATTTCGATAATACATAATTCCAAGCCACAAATTTAAATTCTACGGAACGATTATACAGATCGTCCCCAGTGTAAATCCAATTAAGTCGGAAACTGACGAAGATAATTAGGAAATAGCCTGTGAAAACGAGAAAGGACTTCGCAAAAAGGTCCACGCAGATCGACGCGGCTATGCGGACATCGGCACGAACACAACTTATTCTCGATAAAGATAATCACTCCCTATATTTTCCGCATGTTTTTCGGTATTAATCATATCTTCGAAACACCACAATACATTTTACAAGCAGGAACAGCGACAAAATCTTATGATATCCTCTACAAAATATCGTGTTCGTATTCTCGTCCGCGTATCAGCGCCACTCTGCGCAAACCTTAAAACCAAAATTTGCTCTCCAGTCCGCACGGAACGGTGCGTTTCGATTTTAAGTCCACAATGGTCCATCTGCATAATTGGTTAATATTTTGACTACAACTTACCGATTTACATTTACATGACGCCGGACGCAAAACCAATTTAAAGTTGTCAAACGTCTGACTGGGTCTTTTGTTATTTAATTCGGGATCCGTTTAATCGTTTTAGGGCTAACTCGGGATATCCCACCCTCTCCAACACATCACATCAAGCCGAGGTGATGGAGAGGAGGCGACAGAAGAGTGTTGAACCAGTTAGACACGTTAGAGACATGTGCTATCTTCGCACGACTCTAACAAGGGTTACTTGAAGGCATACTGGACATGATGGACTTAAAACTTATATGCAAGCTGCAAAAACTAAAATGCAACCGCATCCATGTGTTTCGGACTTGTTAGTCCTCATCAGTACGGTATAGCCAAAGAGTAAAGCTGGAAGCTCTCTATATAGTTGCAAATGGTTCTCGACCTTGTGATATTACTGAAGAAATTCTTGGGATAGGTCTGTATGAAGGATACTACTCAATCGTTTCTGTACTTCGATATATTTCGCTCTTTTACAAGAGCATCTTCAGGAAGGTGACTACAAGTAATGGTACATAAGTGTCTATCACAGATTACACATGTTTCTTATAAATATACTTACAACTAGAGTATTGCGATACACAAATGTGTATGATGGTGGAAGAGGGACACTTTATTCGTACTGAGGTGTTACAACTGGTGGGTTTTTGTAGCCTGGAGGTGACCGTGCTACAATATGTATCTTGTATTATTAAACATGTATTGTAAGGTAAGTATACTGTTAACTCACAAGTGGAATACAATTTTGTATGTTTCAGGCGGTCTACAATCTGTTGTGTATGATTTTCGCAGCTGGTAAGTATATTCTGGATTTCATGTATTCTTTTCTTACAGGTTAAGTTCTTCTGGTTTTCATGCTACTAAAATATGTACATTAAAAATTGAAAATACTACACTATAATGCCTATTAAAACATCCATCAACCTACCAATATGCGTGTGAAGGAGCGATTTACGTGATTTTTTTTAGATTACGCGACGTACACTGCCACGTAATACGCGTCGCAAGGGAGGTTATCAAATTTCGTTGCGGAGATTGACAAAAATGATACTCTTAATTTTGTAAGAGGGGTCCCTGTGGTCGGTAGTTCCCCCAGGTGTGTAACAGAACTCCTTATGGCGTCAGTTATGACACTTTATTAACGGTATCGTGAGAATTCATTTATCAGGAAACCGGAGACGCTCACCCCCCAACTCAAGCCTGCCAACCCCACCTCAGACGCAAATTGGTAATTTGAAATTATAGACGTGCTTCTTTATTAGACAAGAGATTATCTGATGAAGTATATATGAAGAAAATAAAGACATACATACAAAAACGTGGTTGTTTCCCATGATCGACAATCGCCTAAATAATTTACCGGTTTTAAATGGGACTAAAGCTTAAGGAATTACGACCCCAATTATAAGGGTTGTAGAGGGCGTTTCAGAGGATGTTTTCGTCCAATTTTGAAGCATAGGTGGGATCAGGGTTGCGCGAAATTCAGTGTCTGGTTTGGGGGTGCAGAGTATGGAAGCTATACGAAAGGAACTCCAGCTAGCAATCCTTGCCTGGAGTGTGAATGTTTAATGGATCTGAGAGAGCGTGAATCAGAAATGCGGTGGCGACCTCTTACGGAAGCACTCTGCTTGCGGTTTAAACTCCTGGGGCAACGACGCTCATGACCTCTTTGATCCTCTGAAGCCTCCTGTATGGCGTATAGGCGGCACGCCATCCGATGAAAGCTTCGCCACACCGCAGCAGCTTTACCTACACTCGGTTTTCCCAGTTTTAACCGAGTTTTATGCCATATCCGGAAAGTGTAAAGTAGCCGGGAGGGAGGATCGAGAAATAACGGTTTGGGGCTTTCAGAAGTTTTTTAACGCGAAATTTGCGTCTCTGTGGGGGATTTGTTTAATGTGGAATTTGGTGGCCTAATTTTTAGATGATGATATATTTGTTTTTCGTTGCTGAATGGTCACACTATGCTTTTAACAGCCAGTAGCAAATAGCACGCTAGTAAAACAGCGTAGTGTGACCAAGGCATTAGTGTCTTGTGGATGCTCCAAAAAGGCATTAGCATATACTAAGTAAGTAAACATTTTCCAGCCAACAGTTTCCTAAACCATCCAGCTTTGCAGCAATGTCCGTACATCAGCACCCAGGCAATTTTCTAAGCCATAAAGCGCGCGAGATCGCGACAGTCGAGCTGTCCCATTTAAAATTCCCCAATTATAATATAAATAGATGTCATTACCGGACTAATAACGGGCGAGCGCGACCGTTTAGTGCCGCACCGTTCGCCCCACGGGTGTCGTGCACCTAATTTATTAATAGACGGCATTAGAGGAGACGCCCGTGTGTCATTTATTCCCCGGGACCACCCTCTATTGTTCGACGGGACAAAGGACACTACACCCCTTAGCTTATTATCACCACGTATCAAATTGTACGCGATTTCAACCCTCCAATGTTATGGTATAGTGAGTTGTAGAAATAAGGAGAAGGAGAAGGATTTGTCTCGAACTTGTTGAAAGAATCATCAAAATCGAGCAAAATTGTACGCGATTTCAACCCTTCAATGTTATGGTATAGTGAGTTGTAGAAATAAGAAGAAGGAGAAGGATTTGTCTCGAAGTTGTTGAAAGAATCATCAAAATCGAGCAAAATTGTACGCGATTTCAACCCTCCAATGTTATGGTATAGTGAGTTGTAGAAATATGAAGAAGGAGAAGGATTTGTCTCGAAGTTGTTGAAAGAATCATCAAAATCGAGCAAAATTGTACGCGATTTCAACCCTTCAATGTTATGGTATAGTGAGTTGTAGAAATAAGAAGAAGGAGAAGGATTTGTCTCGAACTTGTTGAAAGAATCATCAAAATCGAGCAAAATTGTACGCGATTTCAACCCTTCAATGTTATGGTATAGTGAGTTGTAGAAATAAGAAGAAGGAGAAGGATTTGTCTCGAACTTGTTGAAAGAATCATCAAAATCGAGCAAAATTGTACGCGATTTCAACCCTCCAATGTTATGGTATAGTGAGTTGTAGAAATAAGGAGAAGGAGAAGGATTTGTCTCGAACTTGTTGAAAGAATCATCAAAATCGAGCAAAATTGTACGCGATTTCAACCCTCCAATGTTATGGTATAGTGAGTTGTAGAAATAAGGAGAAGGAGAAGGATTTGTCTCGAACTTGTTGAAAGAATCATCAAAATCGAGCAAAATTGTACGCGATTTCAACCCTTCAATGTTATGGTATAGTGAGTTGTAGAAATAAGAAGAAGGAGAAGGATTTGTCTCGAACTTGTTGAAAGAATCATCAAAATCGAGCAAAATTGTACGCGATTTCAACCCTTCAATGTTATGGTATAGTGAGTTGTAGAAATAAGGAGAAGGAGAAGGATTTGTCTCGAACTTGTTGAAAGAATCATCAAAATCGAGCAAAATTGTACGCGATTTCAACCCTCCAATGTTATGGTATAGTGAGTTGTAGAAATAAGGAGAAGGAGAAGGATTTGTCTCGAACTTGTTGAAAGAATCATCAAAATCGAGCAAAATTGTACGCGATTTCAACCCTCCAATGTTATGGTATAGTGAGTTGTAGAAATAAGGAGAAGGAGAAGGATTTGTCTCGAACTTGTTGAAAGAATCATCATAATCGAGCAAAATTGTACGCGATTTCAACCCTTCAATGTTATGGTATAGTGAGTTGTAGAAATAAGGAGAAGGAGAAGGATTTGTCTCGAACTTGTTGAAAGAATCATCAAAATCGAGCAAAATTGTACGCGATTTCAACCCTTCAATGTTATGGTATAGTGAGTTGTAGAAATAAGAAGAAGGAGAAGGATTTGTCTCGAACTTGTTGAAAGAATCATCAAAATCGAGCAAAATTGTACGCGATTTCAACCCTTCAATGTTATGGTATAGTGAGTTGTAGAAATAAGGAGAAGGAGAAGGATTTGTCTCGAACTTGTTGAAAGAATCATCAAAATCGAGCAAAATTGTACGCGATTTCAACCCTCCAATGTTATGGTATAGTGAGTTGTAGAAATAAGGAGAAGGAGAAGGATTTGTCTCGAACTTGTTGAAAGAATCATCAAAATCGAGCAAAATTGTACGCGATTTCAACCCTCCAATGTTATGGTATAGTGAGTTGTAGAAATAAGGAGAAGGAGAAGGATTTGTCTCGAACTTATTGAAAGAATCATCAAAATGGAGCAAAATTGTACGCGATTTCAACCCTTCAATGTTATGGTATAGTGAGTTGTAGAAATAAGGAGAAGGAGAAGGATTTGTCTCGAACTTGTTGAAAGAATCATCATAATCGAGCAAAATTGTACGCGATTTCAACCCTTCAATGTTATGGTATAGTGAGTTGTAGAAATAAGGAGAAGGAGAAGGATTTGTCTCGAACTTGTTGAAAGAATCATCATAATCGAGCAAAATTGTACGCGATTTCAACCCTCCAATGTTATGGTATAGTGAGTTGTAGAAATAAGGAGAAGGAGAAGGATTTGTCTCGAACTTGTTGAAAGAATCATCATAATCGAGCAAAATTGTACGCGATTTCAACCCTTCAATGTTATGGTATAGTGAGTTGTAGAAATAAGGAGAAGGAGAAGGATTTGTCTCGAACTTGTTGAAAGAATCATCAAAATCGAGCAAAATTGTACGCGATTTCAACCCTTCAATGTTATGGTATAGTGAGTTGTAGAAATAAGAAGAAGGAGAAGGATTTGTCTCGAACTTGTTGAAAGAATCATCAAAATCGAGCAAAATTGTACGCGATTTCAACCCTTCAATGTTATGGTATAGTGAGTTGTAGAAATAAGGAGAAGGAGAAGGATTTGTCTCGAACTTGTTGAAAGAATCATCAAAATCGAGCAAAATTGTACGCGATTTCAACCCTCCAATGTTATGGTATAGTGAGTTGTAGAAATAAGGAGAAGGAGAAGGATTTGTCTCGAACTTGTTGAAAGAATCATCAAAATCGAGCAAAATTGTACGCGATTTCAACCCTCCAATGTTATGGTATAGTGAGTTGTAGAAATAAGGAGAAGGAGAAGGATTTGTCTCGAACTTATTGAAAGAATCATCAAAATGGAGCAAAATTGTACGCGATTTCAACCCTTCAATGTTATGGTATAGTGAGTTGTAGAAATAAGGAGAAGGAGAAGGATTTGTCTCGAACTTGTTGAAAGAATCATCATAATCGAGCAAAATTGTACGCGATTTCAACTCTCCAATGTTATGGTATAGTGAGTTGTAGAAATAAGGAGAAGGAGAAGGATTTGTCTCGAACTTGTTGAAAGAATCATCAAAATCGAGCAAAATTGTACGCGATTTCAACTCTCCAATGTTATGGTATAGTGAGTTGTAGAAATAAGGAGAAGGAGAAGGATTTGTCTCGAACTTGTTGAAAGAATCATCAAAATCGAGCAAAATTGTACGCGATTTCAACCCTTCAATGTTATGGTATAGTGAGTTGTAGAAATAAGGAGAAGGAGAAGGATTTGTCTCGAACTTGTTGAAAGAATCATCAAAATCGAGCAAAATTGTACGCGATTTCAACTCTCCAATGTTATGGTATAGTGAGTTGTAGAAATAAGGAGAAGGAGAAGGATTTGTCTCGAATTTGTTGAAAGAATCATCAAAATCGAGCAAAATTGTACGCGATTTCAACACTCCAATGTTATGGTATAGTGAGTTGTAGAAATAAGGAGAAGGAGAAGGATTTGTCTCGAACTTGTTGAAAGAATCATCAAAATCGAGCAAAATTGTACGCGATTTCAACTCTCCAATGTTATGATATAGTGAGTTGTAGAAATAAGGAGAAGGAGAAGGATTTGTCTCGAACTTGTTGAAAGAATCATCAAAATCGAGCAAAATTGTACGCGATTTCAACCCTCCAATGTTATGGTATAGTGAGTTGTAGAAATAAGGAGAAGGAGAAGGATTTGTCGCGAACTTGTTGAAAGAATCATCAAAATCGAGCAAAATTATCAAAAATTATAAGTGATCAAAGATATACAGTGCACTATTGGTGTCTCCCCCACTATTACCACCCCTCAGTTAATTGAGAACCCTTATGACGAAGAGTATGCTTCGCAGAACGCAAAGAGCTCACCGCACTGTAGATCGCAGTTTGGTGACGCGATCAGGTGAATTGTGTGCGCCGGAAAGGCACACTAGAATAATTGACGATCGGTTGGATGGACATCCATCGACGTATGAGAAAATAACGACGTTTGCGTCGTTGTCAGGTGGACATCGACTGTCAGGTGTACAAGGCGATTTTCTGCACACCCCCTACCCTATACTTTCGAACCATCTGATCTGGAAGAGATTTGACCGTACACGCCAAGTGAGCAGTTATAATCCTATCAGTATAATTCCATGTGAAATCAGTTCAGAAATCAAATTTTAGAAAGACAAATTGTAAGCTTCTTCACCTCCATCATTTCAGGGATGATCTTCTTCACCTCCATCGCAGAAATGATGGAGGTGAAGAAGATCATTCTCTTCGTAACAATCGTAAACCTGCACTAAACATTGATAACTATTTTATTAGTCCAGCTAAGAGCGTATTTCATCTCCATAAATACTTAAAAAGATCCATGGACGAAATCAGGACCCGTTGAAAAATTAAGTCGCCTAATGCTCGCAAGTTTTTAACTTTTTTAGCGCCTAATTAGCGAAGAAGAGTCCGCAGCCGCCTCGGCGAACTTTTCTCTAGAGGACCGCGTGCATAATTCAGGGGAATCCCATCAACTTATAAACAGTTTTTATCGGCGTTTTAAAGCGCGACGCGAACATTGTGGCGCCGCCTATCCGGGCTCTATTCATATTAAATGGAGTCGGGCCACGTCAGCGCTTTAAAACTGAATAATTCAATGGCCTATCCTCACAGGTGCCATTGGTGTCGTACAACCTACACCCCCCTTACCCCACCGAAGGCTTCACCATACTCCCTCAGTCACCTCATTCTAATGTTATCGTTATAGCTACCGGTATACATTATTCACCGGGCATTACAAACTTGAATTTGTCTGCTTGGAGATCTAGGGTTAACTACCACCTGATTTGGGCATGTTTTGGGGGTTAATGGTCTTGAAGATATGAGAGGTCATGTTAATACCAACTATGAAACAATTTATTAAAGATACCACGCATTCCTCCAGAACTCCACACTTATATGACTTTCTTCATTGTACGATGATGGTGGTGTATTTCGATTCAATAAGACTCTTGTCTCTACCTCTGAGGTCTATTTTCTTCTGTGTGCTATTTTCTTCTGCTGTTGAAACTCTCCACTTCTTCCGCCTAATACGCTTTCCCCTTGGACCACACTCCTTTATACTTTTTATCAGTCCCAGTTCGTTTTTCTTATGATATCGTTGTAGGTCTATTTTCCATTTTTACTCTAAAGCAGCTTCTTCCGAAATTTTCTTTATAATCTGGCTATTTTGCAGTTTTTTATGCGCAGTTCTATCTTTTGTTCATTTTTAGTTTGAAGCTGCTGTAAAAACATTTAAACCATATTCTATTAGTCAATGCTCAGGTGTAGAAGAAGATAAATAATATTACATAACTAGCTCTGTGTATATGTCAAAATTTTCGATTTTAGTTATTGGGCATTCTAGAAATATGTGGTTAAGGCTTCCCACCTCTCCACATTCGCAATATGGACATTTTAGGATACATTTTAGGTTATCTGCTATCTGTTACTGTTGTTACGAATGTCCGGCAGGGGGCGTTTCGGGTTTGACGATACTGTGGTAATAGCAGCAAAACACGGGTCGACAAAAATCGATTTTTTGGATCGAAAATTGTTTTTAAGGCCGTTTTTTTTGCTCAAAACTCTTTGCGAAGGGTATTTAGAGGGATCTTATCGTAAGACATGAGAGCGAGCGGCTTTTATAAGGTCGGCAGGAACGGATAAAAAATGTAAATTTTTGACGTTCATCGATCCGCTTGTCGGAATTTCTAGACGTCACGTGACATTTTCTCGAGGTTCGCCTTCACCCGAAGAGGTGCAAAAACGTGATTTTTTTTCAAAATTGACGCATTTAATTTACAAAATATCGCGCAGTCCACGCGGAATTGTGTCCTTTTTTCAATTCGAGCGTCAAAAGTAATATCGAAAAGCCCAATTTTGATCTCGATCGCAAATGTCGGCCAAAATGGGCGATTCCGCTGAACGCGCCCTACACTTGAAAGTTCGTAATTAGTATAGGTAGACACTCGTTTTATAAGACATATTGGCGCATTCGTTCAACTCATGCGCCAATTTGACGTCTTATAAAACTTGTGTAATAATATACTATTGTAGCGTCTGTGGATATGCATCGTGGCATTTCCTAGCGTTTACTACTAGTTTATCCTTCTAACATAAGTAAAAACTACCAACTAAAGTATTTTCTCTTCATTATTTTCCTTTTCTTGGTCCTGATTATCAAAAAAACGAGCAACATTAAGTCTCAAACCGATTAATAATGACTTTAATCCATCAGGCACGCGACTGCATGCACAGGAACGAATCAAAAAGAAACGACTTGGTAGTCAATAGGGCGTCACGTCGTCGGTCGCATAAAATACTCCGTAGTTGAGCGTCGCACCCTACACTTGAAAGTTCGTAATTAGTATAGGTAGATAGATAAATGAGGTTTGGAACATTACAAAAATCATATATAATGGTCATTTAATCTTGAGATATTTGTAAAGAAACTCTACATTCACGCACAAGAGTAAACATGTTTAGCCAAACTTTACATTGCTTTTTGACCGAAGAGATGCTTGTTTTGATCACAGCATAGCATGCGACTTATACTCCCCAAATACCTGACACTGGCCTTCAAAATCATAACCAATAAATTGCTTGTTAAGTTGGTTTGTTCCACCGTATACATATTTTCTCCCGAATGAGTCTATTTACTTTGTCCCTCTCTCTTCAGGGCAATAAAATTCTCACCACCCACTCAATTCGGCCCGTCGGGTGAAATAAAACCGTCATCTGTGAAAACAAAACACGGTCGTCTTGTAAAACTAATTATGATTTGGGTGAAGTCCCTTAGCGTCGACCGTTGTACCGTCTAACTTGAGGCCGTTTCCTTGTCGCTGCGGAATCGCCCCGGGAACAAATAGCTTCACCAAATTAGGTGTTAAAATTTCATTTCAGACCCGAAATAAGAAAAGTTTATACTGCTCTGGTAGACACTTCATTATGTCGCCGCGAACGCGGTCTGGCTAATAACGGTTAAATTTGAAAAGTCCACGTTCCATTTCTGTCTAGTTTTTATTGCGCGCGCGTCTCTTGGGTCTCTGAAACGATTTCGGTTCCTTTACTAAACAAACAGCTATTGTGACATAATAATACGATAATTAAAAAAAAATAACTAAATTAAAATCGAAAAAACTAAACAGTTTTTAAACAATTTATTCTATTAACATATGATTTCACAGAAAATGACGCACTCCAAACTAAATGGGAAAGTCGTGTTGTAGGTCGAGATCAAACTGAAAGCCAAGCACCAATTATAATGAGCGACCGCTATTGTGCAAATTAATCGTAATCGATTTCTGGGATACTTCCTGTTCGGTCAAAAGAGACGCTGTAAAGTCGCACAGTTTATTGCTACCGTCAAACGCACGCGAACAAAGCCGCGGATCGTTTAAAACATAGAGGCGTTTGATGCAGGAGGGGGCGGGCAAATTCCTACATTACCGACAAAAGGAATAACATTTCACGTTGTCTGTACAGGACCGGCATAGCCCAAGTTCCCATCACTCTGCTCGAGGAGCCGTCAAAAGATGCATAAATTCTTCTAGGCATGCGCATTTGAAGACACTAGTAAAAGCAAGAAGTTGTATATAACTTTTTTATAGCTTTATAGTCTTAAACCATGAATTTTCCTGAGTGCGATCCTGTTTCTGACGAACAAAGCCTGCTAAACCCGGCACCGGAAATCGAATATAAAAAGCTCGCCGCGGCGGCATTAAACAAAAGCTAATCACGTCGGTCTTTTGTGCGAGCATTTTAGAAGCGAGCTCTGCCAAGTGGGGCGGTTCTTCATCCCGCCTCCGAGCGGCGGCGGCGGCGCCCCACCACAACGGCGGCAGTTATTTTGTATACAATATCATCGCGTCCTTATCAAGCTCTGTGGCACGTTGTTAGGCATCCCGCAGGACAAATAAACACCATTGTCCCGGTAACCATGGTAAAATCATGCGACAGTTTGCGGAGCGGTTTGGGAATCCATTTAGACGCCGCCGCCGCCGCCGCCGCCGCTTCCATCGCCCGACGACGACTTCATTCTTCCGCTGCGCCGTTGTATTATGTTTACCGCCATTTTACAGCCGTCTTTATTTAATGGCGATGACCCTGCCGGGTTTCCCCTGCCGTGTATAATAAGTAGAATTTATCAATCCCATGCGGGAGTTTACAGGAATGCTAGTCCTGCTGAAAGGACGAAATTCAGGACGACGCGATGTCCGTACGGCAATTAAGTTTATTGTCCTTAATGCAGTTTTTCACGCTGATCCCAATGGTGCTATCGAAGTTATGACGTTCCAAAGCTTAAAAATTGTGTACCTAACGCCATGGTCGCACTAGGCTATTTTATTAGCCGCTAGTTGCTGGTGCTGCCAGCAGAAACAGCAGCCAGCGGCTATTTTGTGGTCACATTACGTTTACCAGCAAAAATACTGCTGCCGCTGGTGGCTACTGCCAGCAAGCATCAGTTCAAACTACAAGGTCAACTGTTTCTGGTGCATTTTATATATGTCACCAGGTAGGTACATACAACAGTGAGACAATGGTTTGAGACAATTGTCTTTTGTCAGGTGAAGGCGTCGCAACCATAAAATATTTCATATTTGATACCAATTTGTGGGGTTTTATTGACTACCTGCTTTGAAGCTGACTACATAAAAAAGTATAATAGCAACAACAGCCAGCGGCTATTTTGTGGTCACATTACGTTTACCAGCAAAAGTACTGCTGCTGCTGCTGGCTACTGCCAGCAAGCCTCAGTTCAAACTACAAGGTCTACTGTTTCTGGTGCATTTTATATATGTCACCAGGTAGGTACATACAACAGTGAGACAATGGTTTGAGACAATTGTCTTTTGTCAGGTGAAGGCGTCGCAACCACAAAATATTTCATATTTGATACCAATTTGTGGGGTTTTATTGACTACCTGCCTTGAAACTGACTACATAAATTTTGAAAGCACTGTACACGAGTGTAAATAACATAAGCAGGTCTTCTCAGGTCTTCAATTGTTTCCCAGTATATTTCTAAATAACAAATTGTTCAAAAGTTACTGCTTTCATTACTCAAGATGTTCGAATTTTCGCACCCTCGCCACCAGCGATAAAGCAGCAAGTAAACTTCAACCATATTGCAGAAATATGCACCCCGGCGAGCATTGTTCGAAATATTATTTAAATATGTTCGATTCAACTTCTATCCCTTTGTAGAAATGCTATCGCTTGTAAAATGTAAGCTCGCGTCAGTACTTTGAACTGGGAGGGTAGTTCTCGATCATTTAACAAGTAATTTATACCCGTTATAAAATTATGGGTGGCGTTATAACAGGGATGATTGCAATTATTCAAGTGAATTGGGGGAGAGACCGCAGTCACATGGGAATTTACGACAAACACCCGCACCCCACCGGTCCCATGGGGCAGCGGAAGGATACTCTTCTTATAAACAACATATTGTACTTAGGTAGGTTATTTCTAACTATCGTTTGTTGTTAACTTGTTCATGCCTTTTAAGAAGATGTTAAACAAATCTCAAGATATGGTCAAAAAGATAAGAAAAATAATTCTGGATACAATTTTTGTCATTCTTATTGCTGTATAAAACTTTTTGTCCTTTTATTGTGTAAGTATTATGAGTTGATAAGTTTTAGTTTGTACTATGATTGCAACAAGTCATTTTCATGGGGTAACTTTGTATATGCCGGCGTTGGATCGGCTAGAAGTGTGCACCCCTACTGAGTAACAATCATTAGGGGTTGTGTGTAGCAAGTGTGCAAATTTAGGAGACCATCTGTAACTAAACGATTCGCAATGCACCATTTTAATTGATTGTGATTTAGTGGACATTACACCAAGGCAAGGGACAGTCACCAAGGCAAGGGACAGTCTAGAAACTAACTAATTAGGTATTTTTTCTGACTATACAATGGTACAAAACAGTCTCTAGTCGTACGATAGTAGTTAAAATTATTAGAAACAAGTATCCGTACGAATATGACAGTTTCACTAAATATTAAACAATTTTCTTGTTCCAAGAAAAGAATTAAACTCAGTAACCGAATATTAATATTTGGTAGGGTTTCCCTTTGAGGGAATTACCGCTCGCAATCTTTGTTCCATAGAATTAACCTGTTTTGTCGTAACCGAAGGTTCAGTTTTATTCCACTCTTTTTGGAGCTTTTCTTTCAAGACATCATTATTACTTATTTTATGTTTGCGGATTCTTTTCTCCAATTCTTCCCACAATTGTTCTATGGGGTTGAGATCTGGTGATTGAGGAGGGTGATTCAGTGTTGCTTTGGTCCTATATAGAAGCTACTCCTTCACTATTCGAGATGTGTGTTTGGGATCATTGTCCTGCATAAAGACATCTCGTATTTTGCGCACTTTGTAATAAATTTTCTTGTTATATGTTGAGATAAGTTTGTTCTATAAAACATAATTTATCAACTCCTGGTGCTGACGTACACCCCCAAACAATAACACCACCAGCTCCATGCTTAACAGTTACAGTTATACAAGTCTTAATTCTTTAGCTATTTCGGTATCAGTATTCCTCAGATTTTTCTTAATCTCTCATAGAATATGTCGTTGATGATGTTGATTCAAAACGAGAATTTTTTCAGAGGCAATCCCCGGTCAATTCTGATAGCCATCTATCGTCGACGATTGGCTCCTTTAACCTCTACCACTGCGTCCACAATGGACTAAACACGGCGAAATAAGGCTTGGGAGCGGTCCCTGGCCGACCTTAAAAGCGGTCGGACGAGCTGCGAGATCCGAGACTCAACTTTAATTGAAAATGACAAATCCCTCTATTGAAATGGTAATCAACTACTAGGAAATCCTATTAGGGATAAACTCTGCGAGTGATCGATACGGTGGACGCCATTGGCGAGATAAGGACGCCGTCCAGGACCAGACAAGGAAGAAGGCGCTCCAGGCTAGGAGATAGGTCCTGTCCGCTTTTTTTTTTCAGCGCTCTCTGCTCGCAGGATCCCGTTGTTTCTAATATTGTCCACCTTAATTGAGTCCTGCAGAGGATCAGTTATCCACTATGATTGTTCTCAATTGCTGTATATATCTTCCTTGTTTGTGTACTCAATCCTGAGCAGCAGTTGTGTAATTTTTATAACTCATCTTCCATACCTCAATGTGTTTAACGCAGTTTTAACCTTCATTTAGCAAAGAACAGCTTTTCCTTTTCAACACTTCTGTTATAAAACAGGTTTATAGTAAAAACCAGGAGAGCTGCAAATGACTAAGCGATTTCTGATGAAACAGCCTTCGTTTTGTATATCTGTTTCGTAACCTTGTAAGCGATGAGTCATTTGCAGCTCTCCTGGTTTGTACTATAGTTGTATAACTATATATTACGTATTACTATCACATGTTCAGTGTGGACGTACCCTGAACTAGGCTATATCCGCTGCGAGTTAGATTCGTTTGTGTTGGTGCAATTGGGGCGAACGCCGGGGGTAATTATTTCGCTATTTTCACCCCAGCAACCAAACCCATCAATCTCTATCATTCTACGAGTAACACTGTGTTCTATTCAATCACTGCTTAAGTCAAATCGCGGTCCAAACGTGCGTGTTTTAATGCTTTTTAGATAACCGATTTACAATGCCCATATGTAATATAATTGCGTTTAGGAAACCAACCAACATGGGGCGTTAACTATGTATACAGAAGTTTTGGAACTTTTTTTTTGTTAAATGTAGTTTAATTGCTTTGTATTGTTGATGTTCTGTGTGATGCCATTTATCGTATGTTCCATAAAAAAAGGTCGTGTTTCTAAATTTTAAAGATAGTTAAAACAATACTTGCTCATTGTTTGGTATAGAATAACAACAAAAATTCCTATAGGTAATTCAAAAGAAGAAAGCTTTTATTACTATCTCTGTTTTGGGCTATTTGACAAAAGCTCACATAATATTATGTAATCAAATTTTGTGTACTGCACTTTATAGATAATACATTATTTTAAAATCTTATAGAATGTTTCTAAAAATACGTGTTACTTTAAATATTGCATACCTTCTAGATTCGCCTCCATATTAAATAAAACACTCAAACTATAAAACAATAGGTATGAAGGGTTGTCGTTATACATTTTACCTCCAAAAATCCGACCGCATTGTTCAAGAGAAAATTAATATTATAAAATATCGTGAGTAAATGAGGTGGAGAGGCGTGGTTTTTGAAAACCGGTGAAAAAATGCACACAATTCCAATCGGAACGAACAAAAAACAACAGAGTTAACAATCAAACCGCATCAATAATGAAAACACAATCGGGCCGATAAATAAAAAATGAAAGCTATCCGCTCGACCCCCTGATAAAAAGCCTACCACTGCGCCCGACTCAGCCCCCCTATTCCCGACGATCCCGACTGCGCTTTCGACAAAAAGCAAACTATGCAAACATCGGTTAGTTACATAATAAAGATCCTGTTTGTACAAGTCACATTAAAAATGTATTAATCCATTTTTGGACCGCCCTACCCTACTATACCCTCCTAAAGTGATGCCGAGTTCACATCGCACGCAATAACCGCGCATTTAATACTTAAAAGTCCGTGTTGTTCAAGCATTCATTGTAAGCGATAGAGTATCTTTTAAACCAAGCAAAAGATGATTTATTTTGCCTTTATTTCATCTTTAATTGTCTTGATTTTGTCCCTATTTTGTCTTTATTTTGTCTTTGTCTTTATTTTGTCTTTATTTTGTCTTTATTTTGTCCCCATTTTGTCTCTATTTTGTCACCATTTTGTTTTTAGATTGTCTTTATTTTGTCTTTATTTTATCTTTAGGTTGTCTTTAGATTGTCTTTAGATTGTCTTTAGATTGTCTTTAGATTGTCTTTAGATTGTCTTTAGATTGTCTTTAGATTGTCTTTAGATTGTCTTTAGATTGTCTTCAGATTGTCTTTAGATTGTCTTTAGATTGTCTTTAGATTGTCTTTAGATTGTCTTTAGATTGTCTTTAGATTGTCTTTAGATTGTCTTTAGATTGTCTTTAGATTGCCTTTAGATTGTCTTTAGATTGTCTTTAGATTGTCTTTAGATTGTCTTTAGATTGTCTTTAGATTGTCTTTAGATTGTCTTTAGATTGTCTTTAGATTGTCTTTAGATTGTCTTTAGATTGTCTTTAGATTGTCTTTAGATTGTCTTTAGATTGTCTTTAGATTGTCTTTAGATTGTCTTTAGATTGTCTTTAGATTGTCTTTAGATTGTCTTTAGATTGTCTTTAGATTGTCTTAAGATTGTCTTAAGATTGTCTTTAGATTGTCTTTAGATTGTCTTTAGATTGTCTTTAGATTGTCTTTAGATTGTCTTTAGATTGTCTTTAGATTGTCTTTAGATTGTCTTTAGATTGTCTTTAATTGTCTTTATTTTCTCTTTAGATTGACTTTATTTTGTCTCTATTTTGTCTTTATTTTGTCTTTAAAAGTCCGGTGTTTAGGCATTCTTTGTAAGCGATAGAGTATCTTTTAAACCAAGCAAAAGACAGTTCAGTGTATGTCCTAATCAGATCACCAAGGCAGAGATTGACTTCTGCTTTATTGGCTGCTTTATTGTCTCTATTTTGTCTTTATTTTGTCTTTAAAAGTCCGGTGTTTAGGCATTCTTTGTAAGCGATAGAGTATCTTTTAAACCAAGCAAAAGAGAGTTCAGTGTATGTCCTAATCAGATCACCAAGGCAGAGATTGGCTTCTGCTTTATTGGCTGCTTTATTGTCTCTATTTTATCTTTAAATTGTCTTTAGATTGTCTTGATTTTGTCCCTATTTTGTCTTTATTTTGTCTCCATTTTGTCTCTATTTTGTCACTATTTTTTTTTTAGATTGTCTTTAGATTATCTTTAAATTGTCTTTAGATTGTCTTTATTTTCTCTTTAGATTGTCTTTATTTTGTATTTATTTTGTCTTGATTTTGTCTTTATTTTGTCACTATTTTGTTTTTATTTTGTCTCTATTTTGTCTTTATTTTGTATTTACTTTTACTTCAAAAGTCCGTGTTTAGGTATTCTTTGTAAGCGATAGAGTATCTCTTAAAACAAGCAAAAGATGATGGAAACCCATTCAGTATATGTCATAATCAGATCACCAAGGCAGAGATTGACTTCTGCTTTATTGGCACGTAAGAGCAACCGTTCAAAATGGTGGCTTCGCCGCTGTAAGATGTGAGATCTAGAATCTAGAGTTCGAGTCTTTACGCTAAATGCACGCATCCAAATCAAGATTTGGTACTATGCGACGTCGACGTCGACGTCGCTGGAAAATCGAAATCCCCATTCCAGAATCCGACAACAAACGGAAATCTACGGATATCCGTCTCAAGCAAACGCGATTTCGTTCGCCGCCCGCCGTCTAAAATGCTAATTCGGGAGCGCCTCTCTTCGGGAAAGTGGTTAAACAGCACAAACAGCGTCCATTATATGCGCAATAAGACCTCTCCGGTCCTCTCTCCTAATACGATCTCAATTTAGTTTAGTTCCGCTCTGTTAAACGGGTCGCGTGGCAATCGCCTACCCACCCCCTCCCGCTTTTTCGCCTACCCGCATTTGTCACTTGCCGGGCGGAAGTGTGGGGTGACACGGTTTTCACAGGAAATATAGCGCCCTATGTGTGTTGTAGTTATTTTTATCGGTCGTTTTTAGTTTCCGATATTGCCTTGACTTGGCCTTTACGTCGTCTTTACGTCGTCTTTACTTTGTCTTTAGTTTGTCTTTATTTTGTCTTTAGTTTGTCTTTAGTTTGTCTTTAGTTTGTCTTTAGTTTGTCTTTAGTTTGTCTTTAGTTTGTCTTTAGTTTGTCTTTAGTTTGTCTTTAGTTTGTCTTTAGTTTGTCTTTAGTTTGTCTTTAGTTTGTCTTTAGTTTGTCTTTAGTTTGTCTTTAGTTTGTCTTTAGTTTGTCTTTAGTTTGTCTTTAGTTTGTCTTTAGTTTGTCTTTAGTTTTTCTTTAGTTTTGTCTTAATTTTGTTTCTATTTTGTTTTTGTTTTGTCTTTATTTTGTCTTTAGTTTGTTTTTATTTTGTCTTTGTTTTGTCTTTATTTTGTCTTTAGTTTGTCTTTAGTTTGTCTTTATTTTGTCTTTAGTTTGTCTTTAGTTTGTCTTTAGTTTGTCTTTATTTTGTCTTTAGTTTGTCTTTAGTTTGTCTTTATTTTGTCTTTAGTTTGTCTTTAGTTTGTCTTTAGTTTGTCTTGATTTTGTCTTAATTTTGTTTCTATTTTGTTTTTGTTTTGTCTTTAGTTTGTCTTTATTTTATCTTTATTTTGTGTTTACTTTCTCTTTCCTTCGTCTGTACTTTACCTTTACTTTGCCCGGCATTAGATTGCACAAAACGATTTACATAGCACTGTTTACTGCATGATTTATACAACCTAAACCAAATAACCTAATAAACCTCAACTATCGTGCATCAAATTCTCATCGTCTGTTTGTCGATTAATCCCCAATTAATATTATAATAAAGCATAAAACCTCCCCTTACCCTCGCACCGTAACCGCCGATCGCCAAATGGCTCCGCGCTTTAAAATATTAACAAACATTACCGCCCCAGACCCCAAGCCATGGTCCGCTTTAATCAAGTTGGCGCTCACCAGCGAACAAAAGAAGGCTATCGCCTAAGGTCCCTGCGGACGGGCCTCACTTGTATAATGACGAGGGCAGACAATCGACAATCGGCTAGTAATGACGTAATTTGACGATATGTGAACAGCTGTTAGACAAATGACGGTAGAGCCAACAAGCCGCCGGGATTTCAATGCTGTTCTCCCCCGGGAGAAAGAGAGAGAGAGCTAGCCAGTCCGTGTTCTCCGGGTGGAGTGCTGGCAGCGCCCTCTGTCGTCGACCAAGCAACGACAATGTTTACGGGCTTGTCCGTAAACCGTACTCGACAGGGCGTCGAGTTCTGGCCGACAAATTGGTTGAGCTTTAGGTTTTTGTAGGATTTTTTGTTGTTTTTTTTTCTATGGCAAATGCAAATATGAAAAGAAAACGCAGATTTTCCACGTAAAAGGGCCGTTTACATTGGTAGAGTTACCAGAAAGTTAAGCCCAACGGCTTTGGATTAATAGTCAGTTTCATACGTCAGTTTTCGCAGGAAATGTTCCGCCTGTTCACATACAGATTCATCCACAATCTATCGTCTGAGAATTCGTGTAATTAATATCTTTGGAACGCAGCAACGTCGAATATCGGTGTTTTGCCGCCTTCTCGGTCCCAGTTTACCCCGCAGTTTTACAAATATATACGCGTGATCAAAGGGTGGAACACGTCATGTCTACCACGACAGCGTCTAATCTAAAACCGGTACATTGGCGTATCTGTTTCAAATAAGACGTCGGTCACACATGTGCGCGACATTTAGTCGAATTAGTTCCAGTCTGGTCGACCTCACAGCGTCAAAAGTTACTGCCCGACCTGCCAAATTACCCGCACTCGATGATCAATTGTTTCGAACAATGAAACGTCTGTCTTTGGAGAACTTTAGAGAACTTACGGAGCGCTAGAGAACGTATTCGTGTACTGAATAGCAGGTATTATTCTAAAGGCTTACTTCCTGTCTTTGAGGCGGCCTTTCATTTGGCCTAATTGGCTAATTTTTCGGTCGTATGAATTAGTTTGCGTTCGGGGGACACAACGTGTCCCGTTCATTGCGGCGATTTACTGAAAGGCATGCCTGAAAGGTGTATTTTTGGTACGCGGAGCAAATCGACGTGAAAATAACTCGCTGGGGGAGTTATTCTCCAATCGGTGGCTATGGGTTCGTAAACGATATCCAGCAGTCTATCTCTTTCTGTCTGACGGCGATAGACGAAGAGGGATATATGACTCCGCATGCGCATTATGACGCATGGTTTTGGGAATACGGTTTTTGCTGAGTGGTCTGCTTCAAATTCTTTTGCTCTGGACCTCTGGACCCTAATTACCAACGGTACCAGATGCAATTTATTACTTCTTTCTTTGAATTGTTATTTTTGTCTTCTTGTCTGGAACGACTGATTTTATTGTAGTTTTTTCAACAGAACAATAAAATAAGAAATTATGTATGTTATATTATACCTACAGTATAATTTATCTTCCTATAAAATCTTCAAAATAATGTTGGAGTGTTATTATTTTGGATGGGATAAATCGATCGGATGAATTCGATACATCCTATTGAAAACGGTGTACCGACCGCTGGAAGCCACTAATTTGTCCGATAATTGACGCCAAATTAGTGATAGGGCGTGACGAGGAGTGGTTACGCGGTTTCAGCGCGTTTGTCTCGTCCAACGCTATCAAATTAACACCATCCAACACCATCGATTCATTCTAGCAATATCTAGTCGAAATTTCAATCTATCAAAAAATGTTGGACAAAAATAGAAAGAGTTGAAAGAGATGACATTCATTAAAAATAAAGACGGGGATACCCAAGAAACAAAGAGGTATAATATCGCCACAAGCTAGAAAGCAAGTTGGGAACGAGAAAATCCACGCGGACTCGCTCAAATGTACATTTCAGGCGGAAATTCTCATCGTTCTGGTCGCTCGTGGAAAACCGTCTGAGCGCGCACTCGGAAAATGTTATTTGCTTTTGCTGAACCTCCGGGCTTATATTAATAATGGCTGAAACAATTAGTTAAATATTAGACTGCATTACTGGAGCAGTTCTCGTAATTAACTGTTGAATTAGTCATGGAGGAGTTATTAGGTCTGCGTTTCAGGGACCACGTGACCCTACTGCCGGCGAGCCGCTCGCTGAAAGGTCGAGAAAACATTTACAGGCACGTGACTAAGTGCCTTTTCTTGTTTCTTTTTTTTTCTGGGTACGAAACTTTGAATTGAATTGAATTTGCTTTAAATTTGTTTTGAATTTGTTTTGGAAACACATTAAATTTATAATAATTATTGCGAAAGTTGATGGATTACTTTGATTAATACGTCAAATTGTAGGTAATTAATAAGACCCTCAACATCGTTACATACGCGTAAAGATCCCTTCATTTTAAAATTTCACACCTCGTGCGAAAAGATTCCATTCCTGTAGCCTAGAACCCAATAACTCAGCTTTTTCTTCTGATAAACCTATGTCTTTAAGCCTGAATAACCTAAGTCTTTAATTTTGAATAACCTAAGTCCTAAATCATTCAGTTCGCACTGGTTTATAAGGTGAGATGTTCCTAAAACTTCACGATTTGCCTGATTTGACACAGTGATTTCAGACACTCTGTCAAATCAGGGAAGTTTCTTCAAACAGGCGAAATGACTTCTGTTCAAAAATAGCAATCATAAATGGATCTTTGATGACTTGATCCATAAAAAGCGATGTTAGGTCAAAAAAAAATATGTGATCCTTCTTCTGGTTGTAGGACCCTTGTTCCCTTGTGTAGTCAAAACTGAAAACCACGCGCCTGTTCGGCAATAATTTTTAACCAATTTTCCGGCAGATTATTTAATATAAGCCTATTACGAATAAACGGCGGCCGCTTATTAATGACGAGAACGCGTAGGGGGGGCGCCACCCGCTTTCACAGTTGAACGCTGCTGCTTCTGCTGCTGCCGCCGCTACTGGATCCTGCCGCCTGCCGACGTATATGAAACGATCGGTATAGCAGGCGAACGGAGGGATTCAACCATGAAATTGAATTATATAAAAGCGGGCCCCTCCGTACCGTTGTGTTGTTTCCAACAACCCCCGAATACGACACCCCGCGCACCCCCTCATCCCGTGCCGCTTTGATTTCTGCACACAATTCAATGTGATCGAATAAAGTCGATCTTAAAAAAGAAGAATAAAAACACCGAATTTGAGAGGTGAAAGAAAAACATTGAGCGTTATGCTGTTGAGAGAACATTGGGCCCAGATCACTGCCTTGCGGTACGCCAGGTTTACGAGTATTGAAAATCTGTCTTTACTGTACTCAATATCTATCAATAGGTTTTGTAAATATCTACGAACAATTTATGACTAGAAATTGACTAAAATTTATAAAAAAGAGGAATACCTAAAAAAAATTATATAAAAGAGGAATACCCTTTGCATCTAAAAACTCCTGTAAGAAAGTACGTCATTGTTGAAAACTTTGTCGTCACACTTTGTCAAGGGTATCGGGTGTCAATTTAAGTACTACAAGACGTAGGGGCGTGACAACAGACCTTCTTCGTTCTCAAAACACATGTTTGAAGCTGATCGATAGCACTTGTGCAACAAACTGCTGTCTTTAAGAGCCCCTTTACGCAGAGAGAGAAAAAAAATTGAATGAAACGAATTTGCTTCAAGTCAAAGAAAGACTGAAAGACTAAAAGAAAGACCGCATAGAAGTTATTTCTTTGGTAAGATTTGTTAAATTCAAAGTTATCGTATTTGTATGAAAGTTATTTAGGTTATTTATATTTAATAATATAATATTTTCTAAAGATATAAACATTTTCCTTCAAGAACTACACGTTGTTTTTAAATAAAAAATTATCTTCCTTTACCATATAAAAGATTATGGTGGACTCATTAGACTATTTTCTTCCACGGAAATCTTTAGTAAAGACTACAGACTTATTTCCAAAAGAAGAGAAACCAGAATACCGCTCGCCTTCTATAGCTGAGCTTATATAAGCTCAAACTAAGTTAACGTGTGACTAGAGCAGTCAGCGCCATCTACCCACCAGTAGACATAGCGATAATTTTTAATGAAACCGCACTTTTTGATTCATACACATAATCTTTTCACTCAAATCTATGTCTTTCTCTTCCAAATAATTTCAAATATAATATTTATTTACCTCACGGCTGATCTAAAAGTGACCTAAGGAAAGGGCATACTAAACCATCAAAAAAATCAAAGCAGGTATTAATTAGGTCTATATTTACATCTTTCTCCTCATGTACTGGAATAAATACAATCTACTTGCCTTATACAATAACAATTGAACCATTTTTACAATATCATACATGTTTTTTTTATCGAGAATCGTCCATAAATTATCAATCAAGATTTTAATAAAACGTTTTACAACCTAAAGGGTATCCAAATCTTGAAAAATAATTAAATAACTTGTCAAATATCACTCGATTATCGGTCTATGCGTTCACACGACTTTTACAGTATATATACACGACTTTTCAGTTCACATTCACAAATTTCACGATCCAAGATTATGTCCGTGGTTGGTCAGGTGAAAATATGGCGCGTAACCCCCGGAACTGGTAGCTTGCAGGGGGTAAACACCCCCGTAAGGTACGTGGTGCGAATACAACAACCCAGAGTGCGTATGGTGTCCGGGAAATCCGGGAAAACCGCTCCCGGAACTGGGCGGTGGAACTGTAGGCGAGTTGACATCCATTCCAGGATTTTGCTTTTTCCATTTCGTTCTTCGATTTTGAAACCAGATCTTCACTTGCGTTTCTGTCAGACTTAAACTTAAAGCTAAGTTCAGACGTTCGCAAACGCTCAAGTATCTGGTGGTTTTGAATTTATTCTCCAGTGCTACTAACTGCTCGTAGGTGAAGGCGGTTCTTGCTCGTCTCGGTTTACCGGAGTTTTGTGATTTTGAGTCGCTTTTTTTCTTCTTGGAGTTTGGGTCTTTTAGGTCGTCGCTGATGTCACTGTGCATGTCGTCGTCATCGTCTGAATGGTGTTCTTTACCTGAAAAACAAAGAAGAATACTGTTAGGTTTCTGTCAAAAATCCAGAAAATAAAAATACAAAAGAAAACAGACCTTAGAGGTCATCGGACAATGAAGAAAGTCATATAAGTGTGGATCAGTTAACGGGTAGTTCTAGAATCTAGAGGAATGCGTGGTAGAAAAAATGTCAAGACCAGTGACGATGGAAGGTTGTAATTTTCAGGATCAATTAACCAATCTATCAGTTAACTAAAACTGTAGGAAATAATTTTTGATTCCATCAACTCTGGTTGCTAGAGATAAAATACAAAATAGTGATATTTCACTCGTTTCTCGCAATTGCAAACTTTGAAAAATTGCCATGTCAAGACCAGAGATGATGGAAGGCTGTAGTTTTCAGGGTCAATTAGCCAATCTATCAGTTAACCAAGACAGTATAGAATAATTTGTTAATCCATCAACGCCGGTTGCTAGAGACAAAATACAAAATTATGACATTTCACTAGTTTCTCGTAATCGCAAACTTTGAAAAATTGCCATGTCAAGACCAGAGATGATGGAAGGCTGTAGTTTTCAGGGTCAATTAGCCAATCTATCAGTTAACCAAGACAGTATAGAATAATTTGTTAATCCATCAACGCCGGTTGCTAGAGAGAAAATACAAAATTATGACATTTCACTAGTTTCTCGTAATCGCAAACATTGAAAAATTGCCATGTCAAGACCAGAGATGATGGAAGGCTGTAGTTTTCAGGGCCAATTAGCCAATCTATCAGTTAACCAAAACAGTATAGAATAATTTGTTATTCCATCAACTCTGGTTGCTGGAGACAAAATACAAAATTGTGACATTTCACTCGTTTCTCGTAATTGCAAACTTTGAAAAATTGCCATGTCAAGACCAGAGATGATGGAAGGCTGTAGTTTTCAGGGTCAATTAGCCAATCTATCAGTTAACCAAGACAGTATAGAATAATTTGTTAATCCATCAACGCCGGTTGCTACAGATAAAATACAAAATTGTGATATTTCACTAGTTTCTCGTAATTGCAAACTTTGAAAAATTGCCATGTCAAGACCAGAGATGATGGAAGGCTGTAGTTTTCAGGGTCAATTAGCCAATCTATCAGTTAACCAAGACAGTATACAATAATTTGTTATTCCATCAGCTCTGGTTGCTACAGATAAAATACAAAATAGTGACATTTCACTCGTTTCTCGTAATTGCAAACTTTGAAAAATTGCCATGTCAAGACCAGAGATGATGGAAGGCTGTAGTTTTCAGGGTCAATTAGCCAATCTATCAGTTAACCAAAACAGTATAGAATAATTTGTTATTCCATCAACTCTGGTTGCTGGAGACAAAATACAAAATTGTGACATTTCACTAGTTTCTCGTAATTGCAAACTTTGAAAAATTGCCATGTCAAGACCAGAGATGATGGAAGGCTGTAGTTCTCAGGGTCAATTAGCCAATCTATCAGTTAACCAAAACAGTATAGAATAATTTGTTATTCTATCAACTCTGGTTGCTGGAGACAAAATACAATATTGTGACATTTCACTAGTTTCTCGTAATTGCAAACTTTGAAAAATTGCCATGTCAAGACCAGAGATGATGGAAGGCTGTAGTTCTCAGGGTCAATTAGCCAATCTATCAGTTAACCAAAACAGTATAGAATAATTTGTTATTCCATCAACTCTGGTTGCTGGAGACAAAATACAAAATTGTGACATTTCACTAGTTTCTCGTAATTGCAAACTTTGAAAAATTGCCATGTCAAGACCAGAGATGATGGAAGGCTGTAGTTCTCAGGGTCAATTAGCCAATCTATCAGTTAACCAAAACAGTATAGAATAATTTGTTATTCCATCAACGCCGGTTGCTAGAGACAAAATACAAAATTGTGACAATTCACTCGTTTCTCGTAATTGCAAACTTTGAAAAATTGCCATGTCAAGACGAGTGATGATGGAAGGTTATAGTTTTCAGGATCAATTAGCCAATCTATCGGTTAACTAAAAACGGATTTTTCTTTATTTCATTGTCGGTATTAACGTAGGCTATTTAAATGAATGAATCTGGGGCAAAACTCGTAAACATCAAAACGTCGAAAATCCGTTTCTACACAAAGTGGGGTAGGTAACTTAACAACACGAAATCCGGTCAAATTCATCCACCCTAAAACAAAAGCTACCCGAATCGGGCGAACAAACAGAAACAAACGAGTCCCAGATTTCGTAAATTCGCAAATTCCAACTTCGCAGCGTCTTAGCATTCCAAACGCGCGCTCGGAAACCCACCCTTATAACGGTGGCGGGGTGGGGGTGAGTTTTGCCAACCGGGACCGGGGACATGTAATTAACAGTCTTAGCGTAATTGCCTTTGGGCTCGTTAGCAAGCCGTGAACTTTGTAATTAATCCTTTGGTTTCGTCTAAGCAGACATATTAATTATTAAAGTGGCACTCGTTTAGTTTACGTAATGCGGCGGTTGGTGGTTGTTTGGCGTGCTGGGTAGGTTGTTGAGGGGCGAGAGGGAGGTTTAAGGGTGTAGGGAGGGAGGTGTAGGGGTGTAGGGGGGGGAGGTAGACGTAAGGGAGAAAGGGGTAAGGGTTTAGATTCAACTCCTTTCGGTATCCATCCCTACCATCGGCGTTTTCGTCGTCATGGAAAACGGTTGGGATAATTGTCCCGCTAATTGGGAGTTTTTAGCGAGGAACGACGTTAGATTAGGTGGTTTGGTGGCCAAGGAACCGCGTCTAACTGGAACCGTTCCAAAGTAATTAGGAAACTTCGGCGATTTTAACTTTGATAGCTGGACAGTAGCGAGCGTTGTGTTCGATATGAGAACTGTTTTTGAATGAATTGCAGTTGGCAAACTTAAATTATTGTGCTATTGCATATTGGTGTTTACTAGAATACATTATAGAATAATTGTTTATTCCATCAACTCTGGTTGCTAGAGACAAAATACAAAATTATGTCATTTCACTCGTTTCTCGTAATTGCAAACTTTGAAAAATTACCCTGTCAAGACCAGTGATGATAGAAGGCTATAATTTTCAGGACCAATTAGCCAATCTATCAGTTAACTAATACAGTATAGCATAATTTATTATTCCATCAACTCTGGTTGCTAGAGACAAAATACAAAAGACAAAATACAAAATTATTACATTTCACTCGCTTCTCGTAATTGCAAACTTTGAAAAATTGTCTTGTCAAGACCAGTGACCATAGATGGTTGTAGTTTTCAGGATCAATTAGCCAATTTATCAGTTAACTAAGACAGTATAGAATAATTTTTTATTTAATCAACTCTGGTTGTTAGAGATAAAATACAAAATAGTGACATTTCACTCATTTCTCGTAATTGCAAACTTTGAAAAATTGCCCTGTCAAGTCTAGTGATGATGGAAGGCTGTAGTTTTCAGGATCAATTAGCCAATCTATCAGTTAACTAATACAGTATAGCATAATTTATTATTCCATCAACTCTGGTTGCTAGAGACAAAATGCAAAAGACAAAATACAAAATTATTACATTTCACTCGCTTCTCGTAATTGCAAACTTTGAAAAATTGTCTTGTCAAGACCAGTGACCATAGATGGTTGTAGTTTTCAGGATCAATTATACTATTTATCAGTTAACTAAGACAGTATACAATAATTTTTTATTCCATCAACTTTGGTTGCTAGAGACAAAATACAAAATTATGACATTTCACTCGTTTCTCGTAATTGCAAACTTTGAAAAATTCCCCTGTCAAGACCAGTGTTGATGGAAGACTGCAGTTTTCAGCATCAATTAGCCAATCCATCGGTTAACTAAGACAGTATACAATAATTTTTTATTCCATCAACTTTGGTTGCTAGAGACAAAATACAAAATTATGACATTTCACTCGTTTCTCGTAATTGCAAACTTTGAAAAATTCCCCTGTCAAGACCAGTGTTGATGGAAGACTGCAGTTTTCAGCATCAATTAGCCAATCCATCGGTTAACTAAGACAGTATACAATAATTTTTTATTCCATCAACTTTGGTTGCTAGAGACAAAATACGAAATTATGACATTTCACTCGTTTCTCGTAATTGCAAATTTTGAAAAATTCCCCTGTTTAAACCCAGCATGATGGAAGGCTGAAATTTTCAGCACTAATTAACCAGTTCTTCTGTGAACTAAAACAGTACAAAAATAATATTTATTTCATCAAGTTTGGCTCCTAGAGACAAAATTCCAAAACGTAACATTCCACCATCTTCCTTTTAGCAAAATCCCCCGAAAAATACCCTACAAAACCACCTAAAACACCTCAATTTCTCTCAACCAAAATCCCCACCACTCAAGTCAAAACATCTAACCCACTACGGGGCGTGTACAACCCTTATACACCTACATATACATCTATCCAAAGCCGTACCTATAGGTTCGACGGCAGTAGGGTGATCCTGTAAATCCGGTGCTGTTGTCGAAGTCGCGGCTGACAGCGCCACCACAGTGCATTGTTTCGGCGGTAAGCAGACAAATGAACGCGGTTAACACGTTTGTCGCTCGTTAGGTATTGATTTCACGGCACATCGTCATGTACCAGCATTACCGACCGTTAATCATAGTGAGCCCCCGGATTTACCGGCGCGGCGCCGCCGGCGGAACGAGTTGCGCCGCCACCTACCGGCTCGTTTCAATGTCGACTCGTCGCGACGCTTAAGTCACTATCAAAATACGATTAACCGTGATACTGGCCTTTGAATTAGGCAGCATTTGATGCTTGATGATGTTTTGTGGAACTACCTAGTTGTATAACTAAATAGCAAGGACAATTTTTAAAAAAATTTTAAAAAAATTGTACATCAATTTCGTTATTATGGTTTTTCTGTCATAGCTCGATCAACACAGTCAAAATTGCAACAGGGCGTTAAAATCTCAGGGCAAATATTACTGGCTCCATACATAAATAGCTTCCCCTGTCGTCTGTATTTTTATAGGCCGATCTCATAAATTAAGACGGGCCTTTTTATTTATCCGTATATCTGTCATTGGCCGTTTCGAATTAATTTGTTTCACGTTTACGTTATTATACGCTTATGTTGACGTTTTATGTTGTGAAAGACAGTTGCCCAGGAAACCTCGTTGCTCAAGCCATTCTACTTTGATCTGTCCAGCATCTGGCCGGCAGTGTTGCGTTAAACTGTTCAATGGAGATGATTTACAAGCATCGTTCTTAAATAATTATTTGCCTATGCGAAGAGACACGCTAGTGTATATTCTGAACGGGCTAATTGATAAATTATGTCAAAATGAAATTAACGGCTGTCGGCGGTAATGTAGAAATTTATGCAAATTGTTTCGTTAGCTATATCATTATGACTTACACTAGTCAACAGTCAAAATGTACATTGGATGCGACTATTTTTTTTGATATAAACTAAGGCCCGCTAAACTCAAAAATCGCATTAAAATTTTTTTTAATGGATACGTTTAAGAGTTACAATTTTTTTTCTTTTTTTTTTGTTTTTTTTTTTTCGGAGGTAGTTCGACTATTTGGAGCATATCTCGAGTTAGGAACGTCCAATCTGGTCGCCCGGCACATAAAATTGAAGCTAATTGTATCACCAACAACTGTCACTCATATAGTTTTTCAATCGCTTCAGTAGTTTTAGCGCAATAGACCACAATATTATAAAAATTTACCCAAAATGAAAATGGAACATTTACTCTATCACCTGTGAAAGGTAGAAATCGTGGAAATATAGTTAGTTTAATATTTTTTACGTAGAGTTTGAACTTTTACGACGAGAACAAGGTATTTACGATAAAAATCTATGGAAAAATAGCGAAGTTATGGTCATTTCAGATTGATAGGTACCAAACTACCAAAATTCTACTTTTTCTCTGTTTACAAGTTTAATTCATTGTGCTTATTTTTAATGTGATGTTTTCAATATAAAGGAGATTAGAAGTGAGTTTGATTGCTGCTTCGCCTTATATTCTTGTCGATATCTGTTTTTCTTATGAGGAACCAGATATAGTTGCCCATCATTTTTTCAATCCAAAAGCCCTGGTAGCGCCGCTCAATAGTCTTCATTTCCTAGTGAAACCTCTCACCATGCTCGTCACTGACGTCACCAAGATTCTCAGGAAAAAAATCTTCTCCACTGCTAGCTCCAGGTGTATACCGTATCCCATGTGCTTATGGCAGTGTCTACATTGATGAGACAAAGCGCTCTGTCAGCGTTAGGGTTTCAGAACATGAACGTTGTACAAGGCTGCGCCAGATCACCAGTTCAGCGCTTGCTGAGCACAGACACAACAATTCTTCTCGACCAAACAAAAATCATCTCCCGGGAATCACGTTATTATCCTCGTAGAATCCGTGAAGCGATCGAAATCTTTAAAGATCCCTCCAATCTCAATAGAGATGACGGTTGGCATTTGCATCATAGCTGAAAACCACTTTTACGACCACCACAGCTAATCACAGCTACACCAAACCGCCCTCCCAACCAATAGTTGTTTGACTACCTGCGCAGGCACCTGCGCCAGGTACGTATAACGTCGCTCGAAACACGTACTGACATATCTGAATAGCATTTTTTGGTGAGATACGCCACTACGTGTTTTGAGCGACGATAAATACCCTCACCCTTCCACACACGTTCATTCTCTCCGTCCTGAAGATGCCTCTTGCAACAGAGTGCGAAACGTTGACTAAAAGATGCGCATCTTGGTGCGAATCACGTGACGTACTCGTCTTCCGAATGGATCCGACCTCTACCATGCATTTAAACTGCTATAAATGACGAAAAATACAAAATAGAGAAAATGCTGAATTTTGGTAGTTTTGTACCCATCGGTCATAATTGATCATAACTTCGGTATTTTTTCATAGATTTTCATCGTAAATACCTTGTTCTCTTCGTAAAAGCGTAAACTCTACGTAAAAAATAAGAAACTGAGCATATTTTTACTATTTCTACCTTTCCCTGGCGGTTAAATGAATGTTCGATTATCATTTATACTAAAAAAAATTCAAATTATGGTCAATTACACTGAAACCACTGAAGCGATTATAAAACAATATTATTAACATTTATTGGTGATTCCATTGTCTTTAATTTGACGTACAGAGCGACCAGATTTGATGTTCCGAATTCGAGATATGTTCCAAATAGTCGAACTACCTCCAAAAAAAGAAACAAAAAAAAAGAAAAATTCATAACCGAAAACGTATCCATTCAAAAAATTTTTAATGCGATTTTTGAGTTTAGCGGGCCATGGTATCTAAGAAAAAAATAGTGGCATCTAATGTACATTTTTTTTATTATTTTGTTGACTAGTGTTATTATTATAATTTCTATAATTTAATTCTATTTTAGCGTTATAGGTTATAAGGTCGCAGATCCTATAGAAATTTTATCTGCAGAGGCTTTAGAAGCTGCCTACAAAGAAATTCGAACGCATCGTTTAAGTTATACAAGAAAGACATCCAGAAAACATTGTAATAGGGATCTAATTCAAACATTATTGTTACGGTCAGATCCATATCTAGTCTTAGGAAAACTACCATCAACTCACCAGTTTCACTCCCATCAAAATCTGACGATCCGACGGATTCTTGATGAGAAGGCTTCCAGCAGCAGATACCGTCACTGAACACGTTCTGTTTACCGGTAAACTTATTAGGGTCGAGAATGTTCTCCACGGAAAAAGCCAGCCTCCTGTTCTGTTGCGAAACAACAGGATTCGCTTCCGCAGGACTCTCGGATCGACTAACATCACTACAAACACTCTCAGCCCTTTTCCCACTAAGTTTCTCCTCAAAATCCTTATTACTAAAGTCACTATCGTCCACTTTACTCTTCTGCAGAAGGTTCTCGAAGGACAACCGATCCTGTCGCCTCGTTAAGTCCACAGGAAAGGATTCATCGTTTTCAACATCGACGTTCAAGTCTTCATCTTCAGAATCGCTATTTTTTTCACCCACGTCCATATCTTGGGATAATCTCTTCTGCTGGTGGTAGATATCGATGGGTAGATGGTCCAAGGACGAATCCTTATGGTCTGAATCGACGATCCTCTGCATCATGATCATTGTCATCATGCTAGATCATCACGTGGTATCGCCGATCTGTTTCACAGGACCAAATCCGAGTGGAAGGCCTAAGATACTAAAATCTCGCGAGTGGAGACCTCCCAGCAATGGCGAGCACAGCATCTCTGTGGACCAGGGAGGGGAGGTATTCCCACCAGCCATTGGTCGTGCATCTCCTCGATGTGTTCGCGGATTCGCTAACGGTTGAATTGGGGGCATGGCTTGGCTAAACGCGTCTACCCCGACGGTGTATTTGTTTTGTAATTATGAATATGATTTGATATTCTGTCGTAACAAAAGAAGAGTAATTAACGGGGTGGTGATTGTCGGTCACGTGTACCCGTCGCCGCCGCCGCTTCTACAAAAGCGGTTATTTAGATGGCGCTGCGTTCGCTCGTCTGGAATTGTTGCTGTTGCTGTGTGTGTGGGTGTTTTTGGTGGTGGTAGTTAACCGTCCTGGAGGGTTGTTATATAATTACGCAACTAAATCCATTGTTTTCCGGGGGTCGGGGGGGGGGGGGGGGGGTTGGTGGGTGTTTGACGGTGAATTAACGCGACCGCTACTGCCAGATTAAAATTTAAGGATATTTTGTCGAATTATTTTATCATAACGAATGGGTATGGCAGTCCTGCATCATCTCTGTCAATATACACGTTGTCCTATAAATTTCTTTCTATTTAACGTTTCTATGTTATATTTCACGTGGCGGGATGCATAGTTGGACTGATTACACTAGTCAACCAAGTAATATAAAAAAAATGTACATTAGATGCCACTATTTTTTTCTTAGATACCATGGCCCGCTAAACTCAAAAATCGCATTAAAAATTTTTTGAATGGATACGTATTCGAGTTATGAATTTTTCTTTTTTTTTGTTAATTTTTTTGGAGGTAGTTCGACTATTTGGAGCATATCTCGAGTTCGGAACATCAAATCTTGTCGTTCGGTACATCAAATTAAAGCTAATTGAATCACCAATAAATGTTATTAATATTGTTTTACAATCGCTTCAGTGGTTTCAGTGCAATTGACCATAATTTGAAATTTTTTTAGTATAAATGAAAATCGAACATTCATTTAACCACCAGGGAAAGGTAGAAATAGTAAAAATATGCTCAGTTTCTAATTTTTTACCTAGAGTTTGCTCTTTTACGAAGAGAACAAGGTATTTACGATGAAAATCTATGAAAAAATACCGAAGTTATGATCAATTATGACCAATGGGTACGAAACTACCAAAATTCGGCCTTTTCTCTATTTTGTATTTTTCGTCATTTATAGCAGTTTAAATGCATGGTAGAGGTCGGATCCATTCGGAAGACGAGTACGTCACGTGATTCGCACCAAGATGCGCATCTTTTAGTCAACGTTTTGCACTCTGTTGCAAGAGGCATCTTCAGGACGGAGAGAATGAACGTGTGGAAGGGTGAGGGTATTTATCGTCGCTCAAAACACGTAGTGGCATATCTCACCAAAAAATGATATTCAGATATGTCAGTACGTGTTTCGATCGACGTTATATGTACCTGGCGCAGGAGCCTGCGCAGGTAGTCAAACAACTATTGGTTGGGAGGGCGGTTTGGGGTAGCTGTGATTGGCTGTGGTGGTCGTAAAAGTGGTTTCCAGCTATGATGCAAATGCCAACCGTCATCTCGATTGAGATTGGAGGGATCTTTAAAGATTTCGATCGCTTCACGGATTCTACGAGGATAATAACGTAATTCCCGGGAGATGATTTTTGTTTGGTCGAGAAGAATTGTTGTGTCTGTGCTCAGCAAGCGCTGAACTGGTGATCTGGCGCAGCCTTGTACAACGTTCATGTTCTGAAGCCCCAACGCTGACAGAGCGCTTTATCTCATCAATGTAGACACTGCCATAAGCACATGGGATACGGTATACACCTGGAGCTAGCAGTTGAGAAGATTTCATCCTGAGAATCTTGGTGACGTCAGTGACGAGCATGGTGAGAGGTTTCACTAGGAAATGAAGACTTTTGAGCGGCGCTACCAGGGATTTTGGATTGAAAAAATGATGGGCAACTATATCTGGTTCCTCATAAGAAAAACAGATTTCGACAAAAATATAAGGCGAAGCAGCAATCAAACTCACTTCTAATCTCCTTTATATTGAAAACATCACATTAAAACTAAGCACAATGAATTAAACTTGTAAACAGAGAAAAAGTAGAATTTTGGTAGTTTGGTACCTATCAATCTTAAATGACCATAACTTCGCTATTTTTGCATAGATTTTAATCGTAAATACCTTGTTCTCTTCGTAAAAGTTCAAACTCTACGCAAAAAATATTAAACTAACTATATTTCCACGATTTCTACTTTTCACAGGTGATAGAGTAAATGTTCCATTTTCATTTTGGCCAAATTTTTATAATATCGTGGCCTATTGCGCTAAAACTACTGAAGCGATTGAAAAACTATATGAGTGACAATTGTTGGTGATACAATTAGCTTCAATTTTATGTGCCGGGCGACCAGATTAGACGTTCCTAACTCGAGATATGCTCCAAATAGTCGAACTACCTCCGCAAAAAAAAAAACAAAAAAAAGAAAAAAAATTGTAACTCGAAAACGTATCCATTAAAGATTTTTTTAAGCGATTTTTGAGTTTAGAGGGCCTTAGTATATATAAAAAAAATAGTCGCATCCAATGTACATTTTGACTGTTGACTAGTGTTATTGTCTTATTATTAGAAATTTTGTCTCTTCCACCAGTGTTATGGGATGCTCTTGTCTCCCTAGGCAATTTACTGCGACAAATTAGTTATTTAGGGTGTAAAAGAGATTTCCTAGCCGCCCAGGACGTTCGCTTGCCGTTTCAGGTTACACAACGACAAGGGATCCCTCCAGCTTAGGTACTGTATACAGGGGAATTATTTATGTGTTGTTTTTCGTGTTAAAGTTGTCCAAACAGCTTCAGGATGACAGCAGATACACAAAACATTGGAATTGACACTTGAAAACTGTGAAAAAATAACTTTATATATATATATATATATATATATATATATATATATATATATATATATATTTGAACTAGGAGTTAGATTTAAAATACAATCATTTGGCAAATAGGTATGTTTGGTCCTTTTTCCTCTTACGAAACAATATACCGTGTTAGAGTGGGGGTAAATTTAAAATTTTTAATTACATTGTCTGACAGTTCGTATCGGAACGGTAAAAATTCCCAAAAAAACAACGAGCATATTGCTCGTTAAAAGTTTCGTTGAAAAAGCGAGCGGGTCGGTATTGTTTATTAGTGCCGTCTGAAGCTCATTTGGGGATGGATGCCAATTAAAAAATCGCGCTATTATTTGCCTGGCTGAAATAAAGAAGCCTCTCTGTCAATTATATATAATCATTCTCCGGAGATAAAGTGAAATATTGACCAAGAAGGTATTACTAACGAGCTACTGTATTAGGTACACAGAGAAAACTCTATTCTTCTAACTCTCTTTTCTAACTCACTCTTTTTTTTTTTTTTTTCGTGAAACATCCTAAATCATGTGCAGGTTAAGGTCGATTTTGGTGGAATACCAAGTGAGAATGACTCATCTCCCTGACTCAGTAATTGGTTTCAACTATTTACCCAGAATCTTTTTATCCGATGTTGATTGATTTTTGTGTCTGTAAAGAGACGGTCACGGTACTGTGATCCGGGTCCGTTTTGTGCTCTTAATTTGACATATGTTGTGGAACACGTCATTATATGCTCACACCTCTGTCCATCGAATACATCAACGTCATTGTTACCGTTACGCCCTGTCAGTCTTTTATCGAGACATTTAATACTACAAGGTTTACTATTGAGTTTAGTATACATAATCGTCCAATATCTCGCTACCAAAAAGTGGCTTATTGATTCCATTACCGAGAAATTTATTCACTTGTTCGAGTGGTAGTTTTGTCAAGAGAAAATTGGACCTATCGACGCGACGGTCAGGTGGGCCAAACCTGATGAGCTTAAATTGCTATCTTGAACGATGGACGAACGTATTCAAGGCATTCAAAGCCCCCATCGTCTACATAATGCTTACTGATTAGTGTTATTGTTAGTGTTATTTATACACAAGATCAGTTGATGAGTTTTAAAAGAATTTTATTTTAATTTAAAGTGGTGAACCTGCTCGTATAGGCGATATTTTGGAGTTGTTTTGTTACTTGTCGATCACGGTACACATTGTTAATTTATCGTTGACAGTCTCTTTTATTAGGTACTCCACTGAGAAGAGTCAAATTATTTTGAATCAAAACAATGGTTGAGTCCCATATCCACGAAATAACTATCCACTTCAGCCAAGACAAAATTTCCTCAGTAGAAGCGAGTTCAGTGCTTGGTTCAAGATAAATTTAGTTGCAATGAGTAAATTATTAAATCACACCAAACAGACATCAACTACAAAGGACTGTATGTAGTTTTCACTTCGTCCTGCGACTGTATGAGTGATAAATCGTTGCGGCTGGGGGGGTTAGAAAATCGAATTAAAAAGAGGGTATATAGGGTATAGGTAGGGTGGAGAGGGCATCGAGTGTTGGCAAATAGTCCAAGAGCTGATTCCATTACGATGTCTATTATCCGCTGATTGAAATGAAATTGACACATCTGCTATTTACCGGGGTGAAATGCCCCCGTATATTCGGTCACACACACCCCCGCGGGGTAAACTAACCCCACCCCCCGTGAGCTAACCCATCGTGTGACATTACGCTTTTTATTGACCGCGGTTCTTACTCAAACACAATCATGTTCGACAACATGTGAACGGAAATAAAAGTTGACAGAAAATTTTGAGAAAACTGCAACAAAAGCCACCATTCAGAAGGATCGTGGGGAATATCAAACTTGTTCATAAGGCCCTCAACATCGTGACATACACGTAAAGATCCTTCCATTTTAAAATATGTTTTAAAAGGCTCGAAGACACTGTCACACCTCGTGCGAAAAGATTCCATTCCTGTAGCCTAGAACCCAATAACTCGACTTTTTCTTTTGATAAACCTTTAATCCTGAATAGCATAAGTCCTAAATCATTCAGTTCGTACTGATTTATAAGGTGAGGTGTTCCTAAAACTTCAAATGGTGAATCTTCACGACTTGACTGACTTGACAGAGTGATTTCAGACACTCTGTCAAATCGAAATTTCTTCTGTGTCAAAAAATCGAAGATGATGAAGTGGATGGCGCACTTGGGAGAGGATGGTTCTCTCCATGGGGGATAGGTCGCGATGCTGATGACAAATTTAGATATTTTATTGTATGCTTATCCTCCTTAGAACATCCGGAGACGCTTATCGTGCAAAAATAGTGATCATCTACAAGATTGGAAGGCTCTCGCCACAACATAGGAACTGCAAACGGCATTTTCTTTTGCTTCCCTTTCATCCACGTCTGCTGTCTTTGCAGAATCGAATAGACCACCCCTGTAGATAATAGAAACAGGAAACATAAGCACACAGGAACACAATTATACTAAAGCCATACTGCGTAGATACTGATGATGATTTGGCATTTTCGTCCAAACAGGAACTGTAGAATTTCAATCTCGGTTATTCCGGTTTTCTTTCTAAAATGACACATACGCACATAGGGGCAGTAGGTAGCATTAGTAACACCAAATTCCCCCAGATGGCTTATTGCGAGCCCGCTTTTTCCGATAGAGCGACGCCGCTTTCAATTTGAATCAATTTAGAGCGTGACAGGATCAATGGTGACCTCTGGAAATGCGAGACATTTAACAGTGGAAATGGGCCTACTTCTGCCTATTCTACTCATAATTGATTTCTTGTATTCGGTGCAGGTATGAAGGAATGATAAATTAATTATTTGTTGATTAATTTTAATGGAATTTTATAAGTTGGTCATTTTCCTTGTGTTCTGTCTAATAAGGATTGTTAATTGATCGATTTTGGCAATGTCTTGGATGCTGTTAAGATGTTTTTTTTGTGTTATTTTATCAAGTTAAGTTATACAGACATTCCATGCATTAAAATACGGGATGTGATCAAAGAAGATGTAAAAAATTTCCTGTTGGATCAGACTTTTAAAGTGGATAAAAAGGAAGCAAAAGAAAATGCCGTTTGCAGTTCCCATGTTGTGGCGAGAACCTTCCAATCTTGTAGATGATCACTATTTTTGCACGATAAGCGTCTCCAGATATTCGAAGAAGGATAAGCATAAAATAAAATATCCAAATTTGCCATCAGCATCGCGACCAATCCCCCATGGAGAGAACCATCCTCTCCCAAGTGCGCCATCCACTTCATCATCTTCGATTTTTGACACAGAAGAAATTTCGCCAGTTTGAAGAAACTTGCCTGATTTGATCTGATTGCCTGATTGATTTGAGAGTCTGAAATCACTCTGTCAAATCAGGTAAGTCGTGAAGATCCACCATTTGAAGTTTTAGGAACACCTCACCTTATAAACCAGTGCGAACTGAATGATTTAGGACTTAGGTTATTCAGGCTTAAAGACTTAGGTTTATCAAAAGAAAAAGCCGAGTTATTGGGTTCTAGGCTACAGGAATGGAATCTTTTCGCACGAGGTCTGACAGTGTCTTCGAGCCTTTTAAAGCATATTTTAAAATGGAAGGATCTTTACGTGTATGTCACGATGTTGAGGGTCGTATAAACGAGTATCAGAAAGTTGGAAATTTGTTCCCTTGTGTTATCATCATCACAAATTAGTGTAGTGTCATTTACAAAGGAACTTCAACAATTTTAATTAGTTTACGAATATAGTTCTAAGTCATTAATTTCGAAAGACTCCGACACTTCTGGCAAACCGGAAAATATAACCCACCTAACAAAAAACAAACAAACATACAAAAAGACGCTAGAGAAAAGAGACACAAAACCAAAGGGGCGCGACAGGAATGATATATACGACTTTCAAAAAAAAAAGAAAAAGAAAAAAACGCCTTTACTCGATCGTTATGCTTACTATTAATTAGTTTCTACACGTCTTGTGTGGCTCCTGTGGGTTCTAAAACGTTGTCAACGTCAAAAATTAATGGAGACATTCCTCGCTACTGAACAGCATTTTCAGCTAAGGAGAATTGATCATCTCGTTGCCGAGCTATTAATAAAAACGTAACCGCTTGAGAAGCGCCCTCTGGCGAGCGTTCTGTTGACTATAACCGTGCTTCTAATTATTCGCAACACTCAACTCGGTCTGACTGTCGTTAATTTTGGGTTATGTCCGTTTGGAAGTTGAGAAGTTGAGTAGACGTTGACAGCAGTTATAATATTCTAACTAGTGCTAATTTTGCGTACAAGACTCGTTATAGTTGTGCTAATTTTAATAAATATTAGTCTATTAACTTGTTTCTATATCCGCAGAAAGATCATTTGGTTGGTTCAAGTAAAATATAAAATTTTCAGAGTATGAATATGATTTTCTTGGTGTTCCAAGTATTACGTTTTCTTGTTTTAAGTATGAAGGAACTGCTTGAAAGGAGTTACGTCTGTTTTAAGCGATACGTACGTATACTTTTGGGTCAAGAAACTGTTTGTTCGTTGAAGCATGTATATTTTTCACCCAATTGATGTAAAACGAACGTCTTACTCTTTTTATATGTAGAAGAATAACATTTTCTTCGTCAGAGCAAAATATACCCAACATAAACATACTGAACTCTTAAATCGGAAGAATAACTAGCAAACAATTTTTCTTGATATCCAAGAATAGAGTTCTCTATGTGTTGGCTATTCCACTACAATCCTGGTTTTCCTCATAATCCTTGTAAGTCACCCATGAAATAAAACACTTATACATAGATGTAAACAAACAATATACGAACACTCAATGTCGTCGAACTTATATAGCGGTGATATGTGGCAAAAGACGCGAGAAACTGTTAGCGCCATCTGTAAAGTAATTGCACAACTTTCTATGTACCTCTCAGAGTAAGAATCTTGGGTCAAGAAACTGTTTTTTCGTTGAAGCATATATATTTTTCGTCCAACAAAATATTTTTGTTGTAAGACTAACGTCTACTTTTTTATTGAAGAATACCTTATTCTTTGTCAGAGAAAAATATACTTTCGAGCGGAATTTTTTGCCAACCGTTCGAGTTTGCCGTACTATTGAAAAATGTGAACTACACCGGCCATGTGTAGTTCACATTTTTCAATAGTACGTTTCTAAAAATTAAATTCGTTTTGTGAAATAGTGCTACGTTATCTTTTTATGTTCATACATTATTTTTCGATACACAACACGTTCAAAACAATTTTTTGTTGACCGTATCGACTTCGACCAAGCCAGATGTTACCTGTGATGCATATTTTTGTTATTTACACATTTCGGCGAAAGATATGTATGTTCTGAAATAACATTATTGTTAGAGAATTAAATAATTTAATAATTACCTATTCAGGACACTTTTGCTCGTAAACCGCACAAAATTATCTGAGTTTAACCAATTTTTATCAGAGATTTATCAGCTTGCTCTTGTCTGGTTTTCAAAATAGACTTTTTTGCTTACGAAGAAATGGGTACCTACACTCTGCACGTCTACGTATGTATGTAGTGGGTATGTTGAGAAAAGCAAATTACCCTTGGCAAGTGGAGGGTGCGTGTTTGGCTGACGGCGTCACTTTGACATGGTCGTTATCCTTGTGCGAGTAAAGCGTAATAGGGTTTTTTTATTGTCCCGAAATTGCGTCGCACCCAACGCGGAAAAATGGTTTTCCGGCGTTTTTATTATGTTGTGTATTGCTCACTTTATTGGGGGTAATTAATCCGATAATGTACTGCTTTTTCTCTTGTATTACAATTGGGGAAGAGATAATTTCATGGTGTATAAGCTGATACCTTGGGGATGTGTTAGTATGAAGATTCTGAGTACCGTTCTATATACATACAGTGGTACAAAAGAGTCTTCGAACGATAGCAGCCCTTAGTCACACAGAAGGATGTCATTTTTTTATAAATGTGCTAGTAAGGATAATTCTAAAATGATTTGTCGAACAAAAAAAATCATTTTATTAAATAACCATGATATTTATTACAAAGTAAAGAATTAAACTCAGAAACCAAATACTAAGTAGGGTTTTCCTTTGATGTAATTACTGCTTGCAATCTTCGTTCCATAGAATTAACCAGTTTTGTCGTGACCGAAGGTTCAGTTTTATTCCACTCTTCTTGCAGCTTTTCTTTCAAGTCATCGTTGTTATTTATTTTATGTGTGCGGGTTCTTTTCTCCAATTCTTACCACAAATGTTGTATTTGACCATATGACGTGCTGACCACTATTCCTTTGGTCCTATATAGAAGCCACTTCTTCACTATTCGAGATGTGTGTTTGGAATCATTGTCGTGCATGAAGTCATCTCGTATTTTGCACACTTTGTAATAAATTTTCTTGTAATATTTTGAGATAAGCCTTACTGTCCATTGTTTTGTTCTATAAAACATAATTGACCAACTCCTGCTGCCGACATACACCCTCAAACGATAATACTTCCACCACCATGCTTAACAGTTATTTTCTACATTTAATTGAGTATTGGGCTTCCACCACACTTTTTGTTTGCCATCTGATCCGTGAATATTATATTTCCGATTGTAGTTTTCCATTCCCGTCTGTTTGGTGTGTGCCAACCAACGACTATAGGGTTGTTCAGTACGTTTAACGATCTCCTTGAATATTTAAGGGTTGTTCGCGCTCGGGCGCGTATCGCGTTTATGACACTAACAAGTATATATAAGGTAATTTTTATTCAGGGACGTGTGCGCGTCGTTCCGTCCGTCAAAAAGGCAATTCGCGCTATGAAATTCCACGGCAAATTGGCTCCGCTTGCCAGCCAGCCAGCAGCCAGCGCGGCCAACGAATACACCGAAGATATAACAGCATACATCTATAAAACATCAGGATATTATGACGTCCCATAAACTCTGATTTGAGGTTCGGAAGCGGTTCAAGCGTCGGCTCTTGTTAAATATTTATAAAACAATCATCATTCGGCCATCAACGGCAACATGGCCGCTGCGGACGCGTCGCTTGGGACGCAGCCGCGCCCGCCGCCTCACCACCAAACTGCAAACTGTTATGAACCGCTCAAATATTTATATTTGAATAGAGAGGGGCATCCCCTTAAATTCGCTTTCCACGGGGGCTGGATCGGCGCGCTGTTTTGTACAATTTTCGCCAGGGGTGGGTTCGGGGGCCGAATTTCTTTTATGTATGCCGGCGAAAATTTGATTTACAAAGGACGTATACCCGCGACACCTACCGGTCGTCCTATTATGTAAAGTTGTTGTGATACTGAATTTTTTTTTTTTTTTTTAGAATGGAGACAGTTTTTGCTCGAAGAAACTTATCTATCTACCTATACTAATTACCAACTTTCAAGTGTAGGGCGCGTTCAGCGGAATCGCCCATTTACGCCGAAATTTGCGATCGAGTAGCTGCAAAATTGGGCTTTTCGATATTACTTTTGACGCTCGAATTGAAAAATGGACACAATTCCGCGTGGACTGCGCGATATTTTGTAAATTAAATGCGTCAATTTTGAAAAAAAAAAAATCACGTTTTTGCACCTCTTCGGGTGAAGGCGAACCTCGAGAAAATGTCACGTGACGTCTAGAAATTCCGACAAGCGGATCGATGAACGTCAAAAATTTACATTTTTTTATCCGTTCCTGCCGACCTTATAAAAGCCGCTCGCTCTCATGTCTTACGATAAGATCCCTCTAAATACCCTTCGCAAAGAGTTTTGAGCAAAAAAACGGCCTTAAAAACAATTTTCGATCCAAAAAATCGATTTTTGTCGACCCGTGTTTTGCTGCTATTACCACAGTAACGTCAAACCCGAAACGCCCCCTGCCGGACATTCGTAACAACAGTAACAGATAGCAGATAACCTAAAATGTATCCTAAAATGTCCATATTGCGAATGTGGACAGGTGGGAAGCCTTAACCACATATTTCTAGAATGCCCAATAACTAAAGTCGAAAATTTTGACATATACACAGAGCTAGTGAATATCCTGCTTTGCACTCACGTTGGTCATATTAATTTATGATAATAATTGATTCAGTAATCGGTTAGTAAACTGTTTACTAAAGTGATATCAAATAAAAGGTCATTTTGTTTTCTTTCGTCTTGTTTTTTTTGAGAATTCACACAACAATCATGATACACTCACAAAAATTGAAACTGAATTCTTACATACTTGCGTCAGCCATTTAGATCACTAAAACTCCGGTACGAAGCAAATGACAGACTGACCGTTCCGCATGCTCTTTCTTTTGGTAGTCCTATCAATGTACTTCATAATACCGATATTTTTCTGTATATCAAAAAGATTTATGAACTCAAACAAAATGACCAAACTATTACTCTACATGACATACGTTCTCATCAAACCGCAAGAACTCATCCGAAGAGATACCACTAAAGTGCTCAACCTACTCCAGAAAAGATGAAATAAGAGTAGTAGTGCAGCACCGTCTCCAGGATAATTTATAGAGGATAGGAGTCGGCTTTCGGTATATATCCACGTCCAATTACCATCAGTTAGTCGACTGGGAGAGTGGAGTAGTCCTCAGCGCGAAGTAATTTGGCAATTTGTTAGTCGTTAAAATTCCCAGCTGCCTGAATCTGTCATTTGCCGGTCGGCTGGTTCACAAGTCGCCCGCAAACACATGTCGCCGCGGCGGAGAAGAACGCATACGACGCGACGCCACACGTCAAGAGGCGAAGTTCTACTCGGATCACACCAGAAATAGACGCGAACCCGTTCGATTATCGAGACGCGGACAAGATGCACTCAGAATGCTCGTATGTAAGTTTAAATTGGACCGTCGCACACTGATCGAAATGCTTGATCTAGCTGTGCAAAACTCGTATTAGAAAGAAAACTCAGTTTTAATGCAAAATATCATATTTATTAGCATTAAATATTAAGTTTTCTTAAAGATAGTATTAAACTAGCTCTGTGTATAAGTCAAAATTTTCGATTTTAGTTATTGGGCATTCTAGAAATATGTGGTTAAGGCTTCCCACCTGTCCACATTCGCAATATGGACATTTTAGGATACATTTTAGGTTATCTGCTATCTGTTACTGTTGTTACGAATGTCCGGCAGGGGGCGTTTCGGGTTTGACGTTACTGTGGTAATCGCAGCAAAACACGGGTCGACAAAAATCGATTTTTTGAATCGAAAATTGTTTTTAAGGCCGTTTTTTTTGCTCAAAACTCTTTGCGAAGGGTATTTAGAGGGATCTTATCGTAAGACATGAGAGCGAGCGGCTTTTATAAGGTCGACAGGAACGGATAAAAAATGTAAATTTTTGACGTTCATCGATCCGCTTGTCGGAATTTCTAGACGTCACGTGACATTTTCTCGAGGTTCGCCTTCACCCGAAGAGGTGCAAAAACGTGATTTCTTTTTCAAAATTGACGCATTTAATTTACAAAATATCGCGCAGTCCACGCGGAATTGTGTCCTTTTTTCAATTCGAGCGTCAAAAGTAACATCGAAAAGCCCAATTTTGCAGCTACTCGATCGCAAATGTCGGCGAAAATGGGCGATTCCGCTGAACGCGCCCTACACTTGAAAGTTCGTAATTAGTATAGGTAGATAAATTAAATTTTCTTACATGTCGAAAGCGAAAGTCATCTTAGAATTATTTTTCTCTATACAGGATGGTCTATAAAATATGTAGTACATTTTAGAGTAATGACAACAAAAATTGTATAAATCAGTTTTCCTAGCTCTCATATTCATACTGTTCATCATGTAAGATAATGTCTTCGCCAGTAACATCAACAGATGTGTCCAGCAAAAGACTGTTAACGTTTTCATCAAATGCGTTATCCTTATAAGAGATAATAACTGTGAGTGTTGCTTTTTGAAATTGAAGATATGAAAGAGTCAGAAGTATATAAAAGAGTATTTATTCTATTTTTTGCAGTTTTTGTCCAACCACATCGCTTCTTGGGATAAAAATAGTTTTAAAGAGCGATGACAGTCAGTCATTTTTTTAAAATCTGTTATTAAAATTGTTAATTTTTAGTTTTATCTCCGCTTTTTCGTCCGGACTGTATGCTTTTCCTCCAAATTTATCGATAACGTATGAGGATACTGCTGATTTTTTGTCGCTTATACTGTTTTCTTTCTGCCACACATCAAACAGCACTCGCCGGTATGCGATCACAGCATCTAAAAATATTATGTAGCATTATTATATGGAAGTTTCTGCAGCAAATTTGAGTTGTATATTATACAGAAATATTTTCTCTTTTATAAAAAAATTAATCAAACTGAATATAGGTGAATACATAAGGTTTCAATCCAACTGAATAAAATATTATACTACACACAAGAAACGCGGTGCTATTTTCCATACCAAATTACGCCAAAAAAAAATCAAGATTATTAATAAGTCATTTACACAAAATACTACTGCATACCTTTGTTTGTGTTATCCATTACGACAAAACTTAACAAAACAAACGACACAGGCAATATGCACATACACTTGATGCACGCACGAAGACAGCTTACAAGTAAATAATTCTAGTACCAATAAACGAGGTTTGGCAGCCTCTACTTGTTAGCTCTAAGTACCAAACCCTTTTTTATCACAACCGGCGGGATCCGCCGTGGGATCCTTGTAACCAAACATACAGAAATTCTAGGATTTCTGTTGACTTTTGCACCGCTAGTCTGTTGTGATAGAAGAAAGAACTCGTTGGTCCTGTTGAGAAATACGTCATTTAGAAGATTCTATCCATATAAAAGAATAGAATAATATACTAGAATGTTTTTAGCGTGTCATATCGATGTGTCGTCGGTTGAAAATTGTCGTGCGCGGTTTATAAACTCGGACATGTTTAGTGGTAGCGTTGTTGTTGTAGTTGTTCTGGGTGCTGTTTATTCCGCTGCACCTAGGCCAATTCTTGGCCCTTTGTGCTTACCCATTTTTACATACTGTTTGATAACGACAACCAGAGGTGTTCAACTGGTTGCCGGCACCCACGGTTTTACGCCTCTTGCGAAAGGCGGTGGGACGAGGATCTTCAGCTGATGCCTGGATTTGAACCCAAGACTTCCTAGCATGAGAGCAGCACTCTACCGCTAGAGCCACTCGCCCCACTGTTGACTTTTGCACCGCTAGTCTATTGTGATAGAAGAAAGAACTCGTTGGTCCTGTTGAGAAATACGTCATTTAGAAGATTCTATCCATATAAAAGAATAGAATAATATACTAGAATGTTTTTAGCGTGTCATATCGATGTGTCGTCGGTTGAAAATTGTCGTGCGCGGTTTATAAACTCGGACATGTTTAGTGGTAGCGTTGTTGTTGTAGTTGTTTTGGGTGCTGTTTATTCCGCTGCACCTAGGCCAATTCTTGGCCCTTTGTGCTTACCCATTTTTACATACTGTTTGATAACGACAACCAGAGGTGTGCAACTGGTTGCCGGCACCCACGGTTTTACGCCTCTTGCGAAAGACGGTGGGACGAGAATCTTCAGCTGATGCCTGGATTTGAACCCAAGACTTCCTAGCAGGAGAGCAGCACTCTACCGCTAGAGCCACTCGCCCCACTGTTGACTTTTGTGCTAGTCTATTGTGATAGAAGGAAGAACTCGTTGGTCCTGTTGAGAAATACATCATTTAGAAGATTCTATCCATGTAAAAGAATAGAATAATATACTAGAATGTTTTTAGCGTGTCATATCGATGTGTCGTCGGTTGAAAATTGTCGTGCGCGGTTTATAAACTCGGACATGTTTAGTGGTAGCGTTGCGCGTCCTAAAATATAAACACGCTGTCGTAAATGTGCCATCTCGTCGTTTTCCGGCGACTAACTACCAATCATTTAAATGTCTTCACTTTGACTACGGTCTCATTTCCGTTTCGAAACTGTAGCACGACGTGCAACAGCCACCCTAAGATAATTAAGGGACAATTTATATTTACTTTACCACACGCAATATCTTCAATTATTTTTAATAGGTTTATAATTAATTGCGTATATACTACATTCACGCACAAGTGTAAACGTGTTTGGCCAAACTTTACATTGATTTTTGACAGAAGAGATGCCTGGCATAGAACATCACATTCCCAATTAAAAGTTTCTCTAGTTCCTTTCTATCCTGTCACCAAGAACCAGATGTGCACCCCCAAAATCTGTATGGTATAAAGTCATCCCTAGACAAACAGACGCCGACCTATGCCACGTATCCGCAGGTCGTCAATCATTCGATTCGTAGGCGAGGTATTTGGAAAAAAGGTGCCGCCCTTAATTGAGACAAGATTGCTATTAATTAGTGTTCTTCGCGCCGCAACAATTTCACGCCGCACGCTACAGAAAAGCGTCTTCCGGGGCGGCCGGCTTTGACTGCTCCGTTAGACCCGTTTTAATTTTAGCGCTCGTCTCATTAGTATAAGCGGCGACATATGAAGAGCTCCTCCGTAGATGTTTCTGTTAGATTAGGTTTCATATTTCTTCATTTTATATTATATATACTCTTTCACTTAACACACAGTCGATCGTTTCTAAACACTAAGACTAGATAAAGTAACGCGAAAAAATAAAGTATTAAAATGATGAAATTTCAAAGAATTTGTTAACAACCATTGCGACATCTGTTGTGTTATGTCCGTGTTATAACAGTTGTATTAGAGGGAGTTTATGAAGGGTGATTTTCTGCTGGCAAGGGTCGATGTAGGAACCCTCCTTCGCTGGGCGAAAGCGCGCTACTGTCACACAGATGGCGTCACAGTCAGATCCCTACTGATAGCAAACTAGCAAGCTCCATACAGATTCCTGTAAATTCGCCAAATTCTCTAACCTTACCTACGTGTGTTTTTACGTCTTAGCCATAGAGGTCGCTCTAACTGTCACTTGATATTGCGCGAAGACTTTAAAATCGCATAACGAAGGACCAAACTCTATCTTTTGACCTTTTGTAGAACATAATTCATAATTTAACAATATTTCTTTCGGTTTCAGTGCGAAATTCACCTTCTATCATCCAAACAAGTACAACAAAAACTACAAACAAACAAAACTCGGAGTATAATCTGAGATTTTTACTCGTTGAGGTTAATTAAACATTTTATGGTATGAAATATCGTGCATCATATCTAAGCGCTGTTCCATCTGTGTTAAAAAAGAGAACACCTCGCTCGTCGGCATCGCTTTTTGCGTAGTGGCAGTCGCCCCCCCCAAAAAAAAATAACCCAACACATACACAGTAAAAAAAGAAATAAACGGGAAAAACGCGGCTAGCGAAAGCGCAGCCGGCACGGATTCATAAAAATAATTAACGAAAGATAAAAGCGAGGAATAATAAAGCAGGGATAGGTGAGGGCGGGGAGAGACGGCGGGGTGCTTTGAAAAAAATGCCAGTCACGCGAAAACCTACTAAACATGTTCATACGGGCAAATTACATTAGCCGCACGGATAATCCCGCCTATTTCCCATTAACGAAAAAGCTTTTTCAAAAGTTTATGTCCAGGAATGGCGGCCCAGGTGGTGGTTAGTGGCGCCCTCTGTTGACCATGACGCTGGAGCTAAAGCGCTTTCAGCTCGTTTCTTTTATTTCTTGTTGACTCTTTGGCATTCTTCCGTGCATGTCGATAAGCTGTTCGCCGATTATCGGTAATGGTTTTCGTATAACAAAACAGGAACAATGCCTGCACAGAGAGAACTCTATTCTTGGATAGGGTAGCATGAAGAGGATTTTGTTCCTATCCAAATAATATTTTATTCTAATAAGAATTTCAGTATATTCTGTTATAGTTATTTCAACGGCTAGGTATTCTTCCGGTTTAAGAGTTTAGTACGTTTACTAGCTCTGTGTATAAGTCAAAATTTTCGATTTTAGTTATTGGGCATTCTAGAAATATGTGGTTAAGGCTTCCCACCTGTCCACATTCGCAATATGGACATTTTAGGATACATTTTAGGTTATCTGCTATCTGTTACTGTTGTTACGAATGTCCGGCAGAGGGCGTTTCGGGTTTGACGTTACTGTGGTAATAGCAGCAAAACACGGGTCGACAAAAATCGATTTTTTGGATCGAAAATTGTTTTTAAGGCCGTTTTTTTGCTCAAAACTCTTTGCGAAGGGTATTTAGAGGGATCTTATCGTAAGACATGAAGGCGAGCGGCTTTTATAAGGTCGGCAGGAACGGATAAAAAATGTAAATTTTTGACGTTCATCGATCCGCTTGTCGGAATTTCTAGACGTCACGTGACATTTTCTCGAGGTTCGCCTTCACCCGAAGAGGTGCAAAATCGTGATTTTTTTTCAAAATTGACGAATTTAATTTACAATATATCGCGCAGTCCACGCGGAATTGTGTCCTTTTTTCAATTCGAGCGTCAAAAGTAATATCGAAAAGCCCAGTTTTGCAGCTACTCGATCGCAAATGTCGGCGAAAATGGGCGATTCCGCTGAACGCGCCCTACACTTGAAAGTTCGTAATTGGTACAGGTAGATAGATATTGAGTATATTTTGCTCCGACGAAGAAAATGTTATTCTTCTGCATATAAAAAGGGTAAGAGGTTCGTTTTACATCAATTGGGTGATAAATATACAACAAACAGTTTCTTGACCGAAAAGTATACGTACGTATCGTCTCAAACAGACGTAATTCCTTTCAAGCAGTTCCTTCATACTTAAAACAAGAAAACGTAAATACACAGTTTGGGAATTCCTCAAGGCGTGTATTGTTCGGGTAAAAACTTGAGGAAATCCCGCTCGTGTGCGGGTGCCTTAACTCTACCTCGTACTCTTTCTATCAAATGACTGTTTATCGTTCGTTATTTCTCGCGCGTGTGCTTAAACCTTGCGTGGTTGTAAAGAGGCACCGTGCTCGCGGTTTAAGTCATCGCTCCTTTGTTAAAATAAATTCAGCTATATATTTTATGGTCGCAGCTGTATTCTTTTAAAAGCTCTCCCTGCGGACTTACGTGCGCGCCGCTGTTTCGAGCTTTTTAATTACAACGGTATCGTAAAATTCGCTCTCCGCTACAGTTAATTATTAAAAGTGTTCGCGCGTTAAATGAGTTTTTTACACGCGGCCGGGCGGACCACTCTCTGACCGCCGAAGCGCGCGCGCCCCCCTATCGCGGTTATTTATTAAATTACTTCATTACTTACCACTCGAAACAGTGTTGCCACAATTCGCCTCAACAAGCGATGTCTTCGGGATAATTTTCATAATTTATATGGTGTGGTATAGGACTTTGAGTATAATTTTGCCGGTATTTAAATCTAAAAGATGAAGAAACGAGACAAAAAGAGGTAGCAGAAGTAAGACCTATTGTTGCGTTCCACAATGCAATTCATATCACAGCGAGGCCTTGCCATTTCACATGTTTTCTAAAGGGAAAAGGTTACATAGTGAGTGGTGACGTATACTAAAAATTGGATGTGTACAGTAAAGGAATCATATTGTTTTTAAGTTTGACATATTGCGAATCTAATCTCAAAATGAAACGTTTTTATTAACAAATCCACATACAGTCACATTTTCCTGCTCCAAATTCTCCTTTTTCAAGGGGTTTTCTTTTCTCCTTCTTCAAGGGGTTGTCCCTGATAATATGTATATATATTTTTTCAATAAGCGTTCCGAAAATGCTCGTAAATACTCTTCAGAGTAATTAAAGTCATATAGCTGACCATAATTAATTTAAATTTAATTTTTTCTTATTGAAACCTTGTATGCAATGTACCTACTTAATTGTTCCACAGAGTGTTTAAAACTTAAACCACAGAAACATTATATCGACTGCACAGATCAAATAAATTTTAGAAACAATTACTCTTGAATTATTCTTATTACACAATAACTAGCGATTATTTTCTTTCTTTACAGATAACAGAAGACCCAATAAGGCAAGAGACTCGTTATGCTACCTGCTCTACTACCAGTAATTATCTGACAACACTGATACATAACACAGTATGATCGACTGGTCGCAGTATTATGTGCTTACCACCTTAACCAAACACATAGGTATGTAGCTATACCATCAGATTTGTTAATTTGTTTAAAGTGGGGGTTTAATTCGTGTGTTAAAATGTCTTTAATCAGCACTGACAACATTGATGCAAACTTTATGTAATCAATAAACTAATTTCATTACTGCTATTATGTGTTTTTGTATGTTTGTATGATAAGTTTAAGTGACTTAAACGATAACAACTTCAACTCTTAAAAAAAAGCAGCTAAATAACTAACCAAAGATCTCAATTGTTGGATTATTTCGTTTGGATCGGCTCGAATGACTGTGTTTTATGGTACTATTATTTAAAATTAAATATAAAATGCGTGTAATGGTAAGAATTTTTGTTGTTATTCTATACCAAACAAGGAGCACGTTAACAACACAAAATCGAATAAACTTATTCTCTTTCTAAAATTATCACTCTTGAATAACATTCAATCTCTACTACACCAATCCGACCACTAACTGCTCGAAAACAATAGCGGTCAAGTCCACTGGACTAGAATGCGAGCATGATTGATCACACCACGGCTACAGCAAGTCCTTTCCTTCCTTCAACAGCAACCTCGGTCGCGCACTCACCGAGAATCGCCCATGATAAGAGAGAACGCGAATTATAAAACGGGGCAGTGATGCGTTAAACCCATCAGTCGATGTATCCCAGGAGATATGCCGGCCTATTACCGGCATTAACGCCGTCTGTTAGGCACATCTGTTAATTTTTGCACCCTCAAGTCTGACCCTTAGACCGACATCGTGCCATAATTACTTGTAAATGCCCTAGATGCATAGAACAGTGCAGTACGTGACTAGACGAGGAGTTATTTGCTGTAATTTGGGCTATGATGTAGTTTGATGCTGTTTTGATGGTGAAATATAAACAAATTCTTTAAGTTTAATGCTGTATGGATGGTACGCCACTGTACCATCCATATAGCATCGTCCATCCCTTCTAAACAGATCCCGGCGCGCATAATTAAAATGTATGCGGTGTTTTGACAACCTATCCTTCCACATACAAAAGCTTACGCTTCATGAGCCCCTAGTGGACGTTACTGACGTTAGGTGGCAATGGACCCCTGCGGGTATTGGGGAGGAGGTGCGATTATCTCTCCTCTTACCGGGTGTATTGACTTTTTATGTTTCGATAATGAGCTGGTGGACGTGATGTTAGTAGATCCATCCCTAGGAGGGTAAAAAAGTAATGGTATCGTTCGAAGTTGCTGATATTGACTGAATCTAGTTGACGGGGTAGTTGATGGGGTAATAAAGGGTCTGTCGCTGTCGTTAGTGGTTTATTTTGACGTGGGGTGTGGTTGGATGTGTTTTTTTTTTTAAATTTGATTTGATTATTTCATAAATTAGCTTTGTTCATGAATTAATAACGTTTTCTTCAGAAATAAGTTTATTTCAAACTATATTAAAATAAATTTGTGTTAGATTAAAAAAAATCATTTCTTTCGTGAATGAATCAAAATAAAATTTTAAAAAATAAAATAAAAAAGAATGCCGAAACCCGGGATTGAACCGGGGACCTTTAGATCTTCAGTCTAACGCTCTCCCAACTGAGCTATTTCGGCGATGAAAACTTTAATGTTTGAAGAGAGGTCACATGGCTGATGCATGCTTTTTTACAGTGTTGAGTATTTCCAGCCAAAAAAGTACCAAGAACAGAGATACGACTAGACTTGTATTCATTCCATATTGTTTATTACATATTATGACATAAAATATATGGTATAATATAAAATATTAATAATATAAAAATAAAAAAATAATAAAAAATATAAAATTAAATTACATATACAGGTGTCCCACCTAACCTGCCTCGGTCCGTAGCCGACTTATTATTGATTTTTTATAAAAATGTTTCAGATAAAAGTTGCATCGAATTATATTCTACATATATTATATTATTTTCTATTGAATGGTTCGTATGTTATAAATTATAACGTGCCAAAATATTACATACAGTGATATTTTTAGGGTTTTAAAATTGCGTCCCGTTCTGCCTGTGTTGCCATAAAACAGCGCAAAAAAAACCAGAGCCTTCGGCACTTTTAGTAATTTCCAAATGCGAATCGAGATTTACTCAGTATGTACGTAGCAACGACGACGTACGTCCAAAAAAAAAAAAGAGCCGCAAAACTAATTAATTAAATCTGTTATGGTGGGTCATTAGCGCGTGTCACGTGACCACGCGTGAAAGGTAAATGGAAATGACATGTTTAAATCAGTGCGGCGTGCGGCGCAATTAAATAAATGTACGTCGCCTGTGGCGCTAATGCGACCAACGAGTGAATTATTCGTGTCGATATTATTCAATCGCAATGTAATGAGTCCGACTACCGAGGCCTACCACAATCGACCTGAAAGTGCATATGTATTTAATTAATTTTCAACGTTGATGTATATAATATACATATCGATGTAATTCTGACATTTTGTTCACGAATATTTGACAATTCTTCAATTCTTACGTGAAGCTACAATTTTAACTCATACTACTGCTACAAAAACATTGTTTCTACTGTTTTTTAAGTATTTGTATTATATTTAAAAGCTTCAATGAGCGTATTACACAATTTTGAAATTATCCATAAAAGAATCTAAAAAAACACAAATTTAAATTAAGAAAACGTTTTGTGTGTGGTTTTCTATTGTATTTTTGTTCAGGACAGTCCCTTTCTAAGGTCCAGCAGTAGTCTGCCATTATATGGCTATGCCATCGGCCTGCATACCTTTCTTCCGTTTTCTTGATATACTGCTGAAATCGTTGCTCTTGTTCTTCATTGTAATCACTCATATTGTCAGGAAATTGATCTAAATGACTATAAAAATAATGTAACTTGGTACTCATATTAGTTTTTCAAAATTTTGAAGCATTTTGTCAACGATTTGTATTGTTAATATTGTCGAGATTGGTGATTTCCCAAAAATTTGTCGATAACTGATACAAAGTTTGTCCATGCTTCAACCTAAGTCATTTGTGGTCCACCAAAGATGCCGGCTTCTAATTTTCCTGTATATATTTTGTTCACGAATATTTGACATTTCTTCAATTCTTACGTGAAGCTACAATTTTAACTCATACTACTGCTACAAAAACATTGTTTCTACTGTTTTTTAAGTATTTGTATTATATTTAAAAGCTTTTATTCAAAGATTTCAAATTAAAATAACGATATAAACTATCGTTGGCGTAAAGTGTTAACCTGCTAAGTCCATATTCAATGGGCGTATTACACAATTCTGAAATTAACCATAAAAGAATTTAAAAAACACAAATTTAAATTAAGAAAACGTTTTGTGTGTGGTTTTCTATTGTATTTTTGTTCAGGACAGTCCCTTTCTAAGGTCCAGTTTTTTTCGTTTTCTTGATATACTGCTGAAACCGTTGCTCTTGTTCTTCATTGTAATCACTCAGATTGTCAGGAAATTGATCTAAATGACTATAAAAATAATGTAATTTAGTACTCATATTAGTTTTTCAAAATTTTGAAGCATTTTATCAACGATTTGTATTGTTAATATTGTCGAGATTGGTGATTTCCCAAAAATTTGTCGATAACTGATACAAAGTTTGTCCATGCTTCAACCTAAGTTATTTGTGGTCCACCAAAGATGCCGGCTTCTAATTTTCCTGTATTGAAGCCAGAAAATGATTCACAAATATATTTGGAACAAACACCATTCTTACATTAAGCTTTCACAAACTGTTTAATAAGCCCAAATTTAGTATGTAGTGGTGGAAAAATGATTTGTTCTCGACTTATCAATGGTTCATGAACGATGTTAGCTTTTCCTACGGTCATATTTATTCACGACGGCCGGTTTTCCTATCCCAATGTTCATTTTTTGCACGACTGTCCCACAGACAAAGAAAACAGGGATATTTAGTGTATCCATTTTGCTGACCCAATAAAAAAGCAGCAACAAGTTGTAGAGTAACATGTTATATATCAAAAAGTTAGTTCAAAGATTGGTTTTGATAAATATAGACTTGCTAGCCGCACGAAAAGCAAAAATATTTTTTTATTGATGTTTAAATTAAAGTAATTTAACTTATAAATGGTGGCAAAAACAAAAACACTGTACGCTATCGAAGCGCAGCTACAAGAAATAATTTGACGATTAGAGTCATTACAGTGTCCACTTTCCACTATCACATCTCATTCTAGGACCTCGCGGTGCCGTTTACGACTGCCGGTCACGCGAATTGTTAATTCTTTCGTTGTCGGACAAAACGTTAAAATAAACGGGGTTGGCTAGCTGCCGGCTCCTCCGCCATTGTGGCTTTTAGCGTAATGGAGCGGCGAGCGCGAGCTAACAAAAATAAACCAATCGGTTGTAACTTTAGATAGGCGATACGGAGGAGATATTGCGCCATCTATCGTTCAATTCGTTTATCCGCTGCCTACTTTTACCTGCGATGCTGTTGCCGTACGCTAACTTATTTTATTCGTTCCGATGGAAAGTTACGTAAGTTATGTAAGTTACGAACAAGATACGGCGTATTTACGGAATTGATAAATCATGCGATAAGTGGTGGAAAAGTTTTTCTTTGTCTGGTTTAGGCGTTGTCGAGGTTTGTTTCATTGTTTGATGCTACACAGAGAGAACTAATAAGAATTTCAATATAGTTGTTTCGACGGTTAGTTATTCTTCCGATTTAAGAGTTTAGTATGTTTATGTTGAGTATATTTTGCTCTGACGAAGAAAATGTTATTCTTCTACATATAAAAAGAGTAAGACGTTCGTTTTACATCAATTGGGTGAAAAATATACATGCTTCAACGAACAAACAGTTTCTTAACCCAAAAGTATGCGTATGTATCGCTTAAAACAGACGTAATTCCTTTCAAGCAGTTCCTTCGTACTTAAAACAAGAAAACGTAATACTTGGAACATCAAGAAAATCATATTCTTACTCTGAGAATATTGTATTTCACTTGAACCAACCAAATGATCTGTATCGAATAAATTTTTCCATCTCTGTGTGTGTTCGTACATCTTGAGCAAATACTTATCAGTCTAACAACTTTTAATTAAGTACTATTTAACCTTACCACGATAAAAACACACAAGATTGAAACTCTAGATAATAATAACTCTAGATAAGAATCCCCGACAAAAATGTGACTTTCCACGATTTTTTTGGGGCCTAGAATCACGAAAGCCACTGTCGTGCGCCGAAAACTTACTGCGGTGCGTGTCTATTATTTATACCTTCGGCGGACGTTAAAGGGCCTCGCCCATCACCCTCGGAAACCACCGCAAATTAAAACTAATCTAATTAACGTTTTATTAGAGTGGTGGCGAGCCGCACAGGCCGCTAGATGGCACCCCTATTATGCGTGATTACGGTATTTTTCCATTTCACTCAACCTACTTTGTTGTTGTGTTGTTTGCGTTCGGTACACCGAAAAGACAATGCATTATTGTTATTATGCGGATATTTTGACGTCGGTTGCAGTGTTGCCACACGTACCGTAATTATACCAAAGTGGAAAAATCTATCGATATTGTTCATGTGATTTAATTAAATTTGTGCCCAATATATTTAAAAGCTTTTATTATTCAAAGATTTAAAATTAAAATAATGGTATAAATTATCGGCGGCATAAAGTGTTAACCTGCTAAGTCCATATTCAATGGGCGTATTACACAATTCCGAAATTAACAATAAAAGAATTAAAAAACCACAAATTTAAATTAAGAAAACGTTTTGTGTGTGGTTTTCTATTGTATTTTTGTTCAGGACAGTTCCTTTCTAAGGTCCAGCAGTAGTCTGCCATTATATGGCAATACCATCGGCCTTCATATCTTTCCTCCGTTATCTTGATATACTGCTGAAACCGTTGCTCTTGTTCTTCATTGTAATCACTCAGATTGTCAGGAAATTGATCGAAATGACTATGAGAATAATGTAACTTGGTACTCCTATTAGTTTTTCAAAATTTTGAAGTATTTTGTCAACGATTTGTATTGTTAATATTGTTCAGCTTGGTGATTTCCCAAAATATTTTCAATAACGGATACAAAGCCTGTCCATGCTTCAACCTAAGTCATTTGTGGTCCATCAAAGATACTGGCTTCTAATTTTCCTTCATTGAGGTCAAGAGATGATTAACAAATATATTTGGAACAAACACCATTCTTACATAAAGCTTTTACAAACTGTTTAATAAGCCCAAATTTAATATGTAGTGGTGGAAAAATTATTTGTTCTCGACTTATCAATGGTTCATGAACGATGTTAGCTGTTCCTACGATCATATTTATTCCCCACGGCCAGTTTTTTCTATCCCAATGTTCATTTTTTGCACGACTGCCCCACAGACAAAGAAAACAGGGATTTTAGTGTATTCATTTTGCTGACCCAATAAAAAAGCAGCAGCAAGTTGTAGAGTAACATGTTATATATCAAAAAGTTAGTTCAAAGATTGATTTTGATAAATAAAGACTTGCTAGCCGCACGAAAAGCAAAAATATTTTTTTATTGAGGTTTAAATTAAAATAATTTAACTTATGCTATACTTTTGATTGCATCGTCTGGAGTCTACTCAAACAAACTAATTATATAACTAACTATGTATCTTAGATTATCACAGTACATTTTTTGTCATATCAAAATCCCCAATTATCCAAACATCTCGCAGATGAAGAAATTCTGGATGAGAGGAACTCACCAGAACAAGATATGACGTCAAAGGACCGCTCTGGTCGACGACCACCGTGAAATTAGCGATTCGCAAGTTTCAAAGAGACGAACCTACAGACTCGTGGGGCTTTAGGGGGACCGGGACGAGGGGGGATACGCGTTTTGCCCATCTAATTGGCTCGACTTACGAATCCCAGGGCTCATCTCATTCACCTTACGCTCGACGGTATTCAGTTCAGGCAGTAGATATAATTTAAAATGATTAGATTATTCAGTTTATGAAAAGGTTTCGGGACTGGCTGCTGCCTGATAGACCAAAAGGCATAAAGAGGGACAGAAACGACGACGCCCAGCTCTCAAAGTAAACCAAAGCAGCTGCTATTTCTAATCATTTTAATTTGTGAACGTTGCAGAGTACAGATTTTCCCCTCCTCCATCCCCCTCCTCCAAGTCGTCGCTTTCGTCTCAATCTTGGTAATTTCGTTGCTGTGGGGAAGTTTGTGGATGCCCCTGATGACGTCGATTGATTATAAGGTCATCAAAGAAGTCCACGTGCAAAATTTAAGCCATTCTATAATGTTTGTTGTTTTCGGGGTGACTTCCGGTGGCCGGAAGTGGCAGTTGAGCTGAAAGTATTTAACTAATATCAAAATTAGTTAAAATCTGAGTAAATCAGCAAGCACAGCAAAGATCGTCGTGAAAAGCGTGTTATGGTGAGCGTTGGTTAGCGTTTGCTAATTAGCTTCGTACAAAGCATGCGACGTCGCAAGGACGAATGGGAATACCCGGGTGTAAGGGGGGAAATTGTGATAATTGCGGATTCATGTCCTCGCCATTTTGTCACGTCGCGTTCAGGTTTGAAACGTGTCTGCTGCTTCCTTCGCCCCGCTGCTGGTACCCAGCCACTCTCACTTGATGATCACGGACTAAAACGCTAATTAACCACCGGAGAACAATGTGTACTTTGGCGGTGGCGGCGGAGCCTACCGCCGAAAATGGCCAAAGGGTCGGAAACTCAAAAAAATTACGCCAAAACGGAGTACCTACCCGGAAAAAGGATGGATTTTTTTTCTAATTAGCTGGGTAGTTAATTAGAACAGAATGGGCGGGATTCTGAAAGGGTTATTCAAGAGTTAAGGCCGAACCTAACCGCTGCGAACACAAACACGGACACGAACACGAACGCGTACACGGTCACTTAATTCAATTGCGGTATATGGCGGAACCCTAACCGCCGCGTTCGCATGCGTCCCATATACCGCACTATAACTGACCGCGTTCGCGTTCGTGTCCGTGTTCGTGTTCGCAGCAGTTAGGGCTGGCCTTTATTCACGGGTTATTTACGGGTTATTCGCATTATTTTCGCGATTTAAGGGAGTTAGTTATTTGACGTTAAATTGTGAGTTATTTTTTTATTGTCTACCTTTACTAATTACGAACTTTCAAGTGTAGGGCGCGTTCAGCGGAATCGCCCATTTTCGCCGACATTTGCGATCGAGTAGCTGCAAATTTGGGCTTTTCGATATTACTTTTGACGCTCGAATTGAAAAAAGGACACAATTCCGCGTGGACTGCGCGATATTTTGTAAATTAAATGCGTCAATTTTGAAAAAAAATCACGTTTTTGCACCTCTTCGGGTGAAGGCGAACCTCGAGAAAATGTCACGTGACGTCTAGAAATTCCGACAAGCGGATCGATGAACGTCAAAAATTTACATTTTTTATCCGTTCCTGCCGACCTTATAAAAGCCGCTCGCTCTCATGTCTTACGATAAGATCCCTCTAAATACCCTTCGCAAAGAGTTTTGAGCAAAAAAACGGCCTTAAAAACAATTTTCGATCCAAAAAATCGATTTTTGTCGACCCGTGTTTTGCTGCTATTACCACAGTAACGTCAAACCCGAAACGCCCCCTGCCGGACATTCGTAACAACAGTAACAGATAGCAGATAACCTAAAATGTATCCTAAAATGTCCATATTGCCAATGTGGACAGGTGGGAAGCCTTAACCACATATTTCTAGAATGCCCAATAACTAAAATCGAAAATTTTGACTTATACACAGAGTTAGTTATGTAATATTATTTATCTTCTTCTACACCTGAGCATTGACTAATAGAACATGGTTTAAAAGTTTTTACAGCAGCTTCAAACTAAAAATGAACAAAAGATAGAACTACTAAGAGCCAAATAAGAAATAATGATTGTGGACACTAATAGTCACATTACGTTGTTTACCAAATGAAAGTTCAACAAGCAACAGTCAAAACCTGTGCTGGTTAACAGCGGCTAATAATCTACAGCAAACAGCAAACGCTAAAACAGCGTTGTGTGACCACCCCATGTTTTGCATTCCAATCAACGTTGCAGCATAACTTTTCGGCCGGCGACTATTCATTATGTGATCAGTATTTTAACAACTGTATCGCTTAAAGTCCTCTTAATATATTGGGAGAATAATACCTCGCATAATATTTATAAAAGACATTTCAAAAATACATAATTTCCTGTGTTAATATTCATGCTGGTTGAATGCATGAATGGTTGCTGTAAAAGTTAAACAAGCGCTGGTGGGATGTCAGTAGCAAATAGCACGCTAGTAAAACTGTATAGTAAGCAACACCTACAGATACATAATATAGAAACATAGCATCTCGCCCAAATCAACCAACGCTGGCGCTGAGAGAAAAGTTTTCCGAATTGAATGATATTTACGTAGCGTCGGCGTCAGAGTGAAAAGTAAAGCAAAGCGATGCGAGAGGACGCATAGGCGACGGCTACGTGGAATGAAAGAGCTGACGAACTTTGATATATGCATCGCATAAATCCTTCTTTCCTTTGTTTCCGATAAAACGCCAAAGCTGCACGTATACCAACCAGGAGGCGAGCGGGATGGATATTATGCGGGCGGCGACACAACGAAATAACAAATGACAAACTTTGATATGTATTTACATAAAACAAATGACTGCGCTCGCCCATACGAAAAGTTGGCTAATATTTCAATCCTGGCACGTCTTCGCACCTCCGAGAGAGGTATATTTCCCAAGGGGGGCGGCAGCCGCCAACACCGATGACAGCTCATCACGCTTTTATACATTTTTTACAGCGAGATATCGAGATGACTGCGAATGGTCAAAATTTGTTCACCGAATACCTTTTTTTTTCTGGGGATGTTCAGTAATTTAAGTTCTACAGACACGTTTCAAAATTACCAGTCGGAAATGTACAAAATTAAATATTCTTGTATAAGAATTTTATGGTCAGTATTTTTATGATCGGTCGGATATTTGTAATAACCGACCAATCAGAAAAATACGCAGAAAATAACCTATTTTCTATCGTCCGCTGCCTTGAGGGCAAACACATGTCCTGGTCGTAGTGTGTAAGTGCTTTTTTCATCGGTGAAATACACTCAACTCGGCCTATACGTTGCACGAAAACAATTTTTTGTTCGCTGGTTCGACTTCGACCATGCCAGATGTGGCTGTGCCCGCGTACATTTTTGTAAACACGTTTCGCATAATACAATACTCAATACCTTTCCTAAAATTGTTTCCTACACTTTAATAATAATATATTGTATCTTCTGAAATAACATTATTGTTAATCGAGTTTTTCAGCGGAGAGAATATAGTCATAAAAGATATCCATAACTTTTTTTGTTCGAATTTCTTAATGAAACATATTATGTCAATCGATAGTGCTATTCAAGTAGTATACCCTAGAGTTTTGCCCACAAAAAATATCGAACGGTTTAGCAAAAAAAATGTATTTAATTACAGCGCGTCATCTAAAACAGCACATGGTGTCCTCAAATAGAATTGCAAATAACGCCATCCGCCGATACCGTAGAACATCGGGGATAACAAATTCGGAATCTACATGAAATTCTGCATCTAGTAGTGGTATCAATACGACACTACCCTTATGGTTACAACCCCTCTTATATAAGTAAAAATTATTTGAGGACATCATGCGATGTTTTAGATGACGCGCTGGTAATTAAATCATTTTTTTTTTGCTAAACCGTTCGATATTTTTTGTGGGCAAAACTCTGGGTTATACTACTTGAATACCTCTATCGATTGACATATGTTTCATTAAGAAATCCGAATTGGATATCTTTTATGGTCGTCTCCCGACCGGCCCATTGCTTATGGAATATTAGTTGCACATCAGGGTCGTTTAAAAGGTGGTATTGAGTGAGCATAACTCTGAGCAGACCAGGATGGCCAGCTCTATTAATTACCTACAATTTGACGTATGACTCAAAGTTATGCAAAAACATTTACAGAAGTTATTAATGTTTTTATCAGTGTGGCGGTGGCTTCTTTGTTATATAGTAGGTCCACATTATGATCATTTAAGGTGTGTTATCGACTGAGCATAACTTCGAGCTTTCGAGGGTAGCTACCTCTATTAATTACCTACAATTTGACGTATGAATCAAAGTTATGCAAGAACATTTACAGAAGTTATTAATGTTTTTATCAGTGTGGCGGTGGCTTCTTTCTTATACAGTAGGTCCACATTATGATCATTTAAGGTGTGTTATCGACTGAGCATAACTTCGAGCTTTCGAGGGTAACTACCTCTATTAATTACCTACAATTTGACGTATGAATCAAAGTTATGCAAGAACATTTACAGAAGTTATTAATGTTTTTATCAGTGTGGCGGTGGCTTCTTTGTTATACAGTAGGTCCACATTATGATCATTTAAGGTGTGTTATCGACTGAGCATAACTTCGAGCTTTCGAGGGTAGCTACCTCTATTAATTACCTACAATTTGACGTATGAATCAAAGTTATGCAAGAACATTTACAGAAGTTATTAATGTTTTTATCAGTGTGGCGGTGGCTTCTTTGTTATACAGTAGGTCCACATTATGATCATTTAAGGTGTGTTATCGACTGAGCATAACTTCGAGCTTTCGAGGGTAGCTACCTCTATTAATTACCTACAATTTGACGTATGAATCAAAGTTATGCAAGAACATTTACAGAAGTTATTAATGTTTTTATCAGTGTGGCGGTGGCTTCTTTGTTATACAGTAGGTCCACATTATGATCATTTAAGGTGTGTTATCGACTGAGCATAACTTCGAGCTTTCGAGGGTAGCTACCTCTATTAATTACCTACAATTTGACGTATGACTCAAAGTTATGCGAGAACATTTGCAGAAGTTATTAATGTTTTTATCTGTGTGGCGGTGGCTTCTTTGTTATACAGTAGGTCCACATTATGATCATTTAAGGTGTGTTATCGACTGAGCATAACTTCGAGCTTTCGAGGGTAGCTACCTCTATTAATTACCTACAATTTGACGTATGACTCAAAGTTATGCGAGAACATTTGCAGAAGTTATTAATGTTTTTATCTGTGTGGCGGTGGCTTCTTTGTTATACAGTAGGTCCACATTATGATCATTTAAGGTGTGTTATCGACTGAGCATAACTTCGAGCTTTCGAGGGTAGCTACCTCTATTAATTACCTACAATTTGACGTATGAATCAAAGTTATGCAAGAACATTTACAGAAGTTATTAATGTTTTTATCAGTGTGGCGGTGGCTTCTTTGTTATACAGTAGGTCCACATTATGATCATTTAAGGTGTGTTATCGACTGAGCATAACTTCGAGCTTTCGAGGGTAGCTACCTCTATTAATTACCTACAATTTGACGTATGACTCAAAGTTATGCGAGAACATTTGCAGAAGTTATTAATGTTTTTATCTGTGTGGCGGTGGCTTCTTTGTTATACAGTAGGTCCACATTATGATCATTTAAGGTGTGTTATCGACTGAGCATAACTTCGAGCTTTCAAGGGTAGCTACCTCTATTAATTACCTACAATTTGACGTATGAATCAAAGTTATGCAAGAACATTTACACAAGTTATTAATGTTTTTATCAGTGTGGCGGTGGCTTCTTTGTTATACAGTAGGTCCACATTATGATCATTTAAGGTGTGTTATCGACTGAGCATAACTTCGAGCTTTCGAGGGTAGCTACCTCTATTAATTACCTACAATTTGACGTATGAATCAAAGTTATGCAAGAACATTTACAGAAGTTATTAATGTTTTTATCTGTGTGGCGGTGGCTTCTTTGTTATACAGTAGGTCCACATTATGATCATTTAAGGTGTGTTATCGACTGAGCATAACTTCGAGCTTTCAAGGGTAGCTACCTCTATTAATTACCTACAATTTGACGTATGAATCAAAGTTATGCAAGAACATTTACAGAAGTTATTAATGTTTTTATCAGTGTGGCGGTGGCTTCTTTCTTATACAATAGGTCCACATTATGATCATTTAAGGTGTGTTATCGACTGAGCATAACTTCGAGCTTTCAAGGGTAGCTACCTCTATTAATTACCTACAATTTGACGTATGAATCAAAGTTATGCAAGAACATTTACACAAGTTATTAATGTTTTTATCAGTGTGGCGGTGGCTTCTTTGTTATACAGTAGGTCCACATTATGATCATTTAAGGTGTGTTATCGACTGAGCATAACTTCGAGCTTTCGAGGGTAGCTACCTCTATTAATTACCTACAATTTGACGTATGACTCAAAGTTATGCGAGAACATTTACAGAAGTTATTAATGTTTTTATCAGAGTGACGGTGGCTTCTTTGTTATGCAGTAAGTCCACATTATGATCATTTAAGGTGTGTTATCGACTGAGCATAACTTCGAGCTTTCAAGGGTAGCTACCTCTATTAATTACCTACAATTTGACGTATGAATCAAAGTTATGCGAGAACATTTACAGAAGTTATTAATGTTTTTATCAGTGTGGCGGTGGCTTCTTTGTTATACAGTAGGTCCACATTATGATCATTTAAGGTGTGTTATCGAGTGAGCATAACTTCGAGCTTTCGAGGGTAGCTACCTCTATTAATTACCTACAATTTGACGTATGAATCAAAGTTATGCGAGAACATTTACAGAAGTTATTAATGTTTTTATCAGAGTGACGGTGGCTTCTTTGTTATGCAGTAGGTCCACATTATGATCATTTAAGGTGTGTTATCGACTGAGCATAACTTCGAGCTTTCAAGGGTAGCTACCTCTATTAATTACCTGCAATTTGACGTATGACTCAAAGTTATGCGAGAACATTTGCAGAAGTTATTAATGTTTTTATCTGTGTGGCGGTGGCTTCTTTGTTATACAGTAGGTCCACATTATGATCATTTAAGGTGTGTTATCGACTGAGCATAACTTCGAGCTTTCAAGGGTAGCTACCTCTATTAATTACCTACAATTTGACGTATGAATCAAAGTTATGCAAGAATATTTACAAAAGTTATTAATTATTTTATCTGTCTGCCGTCGTATTCCTTGTTATGGGGTAGGTCAACATTATTATCATTTAAGGGGTGTTATTGAGTGGGCAAAACTCCGACCTTTTTAGTGTTGTTACCCCTATTAATTACCTACAATTTGACGTACTAATCAAAGTTATGCATCAACTTTCGCAATTGTTATAAACATTTATTTAACCCACTTGATAAGCCGCACACCAATTTACCGCTTTACTTAGGTAAGAGGGGTCGTAACCATAAGGGTAGTGTCGTATTGATACCATTACTAGTTGCAGAATTTCATGTAGATTCCGAATTTGTTATCCCCGATGTTCTACGGTATCGGCGGATGGCGTTATTTGCAATTCTATTTTAGATGACACGCTGGTAATTAAATCATATTTTTTTGCTAAACCGTTCGATATTTTTTGTGGGCAAAACTCTGGGGTATACTACTAGAATAGCTCTATCGATTCGACATATGTTTCATTAAGAAATTCGAACCGGTCTGTTCTTCAAACATTCATGAATTCAAACCTGAGTCAGCGATATCGTTAGCGGTGGAGGAGCCGAAATGGCGACCGAGGCCCATTTGCTAGACCCGTCGGAAAATCCAATCCACCGCCCCGCGGCCCCTCAAGCCCTATCCCGCCATTTCCCGTCCATTTCCCGCAAACTAGCGTCGTCGTCGTCGCTCCGCTTTATTCTTTGTCCGAGCGGCCGGTAATATAGTTGTCTTTTGTTATTGGATCATGAATTGGGTTTCGGGAAAGCTCCCCGGGAAAGCTCTATTAGCAGTCTTTCTTCTGGGCGGTAACCCCCTGACGGAGGCGGCTTACGAGATTTGCCACTGTCACCGCGGCTCCCGCAAAAGGTTTTTCCATTGAAATGTACTTATTCCCTTTGTGGACTTTCAGCTAGCACGCTTTGTCTTGTCTCTCCCAGAGGGGTCCCTATGACCATACCAGTGGATGTATGTGAGTACTTTGGTATACAAAGTTCATGAGTCACGAGTAAAAATTCGTTTCTGTAGAACAGAGAGAAAAAAATATTGAATGAAACGAATTTACTTCAAGTCAAAGTAAATTCGTTTGATGTATGAAACGATAATTAATTTAAATTAATAATAACATAATATTGAATAACATAATACATTCGAAAGAAATGAACATTTTCTTTCAAGAACTTTACATTCCTTTTAAATAAAAAGCCAAATTTATTTCATTCAAACGTCTTTCTGCAATTAAATCCAAACAAATTATGAAGCAAAATCGTCAATAGGCTCATAATGGTTGCACAGAAAGTACAGGGGGTGGCATAGAGGGTAGGTAAAGGGGGTTGGTCGGAGATTTGTAACAGATCCGGGCATGCAATCGTAACGAACCGAGTTGGAAAACTTTCTTTTCATCTCGCAATAAAACCACGCGAATAAAACATTTAATTGGCCATTTTCAGCGTGGCCCGGGGGGCCGGAGGGCGGAGGGGGCGGCGACGGTGGCCGTCGAGATCCGCGATATAATAACTTCAATACACAAGCGCCAAACAACGGAGCATCGTTGCCGTATTGTTCGAAAACAAAAGCCGACGCCAGACGCTATTTTGTCTCAACTCCACCCTGATTGGGTCTCTTCTTTTGTTCCATTTAGAAATGGATTACTTACGCCTCCAAGCAGTCCTTTTTGCCTTTTCCAATTGTTTTCGGTCGCTTAACAAATGATTGTAAAAACAAATAAAAAATAGCTGGGCTGGACCTCTTCCAACTTTCCAAATATCTCCTTGACGCAATAATGTTTGATAAAAGTATTGTTTAGCAGCAAAAATGTTCTTTGTTATTTTTGTTACGTCACCATGATATCTGATACGATGAGAGCGTTTAATTATTTTGATTACGCCGTGAGCATGAAAGGCGGGCGCGGCAAACCCCGTTTCGCCCCTTATTTTACCCGCCCCCGGGTGCACATATTAAAAGTTAAAGCACCGGCAATTCGGTGGGCCCATTATTCGGTTTTGCGAAACCGATACGCGAATGGGAACAGTGTTCCCATTCGTACGCCCTGAGCTATGTTACTGATTTGACAGAGTGATTTCAGACTCTCAAATCAATCAGGCAATCAGATCAAATCAGGCAAGTTTCTTCAAACAGGCGAAATTTCTTCTGTGTCAATAATTGAAGATGATGAAGTGGATGGCGTACTTGGGAGAGAATGGTTCTCTCCATGGGGGATATGTCGCGATGCTGATGGCAAATTTGGATATTTTATTTTATGCTTATCCTTCATCGAATATCCGGAGACGCTTATCGTCCAAAAATAGCAATCATCTATATGATTGGAAGGCTCAAGGCCACAACATAGGACCTGCAAACGGCATTTTCTTTTGCTTCCCTTTCATCCACTTTAATAGTCCGATCTAACAGGAAATACGGCATATATTATGTGTTTATGGCTTTTCCAGATCTTCAATTCTAAATCCAAAACATCTTGATCACTTATTTTAATGCCCAGAATGTCTGCTTAGGTCAAAAAGCGTGTCCAAATCCGTTTGTCCAATAAAGCCGACAAAGCCCAGGGACGGTGAAAGTTTTAATTCGCCCCTAATTTAACGGCGAGAGAAGAAAATAGCTGCTGTTGAATTCGTAACACATCTCTAACGTACTTTCCGTTTAGGCATTAAAAGGCTCCAGAGAGAGGGGGCTGGTAAACTTCACAGATCTCGTTACGGACGTTCGCATTACTTCTCCTACAAACTGGCTACTTTGTGGCCGAAACGAACTTGACTCGATGAAACGAAGAATCTTCCGCAACCCTCCGAGCCTGAAAGCCTCTCTCCATATCCGAGAATCACCCCCAACCCCTCACGTGTCCGATCCACCCCGACACCAGCCCACCCTGGCGGCCAAACGTGAGCACAACAGACCCGGGAGAAAAAAAGAGGAGAAATGTGTTTGCTCGAGAATTTGTTTGGTAGTTTACCGCAATTTGCGGGGTAGTTTACACCCCTATTATTTATCTACGTAACAACGATTTTATTTTGATTTTACCAGCGTTTATATAAAATTTTACCAACCCAGCCCACCAATAAGTAATTTTCTAAGATTCACTACTCCAAGGGGTAGGAAAGCATCCCCTGGAGGGTCAAATTAAAAGATACAGTATCTTATACGCATTACCTCGGTCAGGGGTGAGATTCTCTTCCAATGGGGTGAATCACTTGAAGACAAGGGGGCCGAAGCTACACGCTAATGCAACAAACATGGCCGAGATTTTTCACCCCCCGAGTAAAAACTTTCTCTCGCTGCCTATTATCCGCAGCCCTCGCCCCGCGGCGCATCCCCTACGATTTTCCCTTCCGTTTATTTTATTTAAGTTTGTTTTTGTGACGGTAATTCGTGTCCAAAAGACCGTATAAACTCCCTTAATCTAGATTATTACACTGCGGGTGTTCCTATCGCTGTCGATGACAATGGGCTGGAGAGATATCGATGAATGGTGGACTATAAAAGAGAATTGAGAAGAATGGAGGTGAATAAAGAAGAAGCGCTTGCTATTATAGGATCGTGGCCAGGTAATTTTTTATTCGGATGATGTGAGGCGTATGTGAATTTGATGTAAGTGCGACTTGTAACGGATACCGGTTCTGTTAGTTGTCTGTGTTGTTGTTATTATTGTGCGATCACTTTTGATGCTACCGAAATACAATGAGGCATTAAATCAGCAACAGACCGCGGTTCTCCGTCTGTATCTATTCGCTGTGTGGCCAGCCGTGTGAAACATTGGCTTCTGTCTTTGGATGGTAGAATGTCAAGATTTTGTTTCATGTACGATTACAAGCAAACTAATCGGAATATAAGTTACTATTATATATGTCTAGATAGCTAATACATTGGGTTATTAATCGTGAGAATTGCAGCTTTCTACTTGCTGTACTTTATTGAGGAGAGTTATTGGTAAATTGGCTTCTGTCTTTAGATGGTAAAATATCAAGATTTTGTTTCATGTGCGATTACAAGCAAAGTAATTGGAATATAAGTTACTATTATATATGTCTAGATAGCTAATACATTGGGTTATTAATCGTGAGAATTGCAGCTTTCTACTTGCTGTACTTGATTGAGGAGAGTTATTGGTATATTGGCTTCTGTCTTTAGATTGTAAAATATCAAGATTTTGTTTCATGTGCGATTACAAGCAAAGTAATTGGAATATAAGTTACTATTATATATGTCTAGATAGCTAATACATTGGGTTATTAATCGTGAGAATTGCAGCTTTCTACTTGCTGTACTTGATTGAGGAGAGTTATTGGTAAATTGGCTTCTGTCTTTAGATGGTAGAATGTCAAGATTTTGTTTCATGTGCGATTACAAGCAAAGTAATTAGAATATAAGTTACTATTATATATGTCTAGATAGCTAATACATTGAGTTATTAATCGTGAGAATTGTAGCTATCTACCCACTGTACTTGATTCAGGAGAGTTATTGGAAAATTGGCTTCTGTGCTTAGATGGTAAAATATCAAGATTTTGTTTCATGTGCGATTAAGCAAACTGATTGGAATATAAGTTACTATTATATATGTCTAGATAGCTAATACATTGGGTTATTAATCGTGAGAATTGCAGCTTTCTACTTGCTGTACTTGATTCAGGAGAGTTATTGGTAAATTGGCTTCTGTCTTTAGATGGTAAAATATCAAGATTTTGTTTCATGTGCGATTACAAGCAAAGTAATTGGAATATAAGTTACTATTATATATGTCTAGATAGCTAATACATTGGGTTATTAATCGTGAGAATTGCAGCTTTCTACTTGCTGTACTTGATTGAGGAGAGTTATTGGTAAATTGGCTTCTGTCTTTAGATGGTAGAATGTCAAGATTTTGTTTCATGTGCGATTACAAGCAAAGTAATTAGAATATAAGTTACTATTATATATGTCTAGATAGCTAATACATTGAGTTATTAATCGTGAGAATTGTAGCTATCTACCCACTGTACTTGATTCAGGAGAGTTATTGGAAAATTGGCTTCTGTGCTTAGATGGTAAAATATCAAGATTTTGTTTCATGTGCGATTAAGCAAACTGATTGGAATATAAGTTACTATTATATATGTCTAGATAGCTAATACATTGGGTTATTAATCGTGAGAATTGCAGCTTTCTACTTGCTGTACTTGATTCAGGAGAGTTATTGGTAAATTGGCTTCTGTCTTTAGATGGTAAAATATCAAGATTTTGTTTCATGTGCGATTACAAGCAAAGTAATTGGAATATAAGTTACTATTATATATGTCTAGATAGCTAATACATTGGGTTATTAATCGTGAGAATTGCAGCTTTCTACTTGCTGTACTTGATTGAGGAGAGTTATTGGTATATTGGCTTCTGTCTTTAGATTGTAAAATATCAAGATTTTGTTTCATGTGCGATTACAAGCAAAGTAATTGGAATATAAGTTACTATTATATATGTCTAGATAGCTAATACATTGGGTTATTAATCGTGAGAATTGCAGCTTTCTACTTGCTGTACTTGATTGAGGAGAGTTATTGGTAAATTGGCTTCTGTCTTTAGATGGTAGAATGTCAAGATTTTGTTTCATGTGCGATTACAAGCAAAGTAATTAGAATATAAGTTACTATTATATATGTCTAGATAGCTAATACATTGAGTTATTAATCGTGAGAATTGTAGCTATCTACCCACTGTACTTGATTCAGGAGAGTTATTGGAAAATTGGCTTCTGTGCTTAGATGGTAAAATATCAAGATTTTGTTTCATGTGCGATTAAGCAAACTGATTGGAATATAAGTTACTATTATATATGTCTAGATAGCTAATACATTGGGTTATTAATCGTGAGAATTGCAGCTTTCTACTTGCTGTACTTGATTCAGGAGAGTTATTGGTAAATTGGCTTCTGTCTTTAGATGGTAGAATGTCAAGATTTTGTTTCATGTGCGATTACAAGCAAAGTAATTGGAATATAAGTTACTATTATATATGTCTAGATAGCTAATACATTGGGTTATTAATCGTGAGAATTGCAGCTTTCTACTTGCTGTACTTGATTGAGGAGAGTTATTGGTAAATTGGCTTCTGTCTTTAGATGGTAGAATGTCAAGATTTTGTTTCATGTGCGATTACAAGCAAAGTAATTGGAATATAAGTTACTATTATATATGTCTAGATAGCTAATACATTAGGTTATTAATCGTGAGAATTGCAGTTTTCTACTTGCTGTACTTGATTGAGGAGAGTTATTGGTAAATTGGCTTCTGTCTTTAGATGGTAGAATGTCAAGATTTTGTTTCATGTGTGATTACAAGCAAAGTAATTGGAATATAAGTTACTATTATATATGTCTAGATAGCTAATACATTGGGTTATTAATCGTGAGAATTGCAGCTTTCTACTTGCTGTACTTGATTGAGGAGAGTTATTGGTAAATTGGCTTCTGTCTTTAGATGGTAGAATGTCAAGATTTTGTTTCATGTGCGATTACAAGCAAAGTAATTGGAATATAAGTTACTATTATATATGTCTAGATAGCTAATACATTGGGTTATTAATCTTGAGAATTGCAGCTTTCTACTTGCTGTACTTGATAGAGAAGAGTTATTGGTAAATTGGCTTCTGTCTTTAGATGGTAGAATGTCAAGATTTTGTTTCATGTGCGATTACAAGCAAAGTAATTGGAATATAAGTTACTATTATATATGTATAGATAGCTAATACATTGGGTTATTAATCGTGAGAATTGCAGCTTTATACTTGCTGTACTTGATTGAGGAAGGTTATTGGTAAATTGGCTTCTGTCTTTAGATGGTAGAATGTCAAGATTTTGTTTCATGTGCGATTACAAGCAAAGTAATTGGAATATAAGTTACTATTATATATGTCTAGATAGCTAATACATTGGGTTATTAATCTTGAGAATTGCAGCTTTCTACTTGCTGTACTTGATAGAGAAGAGTTATTGGTAAATTGGCTTCTGTCTTTAGATGGTAGAATGTCAAGATTTTGTTTCATGTGCGATTACAAGCAAAGTAATTGGAATATAAGTTACTATTATATATGTATAGATAGCTAATACATTGGGTTATTAATCGTGAGAATTGCAGCTTTATACTTGCTGTACTTGATTGAGGAAGGTTATTGGTAAATTGGCTTCTGTCTTTAGATGGTAGAATGTCAAGATTTTGTTTCATGTGCGATTACAAGCAAAGTAATTGGAATATAAGTTACTATTATATATGTATAGATAGCTAATACATTGGGTTATTAATCGTGAGAATTGCAGCTTTCTACTTGCTGTACTTGATTGAGGAGAGTTATTGGTAAATTGGCTTCTGTCTTTAGATGGTAGAATGTCAAGATTTTGTTTCATGTGCGATTACAAGCAAAGTAATTGGAATATAAGTTACTATTATATATGTCTAGATAGCTAATACATTAGGTTATTAATCGCGAGAATTGCAGTTTTCTACTTGCTGTACTTGATTGAGGAGAGTTATTGGTAAATTGGCTTCTGTCTTTAGATGGTAGAATGTCAAGATTTTGTTTCATGTGCGATTACAAGCAAAGTAATTGGAATATAAGTTACTATTATATATGTCTAGATAGCTAATACATTGGGTTATTAATCGTGAGAATTGCAGTTTTCTACTTGCTGTACTTGATTGAGGAGAGTTATTAGTAAATTGGCTTCTGTCTTTAGATGGTAGAATGTCAAGATTTTGTTTCATGTGCGATTACAAGCAAAGTAATTGGAATATAAGTTACTATTATATATGTCTAGATAGCTAATACATTGGGTTATTAATCGTGAGAATTGCAGCTTTCTACTTGCTGTACTTGATTGAGGAGAGTTATTGGTAAATTGGCTTCTGTCTTTAGATGGCAGAATGTCAAGATTTTGTTTCATGTGCGATTACAAGCAAAGTAATTGGAATATAAGTTACTATTATATATGTCTAGATAGCTAATACATTGGGTTATTAATCGTGGGAATTGCAGCTTTCTACTTGCTGTACTTGATTGAGGAGAGTTATTGGTATATTGGCTTCTGTCTTTAGATGGTAAAATATCAAGATTTTGTTTCATGTGCGATTATAAGCAAAGTAATTGGAATATAAGTTACTATTATATATGTCTAGATAGCTAATACATTGGGTTATTAATCGTGAGAATTGCAGCTTTCTACTTGCTGTACTTGATTGAGGAGAGTTATTGGTAAATTGGCTTCTGTCTTTAGATGGTAGAATGTCAAGATTTTGTTTCATGTGTGATTACAAGCAAAGTAATTGGAATATAAGTTACTATTATATATGTCTAGATAGCTAATACATTGGGTTATTAATCGTGAGAATTGCAGCTTTCTACTTGCTGTACTTGATTGAGGAGAGTTATTGGTAAATTGGCTTCTGTCTTTAGATGGTAGAATGTCAAGATTTTGTTTCATGTGCGATTACAAGCAAAGTAATTGGAATATAAGTTACTATTATATATGTCTAGATAGCTAATACATTGGGTTATTAATCTTGAGAATTGCAGCTTTCTACTTGCTGTACTTGATAGAGAAGAGTTATTGGTAAATTGGCTTCTGTCTTTAGATGGTAGAATGTCAAGATTTTGTTTCATGTGCGATTACAAGCAAAGTAATTGGAATATAAGTTACTATTATATATGTATAGATAGCTAATACATTGGGTTATTAATCGTGAGAATTGCAGCTTTATACTTGCTGTACTTGATTGAGGAACTTTATTGTTAAATTGGCTTCTGTCTTTAGATGGTAGAATGTCAAGATTTTGTTTCATGTGCGATTACAAGCAAAGTAATTGGAATATAAGTTACTATTATATATGTATAGATAGCTAATACATTGGGTTATTAATCGTGAGAATTGCAGCTTTATACTTGCTGTACTTGATTGAGGAGAGTTATTGGTAAATTGGCTTCTGTCTTTAGATGGTAGAATGTCAAGATTTTGTTTCATGTGTGATTACAAGCAAAGTAATTGGAATATAAGTTACTATTATATATGTCTAGATAGCTAATACATTGGGTTATTAATCGTGAGAATTGCAGCTTTCTACTTGCTGTACTTGATTGAGGAGAGTTATTGGTAAATTGGCTTCTGTCTTTAGATGGTAGAATGTCAAGATTTTGTTTCATGTGCGATTACAAGCAAAGTAATTGGAATATAAGTTACTATTATATATGTCTAGATAGCTAATACATTGGGTTATTAATCTTGAGAATTGCAGCTTTCTACTTGCTGTACTTGATAGAGAAGAGTTATTGGTAAATTGGCTTCTGTCTTTAGATGGTAGAATGTCAAGATTTTGTTTCATGTGCGATTACAAGCAAAGTAATTGGAATATAAGTTACTATTATATATGTATAGATAGCTAATACATTGGGTTATTAATCGTGAGAATTGCAGCTTTATACTTGCTGTACTTGATTGAGGAAGGTTATTGGTAAATTGGCTTCTGTCTTTAGATGGTAGAATGTCAAGATTTTGTTTCATGTGCGATTACAAGCAAAGTAATTGGAATATAAGTTACTATTATATATGTATAGATAGCTAATACATTGGGTTATTAATCGTGAGAATTGCAGCTTTATACTTGCTGTACTTGATTGAGGAGAGTTATTGGTAAATTGGCTTCTGTCTTTAGATGGTAGAATGTCGAGATTTTGTTTCATGTGCGATTACAAGTAAAGTAATTAGAATATAAGTTACTATTATATATGTCTAGATAGCTAATACATTGTGTTATTAATCCTGATAATTAGACACATTTTCCACAAATCGTTATTGTGGGAACTAAAAATCATATTTACCCAACCACACCACGATAATTTGAGTACGCCCTTAAAATCAACCACACCATAGCAACTCTAATATACTAATCCATGATCCGTAAAGGGGTGGTTTCCATACGACCTACCATCCACCCCTCCCAGCAGAAAAAAACTCGAGAGTTTTGATTATACACACCCAATATGTACTAGTTATAATATCAAGTATCCACGACCCATTAACCAGTTACAGTATACTTACCCTCACAGCACACGCTGCAAGTACCATCAAGAGTTACCACCATGGATCCTTGACGCACCCCGTTGAGAAAAATCGCCGTATCTTTCTCCGTTATATCATATATCGAATCAGTTTCCCAGGTTCTTACTAATTGGGGTGTCCGTTTCTCTATACCGTTTGCGCTACACGTGCAGGCGGGCGTCTCATACCAGTGGCGGCGCTACCGGAGGGGTCCATACGGCGATACACAGCGTTCAACCCCTGTGTCCGTGCGTGCGTTCGTGTTTTGTTTGCTGTTATAATATATCCGCGCTAACGGGTGCTTTTATATGTAACAAGATTACCTTTTGTGATGGCTCGTAATTATGGTGAAGAGGGCCCTATTAATATAATAGGTCCTGGACGGTTTTGATGCTGGATTTTGGGAGGCTGGATATTAGAATAAATTGTGGGTTTTGTAGCTCATATTTTAGATATGTGATCTTGATCCAATGCTGTATCCTTAAAAGAATTCATAAGAACATTTAAAGCTGTCCAACATTGTTTTATTTGGAAACAAAATCTTGTCGCTTCAAAGGAGAAATTTGTGAGTTTAGAATCAAAAACCTCTTCTTAATTTTCTCTGTGTGTAATTTCTGAAAACCTGCAGCAAGCAGACGTCTAACAAATTTCATTTAGAACGACAGAACACAGCGCCAACATCAAAATCATAATTCCTCGCTAGTTAAACCATTTCAAACGAGATTTTTCTCGCCGCCCCCCTTCTTAACACGACTCGCACCCTTACGCCGCTCTCACCCCGACCCCCCGCAACTCCTCAGATTTCGAGTCGTCTCGCAGCGTTTTAATTAATGAATTAATGTTGCTCTAGTCTCTTAAACACTGTTTATGTCGCGGTAATTAAGGCCGCCGCCCGCCGCCGCCGTCGTCGTCGTTGCCAGATTACGGCGCCCTCTTTTACCCAACCCCCAAAACCCCCGCTACCCCTATTTTCAACCCCCTTTTACACGGTCGACGCACATTAACAACCGACCAGCCCAAAACCTAATTCAAGCCTAAAGAGAACTTAATGTTATCTTTGGATTTTCTGGTGAATTTGGAGGTGCAAACTAAATAGTTGTATCCTGTATATTGTTGTATAGTATGCCAAAGAAAAAAATGTTATTTTTCTTTTAAAGATAAAACGTTTTATTGTCGATAAAAACCTATAGAAATAAATGCAGAAGAATCAAATTACCACCCACTTTACAGACAACTAAAACCACCACAGACCGACTAGTAGCAAAACTCTTAACTGGCACACAATAGCTAATATAATTAAGAAATTTTACGGTCGGTAAAATCCCTAAATTCCCAGTTCTAGACTGCTTAAAACTATCGTTGGCGCCACGGATTTGCTTAAACTACCGAAAAACAAGACTGAGAACTAAACAAAACGTTTCGTTTAATCCCTTAATCTTCCTCAGGCGCCAGCGTGGCTCCCATAGAAATAATAACGTTGAAGACAAATAAGGTATACAACCCATATACAATTTCGGTAATTTAATTTTGTGAACGTCCACTCAAACGGAATAAAGGAGATCAATATTTACCGCCGACATGTTGGAACCATTGCACGCCTGGTTAAACTTCATTTGTCCGTAGTCGTGTTTTGTCTTGTGGCGTTTATCTTTTGTCGGTCGAAAGAGGAAAGGGAGCACTACTCGACCGAAAATTAATCGATATAATCGATGCGTCGGTGGCTTTGTTATCTCTCGTGGGACATCTGCCTCTTTTGGTGGTTTTGTCGTCAATTTTCTTTTGCGGGATTCCGGAAATAAGTGGTGACGGGATACTAGAATGGTTTTATAAGTTTAACAATTTTGAACACCCGGTATATATATATATATATATATAAATATATATATAGCAAATTCTTTGATGGTCCCTTTCTAAATCCCTGAGATTTGATTAATTAGAGTAACACCAGGGCATTTAGGGGTGAGCTTAACACCCAATTAATATCATCAAATAACAAAACGATCCCCCTCCTGTATACATCCCTTAATAGAGAGGGGGTGGCGCGAGTAACCCCGGTGTTTAGAGGGATTAAAGACGAGAGAGGGCCGAGGGCTGGTGAGGCGGGCGAAAACTTTGAGGCCAAAAATCTTCCGCCGTATAATTTGGCGGCAAATCGGTGCGGGGGCCCGACGTACTTTTTAATAAACTTACGCACTGTTAGTTGGAAGCTGAGTCCCCCCGATGACTCTATCTAATGTGGCCAAATTGGTGGGGAGTTAAAAGCATTTGATGGAAATATTGCCGGGGAATTGAGATATTATTATGAAGAGGTGGTACAAAAAAATCTCCTTGAATTGGTTAGAAACGATGGAAAAGTGCGCCACCACATCGGAAACAATAGAACGCGTCCAAAACAAAAGGGACGATTTCGTACAACAGTCGACCAGAAGATTATTGCGCCGGGAGCAGGGGTGCCCAGCGAGTGCCCCCTCGAGCGACCAGAAAAACCAAATCGACACACTCGCAAACGGGGCACCAGCAATAGCAACCCAAAACAAACAAAAAAAAACAACGGGAAACAATAACACACAGAAGCGAACAAAAACGGGGAGCGGGCAAAAATAAAAGCCGGAGCGAAGTAACCGACGACGCGACGCTGACGTTGAGAGGGAAAAATCCGCCGGTCAGGCGGGCGGTGGATGGCGGCGTATCGATTGAAAAAAGACAACAATGGGCCCCAAATTGGGGAACGATTGTTGCCCCTGATTGTCGTTTTACCCGTCCGCTATAGGCGACTCTTTGAAGTCACTTTTTAATCAGTCCGAAATAGATTGAAGAGCTTCTTTGACATTTGACCGAATAATGTACCTTTTATATGCCTCCAGTTCGGATTACAATGCGTCTCTCCTTCTCTCTACTACTATACTGCTTACCAGTACTTATGGTGGTCGCTGATGATACACTTCATATAGTCTGTTATTCAAATTCTCCAAATATATAAAGAGCTGGCTGTACTGTACTCTCACAATAGGATCATCATTATACAAATAAACATGCACAATATAATAAACCTACGTAACTATAAGCAGTGGCGCACAAATGTGTTTATATAATAACAGAGGAATTCCATAAACTCGACTTGCGAGTGCTGGAAGTACGATGGCGGGGACAATAAACGAGATTTATGCAGTAATTGTCCGGTTAAAATGGGAAACTTTGTCAGCAGCGTAAGCAACACGTCAAAGCAAATTAGCTCGCCCCGCTGGAGTCTGACATAAAACGAAAACATCACTCGAAAAGGGTTGTACCTAAAGCTATGTTGGACCGTACCCTAAACTAAAGCTCAGGTTATAGTGAAGCTTTGAACGGCGATACTAATAGCTTCGACACTAGCGGAGCTATAAAAACCGAACGATTGTTTTAACTTGCAAAACAATTGATCAAATAAATTTTTCCCTCTGTGTATTAACTCGAAATGAAAGGAAATTGGATCAAACCAGCCTCAGGTCAGTTCACAGCGCACCGTAGTAACTTCAGTGATCGATTAATTGGCAAGTAGTCGTCTAGCTAGGAGAGATGCGGTCTTCATCAATTATCACTGATTGAAGGCAATTGCTCCAGGTCTCCACTAACGGTCAGTCGAAAACCGAAACGCTTCCCGAGCGCCAGCAGCCTCCACAATATCTCCATCTCCACTACACCTTCGTCTAGCGTCCGACCTCTCCAGTTCCTGTAAATTGCACACGCTATATTGGAAGGGAATCGTTAGTTAGTTAGCTAGTTAGCTAATTAATCGATTGGGTCTCTCACAGAGGACACTGAATTGAGAGAGAGAGAAAGAGACGAGTTGAGAGGGAAAATTGCTATGGTCCGATGGTCCGTCATCCAATTCACGTAAAGTCCTATCGGTTGGAGTACAATTCACGCTGAAATGGTGCTCTATTCGACCAGTTAGTGCCGGTGTTAAGCTCGCTCTATAGAGGGCATGCTTATCAGAATTCAATCGCAAACGCGTTGTGTAGAATTGATCGTATATGAGCAAATAACAACCACGTTATTATGATTACATGATGACCCATGTCCCATATTATGGGAAAAAATTGGTAAAAGCTGCTTACCGCTGCTATTTTGGATTTAGAATTGGAGATCTGGAATACCCAAGGACAGCTAATATATCCTGTATTTCCTGTTAGAACCCGACTTTTAAAGTGGATGAAAGGGAAGCAAAAGAATGTCGTTTGCAGTTCCCATGTTTCGGCGAGAACCTTCGAATCATGCAGATGATTGCAATTTTTGCACGTTAAGCGTCTCCGGATATTCGAAGAAGGATAAGCATAAAACAAAATATCTAAATTTGCCATCAGCATCGCGACCTATCTCCCATGGAGAGAACCATCTCCTTCCAGATGCACCATCCATTTCATCATCTTCGATTTTTGACACAGAGGAAATTTCGCTTGTCTGAAGAAACCTAATTTGACAGAGTGTTTGAAATCACTCTGCCAAATCAGGCAAGTCGTGTAGATTCACCATTTGAAGTTCTAGGAACACCTCACCTTATAAGCCAGTGCGAACTGAATGATTTAAGACTTAGGTTATTCAGGATTGAAGACCTAGGTTATTCAGGATTGAAGACTTAGGTTTATCAAAAGAAAAAGCTGAGTTGTTTGGGTTCTAGGCTACAGGAATGGTTCTTTACGTGTATGTCACGATGTTGAGGGTCTTATGAACGAGTTTGATCCTTCTGGGCAAAATTCCACAAATAGTAAGCTTCTATATTTGACAGTACTCTTCACCAGTGCTAAGAAAGACGACACCTCCTAGATAAAAATCAAATTATTCATCCGTGCATCATCCATGCGACAAGAAGTGAGCGTCAAGATCGAGATTTGTCACCAGGATAACGTAGACACTGCATTATCCTCGTAAGGACACGCAATAATAGCCTACTTCTCGCCGTATACGTTGTTTCCCCCAGTACCTACCAAAGTGTTGGCAAGTCCCATATTATCCTTAAGACCCTAAAGTGCCCGAGACACAATAGGCGACAATGGTTCTGTTTTCCTAACTAATGATATCTTATGTACGCATGGCTTGCCAACAAGGCCGTATTGTGTCAAGAGGATTACGTCGATTAAGTGAGAGGACCGACACTATTCCCGGCGATTCTTATTCGAGGGTCCTTCAGGATTATTTCGAAGGAATTTCTATGCTGAGAGTGGATGGTACTTAACCGTTAGCAGCGGGTGATTTTTGACAAATGAATACGATTTAGTGGTTATTATAGAGCGGTTATGTGAAGTGTTCTTGTATACAGTTTGAAGTGTTTTAATTGCTATGAAAGATATGATATTTTGATGTTCCAAGTAATACGTTTTCTTGTTTGAAGGAACTGCTTGAAAGGAATTCCGTCTGTTTTAAGCGATACGTACGTATACTTTTGGGTCAAGAAACTGTTTGTTCGTTGAAGCATGTATATTTTGCACCCAAGATGTTCCCAGTATTACGTTTTCTTGTTTTGAGTATGAAGGAACTGCTTGAAAGGAATTCCGTCTGTTTTAAGTGATACGTACGTATACTTTTGGGTCAAGAAACTGTTTGTTCGTTGAAGCATATATATATTTTTCGTCCAACGTAATATTTTTGTTGTTGATGTCTAATTTTTTTTTGAAGAATAACTTTTTCTTCACACTTTAACATCGTATCATCTCTGCATTGTCACGTTTCAACCCCATCTCCGGGAATCGGTATTATTCGATAACACTGTCAGCAAACACATCAAGAAAGGATTATGTCCTTCCTCGTCGTTCTTAGAGCTTGGTAAACACCTTTAAGTGTCCATTGTGTCACCTGGTCTTTTCAGTGTTCGTTTTCTTTCACCGTTCGTGCGGCGTTTTCAAACACTCTTACGTAATCTCCACATCTGAAAAGAACTCCACTCCAGTGGTCATCCACTAAATGCTTTACCTTTTTCAATTGGCACTTCTGAGGCACCAACTGGTTTTTAACTCTAATCTTTAGTCCGCTAAACCTCTAATCTGCTGCACCCTAAGGTTCTATAGGGCTTCATCTCTCTTTTTATACTAGCTCTGAATGATTATTTGGTAGATAAATAAATGTGCGACATTATTGGTGGAATAATTCACAATCTGATTTCATTAATTCGTGGCAATTATCTGCTATCATATTTGTTATGTTATTATAATGTTGTGATAGTATTTATTGTTTGGTGCGTGTTAAGTGGCACCATTAATAATTGTTAGTTAAACAATGCAGACCTGTTTATCTATCTCATTCAGCCCCCCATATCTCTCATAATTTTATTTATATCGAATATTTAATTGGGGGTTGAAATTTCGCCGGACTATCGTAATTCACATACAATAATTCATTGTTTAACATATGCGTGGATTATTTTATTACCCTGTACTCGCAGCTGATCGTATAATGTTGTATTTGCTGGATTTTCAACCGCTGTTGGTAATTTGAAAACGCTGTTCAGTTTATTACTTTCGTTACATGTGTCAGACGATTTAAAATGCATGTATTTATTGACCATTTTAGGCGTAATTTCCTCATATGCTGACCAGCATATAATCATATCGCTTACTATATGGAATCATTGTCCATATCTTTTAGCCGTGCAAATTCTGCTGTCAACAGAAATCTTAGAATTTCTGTATGTTTGGTTACAGAGATCGCACGGATCCCTCCGATTGTGATAAGAAAGGGTTTGGTACTTGGAGCTAACAAGTAGAGGCTGCCAAACTTGGTTCATTGGTACTAGAATTGTTTACTTGTAAACTGTCTTCGTGCGTGTATCAAGAGTATGTGAATATTGCCTGTGTCGTTTGTTTTGTTAAGTTTTGTCGTAATGCATAACACAAACAAAGGTATGCAGTAGTTTTTGATATAAATGACTTATTAATAATCTTGATTTTTTTGTCGTAATTTGGTATGGAAAATAGCACCGCGTTTCTTGTAAATGTAGTATAATATTTTATTTAGTTGGATTGAAACTATTCGTATTCACCTATATTCAGTTTGATTTATTTTTTTTATAAAAGAGAAAATATTTCTGTACAATATACAACTGAAATTTGCTGCAGAAACTTGCTTATAATGATGCTACATAATATTTTTAGATGCTGTGATCGCATACCGGCGAGTGCTGTTTGATGTGTGGCAGAAAGAAAACAGTATAAGCGACAAAAAAAAATCAGCGGTATCCTCATACGTTATCGATAAATTTGTATGAAAAGCATACAGTACGGACGAAAAAGTGGAGATAAAACTAAAAATTAACAATTTTAATAGCAGGCTTTCAAAAAATGACTGTCTGGCTATCATCGCTCATTAAAACCATTTTTGTCCCAAGACACGATGTGGTGGGACAAAAACTGCAAAAAATAGAATAAATACCCTTTTATATACTTCTGACTAATATCTTCAATTTCAAAAAGCAACACTCACAGTCACTCGCTCTTGTAAGGATAATGCATTTGACGAAAACGTTAACAGTCTTTTGCTGGACACATCTGTTGATGTTACTGACGAAGACATTATCTTACATGATGAACAATATGAATATGAGAGCGTTCATCATCTGACATGATAAACAATATGAATATGAGAGCTAGGAAACTTGATTTATACAATTTTTGTTGTCATTACTCTAAAATGTACTACATATTTTATGGACCACCCTGCAAAGAGAAAAATAGTTTTAAGATGACTACTTTCGCTTTCCACATGTAAGAAAATTTCATTTATTTAATATTATCTTTAAGAAAATGTACCATCTCCCGACATCGCACTATTGAAACACCCAGTATATGTCTGTTTAAATTTTTTTCTAATACGAGTTTTGCACAGCTAGATCAAGCATTTCGACCAGTGTGCGACAGTCCGTAGACCCTTCAGACCGCGTTCGGATATTCAAATTACGTCCACTGCTAATCATAACTTGTAATTTCCCCAAAGAAATCAAGTATTGGGGACCATGTCCTAAACTGGTAACACTCTCACGTTTACAGCTACGTTCAGATATCACGTGCAAGCTCAAACTTGCTATACGTTTCGCTCAAATCCCTGATGAACACCACGTTCTGTACCTTCCTGTGTATATATATATATATATATATATATATATATATATATATATATATATATATATATATATATATATATAATTTTTTTTTTATTGAAGAATAACTTTTTCTTCGTCAGAGAAAAATGTACTTAACATAAACATACTCTCTGTGTAGTTGTTCTGAAAATATTCACAGTTTGTCATTTTTTGGTAAATATAATACATGTAACTCTAGTCGCACGCAGGGCTGCCATACCCATTCGGTATAATAACAAACGTAAAATGGCAACAGTTAAATATCACTAAATTTTTCGTTCAGATAGCGAATTTGTTTATGAAATACCACTATAACAGGCGCTATACCTCACCACTTCTCGTCTCCTACGAAAAGCGTGATGGGGGGAAGCAACCAGCCTCCGCGCAAAGAAAATAAAATCCCCAAGTAGCAAATTACCACAAGTTGTAAATTATTCAGTAAGTACACGATTCCGCGAGGGTGAAACATCACTATGTAGTCAGGGTAGGTAGCTTGCAGCGGTGAAGAGAGACATCATCCCCCCCCCACCCAACCCAACCAATTTTCCGTTTCTTCTCCAGTGCGGTCTCCCTCGCACACGGTAAACGGTGGACCAATGGCATCGCACCATCTACCCCTATCTACTACCCCCGTCGACTACCCTGATGTGTACCCCTGACGAATTCGAACCAATGCTCTCCAATAGACACCGCCTGAGGTTTTCAAGTCGATATTTGCTACTTTATGTGCCCGAATTTGACGTCTTTGTGAAGTGAAATGATCGGTATAGTGGGGCGATAAATTCCAGAGGCGCTGGATGCTTTTTGGTCCTTCGAGTGGGGTATATTTACTCCTGCGAACACATGCAGGGTATTTATGTACTGCTGAAGGTTGGATTACATGTTTGTTTGATGCTAACGGTGCATAATATGTATAATGTGGCCGTTTGTTCGTTGAAAGATGTAATTATAACTTTATTGAGTATGGATTTTGACTTTTTTGAGAGAGAAAAAGGCGTCTAATGCACGATTGTAACACTTTTCCTTAACTACTCCATCGTAAAGTAGAAATTGTTTGGATTAATTGCAGAAAGACGTTTGAATGAAATAAATCTGCTTTTATATGAAATAAAAATCGGCCTTGAGGCAAATAAATATTCTATTTGAAATTAGATAGAAAAAAAACCTCTTCATACTACAAAAAAATCACAAAAATCATTTTCTTTCACACATTTCGAAGTTTGAACTACTCGAAATTGCGAAATATAATGTCCCAATGTTGGAGGTTAGAATTAATGGAGTAAAATGTTTGAAGAACTGTCGTTTTGGTAGATATTACTATTAAATGTCATACATTGAAAGATTTGTAAATAGAAATTCCTTGGGTTCGTTTTAGCGTTAACGATTGCGTTAGCGATAATCACGACAAAAGAATTGGCTGTTTTTACGACTTTACACACCTGTTGAAAGTATAAGACCTGTTCCTCATACAAAAATTCGAATTCCGGCTGTCACAGTATGCAAACAAAGTCAAACATAACCTGACACGCTCGGATACGTTCGAGATTTCAGGAATTTTATTATTATTTAGCAGCATGACCTCCCTAACTTCGATTGAGTTTTCAATAACAATTATCTTTTCAGCGATGAATTACTACAGACATACAAATTTACTTTATTCAATTCCTATATCAAATGATTGGTAAAATGCTGTAATGCGGTAAAACATCCACAGAAATGTTCAAAACATCATTAAAATTGATCCAGGAACCTTTTATTACTAAACAACACCTAAACAAAGTATAAGACCTGTTCTTCATACAAAAATTCGAATTCCGGCTGTCACAGTATGCAAACAAAGTCAAACATAACCTAACACGCTCGGATACGTTCGAGATTTCAGGAATTTTATTATTATTTAGCAGCATGACCTCCCTAACTTCGATTGAGTTTTCAATAACAATTATCTTTTCAGCGATGAATTACTACAGACATACAAATTTACTTTATTCAATTCCTATATCAAATGATTGGTAAAATGCTGTAATGCGGTAAAACATCCACAGAAATGTTCAAAACATCATTAAAATTGATCCAGGAATCTTTTATTACTAAACAACACCTAAACAAAGTATAAGACCAGTTCTTCGTACAAGAATTCGAATTCCGGCTGTCACAGTATGCAAACAAAGTCAAACATAACCTGACACGCTCGGATACGTTCGAGATTTCAGGAATTTTATTATTATTTAGCAGCATGAGCTCCCTAACTTCGATTGAGTTTTCAATAACAATTATCTTTTCAGCGATGAATTACTACAGACATACAAATTTACTTTATTCAATTCCTATATCAAATGATTGGTAAAATGCTGTAATGCGGTAAAACATCCACAGAAATGTTCAAAACATCATTAAAATTGATCCAGGAATCTTTTATTACTAAACAACACCTAAACAAAGTATAAGACCAGTTCTTCGTACAAGAATTCGAATTCCGGCTGTCACAGTATGCAAACAAAGTCAAACATAACCTGACACGCTCGGATACGTTCGAGATTTCAGGAATTTTATTATTATTTAGCAGCATGAGCTCCCTAACTTCGATTGAGTTTTCAATAACAATTATCTTTTCAGCGATGAATTACTACAGACATACAAATTTACTTTATTCAATTCCTATATCAAATGATTGGTAAAATGCTGTAATGCGGTAAAACATCCACAGAAATGTTCAAAACATCATTAAAATTGATCCAGGAACCTTTTATTACTAAACAACACCTAAACAAAGTATAAGACCAGTTCTTCGTACAAGAATTCGAATTCCGGCTGTCACAGTATGCAAACAAAGTCAAACATAACCTGACACGCTCGGATACGTTCGAGATTTCAGGAATTTTATTATTATTTAGCAGCATGAGCTCCCTAACTTCGATTGAGTTTTCAATAACAATTATCTTTTCAGCGATGAATTACTACAGACATACAAATTTACTTTATTCAATTCCTATATCAAATGATTGGTAAAATGCTGTAATGCGGTAAAACATCCACAGAAATGTTCAAAACATCATTAAAATTGATCCAGGAACCTTTTATTACTAAACAACACCTAAACAAAGTATAAGACCTGTTCTTCATACAAAAATTCGAATTCCGGCTGTCACAGTATGTCAACAAGGTCAAACATAACCTAACATGCTCGGATACGTTCGAGATTTCAGGAATTTTATTATTATTTAGCAGCATGACCTCCCTAAGTTCGATTGAGTTTTCAATAACAATTATCTTTTCAGCGATGAATTACTACAGACATACAAATTTACTTTATTCAATTCCTATATCAAATGATTGGTAAAATGCTGTAATGCGGTAAAACATCCACAGAAATGTTCAAAACATCATTAAAATTGATCCAGGAACCTTCTATTACTAAACAACACCTAAACAAAGTATAAGACCTGTTCTTCATACAAAAATTCGAATTCCGGCTGTCACAGTATGCAAACAAAGTCAAACATAACCTAACACGCTCGGATACGTTCGAGATTTCAGGAATTTTATTATTATTTAGCAGCATGAGCTCCCTAACTTCGATTGAGTTTTCAATAACAATTATCTTTTCAGCGATGAATTACTACAGACATACAAATTTACTTTATTCAATTCCTATATCAAATGATTGGCAAAATGCTGTAATGCGGTAAAATATCCACAGAAATGTTCAAAACATCATTAAAATTGATCCAGGGACCTTTTATTACTAAACAACACCTAAACAAAGCAAGAAACCCCCTAATAACCCTATTATCTCCACACTAGCGGAAGTCAAGCGCGCGACTAACAACAAAAACGGACAAAAAGGACAGAAAAAGACCTCCTCGAACGACGTCACACAGAAGGCACGCGAGAAACGGGTAGTTACCCCGCTCACACTGTCTCTAAAACGGAACATTTGTTAAGAAACGTCCCGAAAGTGCTGATATCGCAACCCTTCAAGCCGACGTAAGGGATGGACAACCCCCCGACAGCACACACGTAACGCGAAATCAGGGGTGCACGAAAATACGTTACAGTACAACCCCTATGTTCATACAGGAGTGACGAAGATATAGATAGAGGAGTGACGAAGATCGAGCACCAAAGGTAAACTTGCAAGGGGTGGTTCTTCGTACTTTGGGGTGTGTCCACCGATTCACCGCCCTCTTTACAACAGCGCTGTGTAAACATTTTACCACTACAGCCCAGTTGTCGTTTGATGCTCCGTACAAAACACCGGTTATCTACACCACCGACGCTACTGTATTTATTTATTGTCTCTGTTGGATAGTTTGAATCTCCCGCGCGTTGTGAAGTGACCAATCAACTTATCAACATAGCAAACATCGCTATAAACTCGATTAAACTGCTATATAAGCCTAAAAACAATGAGTTCTACATCTTCTGAGTTAAGAGACATTGAAGTGAACGTAGTGTCAAGTCCTGAATCTACGAGTAGAAATAACTCGCCGGAACCGGATCCGAACTACGGGAGATTGATATCGCACATCCCCGCATCGAATATTACATGTTTTCCGTTGATAAAGACGACGGGAGATGATGAAAAATGCGAGAAAGATGATAAAATTGCCGTCGCGTCGCCGACAACGACGCAAAAACCGTCGGGAGCGTCGACAAACTTTTCCATCTCGAGTATTTTGAGCAGGAGCGAACCTGTTAGTAAGAAGACCGCTTTCGGAGCTCAGAATCCGTTGGAGGCTGCTATTAATTCGAGCAATGATAGTGCCATGTTGTCTAGGTGAGTGTAGTCAACAATTAATATCTTCGTCTGCTAGAGGATTTCATGAAATTAGCTAGTGTTTCCAGTGATTTTTTCTTCTTTTGAGTTACCTATAGGAATTTTATCTGCAGAGGCTTTAGAAGCTGTCCCAAAGAAATTCGAACGTATCGTTTAAGTCATACAAGAAAGACATCAAGAATACATTGCAATAGGGATCTAATTAAAATATTATTGTCTCATGTAAAAGATATAGACAATGATATGTTCCACATACTGTGGTATGTGGAAAGCTAGTCTCCAATATTTATTTTTATCTATAAAAAAATAAAATAAAAAAGATTTTTTTTAACGGTAACTGCAATTATTCAATTTTGTGAAGCCAGGACCACTCTGTACCCTACCTAACGTCAGTCACACTGACATTTAATGTAATGTTAGTGGCACTGACGTTTGTCAAAATCTGACAATTAGCAACACAGCGACGAAGGCTGTGGAGTCTGCCAAGACCCTTCAATAAAAGCTAATAGCGCCTAAATAGTTCATCCCATTGATCTGTAAATTAGTATACCTATTTAAAATCCCTGGAGGATGAGCTGATATTAGTTTGGCCAAAATCGTATAACTCCCGAAGAAGACGCATGTAACATTTGCCACTTCCGGTTGTCATATTGTCGCCAAAAACAATCCAGTTTGTCTCCCGGCAATTCTAAATACATATACCAAATTTCAGCATACACACACACACATAGGCCAGTAGACATAGCGATAATTTTTAATGAAAATCCAAATAATTTCAAATAGAATAATATTAATTTTTAAACCTCAAGGCCGAACCAATATTCAAGGACGAAAGAAACGTCATCATCTTACTAAATCAAAATTTAAGTACAAATTCCGCATCCCTAGGGGTCGCCCCATTCGCTCATCGCGTGTAAAATCTCCTTATTTGTAAACCTCCTTGCGGCTGTGTGCTTCTCGCAAGGATAGCGGAGAGTCACCGGGCGTACAGAAAGGATAAGAAGACATTTGAGCAGATAATCACAGCCGGCTCCATCTAATCGCCTCATCTCGTCAGGAATCCTCATCCTTGACGGCTTTGCCAGCTTCCCTCCTCGTCCTTACAGGATAATAAAACATCACAGTACTTACTAGTTTAAAAAATATTTCTTGCTGATGGAATTTTATATTTTGGTGGTCTAGTTTGGTCTAAGATCCTGTTTTATCAATTCTTTCATTTCGAGGTTTTTTCTCCCCATAGATAAATAGGTTTTTAACTGAACTACCGATAAAATGCAAATAAAACGTAATAAATTATTTGATGGCCTCTCTATCTCAAAAAGCGATACAAATCTAATACCTAAAAAACTATTAATTAACTCGAAAAGGTCCTTTTCGTGGCCTGAAGGGCCGAGTTCATCACGCGTGTCAAATTCCATTAATGTGTAAATTTGGGCCCATGCATCGGTCGGGTGAAACAGCTGCCCGCCCGTTCGATGGTTTGGATTTCGTTGAGGCGCACTGCGGCTAACAGCAACGGAAGGCCACCGTCCATAACACGCTAAATCCATATTAACGCACCGTTGCACCGAACGCGTGTCCGTTTATCCATATTTGGATAACCACACTCATAATTTGTAAATTGATGACGACGGTACGATTATGCTAGATGCGGTAGTCTGACAGACAGGCCTATACGGCATAATTTAAAAGGTTAACGATGAATTTGTTATGTTAATTTGTTAATTAGGATTAGAAGAATATCAGACGTCATTATTTCATATTGTTGCACGATAAGCGTCTCCGGATATTCGAAGAAGGAAAAGCATAAAATAAAATATCCAAATTTGCCATCAGCATCGCGATCTATCCCCCATGGAGAGAACCATCCTCTCCCAAGTGCGCCATCCACTTCATCATCTTCGATTTTTGACACAAAAGAAATTTCGCCTTGCCTGATTTGACAGAGTGTCTGAAATCACTCTGTCAAATCAGGCAAGTCGTGAAGATTCACCATTTGAAGTTTTAGGAACACCTCACCTTATAAACCAGTGCGAACTGAATGATTTAGGACTTAGGTTATTCAGGATTAAAGACTTAGGTTTATCAAAAGAAAAAGCCGAGTTATTGGGCTTTTTATTGGGAAGTTTTGCATCCATACCGAGTTCACTCAGCCACTCTGTTATTTCTATTGATATTTTGTATAAAATCGCACCCAAAACTAGTAAAATGTGTAATCTTTACTTACAATCTTTTTTACAAGCAATTTTTTCCTTGCAAATCAGTTGTTTGTGTCATTGGAAATGTTGATCAGCAAATATGCGACAAATCATAGCAATTGTTCTGCTAAAACAAATAGAAAATCGAAGGTCTATCAAATTAAAATACCAACTATCAACAAAAATAGAGGATTGGATTCTCCATATTTTATGTTACCTGTGGTTTTTGCAAATACCGTATAACAGCCGCATAAAACAGCGTCTTTAAGTCTTAAAACTCCCCGCTTCAAACCACCGTCTTATATTTTTAGTATCGCCCCACAAGCACTCGATTCTCCTCGGTCGACACACCGTTGGAACGGATATCGGCTATACCATATAAATCTGCATTAGCCGCCGTATACCGCCGTGTATATAACATGGCGCAGGCGAAAGTGATCGGAAGAATATAGCATGGCGCAGTTGGAACTTTTCCTCGTCGAGATTCCGTCGTGTATATTCCTCGAGTTGTTTATCGATCATGTCCCTATATTGAGGCACTTAAACACAGAGAATAAGCTTCTTAGGGACCTCTCGGAGGAAGTATTCTTCCGGAGGTATACAGTCTTTGAGGAGTGCTTCGAGTCCCCGCCCCCCTCCACTGCTTGCGTCGTCCCACGCTGACGAACACTTAACTTGATGCAAATTTAATGCGAGATAGACTTACTTGAGAAGATTGCCACTGGGGACCAACCTGTATCGATCCCTCCACCTCTGCGCTAAGAGGGAAAAGGGGAGTTAATTTTTTACCGAGATTTAATACACCTCTAATGGCTTCGGGGTGAAGTTTTGGCCCCCCTCTGTATAGGAGAAATTGGCAGGTTTAATTTCTTAGGGAAACTTCTTGCTGTAAATTGTAGACAATTTTTTCGAGATTTCTTCTAGAATCGTCTCATAACACAAGAGAACTTCGGCAAATAATATGTAAAAGTACTGCTTTCAAGCTGAATCGATAAAAAGCCACCATTCAGAAGGATCGTGGGGAATATCAAACTCGTTCATAAGACCCTCAACACGTAAAGATCCTTCCATTTTAAAATATGCTTTAAAAGGCTCGTTACGCTTTGTAAATGAAGACACTTTTACACCTCGTGCGAAAAGACTCCATTCCTCTAGCCTATAACCCAATAACACGGCTTTTTCTTTTGATAAACATAAGTCTTTAATCCTGAATAACCTAAGTCCTAAATCTTTCAGTTTGCACTGGTTTATAAGGTGAGGTGTTCCTTTAAACAGGCGAAATTTCTTCTTTGTTAAAAATCGAAGATGATGAAGTGGATGGCGCATTTGGAAGGAGATGGTTGTCTCCATGGGAGATAGGTCGTGATGCTGATGGCAAATTTAGATATTTTGTTTTATGCTTATCCTTCTTCGAATATCCGGAGACGCTTAACGTGCAAAAATTGCAATCATCTGCAAACGACATTCTTTTGCTTCCCTTTCATCCACTTTAAAAGTCGGGTTCTAACAGGAAATACAGGATATATTAGGTATCCATGGCTTTTCCAAATCTCAAATTCTAAATCCATAATAGCAGCAGTAAACTGCTTTTACCTCTTCCGTATTATTTTTTTTTTTTTTAATTTATATCCTTTTGTATATCCCAATACAACATTTTATTGGTCAAATCAACTAACCCCGTCTAAAAAAAAACCTACCCTAGTACTGCTACATACATCCCCCACAACAAATCCACAAAAAATATTTTTCCCGGCGTGCAGTATTTCCGCCAAGCGGGAAACACAAATGGAAATGATTATTTCGTCGGCTGGTGAACAAAATTGTTTTAAATCGTTGCAACGTTTCGTCATTTCGTTCGCACATTGATCGACGATGCTTCCGTCGATTGATTGCCGATACCAATTAAAAAACGTTCTGCTTTGTTCCAGATTGGGCCTGATGTCGCATTTTGGCGCTTTGGCCGCCGCCAGCAGTCGATACGCAGCACTCTGCGGCCCGACGGATCCTAGAAACATACCATGGTATTGGGGAAGACTCCAACCGCAAATTACCCCAGAAAAAAGTAGCTCAAATGGTAAGAATCTTATAAATTATAACAAATAAAAACATAATAACAATCGTTATAAAGGCCTTCAAATTATTAGTGAATTGAATCGTATTGTTTTGATAAACGTGTGTAGGCTTGTTGTATTGAGGATATAGGTAAGCTATATCCGCCTAGCATAACGTATAGGCGCTGTAGTATGGATTCACTCAATTAGAGAGAAACTTCCATTGAACGGCTTCGTGAAACCACGCAGTGCTGTTGATGTGAACATAGATAATCGGTGCAAACTACCACGCCAACGTTTAAAGTTAAATCGATTAATTTTGTGACAACCCTCTTTGATTTTCGCCCTGTTTTGATATCGTTATTCGAGCCTAGAAGATACCATACATATTGAAACTAATCTAGAAGATTAACCATCAATTAAATATCAGCTAAAATAATCTTATTCTTTGAAAGAAACTTCTTTGAGAATGGACTTCTCAAAAGCAACACACAAATCTATGCCTTTCTGTTCCAAATAATTCCAAATAAAATATTTATTTACCCCAAGGCCGATCTTTATTTCAAATAAAACCAGATTTCCTTCATTCAAACGTCTTTCTTTTCTTAAAGTCTTGCAAGAACTAAACAAAGTAAATCGTAAGAACACCCTAATAGGTCTTCCGTTCAAGAGAAACCCGTTAAATATTTAAAACGGCTCGCAAATCACCGTTACAAACTCTATTTATATGTCATCACTTGCTACAATGACGACGCGACGACATAGACATCGCGTCGGCCAGTCGTGGCGAAGGAGCTTAAAGTCCTTCTCGAATTCCTGCTTCTGCGATATAAAATCGATCGTTCGAGTACAGGAAGCGACGACGGCTCGCAAAACTCGACAAGCCGTGTATCCACCTACCGGAAAACTGACTCACTTACTCGTCGACTCCACCATCAAAGTTATTTCGTAGAAAACGAAAAGTTGCTTTGCGAACACGAGCTTCGTATTCCGAAGCTCATCGTGTACCTAAAGCAACGCGCAACATCGATAATCTTACGATTTCATTAATTATTCTATACCACCTGGGATGATTAAGTTACAGGTACAAAATCAACGTGAATCTATAATATTCCATGTTAAAATATTAATGAGATGAAAGGTTGTGCTAGTCAGTATGATACTGTGCTAGTTAGTATGAATATTTTATAACATATCAGTATTTCTGTGGTAACATCTCCAGTAGGAATGCCACAGGACGGTGTCTTGGGCCCAATGTTCTATTTATTCCACAAAAGTGATCACCTTATTTCTACCACGCATTCCTCTAGAACTACCCGTTAATTGTTCCACACTTATATGACTTTCTTCATTGTCCGATGATGGTGGTGTATCAGACTCTTGTCTCTACCTCTAAGGTCTTTTTAGAGGGACTTATATTCTCCCAATACCTGGCATTACCCATTCTTGAGCATTTTACTCATTCGTCCTCTTTTCATTCCAGGTGACTCAATCAACGAAGATCAATCTCCACCACCATCACCCAGGGAAACCCAGAACAGCACCCAATCGGACAACAGAATCTCTAGACCTTCCTCACCTTCTGAAAGGTCACCCACGAGCAGCCCAAACCACGGTATACACACCACACACCCTGCTTTCCTCGACCAGACCTATATGAACGTCTCCCGTTCGAAAAGTCCCTATAGAGATGAAAACATGGTTATCGACGAAGAAATAGACGATGATGAAAGCGACTGCGACAACGACAAAGACAAGAAAGGCCAAAATCCAAGCTTAAGCCCTGGTGGTTCCCTGGCCAACAAAAGAAAGAAGAAGACACGGACTGTCTTCTCCAGAAGTCAGGTTTTCCAGTTAGAATCAACATTTGATATGAAGAGATACTTGAGTAGTTCAGAAAGAGCTGGTTTGGCTGCTAGTTTGCATCTGACGGAAACCCAAGTGAAGATTTGGTTTCAGAATAGGAGGAATAAGTGGAAGAGGCAGCTGGCTGCTGAATTGGAAGCTGCGAATATGGCTCACGCTGCACAGAGGTTGGTGAGGGTACCTATTTTGTACCATGAGTCAGCGAATACGTCTTCTTTGAGACATCCGTTTGAGCAGAACCATAGTTTGGGGTTGCACCATCCCCTAGACTCGGGGAGGGATGTTACCTCGACCTCTGGTAGCCCTGTGGTGTCTTCTGCTGGTTATCCTAGTTCTTTATACTACCACCATCAAGCTGCTGTCGCTGCTGCTGTTCATAATATCCCTTCTAGTCCTGTGAATCGACCACCAATGTCAGGATTGGTCTGAAATTGATCTGAAACTGATCTAGACCTGAAAATGATCTAGATCTGAAAGAAAACAAAGACATTTCTTCATATGGGAGTTTCGTGCAAATAAATATTTATTATATCATAGAGAAAGGCTTTGTATATAATTGACTATAACTTGTATCTAATTTATTTTCCTCGAGTGATATTATTACTCTATCACGGGTATTATTATTGTATATATTATACATAGCTATATGTGAAGGGTGTCTGCGTTTATATAACTTGAAAGCCGCTTGTTAAATAATGGTGGGGATTATGTTTGAGGTGCAAGAGAGAGAGGGAGGTGAGATGTGGCTTGATCTTTTTGTACAGGATACTACGTGACAGTGAGTTAATTAGTTAATGATTATTGCTGTGTATAATTATTGTGTAGTAAATATGATTGTTATTGTGAATAAACGGATTGAAACATATGATTATGGTTTTTTGGTATATTTTTTTTAGGAGAAGAGAAACTATTGAAGATGTCGCACTTTTTACTTTTGCCATGGTCACACTAGGCTGTTTTATTAGCCGCTAGTTGGCAGCAAAAGTACTGCAGCTTGCTGGTGGCTACTACCAGCAAGCCTCAGTTCAAACTACAAGGTCAACTATTTCTGGTGCATTTTATATGTCACCAGGTAGGTACATACAACAGTGAGACAATGTATTGTCTTTTGTCAGGTGAAGGCGTCGTAACCATAAAATATTTCATATTTGATACTATTTTGTGGGGTTTTATTGACTACCTGCCTTGAACCTGACTACATAAATTTCGAAAGCACTGTACACGAGTATAAATAACTTGTTAACAGTAAATTTTGTCGCATTGTATGAGGTTTTCGGGTAGGCATTTTTAGAAATACACCAAAAATGGCTGCCTCAACACCAGTAGATCCTTGCATTCGTGATCCCATTGGTCGGAATGACACTAATTAAAAGTCATATATATTCATACCAGCCACGTGCGAGCGTTTTGTTATTTTCGACCGTCACGTGCAGGTATTAAAGATACCAGATCATAATTCTGTCACACACGGAAATATCCATTTACATTAATTAAAATGACATGTGTTTTTCAATGGCACCTAGCGAGAGGTAACAGTGAAGATATTTATCAACAAAACGAGTTTAATACCCAACTAAATTTATACATTACCATTTGATCTTTATCGAGAAATGTACACCCAAAAAATATATAATAGAGAATGGTTTCGTTTACTGTTAACTTATGAATAATATCGTGACAACTTTAGAGTTATTTATTGTTACGTTTATGTCGTTTTGTATGTATATAATTAAAGGTGTAATCGATTTTTGTTTTTGTAACACGAAAAAGGTTATTACACTCTATGCCTGAAGCAAAAAGATATTTTGTGGGCTGTACGTATTGTAGACTGAAGATTTTATAATAATTATATATAATATAATTATATTAGACCCGGGTTACAATGAGTAAATTATTAAGTCACACCAAACAGTCATCAACTACAAAGGACTATAATATGTAGTTTTGAATGAAACTTTGTAGTATTACTTCAAATATTTAAACATTTCGACCTAATAAATTTAGCTTTATTTCAGTAAAGTAAATTTTCGCAAGACAACGAATGTGTATATAATCAAATTACGTATTCTAACCCCATAAAACCCAATAAACAAATACAACCACCCTGTCTATCAAAAAAACAAATCAGAACACCGCTCATACGAGTACCTTCCCTAAAATACTTTACAATGGAGCGAGAGACTTTTGAATGTGTAATTTGACTCGTCAACCCCAATATTAAAATGAATGGGGGCGACTCTGGGGTGTAAGGCGGCTAGCATTGTGTCGACAAAGGGGTACCAGATGTTGCTAGGAACAGTGATTATAGTTAAACTCCCATTTAACGGCATCGGCAATCAGTTAAAAGATCCAGATATGATTGCGAGATAAGTTCAATTGGTTTGACAGTGTTTACCCCCCTGTTGAAAAGGCGATTGCTTTTCGTATTAGTACTTATTTCCCACTCCAGTGTACTTTAATCAACACGAAAGATTAAATTTGTCCTTGAGGGGTTTTACGTTTATTAAATACATTACAAAATTAGCAAGAATCTAGTCAATACTAATGTTTATTCCTCAATACTCTCCAGAAGACTTTAACTAACAATCAGAAGTAAGAAGAGGGTTCCTCCAATTACCAAACCAATCAAAGACGCTTTCTGACCAGATCTACTCCTAGCAACAATACTACCCCCTGTAAAAGTCCTAATCCAATCCAAAACAGCATCAACACGAGCAATATTGGTCATCCTACCTGGATATCCATTGGATATAACACCTACTTGGATATTCTTGAACATAACTGGTCCGCCGCTGTCACCAGGAGCTGCTGACATGGTCTCTCTTGGTGGGGACATAGCACAGAACATTCTCCCCTCAGTAAACATCTTCTCACTTCCGCATTTTTCCAGCTTCGATAGCCTCAGGGAGACACACTGGAACGGTATGGAAAAGTTCTTGCTAGTGGTGCCATCATCATTCAGTACATTCTGCCCATAACCAAACAAATCGACCCTTGGTTGTTTCTGGGCAAACATGGTCTTCAAGTATCGTTGATCAGCCAGCCTGACGATGCTCTTCTTGGTGATATTCATCGGTTTTGCTAGCACTGCCACTGCGTAGTCATAGTCACTTATGCGTTTGTTGTATTTCTTATGGACGTGGACTGTGCGGATGGTGATGTTTTCTTGGAACGACCAACGCATCTTCCTCCTGACGGCTTTGGTCATTATAAACCCACCATGGATGTCTCCGGAACAATGCGCTGACGTCAGAACCAACGTTGGGGTTAAGATAGAGCCTGCACAAAGGAGTCTTGACCCATCTAGCTTGGTCACTCTAAAGGTAACGTAGAACTCGAACTTGAGGGGGTCACAATCGTGTCCACCGAGTATACGAGCGTCTCCAGGTTTTTTCGGAAGACCTTTATCACGACCTTCATCTTTATTACGACCTTCATCTTTATCAAGACCTTCATCAAGACCTAAGGTGCAGAGATACACCATAGACAGCAGAATCGTTTCCAATATCAAGAATTTCAGATACATCCCAAAAGTGGGGTTAGATTACTTTGACAGCTTGTGTCAATGATCTACTTTGACACAAGCTGTCAAAATGATCCTAACCTCAAATTTGAAATGGTGACGTTGAACTTGAGAGGGGCACATCCGGCACATCCTGCCCACCGAGTATACGAGCGTCTCCAGTTTTTTTCGTAAGACCTTTATCACGACCTTCATCTTTATCACGACTTTCATCTTTATCAAGACCTTGATCAAGACCTGAGGTGCAGAGATACACCATAGACAGTAGAATCGGTTCCAATATCAAGAATTTCAGATACATCGCAAAAGTGGGGTTAGATCACTTTGACAGCTTGTGTCAATGATCTACTTTGACACAAGCTGTCAAAATGATCCTAACCTCAAATTTGAAATGGTGACAACTTTCCATGACGAGATGTGATACTTACCATGACGAGATGTTATACTTTCCATAACGAGATGTTATGCTATTCATGACTCGAGATGTTATTTCAAATTCTTGTCTTCACCCTATTGGTGCTTTGTGTTAAAACTCAAACGACGCAAGTTGATGTGAACATTCCGTCGCGTCTGATCATCGGTGGTAGGGATTGTAACCCATTAGCCTTTGAATACTTTGTGACTTTTAAGCCTACTGGCAAGGAGAAGCGCAACTTATGCGGTGGGAGTATAATTTCGCCTTTGTACATCCTGACGTGCGCGCATTGCTGCGCTGATTTCGAAGGTGGATTTATCCTGACGGCACCTGAACGAGAAAAGATGAAATGGAAGTTTCGAGAGAAGATCATCGTTGACTCTGTTACCGTTCACAATAATTACAACAGCAAGAACCATGACTACGACTACGCTATACTCAAACTCGCGCGGAAAATAACCATCAAAGGAGCGGAGATTGTACAACTTGCCAATAGGAGTTTTACCAGGGGGATGTTCAAGCAGGAAAACCCCTTGGTTTTGGCCATGGGTTTTGGGTCTAACATCCTGAGTGAAGATGGTCTTCCAGCTAAAGATTTCAACAAGGGGTTTCAGTGTTTAGACATGCCGGCGTCCAGACCTAGGGAGTGCTTAAGCGAAAAGAACATGTACAAGAGGGATAGGATGTTCTGTTCGATATCTCCAGATGATACGCAGGAATCAGCAGGTCCTGGAGACTCAGGAGGACCTGTGGTGTTCAAGAATGTCCAGGTTGGCATCATCTCAACTGGGTTTGCAGGGCGGATGACCATCTTCGCAAGGGTTGATGCTGTGTTGGACTGGATCAACCAAATCAAGGACCAAGATGCAGACGTAATAGTCAGAAGTAATGGTGTTCAAACTATTGCCCAATCTGGAGTGGTAATAAGTTCGCTTGCAGGATATGTATTGAACAGATTATGATTAGATCATAGAGATTATGCTCATGAAAACCATGTAGAGACTTTAACAATTGCTACTAATTGTTGGCTGTAACCAAGCTACAGACCGTCTACAGACACGTCAGAGCGTTTAAATTAGCTCGTCTATCAAAAAAATTATCTGCTTTTAAAATTACACATTGAAAATGTTTCCTGGGACTTTACAGAAATGGCTTGTGCTCATGTTCGTTCTCTTCGTTCATGCGCAAGGTGGAGAAGTTGACCAAACAACGACCAAAGCCAGTTCGTATCATCATAATTTTCGTGGTTACAAGTGTCAGATTGACAAGCACAAGTATTACGTGTTAGTGATGCTCGAGAGTAAGAACGGCGAACGGCACTATTGCGGGGGGACTTTAATATCAGAATCTCATATTTTAACTTCGGCTTCGTGCTGCGTAGATTTCAAAGATGGTTACGTTCTGACGTTGCCTACGCTTCAGGGGACAAACTGGAAATCTAAAGAAAATATCACCATTGCGGCGGTGATGCCGCATCGGAATTTCGTTAACAATACCAAGGACTACGACTACGCCCTTTTGGGTTTAGCGACAACGCTCAAGAATCCGCAGAATTACACTTATGCCACCCTGGCGAATAAAGCCTTCATGAAGATGATGTTTAAAGGTGAAAATCAGCATGTCCAAGTGATGGGTTTCGAAGGCGATTTACCAATGGTTGAACCACGAAATCCTCTGATTGAATTCCATTGCCACTCCTTGAAGATATCGTCGTCCACTGAATGTCTGCAAGACGCTGAATACGAACGCCAATCCAGGATCTTCTGTAGTTATGCCAGCCCGCAAAGACCCGAGACTGCAAACTTTGGTGAACTCGGTGGACCTGTTGTTTACGATAAGACGCTGGTTGGTGTGATCAGTGATGTGATCCCTGGTGAAGCTACACTCTTCGCGAGGGTTGATGCGGTTGCTGATTGGATCAACAACCATGGCGTTGTCACTTTGAGAGGTGGCGCCATCTCGAAGCATTCGATTGGAGTCGGTACCTTGCTTGTAAGTGTTCTAATCAGTTGGTATACGTAATCCTTGTTTCCCTCGCGAGGATTACCGTTCAGGAATTGATTTGAGCACTTCATGTCGTAGATGGTGACCGATTGATGCTAGATTTGGGTGTCGGAGTGAGGTAGCGAAGATGTGGTGATGAGTACTGGGCTCGATTGATGATGGTTGGATGTGTGGTGGTGTTTAGAGTGTAGGGCTGGTGGCAAAATTGTTAAAAGTGGAGTGGAATGTTCACGAAAAAGCACCCCAACCCCCGAAGATCTGCATTTCATTTCATATTTTAAACCGTGCAGCATGTGTATAGTCGAGAAATGCGATTCATATGAATAAAAAAATATGGTTTCGAGTTTTTTGTTTAAAAATTTTCTACGATACCCACATTTGTCCTGAGCCAGAAGCGCAAGCTCTAAACAGCGCCTAATGAAAGTTCAACATGTTTAACTTTACGAGCACAGCAAAACCATTCGCCGGCATGCAAAAATAGTGGCTGCTGAGTGGTCACACTAAGCTGGTTAACAGCGGCTAATCAGCACCCCACATTTTGCATTCCAATCTACGTTGCAGCATAACTTTTCGGCCGGCGACTATTCATTATATGATCAGTATTTTAACAACTGTATCGCTTAAAGCCCCCTTTATATATTGGGAGAATATTACCTCGCATAATATTTATAAAAGACATTTCAAAAATACAATTTCCTGAGTTAACATTCATGCTGGTAGCTGTGGCATACAGTTGTATAGATAACAAACAATATCCAATAAATCGAATCGTTAAAATTGCAATTTGTGGCACAGCTATGCCCTTACAAAGAGAAGATAGAATCCAGGTGTCATTTGATGCCTTCTAAATGCGTTTTTTATTGGGCAAACTTAACTGATGTCGGGAAAGGGAGACATCCAAGTTTGTGAAACATGAGTATTTTTAGGGTGGTTCCGGACACAAAAGCAGGGAGGGCTCATTTTAGGGCTGCCACTCGCATAATATAGTGTAATATTACGAGTCGGCCTTTCATTACAGAATTACGAGCTGTTTTTGGTCCTTCGAGCGATTTTTTATCCTTCCGCCCCGTGGACATAAGCGTCAATGTCGCGGACGACAATTCTTCTGGCATTAATGAATTTTTATTGATGTTTTTTTTTTTTCAATAGTAATCTTAGGAGGCGACAATTCGGCTTTTCTACTAATCGCGATGAAATTTGAGAGCGGTAAAGTCTGTTTGGTTTATGTTTGTGACAAACAGAACGTAGTTTTTCAGGGTCACGGGGCGTTACAATGGTTTTAATGTGGTCTTTATCATCTGAATAGGATTATATAATTTGCAGATTTACCTGCTTTCACAGAGGGAAACATTTATTCGATACAACACGAATATTTTTGAGTGAAGAATATCACTTGTTTCTATATCCGCAAAAAGATCATTTGGTTGGTTCAAGTAAAATATAAAATTCGCAGAGTAAGAATATGATGTTCTTGATGTTCCAAGTATTACGTTTTCTTGTTTTAAGTACGAAGGAACTGCTTGAAAGGAATTACGTCTGTTTTAAGCGATACGTACGTATACTTTTGGGTCAAGAAACTGTTTGTTCGTTGAAGTATGTATATTTTTCACCCAAGATGTTCCAAGTATTACGTTTTCTTGTTTTAAGTATGAAGGAACTGCTTGAAAGGAATTACGTCTGTTTTAAGCGATACGTACGTATACTTTTGGGTCAAGAAACTGTTTGTTCGTTGAAGCATGTATATTTTGCACCCAAGATGTTCCAAGTATTACGTTTTCTTGTTTTGAGTATGAAGGAACTGCTTGAAAGGAATTATGTCTGTTTTAAGCGATACGTACGTATACTTTTAGGTCAAGAAACTGTTTGTTTGTTGAAGCATGTATATTTTGCACCCAAGATGTTCCCAGTATTACGTTTTCTTGTTTTAAGTACGAAGGAACTGCTTGAAAGGAATTACGTCTGTTTTAAGCGATACGTACGTATACTTTTGAGTCAAGAAACTGTTTGTTCGTTGAAGCATGTATATTTTGCACCCAAAATGTTCCAAGTATTACGTTTTCTTGTTTTGAGTATGAAAGAACTGCTTGAAAGGAATTACGTCTGTTTTAAGCGATACGTACGTATACTTTTGAGTCAAGAAACTGTTTGTTCGTTGAAGCATGTATATTTTGCACCCAAAATGTTCCAAGTATTACGTTTTCTTGTTTTGAGTATGAAAGAACTGCTTGAAAGGAATTACGTCTGTTTTAAGCGATACGTACGTATACTTTTGGGTCAAGAAACTGTTTGTTTGTTGAAGCATGTATATTTTTCACCCAATTGATGTAAAACGAACGTCTTACTATTTTTATATGTAGAAGAGAGAACATTTTCTTCGTCGGGTTCTCTCTGTGTAGATTCTCTAGAAAATGATGAATCTCGACAAGGTGGCAACCCTGTTTACCCGCACACACGGTGGCGGTAGGATGTCGCCCGCCGCCGCCGCCGCGCCGCGTGCGTCGACCGTACGAACTAATGAGTGTGTTAAAATCACATCAATCAATGGTCACATAGCAACCGTCACTTTGATCAATGATCTCCTCCGGTAGCGGCAGGAGTGGAATCGCGTAACGCGTTTGGGGGGTGGGACAGGTGGCGGGGGCGGTCGGGAGGCGGACAGCCGTCGGCGGCGGATTCGCAGATTATCCACGTCGGCGTGTGCGAAACAACGGACACGTCCTCGGCCGGTTTTCCTGTTAAAATTACCGCCCCGGGTTAATCTTAACACCTGGATGGGGGCGGTTGGTTATATGAACGGTTACGGAATTACTATATATAGGTGTTAAGGGATGGGAACTTTTTAACGATTTTCAGGAATTGATTATGTTATGGGATAGGTTTGGTTAGTGCGTTTTGATCCAAATAGAGAGAAATTTTCTCTCAACAAAAACATTTTCTTTCAAGAACTCTACGTTCCTTTTGTTGTCTGTATTTGACTTGTCCTTTACTGTTGTTTGTACTTGAAAAATTTTGCGATACAACACGAATATCTTTGAGTGAAGAATATCGCTTGTTTCTACATCCGCAGGAAGATCATTTGGTTGGTTCAAGTAAAATATAAAATTCTCAGTGTGAGAATATGATTCTTGATGTTCAAAGTATTACGTTTTCTTGTTTTAAGTGTGAAGGAACTGCTTGAAAGGAATTACGTCTGTTTTAAGCGATACGTACGTATACTTGGGGCAAGAAACTGTTTATTTGTTGAAGCATGTATATTTTGCACCCAAGATGTTCCAAGTATTACGTTTTCTTGTTTTGAGTATGAAGGAACTTCTTGAAAGGAATTACGTCTGTTTTAAGCGATACGTACGTATACTTTTGAGTCAAGAAACTGTTTGTTCGTTGAAGCATGTATATTTTGCACCCAAGATGTTCCAAGTATTACGTTTTCTTGTTTGGAGTATGAAGGAACTTCTTGAAAGGAATTACGTCTGTTTTAAGCGATACGTACGTATACTTTTGAGTCAAGAAACTGTTTGTTCGTTGAAGCATGTATATTTTGCACCCAAGATGTTCCAAGTATTACGTTTTCTTGTTTTGAGTATGAAGGAACTTCTTGAAAGGAATTACGTCTGTTTTAAGCGATACGTACGTATACTTTTGGGTCAAGAAACTGTTTGTTCGTTGAAGCATGTATATTTTGCACCCAAGATGTTCCAAATATTACGTTTTCTTGTTTTGAGTATGAAGGAACTTCTTGAAAGGAATTACGTCTGTTTTAAGCGATACGTACGTATACTTTTGGGCCAAGAAACTGTTTGTTCGTTGAAGCATGTGTATTTTGCACCCAAGATGTTCCAAGTATTACGTTTTCTTGTTTTGAGTATGAAGGAACTTCTTGAAAGGAATTACGTCTGTTTTAAGCGATACGTACGTATACTTTTGAGTCAAGAAACTTATTGTTCGTTGAAGCATGTATATTTTGCACCCAAGATGTTCCAAGTATTACGTTTTCTTGTTTTGAGTATGAAGGAACTTCTTGAAAGGAATTACGTCTGTTTTAAGCGATACGTACGTATACTTTTGAGACAAGAAACTGTTTGTTCGTTGAAGCATGTATATTTTGCACCCAAGATGTTCCAAGTATTACGTTTTCTTGTTTTGAGTATGAAGGAACTTCTTGAAAGGAATTACGTCTGTTTTAAGCGATACGTACGTATACTTTTGAGACAAGAAACTGTTTGTTCGTTGAAGCATGTATATTTTGCACCCAAGATGTTCCAAATATTACGTTTTCTTGTTTTGAGTATGAAGGAACTTCTTGAAAGGAATTACGTCTGTTTTAAGCGATACGTACGTATACTTTTGGGCCAAGAAACTGTTTGTTCGTTGAAGCATGTGTATTTTGCACCCAAGATGTTCCAAGTATTACGTTTTCTTGTTTTGAGTATGAAGGAACTTCTTGAAAGGAATTACGTCTGTTTTAAGCGATACGTACGTATACTTTTGAGTCAAGAAACTTATTGTTCGTTGAAGCATGTATATTTTGCACCCAAGATGTTCCAAGTATTACGTTTTCTTGTTTTGAGTATGAAGGAACTTCTTGAAAGGAATTACGTCTGTTTTAAGCGATACGTACGTATACTTTTGAGACAAGAAACTGTTTGTTCGTTGAAGCATGTATATTTTGCACCCAAGATGTTCCAAGTATTACGTTTCCTTGTTTTGAGTATAAAGGAACTTCTTGAAAGGAATTACGTCTGTTCTAAGCGATACGTATGTATACTTTTGGGCCAAGAAACTGTTTGTTCGTTGAAGCATATATATTTTGCACCCAAGATGTTCCAAGTATTACGTTTTCTTGTTTTGAGTATGAAGGAACTTCTTGAAAGGAATTACGTCTGTTTTAAGCGATACGTACGTATACTTTTGGGCTAAGAAACTGTTTGTTCGTTGAAGCAATGTATATTTTTCACCCAATTGATGTAAAGCGAACGTCTTACTCTTTTTATATGTAGAAGAATAACATTTCCTACTAAACTCATAAACCGAACGAATAACTAGCCGTTGAAATAACTACATATACTAAATTAATTTCATGTTCAAACTAATCAAGACTAAGCTTAACTATAAAAATCGTCGGTTTTTCCATAATCAGATAACCATAAAAAATAACCGGTCATTATTTTTCAGTTCCTCACACATGCGAAGACTAAAAAATTATCAAGTTGATTTTTAAGCCGGTAGTTTGCCGTTTGTAAATGGCTAACTCCTTGGGCCTTTAAAATTTGCTTAATGGGCTCGTGCATGGGCCTGACGGTGCCAAAAATGTCTAAATTAGTTCCGCTCTGTAGAATTAATTTCACATTCCGACGTGTGGCAGCGCACACGATCACTCCTTATCCTTCTTCGCGCACTAACCGAAGGAGAGACCGAAAAAAAAAATAAAAATCCGCGATTTTTATCGGTTTATAAGGAGGGTTATATTGGGTGCAACGTCCTTTTTCGGCAGCCGCCCCGTTTTTATAATTACCCCGCTTATTAGAAACCCCAATGCACATCACACAAGACGCATCACGCCGCGCGCCGTTAGATCGTTAATTTCAGATAAAGGGCCTAATAAATACGACAAAGAAACAACAGCGAAACGGGTTACGACGGGTATCTTGATAATAGTCTCGGTTCCGGACTCACTCCTGGAAGAAAAAAAGTCGCAACTTATAAACGGTTGCCCCTTTATTTAGGTAGGATCATACGTATAGATTTCGGTTGTCGTAAATGCCCGCTAGGCGATTTATTGGGCCATTATGTGGGATGCTCATGAATGTTAAGCGCGTTTAAGCGCTTAAGAAGAAATATTCGGACACCTGCCGACAGTATTTCGAACTAATGAGGGTGTTATTAAACATATATAACTGTTCGCTACGCCCACAACAGATTTTTTTCTACCGGAATTCGTTTATTAAGGATGTAACAGATTTTAAAATATTTCTTAAGTAAAAATTTCCCAAAATTAGAAATTGCAGAAAGACTTCTCCATATAAAAAGAGTTGGCCTTTGTACTTTGAGTAGTGGATGGGCGAAGGAGGAGGACAACTGACGTGGAGAAGGACCCTGATGTAGACGCATCTTGCAGGGATCAAGACTTTTAGACTTTTAGACAAAGATTTTTAGGTTTGGTTCAACACCTTCTGTGTTCTGAATAGAGTATTTCATTCTCACTGCAAGTAACTGTCATTTTAAATGACATGCGATCAATTATTCAAAGTGTTATCGCCACAAAGGAGAAATTTGGCAGTTTTGAATCAAACATCTCTTCCTCTTCCTTCAACTCATACACCAATAACAATACCCGAAACAAAATTAATGTTATTTCATTGTTCTATGCAAATGCCTGTAATATCTCTCCACTGAAACCGTTCCTTATCTCATCAAGTCGATCTTTAAACGTTTCGACGGATGGTCTGACCATTCGGGGTTAGTCCACGGTCAAAAATACACATTTACGATCGGCGACCGTGTGCTTTCGCCGTCAGTGGCGTGCGCCAAGCGTGAAACATGCAATTAATCGTCTAACGAGGCCGACAGCGACGTACAAGGGCCCTCTTACCATAATTAATTGCCATTGATACGGCCAATTAACATAAAGATAGGTACCTACCTGGACCTATCATAAAAATAAAGAAACGCATCCGAAAGGTAACCGTAAGCGGTTATTTAGAACATTTTGTTGGACAATGTAGCAACTTTTGTCACTAAGATTTGATATTTATGTAATAATTTTGGGTCAATATCGATTCGATTCTCTCAATAGGGCTTTAAATAGAAAATTTTACTTTTCTATCCGGTCTAGTCGAGAAAATCCATTATCCCTTTCATCAATTAATTTCTTTTTTCAATTAAAAACCCCCATTGGGAAATGGGGAACCGCAATGGTCGGTGTCCATAAAATGTGGATGCGTGTAGATGGGCTCTCGATAATTTCCACCCATCAGATATAATATAAATGTGTTAAATGCGGCCACGTGGCCACGTGTGGCTCCCTCTACAACCCTCATCTATATTACTAGGGTTTCCAGAAGTCTCCTTTCAATATATCTTGTTTCAATATCCTTTTTCAATATTCCTCATGCACCTAAATTCTGTATCCACGCTTTTATTTATTGCACACTTTCTCTGAAACTAAAATTTAACTGAACATAAAATTCTAATAAAAATATAATCAATTCTTTATAATAAGTGATATATCAAAGGACGAAGTTACTGACTGCAGTAGTCAGCTTCGTGTCATATAAAAGAACTGACGTTTCTTTAAACATTTCAAAGCAAGAAAATACAAAAACAAAGTAATAAATAATATATGAAATGTATTTCATAAATATTTTACAGCTTTTTTTTGGTCAACATGATTTCCCTCTTATGGAATGCAAGCGGTGTGTTCTTCCCTCTGCTGGCTGGTGGGATTGGTTCAGAGGTATGCAGGTTATCAATACCTGTTCCAAAATCATTCAAAATCCATTTTAATCGCTATAGCCATTAACCACATGCAATACTCGAACAATATTGTCCTTAACTTTAATCTTCGATATTTCAGTTATGCAAAAACATTTCATCTTCCAAAATTTGCGCACTGAAATCTGTTACACCCTGTATATTTAACAGATTATTTTCTGGCAACCCTAATTAGCTGCAAATAGCCTCGTGTACACTATATTCTGTCGTCTGTTTCTGTCTTTGTTCTAACATGATCGCATCTAATCTATGGTTGCCTATGGTGAGTGCATCTGCTGAACTGGACTGCGGACTGCCATTGAAAATAATTACTTGTAGTTTTTTGTGATGTTACGAATCACTTAGAGGCAGTTAGGGACAAAGAGGCACCGTTGACAGTTGGTCCAATTACAGTAATTGCTCCCCCCCGTTCTAACAATTATTGAGTCTTGAGATTACATATTGATATCAAACAATCTCTTACAACATCTTCTAGACAGAAAAGTAACCGTCTGTTTCTGTGTTCTAACAAACTATTTCACTTCAGCACAAGAATATGCCATAAAGAATAGAATATGTCATAAATATAATATGTCATAAACAACACATATAGAATAAATTGAAAAAAATCTGACTATGACCAGCTAAATCGGGTACAATTAATCTGATGTGCCACTTCTCCAATCACTGTGTATCTGGTGGTAGTAGTTCCTTGGAATTTGAAGCATCCGGGGTGAGCGTCTGCCCATTGTAAGGGTGGCTCCCGACGTCGACGTCGACGTCGGAAGGTAAGATGGCGACGCGCGATGATTTTGCGGATTACAAGGAACTCAATTTGGTCGCCCTTTGTCGAGTGAATTCGCAATTTCCTATCGGGCCGTTCCATTCTATCCGATCTACTCTATATCTGTAGATGCGAGGCGAACTGTTCGACCTTAAGAAGCAAATCGAATACCCATTTTCGTTAAGTGAATCGAAAGAACGATGCAGATTTGTAGATAATCTCAGTATTCTCACACGTTATGCTAGTGATACATAAAATGCGTCTCATTAGATTATTTTCTCTAGGAAAGCCTTTAGTAAACTCTACAGACTTATTCCCAAATGAAGAGAAACCAGAATACCACTCGCTTTCTATAGCTCGGCTTATATAAACTCGAACTAAACGAACGTGTGACTAGAGACGTCAACGCCATCTCTCCGCCAGTAGACATAGCTATAATTTTTAATGAAACCAATGTTTTTACTCTTCTACTCTACTTCTACCTCAAGAACCATCATTATTTCATTCAAAGATCTTTCTGCAATTAAACCCAGACAATTTCTACTTTACGGAAATTATGGAAAGTATATCTTTCTTCCAGTATGTATACCTATTAGCGTCTCATTGCTTTTTAGATAATATCGTAAAACATATTATATAAAGTGGACAGGGGCCACACATGTGCTCCGGTAAATTAATTTTATTTAATTAATTTTTGGCAGTTGGTCGCATACTGTGAACTGTGTCCGTGCTAGAAGGCACTTCTCCTAAATGGAACACTGTCACGAACGTTTGAAAAACGTCAAGCTTAAAACGTGCCATTAGGTAGTCGAGATAAGTTAACTACGTGCTATCATTTTAATGAGTTCTGCCCTTTAAGAAATACAGTAAAACAATTTAAAAATAGAAATTATAATTATTTTAGGTACAGAAACATGGGTAAGACATAAAATTTTGTGTGTACCACGAGCATAAATCGATGTTTAACGTTCTACACAGAAAGAAAATTTTATTCGATACAACACGAATATCTTTGAGTGAAGACTTGATGTTCCAAGTATTACGTTTTCTTGTTTTAAGTATGAAGGAACTGCTTGAAAGGAATTACGTCTGTTTCGAACGTTTTACTCTTTTTGTATGTAGATGAATAACATTTTCGTCGTCAGAGCAAAATATACTCAACATAAACATACTAAACTCTTAAACAGGAATAAAATATTATTTGGATAGCAAAAATATCCTCTTCATGCTACACTATATATGCAAGGGCATTTTTTCTTGATATCCAAGAATAGAGTTCTCTCTGTGTAGGCTATTCCACTACAATCCTAGTTTTCCTCATAATCCTTGTAAGTCACCCATGAAATAAAACACTCATGCATAGATGTAAAAAACAATATACGAACACTCAATATCGTCGGACTTATATAGCGGTGATATGTGGCAAAAGACGCGAGAAAGTGTTAGCGCCATCTGTAAAGTAATTTCACAACTTTCTATGTATCTCCCAGAGTAAGAATCTTGCGTCAAGAAACTGTTTTTTCGTTGAAGCATATATATTTTTCGCCCAACAAAATATTTTTGTTGTAAGACTTTTTCTTCGTCAAAGAAAAATATACTGAACATAAACATACTAAGTTTTTAATTCGTAAAAATAACTATAGTTCTTAGCTCTCCATAAATAATTAGGAACAAATTCTGGTATTATTTGCGGAAGGGATCTAATTATGGTCTGTCGCCCTCAACCCCTAATATTTAGACACTGGATCGGAACGAAGTGAGGGCACGCGACCCCATGCGGACCGGACCGACTGCCAAAAACTACGTTCTTCCGGTCGCCTAATTAAATAGATGATTTCTGTTTGCTTAGATAATCATTTAATGGGGACTCTGGTATTAGCCTAACATGCCTATTTGCCCTCCCCTCGGCCTCAGATACACATCTATCGATGTTATCGATGTGCGCCGCACGCGTCCACGTTTCCAACTATTCCCCCAATAACTCACAGAAGCACCCGCTAGAGGGCATCGACAGCGTTTCGCCAACTTAACGGACCATTTGATGGTGTCTCATTATGATCAATTAATTATTTTATCTGGGATGATGTAGATAATAACTTCCAAAGCATTTCTATGACTAATAAATTAAACGTGTGTCTTTTTTTCTCTCTTTTCGTCGTAAATGACAGATTGCCATCATAATTAAATTGCTTGGACTTGAATCAGGTCAGCAGTTTGCATGCGACTGACTAAACGAACATGTATATTTGCCATTTGAGTAATAAGCAAAATACCTACATCATCTAACTTTAATTTAAGTGAAACTGATTTACATACATATACGGTACTATACCGTATTCACGTTATGTGTTTTTATCTACAGTCGCAATTTATATGGCGTATATAATGTCCGTATTGCATGCTTGTTGATGATACGAAATACAACCCATTAGTTCACCATGCTGACGAGTGATATTTATAGATGTTAACAATCAAAATTATTATTTAATATTTAGTATAATACTAGCTCTGTGTATATGTCAAAATTTTCGATTTTGGTTATTGGGCATTCTAGAAATATGTGGTTAAGGCTTCCCACCTGTCCACATTCGCAATATGGACATTTTAGGATACATTTTAGGTTATCTGCTATCTGTTACTGTTGTTACGAATGTCCGGCAGGGGGCGTTTCGGGTTTGACGTTACTGCGGTAATAGCAGCAAAACACGGGTCGACAAAAATCGATTTTTTGGATCGAAAATTGTTTTTAAGGCCGTTTTTTTGCTCAAAACTCTTTGCGAAGGGTATTTAGAGGGATTTTATCGTAAGACATGAGAGCGAGCGGCTTTTATAAGGTCGGCAGGAACGGATAAAAAATGTAAATTTTTGACGTTCATCGATCCGCTTGTCGGAATTTCTAGACGTCACGTGACATTTTCTCGAGGTTCGCCTTCACCCGAAGAGGTGCAAAAACGTGATTTTTTTTTCAAAATTGATGCATTTAATTTACAAAATATCGCACAGTCCACGTGGAATTGTGTCCTTTTTTCAATTCGAGCGTCAAAAGTAATATCGAAAAGCCCAATTTTGCAGCTACTCGATCGCAAATGTCGGCGAAAATGGGCGATTCCGCTGAACGCGCCCTACACTTGAAAGTTCGTAATTAGTATAGGTAGATTGATTTAAAACAAAACTATAGCTTACCAATCTTCTTAGTTCTTACACAGAATGTTCCAATCTTATCTGGTACAAGGATCGTTAACCATATTAGGTCAAACAATCCGAATAAACAACAGTTTTTCTTGCATCACACCTCAACAATAAACCCACTCATTTCACGCCCTAGTTTTATATTATCGGATTTCTATTATTATCGCTGTATGAAGTATTCCTGATCGACGTTTTCGAGCGCCTCCTGGTGCGAACTGGCGTCCATAGTAATCACCCGCGGTTTCAGCAAGCGCACACCAATAATTAACACACTTTGAAATTTAAAATTATTAGTTTGTCGGTGTGTTCGGGGCGATTGTGCTGCCCCCATTCGTATAAACGCGTTACCGCACATTGTAATTTTAACGCTCGCGTTCCAGTTCGGTTTTTGTCCACGCCTTTGTATGTAGGGCGTCAATGCCCCATTCAGTTCGCACTGTTATTATATTGTGTACAAATAATATCTAGAAGCTTGGGGTGTCATTCACAAAGTATAAAGTTGTATTTGAAAAGGTTTTAGGAGAGAGGTTTAAAAAAAATGCTCAAGTTTGTGCACTGGTGCCTTTGTTCGGTCTAAAATGATCGAATTATAAGTATTATGTAATAATGGTTTTGAGGAAGTAGTTCTTTTATGGTTGGTACTCAATATGAACGACCAATAAACGAGTGTAGGTAATCAGGACAAAAAAGTCTCCGTACGATATCAGTTCTAAACAAATTTTGTAAAATTAAAAAATAAATTCACAGCTTTGGAGACGTTAATTATTAACAGTCTGTTTAATTATTAACAGACTGTTAATTATTAAGAATTAAGACTATTAATTATTTTTAATTTACATATAAACATACGCCATATATTCACAAGATACGTATAGAAGTAAGTTTTTCTTTACCCACAAAAATAGTCATTAAAATAACACTAATTTTTATCGAGTTTGATAGCAACTCTAAAATATTCCAGTCCCTTTCATGGCGTAGACTCTAGACTCTAGAGTCTACGTCATGAAAGGGACTGGAATATTAGAGTCTAGAGGACCTACAGGATCGAATAAATGACGGCCAAGCCAAATCTGCCACCACAAGCGCATTAATTTGTGGAGTAATTAATTCTGCAACCAATTTAAAAGTACAGGCGAGGCAGATACGCCAATACCTTGGCCAGAGCGACAATTATCAGCCCGAATGCTGACGGTAATTATTATATATTGGCCCGAACACGTCACTATGCCTTCCGACAGTCCATTAAGGTAGACATGGTCCAATACCTATGCGTATGGCCTGCACGTCGAGATCTCTATTCCATTGTTTCATCTGTACTGTGCAATGTATGTAATGTACGTTGAAATCTAACATTAATTAATGCTTTCTGGTACCGCTAGTTAGGCGCTGATGTCACTAGATAGATTAGAACCAATAATTATATATAATAAGGTATACCATACCCATGTTTTTTTTTTAACAGGACTATTCTACTCTAGAAAATCGCAAAATTAAAGTAGTTAATGCCAGGTGTAGAAGAAAATAAATAATATTGCATAATAAATGAGGCTTGGGACACCAAAATCATATATAATAGTCCTTAAATTCACGCACAAGAGTAACCGTGTTTGGCCAAACTTTACGTTGATTTTGGACAGAAGAGATGCCTATTTTTATCACAGCATTGCCTGGTCTGGCAAATCGGACAATCTGGCAACACTAGTAGGATGCGTCCTTTTGCAAATGCCGTTGTTGGCTTTATCCTCTGCCCGCCGCCGCACTAATTTGTGTTATTTCTGCGTACAGCACTCGACCAGTAAGTACGTACTGGAACTTAATGATTACACATTGGTTTAGTTGCTACCTGAGCTTGGTGTACCGGTAGTTGTAATTACATTATTAATACCCATGCGGACTAAAATGCTCGTCGGCAATTTCTCTGACTTTAGTGAAGCGTCCCGGTTAAAATCGAGGGATAATTTTGATATATATTCAAGTGGATTATTAAGTAATTAATCTAGTTAAATAATTAATCTTAAGCTTGCTTATACACCAGTACATTTATTGCTGGATGATGGGCTACTATTTTGGATGAAGAGTTATAGAAACTTTGGCATTTGTGTGAGAAGTAGTACAACTTTTTAACCGCTCCTAACCATATTAGACAAACAACATATTATAGATTTCAAAACTAGATATACTTAAGTAGAACATAACTCAAAAACACAAACTATTAACTGACAGCTTGTTCCATTACACTCTTGACAGGTGATGTTTATGCAAATGAGCCGTTCATGCAGTAATTATTCAATTTGTCGACCTTTCGTCCCTTGTCGGTAAAGAAACGCCCGAAATTAAAGGTACTACTGTCAGAGAAGATGGTTATCGGTTGTGTCCGACATATAATTGAAATAAACACCGTTTATCCATTACATAACCCATCTGACTGGGATCCAGAGTGGTACACTACATATATTGATATTCTTATTACAATAAAATATTATTTGGATAGCAAAAATATCCTCTTCATGTTACACTATATACGCAAGAACAATTTTTCTTGATATCCAAGAATAGAGTTCTTTCTTTGTAGGCTATTCCACTACAATCCTGGTTTTCCTCATAATCCTTGTGAGTCACCCATGAAATAACACACTTATGCATAGATGTGAACAAACAATATACGAACTCTCAATATCGTCGAACTTATATAGCGGTAATATGTGGCAAAAGACGCGAGAAACTGTTAGCGCCATCTGTAAAGTAATTGCACAACTTTCTATGTATCTCTCAGCGAAAGAATCTCCGGTCAAGAAACTGTTTTTTTCGTTGAAGCATATATATTTTTCGTCCAACGAAATATTTTTGTTGTCGACAGACGAACTAATAAAATTCCGTAATTGTTACGAAAGTTTAATTGTTAATTCTAGTGGCCGGGAGTCGTTCGGCGGCGGAGGGGGTTTGCAACCCTTAAAAGGTAATTAACGTTGATGATCGTTCAGGTGGTTCTCGGTTGGAGTGGCCCGGCCATTACGGCGTGAACTGAGGTTATGTCGGCGACCGCCGCGTCCCCAACGGCCAATAAATTAATCAGCAGTGCCACTAAAACGCGAGAGGGGGCGGCACTCTCTCCACTGCTGCCTGCCTCCGGCGGCGGCCCTCCTCGTTTCATACTTCTGATGGGGCGCACACCATCGTTCGGCTAAATTAAAATAAGCAGACGGCTTTAGCAACCCCTTCCCCCACGCACATCGACGCCTATCAATATCAACCCTCATCCTGATTTATGGTTATAACGTTTTTGGTTTAGGAATATTGTGAAATGTGTCTGATGGCTTCAAACCCATTCAAAATATCGAATAGTTTCGCATAAAATTGCAACGTTCAACCCCTCTAAAGTGTTGTGCAGTTGAGGGTGTATTTTTCTATCCAGGCGAACAAGAACGATGACGTACGGCTTTTTAATTTGTCGGACACAATGTTGCTTACGTTTCGTACGGCCGCCGCCAGGTGGCGTCGGGCATAGAAGCGAGCAACGGCTACACAAAGAAAACGGCAACCGGCTAAACTTTCCGTCCCCATCGGGGCCCGGGTAAGTGTGAACCCCGTGAATGGGGAGCACTTTTAATCATAATTTCAGATATGCGTGCCGGCTTTAGAAGCTTTACAGTCATTTAGGCGAGAACAGAGAGAGGAACGACATCATTTTATCTATGGATCAGAAGTGGGATACCTCTGTAACAGCTCCCATTTTGATGTACGTAAATCTCTCGTAGCCACGCGGGGAATATGCGAAGCCCCATGTTAAAAATCCGCTAAAATTTCCTTGGAAATTAAACCTCCTTTGACACGTTTAATCTGTATGAAAAAAAAAGAGACACCATACAACGGCAGTACTGCATGTCAAAAGAGATTTAGAACATATAGATACGTGTTGACACTAACGACACTGTGCAACAGCCGCCGCTTCTGTGTAATGTACAAAAATTCAAAGGCTTCACTAAATCCGACAGATGTGATTAAATTTACCCTTATGTTGATGAACAAAACTCATCTCAAACCAAAATATATCTATACACATTTATTATAAAAAAACCCACACTTAAAATTAACAAACCGAATCATCAATAACACGCGCGCATGCGTCTTCACGCGTTCTTCTCAGGTTTAGACTTGACGAGCGCAAGCTGGAACAAGTACGCCCCCAATAATTTGGTGCCCTCGTAGTAATTCCGAATTGGAATGTTCTCGTTCTCCTTTCCCGCACGAATACTTTTATTCCCAAGCGGCATCACCAATAGACTCTTTTCGATATTCTTGTTGAGAATATCCAGAATCATATAGGTCCTATCGTCTCGTATCATATTTGGATCCTCCTTATAGATCTACAAAAGAAATACATCGTATATCATCAAGATATAAAGCGTGTTTCAAGTTCGGAACATACTTGGATTGTAGCCCTTCGCGCTGCCTCGAAATTAGGCGTCCTAATGTCCTCCAACCATGGTCTGGTCGTGGACATAACCTCCAGCTGGACATCGCTCTTGATACCCAGTTGCTCAACCGTCTTCGCAATGTGTTTCTCCGTCAACGATATTATCCTCTCCACGGCTTGGTTGGGAACAATCTTGAAGATGAATTCACGCTTGACCTTGGAAAAGTCCGCCTTCGGGCAGTTGCAAAGCAGAGTCTCATCGATGAAGATCGACGGCAGCCTCCAAAAGTGCATTAACAACTTCACCTTGTCCCACTCCCTCATGTAAGGCTCCAAAGACTCCCTGAAATCAATAGTCAAGAGTATTTCATCATTAAATTGATCAATTATCAATTGTCAAGAGTATCAAGGACATACTGAATTTCGAGAGGATCAAAATCCTGGATGTTCTCGTATAAAATCTCTTCGTCTGGTGTAATCTGTTTGACAGTATCGCTGAACTCATCAATGAGGACATGGCCTCGGTCATCACGGAAGGTCTCGAAGAGTTTTTCGATGTCGTCCTTTGGTTCGGTGGTTGATTCTTCAGTCTTTTCAACGGTTACCAATCCGTGGATCAAACCTTTTGATAGAAGCATGGGTATAAACATAAATATGGGGTATAAATATGATATTTACCAACTGTTCCGTATATTATGCAAGGATACTTCTCTCCAATCCATTCTGAGTCGCACATGACGACGTAGTCAATGCCTGTAAGGAAGTCTAACTTCTTTGTCATTAGGAAGTCGTCCAGGCCTTCGCTACGTTCATGGTGCATGGATTCTATGATGAATTTAATGTTGACCGGTAACTCTGTGTTCGTCAAGATGCCGCTGATGGCGTGAAGCCAGCACAAGAGTGCTGCTTTACCAGAAGCAACGCCATTCCCGTAAAGAACCTTTTCTCCTTGGGTCACAGCCCATGGATCATAGTCCCACTTGCTCTCGTCTGGTAGTGGGACATCTAAATAACTATAGATGCACACCTGAAATACAAAAGACGATGGAATGACCAAATAATGGACATTGCAACAATTACAGTTTTCTTATTGGCATCTGTTCCGATACTGGCGAGTATGACCGGTGGACGTCTGACTTTCTTGCCTTCCAACTCCCGAAATCCGATATTGAAGCATTCGTATTTGATGCCTAACTTAATCATCCAACCCTCGATGAATTTGACCATCTGGATGACACCATCCATATGCTCCAAACTGCTCGAAACGCTCTTAATTTTGATGATGTCATCTAAATCGGTGATGAACTCAACACGTCTTGAGTCGATGTACTGGAGCAGCTTCAACAGAGCCGGTTGTATGGCGATCTTCTTGCTTTGCTCATGCGCGTAGTACTGACCGTAGGTAGCGTTGGTCGTTCTGGTTTCGCTGTGTTCCATGCGATACGTATGTGGATAAACCATGTTGGTGGAGAGAGAGGGAGAGCTTACTTCAGATTTTTATGGAGGAACGGAAAACGTATTATGTAGTCAGTGTAGAAATAGGCGAACACGTATAAACAGGCCACCAATATGTACTCTATAAGCATTGCAAGTTGAACGCGAAAACACTGGCATACTTGAAACACATTGACGTTTATTTGACAGTTGGTTGTCATAACGACATCGATATACACCCTGGACTATCCTAGATGCTCAACAGGTTGAAGCAAACTTTTGGACAAACACTAATCAACTTCCTCGGCAAATTTAGCACCTACGAGTGTCCAAACTCATCTAAATCATTAAAAAAACCTCAAGAGGCTGAAGGAAGCTTTTGGACAAACACCAATCAAACTTATCGGGCAAACTTAATCTTTTAAAGCAAATACTCCACCAATGAATGTCCAAAGGGTTATACACCGGAAGAAATTTCATCAAGAGGCTGAAGCAATCTTTTGGACAAACACCAATCAACTTCTTCGACAAATTTAACACTTACGAATGTTCAAACTCGTTTATATCATTAAATCAGCCTTTCCCAACTTTTTTCAAGGGCGGAAATAAAGGTTTACAAACGGGCATAAATATCACAGATTATAGTCTTCTGATTGGTTGATAATGAGGGTTTTTAGCCTCATTAGGTATTAAATAAACCACCCCCGTTATAATAAAGTAATAAAAGTGATCATCCGTCCCCGAGAGATTGTGAAAAGGAGTTGGTTGAGTGCACCATCAGGTCTGCGTATCCCTAGGGTGGTCTATAGCCGAATCCCGTACAGACTCGCTTATAATAGAGGACCCCGATGCTCAAAAAGAAAGATCACCAAAGGTTCCAGCTCGAGATTAATCTGTGCGTCGCTCTATTAAAAGCCTCAATAGGCACCCCTCCGATTAGAATTAACTCCCTCTATGTTCCCCACCCTACATATCAGGGAGGCACTACACATGTGTATTAGGGGTGGCCTAACGTTTTTTCAAGTTTTTATCTCCGACAACTGTGGTAAACTTTAATTGATAATTCGATCTCCAGTAGCCGGAATATGTTTTTTGACGTCTTCCTCTGTAAGTTTTCTTATGTTTTCCACAGTTATTTTATTACCTTGAAAATATACAATGCACATAGTGCATTAACATTTTCATAAAAAGTAGTTATACGCATATACTTACTGTCAAATATCGGCATCAGATGATCTAATGAGATTAAGTCACAATACAATCCAGCAGTTTTACTTGTTTTGAAGCTCATATTTTAAATATGTGATCTTGATTCAATGCAGTGGTTCTTTTCATTAAAAAATATAGAATTTTTCAATGTAAAACACTATATTCTTAAAAGAACTCATAAGAACATTCAAAGCTATCCAACACAGTTTTATTTGGAAACAAAATCTTATATATAAACACATCCACATACATCCACAAAGAAATCACTGTATGTATTATAATAAACTCCTCAAATATGCAATCATCTAGGACACCAGCCAGCAGTACTATGAGTGTCTGGCACCCTTTTTAATTCATCAGAGATGACAGATTACAATCTCTTTACTAGGAGATAGAGAGAGTGAGTGCTTAACATGTATCCCTTACGAAATAACTTGTCATTTGTCAAAATAAAAGCCCCCTCCAGGGGCCAAGAGGTCATTCCATTGTACCACTCTTGAATGAGCCCATACGATTCATCCCTTGATCACTTGCTGGTCTTTCTAGTGTTTAGACGCTGTATGACAAGGGGTGGTGGTATTGTAGAGGGTTTTAGTGCACATGGGACCGCGTGTGGGGTTCTATTCTGGTCTTTTAGCGGTATTACTTGTAATAATATTTTAATTGAGATAGTGAATAGTCTTGTTGAGAAATTATTCCAGTAGTCATGGTATACAGTGTATACACTATCCATCGTTACAGTCAAAAATAAACTTGAGCATGGCTCACAAATATCTAAATATGGAACCTGAACATTAAAAGTGCTGCTTTCAAGTTGTATTTTGACGAATCGATAATAAGGCAACATTCAGAAGGATCGTGGGGAATATCAAACTCGTTCATAAGACCCTCAACATCGTGACATACACGTAAAGATCACACCTCGTGCGAAAAATTCCATTCCTGTAGCCTAGAACCCAATAACTAGGCGTTTTCTTTTGATAAACCTAAGTCTTTAATCCTGAATAACCTAAGTCCTAAATCAATCAGTTCGTACTGGTTTATAAGGTGAGGTGTTCCTAAAACTTCAAATGATGAATCTCCACGACTTGCCTGATTTGACAGAGTGATTTCAGAGACTCTGTCCAACCAGGCAAGGCGAAATTTCTTCTGTGTCAAAAATCGAAGATGATGAAGTGGATGGCGCACTTGGGAGAGGATGGTTCTCTCCATGGGGGATAGGTCGGGACTTGCCTGATTTGACAGAGTGATTTCAGAGACTCTGTCCAACCAGGCAAGGCGAAATTTCTTCTGTGTCAAAAATCGAAGATGATGAAGTGGATGGCGCACTTGGGAGAGGATGGTTCTCTCCATGGGGGATAGGTCGGGACTTGCCTGATTTGACAGAGAGATTTCAGAGACTCTGTCCAACCAGGCAAGGCGAAATTTCTTCTGTGTCAAAAATCGAAGATGATGAAGTGGATGGCGCACTTGGGAGAGGATGGTTCTCTCTATGGGGGATAGGTCGCGACTTGCCTGATTTGACAGAGTGATTTCAGAGACTCTGTCCAACCAGGCAAGGCGAAATTTCTTCTGTGTCAAAAATCGAAGATGATGAAGTGGATGGCGCACTTGGGAGAGGATGGTTCTCTCCATGGGGGATAGGTCGCGACTTGCCTGATTTGACAGAGTGATTTCAGAGACTCTGTCCAACCAGGCAAGGCGAAATTTCTTCTGTGTCAAAAATCGAAGATGATGAAGTGGATGGCGCACTTGGGAGAGGATGGTTCTCTCCATGGGGGATAGGTCGCGACTTGCCTGATTTGACAGAGTGATTTCAGAGACTCTGTCCAACCAGGCAAGGCGAAATTTCTTCTGTGTCAAAAATCGAAGATGATGAAGTGGATGGCGCACTTGGGAGAGGATGGTTCTCTCCATGGGGGATAGGTCGCGACTTGCCTGATTTGACAGAGTGATTTCAGAGACTCTGTCCAACCAGGCAAGGCGAAATTTCTTCTGTGTCAAAAATCGAAGATGATGAAGTGGATGGCGCACTTGGGAGGGGATGGTTCTCTCCATGGGAGATAGATCGCGATGCTGATGGCAAATTTTGATATTTTATTTCATGCTTATCCTTCTTCGATTATCCAGAGACGCTTATCGTGCAAAAATAGCAATCATATACATGATTGGAAGGCTCTCGCCACAACATGGGAACTACAAACGGCATTTTTGCTTGAGGTGATGGTGAAATGTTACAACAACAAAGATGATCATTTATAACGTGATTTTCTCGTGTCGTGATGTCCTCATTCGCTGTTTTACGATTCCCGTCCCTTGTTTCGGCGGTAATAAACTGACAGATGACCGTAGAAGGAAAAAAAATCTTGTTTCCGCGTCCATTTTAAGTGCATGACGGCGGGCGGCTAGGAAATCCGTAGCGGTCATAAATTCGACCAAAAAGTCCGTTTTAGCATCGAGCTTGAGCCGGTTCTGACGTGTAGATAATCCATCACGATTTAGGATGGTCGCGATTTACAGGGCTAGCGCGCTACGCTATCGACATCTAGCGGTGGCGGTCGACCAATACGCGTCCGAACTGCAAATGGACCGTGTCCGAAATCATAAACATCCTTTTATTATTCCTGACAAGGAGGAAAACCTATACGGTGTCCGTATTATGCGCTAATAATCGAACATCGATGACGCTACTATTGGTGGCGGCGGTGGTGATTACATTGCGGGCGGTGTAAAAGCCGCTCGTAACTTTTTTTCCGAACGATGACATATAGATGGCGCTCCGAAACGACCGGGTGTTCTCGCAGTGTAAATTTTTCTAATGGCTTCGACGAGTTTGGGCGAAACAAGAAAGGTTGACAGGTTGACATGCCAGATTTCGACGTGTTATTATCATTATAGTCTAGGCTAGTCCAGGCGTATAAAAACTCATAATCAGTTCAGTTCTGTATCAAGGATACTAACGAAGCAGTCTGACAGCATCCAGAACTGTCAGACTGCTTCTAAAAACACTTATAGCGCCGAAACCGCTCATCCCATTGATTTGGAAATTAGTATACATACTTAAATCCTCTGAAGGATGACCTGGTATTAGTTAATGATGTAAGTAAACTTCTTTAAAAAACTTAAAACTTCCCGGCGATTTACTGGAGCTAGTGCAAGAGCAATTACTATAAAATGTACAGTACACTTCTATCCCTTTCATTTACGAGCATAGCAGACGCGTTTTGTCGGTCATACAATACACCCAGCGAGCATATTAGTTTCAATTTTAATGGAGTAATTAGAGCGTAGGTACTCCGTGCTACGTAGCCGTTCCACATTTTTTCCGTAGAGCGCTTGATGGGCTGCATTCTGCGTCGAAATTGACGCACAAAAGCGCAGTTGAGCAACGGAAGCGCATTGTTTCTCTTAAACTCGAACGCTTAAAAAATCCCCGAGCAAACTCTATACCACTCTATAGTCTGAGATTGTTTTCATAGATAGGCAACCAAATGTACACAATGACATAAACAGAAATGACAGATCATATAACGTTGGTGGGTACGGGTAGCGAAAATTCGCTTGTCAACTCGGAGCATTAACCGGATAAAATACGGCAGCGAGGCGAATATAATTTCGGAAAAACAAGAAGGCCGGAGTTTAAGTAAGCAATATATTACCGGAATCCCTCCCGCACGAACAATATCCGAGATTGTCGCCATTCCGGAGCGGAGCGCCAACGCGACGATAGACATAATAAAAAACACTATATAAGGAAAATGCATTACGATTCCGGGCCGCGAATGGGACCCCCGGGACCCCCGGATAAACTCAGCCATATTATTTCGCGGTTCAGTTTGCACCGGCGTTTTAACGTTAATAACCTCAACCGAAACTTACTCACCAGCCAGAGCTCACTTCCACGCTCCGGCTACGTTTCGCACACATTGGCGTAATCAGGTACGGACTAGCATTTAAAATATGTTTTAATCAACTATTTACTTTACTTAATACCATTGCCAGTAGTGTACGTAACGTGTTGATGAGCACTTTCATCAATAAATACTCTTCACAATTTGTAATAAAACAATATACTTTGCGATTTTTAGTTCTCAAATGTTTTCAGGTATTTTCAGACGACTTTAGATGCTCTCAAATGCTTTCACAAGCTTTTAGATGCTTTCAAGTGCTTTTAAATGCTTTCAAAGACTATGAGATGCTTTCACTAGCTTGCAGATGCCTTCCGATGCTTTCACACGCTTTCAGATGCTTTCACAAGCTTTTAGATGCTTTCAGATGCTTTCACATGATTTCAGATGGTTTCACAAGCTTTCAGATGCTTTCACAAGCTTGCAGATGCTTTCAGATGCTTTCAGATACTTTCAGATGCTTTTAGATGCTTTCAGATGCTTTCAGGTGCTTTTACATGCTTTCAAAGACTATGAGATGCTTTCACTAGCTTGCAGATGCCTTCCGATGCTTTCACACGCTTTCAGATGCTTTCACAAGCTTTTAGATGCTTTCAGATGCTTTCACATGATTTCAGATGGTTTCACAAGCTTTCAGATGCTTTCAGATGCTTTCAGATACTTTCAGATGCTTTTAGATGCTTTCAGATGCTTTCAGGTGCTTTTAAATGCTTTCAAAGACTATGAGATGCTTTCACTAGCTTGCAGATGCCTTCCGATGCTTTCACACGCTTTCAGATGCTTTCACAAGCTTTTAGATGCTTTCAGATGCTTTCACATGATTTCAGATGGTTTCACAAGCTTTCAGATGCTTTCAGATGCTTTCAGATACTTTCAGATGCTTTTAGATGCTTTCAAATGCTTTCAGATCCTTTCACAAGCTTTCGGATGCTTTTACAAGCTTTTAGATGCTTTCAAATGCTTTCAGATGGTTTCAAAAGCTTTTAGATACTTTCACAAGCTTTCAGATGCTTTCACAAGCTTTTAGATGCTTTCAGATGCTTTCACATGATTTCAGATGGTTTCACAAGCTTTCAGATGCTTTCAGATGGTTTCAGATACTTTCAGATGCTTTTAGATGCTTTCAAATGCTTTCAGATCCTTTCACAAGCTTTCGGATGCTTTTACAAGCTTTTGGATGCTTTCAAATGCTTTCAGATGGTTTCAAAAGCTTTTGGATACTTTCACAAGCTTTCAGATGCTGTCACAAGCTTTTAGATGCTTTCAGATGCTTTCACATGATTTCAGATGGTTTCACAAGCTTTCAGATGCTTTCAGATGCTTTCAGATACTTTCAAATGCTTTTAGATGCCTTCAAATGCTTTCAGATCCTTTCACAAGCTTTCGGATGCTTTTACAAGCTTTTAGATGCTTTCAAATGCTTTCAGATGGTTTCAAAAGCTTTTAGATACTTTCGCAAGCTTTCAGATGTTTTCACAAGCTTTTAGATGCTTTCAGATGCTTTCACATGATTTCAGATGGTTTCACAAGCTTTCAGATGCTTTCAAATGCTTTCAGATCCTTTCACAAGCTTTCGGATGCTTTTACAAGCTTTTAGATGCTTTCAAATGCTTTCAGATGGTTTCAAAAGCTTTTAGATACTTTCACAAGCTTTCAGATGCTTTCATAAGTTTTTAGAATACCTTCAAATACTTTCGCAAGCTTTTAGAATGCCTTCAAATGCTTTCGCAAGCTTGCATATGCTTTCAAATGCTTTCACAAGCTTTCATGTGGTTTCACAAGCTGTTAAATGCTTTCACAAGCTATTCAATGCGCTCACAAGCTGTAAAAAATAGGGGTTTCTATTCAAGTTTTTAAATCTTTGATGCGTATTTTTCGACATATTTCAAAATTCCAGGTTAAATGAATCACCCGATATGAAAAATGCTAATTTTGCATAAGGAAATGTTTCCCGTCCGGCTCTGTTCATTGCCATTTCCTCTGCGAAAACATTTCGACAAAGAACGATTCACTCGCCTTTTACACCGAGAACTTTCTCGGCATACAAACGCAAATATTCACATTCACAACTTTACCCCATAATGGCGAGCAGCTCATAGCAATTTCCACTTAATATACAGCAATTTACCCACCCTCATAACCACCCATCTGCCCCCGCAACTCTCTAATTACCCAAACTCAACCGCCACCAAGTAATTACCCGCCTAATCACCCACCTATTTTGCCATTTCCCCGCAGAAAACCCAAAACATAATAATGGCGGAGGAGCCGGGAAATGACCGAGTCGGTATAAAAGGCCGCACTAACAATTGACCTACCACAGACCGGATGCTTTTCCGAAAGAAAAAGAATAATACAGAAGAGGGAAAAAGAAAAACCGCTTGGAGGACACGAAGTAACCATACCATTAGTTCTGTCGACCGCCGCGACGAAACGTGGCGCTGCAGATCGCCACTAAATGTCAAATAAAAGACTATCGGGGACTATTTTTATACAGGAAGTCGCTCACGAGGGTAATAGAAAAGCGGAAAGAATGGCGATTGATTCTTTCAGTTCTTGTCGTTGCCGTGTGGTGAGGGGAAAAGAGGGCGCTAGTAGTCGCTCGCTTCCCCCGATCTTAAAGCAAAATTGCTTTAATAGCGTCGATGGTGATCTTATTGATGTTCTAACGTCAAAACGATACTTATATTCCGACTATTGTGTGAAGCAAAACGAATTATGAAAATTTACAATCTACGAAAAATATATAAATGCGTTTTACTGTAGTCTGGCTCTCCTGTCCGCGTATAAAACACGGCGCAGCGTGTAAGTAAATATTATGGGTGGTCATTAATTTTAGCAGAACGCATTTATCTGGGCCATTAGTGTTAAAAATGGACTAAAAATTAATAAAAATACGACCGGTACTCAACGCTCTGCATATTTATATGTATATGTGTGTGGAGATTTTTTTTTTTTTCGTGGCGATGTGGAGGGGCGGGGGTGGCAACTCACCCCCGTTTTATTATGATGGAGGACTGAGGGTGCCGTTCACGACTCGTCCACGTTTAATATGGCCAGAGTAAAAATGTATGTTCGCTATTATATCCGTATGTGTATTTACTGCCAGAACCAACTGCCACCGCAAAAGCACCGGGTACTCCTGGGATCTTTTTAACTTTTTAAGGGTGGGTGTCACCAAAATGACAATATATTACGTAATTGTTCATCGATTAATTCATATTTTAATTTTTTTCATGCTTAATTATCTGTATAAGCTGCGTATAGAAATTAGGTTATTAATTAAATTAATTATAGAAATTAAATAACGTAGCCTAGAAATTATTCACGAATGTAGGAATTTTTGTTCTTATAGGGTTGTCGTCACTGCTTGTTTGTATGGTGTTGCATGCCATCTTCGCTAGTATTTACTTTGACATTCCTGAGATTATATTAACTGTATATTAAAGTAATATAAAGTAATATAAGTATAATAATAAGTGTTATAAGTACAGTCACGTGTTTCTGCTGATTTGCTGTTGCAATCAGGCACACGACAAACTCTATATTGCTGTTGAGATTTGTTCATGATTGATGTTGTCTTTTGCCCACATAACCTCAATTCAACTACCGTAAATAACGTGAAGTAAGCGGGTGCTGCCACCTCAGCAGAATAAAATAACTATGAGCAACGTTGTCAAGCTTCGCATTATTTTTCCTCCTTGTGACGTCACAGGGAGGATTTTTATTCAAATTTCAATCGGCGTTTTCTCTAGAATTAAAGCGTTATTTCGAATTTTATTTGTAAAAGGGTGGTCAGGAGGTTGCCTACTTTGTATTAAAACAGAGTTTGAATAATTATAGTTTTTTATTGATAAGAGAGGTTATCAAAAAATGATACAGCAAATTTTTAACAAAATTCTCATTTATTTCAACATAAGACACATATAATAAGTTTTTCTCCACAAATTTTACTTAGACCTAATTCACAAAATCTATTTTACTTATTAACATTGGTAAAGTATTCCTTGGAGCCCTTGACATCTGGTTTTATCGTAGACTGTCGTGATTGGCCAAGTGTAAAATTGTCAACGTAGCCTAGAAATTATTCACGAATGTAGGAATTTTTGTTCTTATAGGGTTGTCGTCACTGCTTGTTTGTATGGTGTTGCATGCCATCTTCACTAGTATTTACTTTGTCATTCCTGAGATTATATTAACTGTATATTAAAGTAATATCTGTAATAAGTTTTATAAGTACAGTCACGTGTTTCTGCTGATTTGCTGTTGCAATCAGGCACACGACAAACTCTATGTTGTTGTTTAGATTTGTTCATGATTGATGTTGTCTTTTGCCCACATAACCTCAATTCAACTACCGCAAATAACGTGAAGCAAGCGGGTGCTGCCACCCCAGCAGAATAAAATAACTATGAACAACGTTGTCAAGCTTCGCATTATTTTTCCTCCTTGTGACGTCACAGGGAGGATTTTTATTCAAATTTCAATCGGCGCGGCGTTTTCTCTAGAATTAAAGCGTTATTTCGAATTTTATTTGTAAAAGGGTGGTCAGGAGGTTGCCTACTTTGTATTAAAACAGAGTTTGAATAATTATACAGTTTTTTATTGATAAGAGAGGTTATCAAAAAATGATACAGCAAATTTTTAACAAAATTCTCATTTATTTCAACGTAAGACACATATAATAAGTTTTTCTCCACAAATTTTACTTAGACCTAATTCACAAAATCTATTTTACTTATTAACCTTGGTAAAGTATTCCTTGGAGCCCTTGACATCTGGTTTTATCGTAGGAGAACCCTTCTTCCAATTTGCCGGACAAACTACAAACAAAATTCAATAATTTATTACTTAAACTCATCAAAAAAAAATTTTTTTTTAATTTTTTACCTTCTCCATTTTCCTCAACAAACTGAATTGCGTCAACCAGCCTTAACGCCTCCTCAATATTCCTCCCAATCGGTAAATCATTGATCGTAATCACACGCATAATACCCTTTGGGTCAATAATGAACATTCCTCGTAGTGCCACCCCTTCTTTTTCTAATAACACCCCATAATCCCTAGCAATTTTTTTGTTGATATCTGAGAGTAATGGATAACTTAATTTACCCAAACCACCTTTCTAAAAACCAGAAATATGTAAAAAAAAAACTCAAGTAAAATAAAAAGAAAAATCTACTTACTTCTCTACTAGTATTCATCCATGCGTGGTGAGTGTAATGCGAATCTATAGAAACACCGACAACAACAGCATTTGCTTTCTCAAAGTCCCTGTAGTGCTCCTCAATTGCTATCAACTCCGTCGGGCACACAAATGTACTAAAAAAACCCAAGAAAAACGTGATTTTTTTTACATACACTTGACAACATAACCTACAAATCCAACGGATAGAAGAATAAAACAAGGTATTTTCCCTTGAAGTCGTTCAAGGTAGTAACCTTGAATTCATCCCCGTAAACAGCAATCCCTTCGAAGTATGGTGCAGGCTCTTGTACCTTCGGAGTGCTTAAAAACTGACCTAAACATTACAAAGAATCGTCTTAATTATAAGTATCTTATAATGAGTGATTATTTACTTGTGGATAAAGAGCGTAATATGTAACCGTTGTTGATCACTGGTGTAGCAGAACGTATCAGTTGTGGGGCCTAGAATATTCCAGAATGAAGTATACCGAAAATTATAACCTATAAAATTGATTGATTTCGGGCAAATACCTTACGAAGTAGCGACCTAAATATTCCGGCCATTTCTCGGGTTGTCTTGCGTTGTGTGTGGCGTTGTGTAAGCTAGGAAACGACACTTTTCGATTCGTATGGTATTTTGGTGAACTTTGTATTTTTGAAAATGAGATGACGAAAAATGCCTGTGGCTAAATTCACTTGGGATTTGGGAGTTGTTCAACGCGCCATCTCTTGTTCGATGCGTGAAGTAATCACGCGGAGGAAATTCGCCTGAACGATCGAATATAGAGGGCGCTAACGCCGCTACGTTTTATTTTGACGTTAAATCAGTAATACGTCAACTTAAAAACAATATGATTCCTTTACTGTACACTTAACTTGGTTTATTCGTGTACAAATCTTCTTTTAGAAAATGCTTTGAACGCACTACTTCACACACCAATTTTTAGTACACGTCGCCACTCACTGTGTAACCTTTTCCCTTTGGGAAACATGTGAAATGGCAAGCCCTCGTCGTGATATGAATTGCATTGTGGAACGCAACAATAGGTCTTACTTCTGCTGCTTCTTTTTTGTCGTTTTTCATCTTTTATATTTAAATACCGGCGAAATTGTACTCAAAGTCCTATACCACATCATATAAATTATGAAAATTATCTCAAAACACTAGTTAATACTTTCGCCACCAGAGCGATTTCTCGGTCGGTAGTGTAGATGTTTTTTAATGGTAATTTGAAGTTTAAATCATTTGACAGACCAAATCACATCAATTCCATCAAATAAAACAAACATATCAATGAATAATAATCACATTTTAATGTCACCTAAACCTAAATCTACAAATAAATTAAACGACAGGTACTTGAGTATGCGTTATCAGTTTCTTTCGTTGCAATAACGTCTGATCTAGCACTTTTCTCTTATTCTTGTAATAACACAGCCAAACGGTGATAGGAACTAAAGCGAACACCAGAGGTATCAAAAATAGGAGAGAAAACGAAGTGTTTGTTTCCCAATTCTCGAATCCTTGCACTTTTACAACAACAGTTTGCACGTTATAACTGTTATCGTTGACACAAGCACAAGCGTACACGCCACTGTCGCGAAGTGATACTTTATAAATGTTTAGTTTACTCAAATAGACGTTTTCCTCTTTTTGAACGAAACTTGTGTCGCCGGCAGCCTTTATTTTTGAGTAATAGTGTCCATTGTATGAAATAAAATCCTTGTTTATATCCTTGGCACCGTCACATTGTTTAAACCATACGATTAAAGGTGCTAAAGGACTGTAGACTTTACACTGGAGGATGAACTGGGTATTTAGGGCCACTGTGATGTTCCCAGGAAGCATTTCCAGGATTTTTGGTGAAGGATCCATTGATTTTTCCTCTTCTGAAATAAATACAACCAAATATTAGAGTTTTTTTCAGCGCTGTCTCTCGTGGATGTAATCTTCGATAACTTTTGTAATTTTTGATGGATTTTGATCATTCTTTTAACAAATTATAGAGAAATTCTTGTGGACACACCCTGTAGAACAATTCCTGGCCTAAGACACGTTTATTGGGACTACCTGCTGGTTTATTGCATCTGCTTAAATAAATTTAATTTTCTTACATGTGGAAAGCGAAAGTAGTCATGTTAAAATTATTTTGCTCTTTACAGGGTGGTTCATAATTCGTTTTTTTATATTAATCATTATAACTTTATAACACGATTTTCAAGAGGTTAAAAAACAATTTCGTCATTCAAATCATTACTCATGAATCTATCTAAACTGTCAATATGTTTATATGTTTATATCTATATGTCATATCAGTTTCATCGCTACTGCACTTAGATAACGAATTTAATTCTATAGGTATGTGTCAGACTCGTCAATTTTATCGTAAAAAATGGTATTATCTCGACAATTGAACAGTTTATAGGACGAAATCGTAACTCGTAATCCATCGATACAATAAAAACACTTTACATAATCTTCCCAAATAAGAATTTAATACTATTCGTAGAGATTTATATAGAAATTTAAGCGAATTAAACGAATTAAAAATTAAGACGTTAAACTTTAAAAACGATTTGGCATGAAGTTAGCTTACCAACAACTTCCACTTGATATAATTGCACTGTGCGGTTGTTTACGACGCACCTGTAGAGGCCGCTGTGTTCAGTCTTCAGTTGGGAAATTTTCTGGTCGTGTTGACAGCTGCCGGATCTTGACGATTTAGTTGCAACTTTTCGCCACTTATTGCTAAAGGCGCTGTTGACCACAAAAGCGTTCTCGTAGAATTTTTCGCAGGAGTTGTGTTTGGAGTCAGTTTTACAATGCTGAAATTACGATTAAAAGTATATATAGGGCCATCTAGTGGCGAAATTATAAATTTTTTTTGAGGACCCCTACCTTAAATTCCCATTTGACGGTATTCTTGTGGCTCTCGTGACATTCTGACGGTTGACATTTCAGGAGGAGTGTACTGCCTTCGATTTGTCGACGTATTACAGGTGTTTCAGCGGTAGAGTCAGTAGGAAAAGGGTCGTTTATAAATTCTAGAGTGAAAAAACGAGATAGATGAGTAATTTCGACAACTGGCTATGAATCATTGTAATTTTACTTATGTATCTACTAATTTTACTTACGACTCTACTATAAAATATTTGCTAGTTAACGTCGTATTTGCTTAACCACGGTTGTATTTGTGTTCACGAGCTGAATACATAAGGCAATGTTTGTATTATTACTTCGCCTGTTGTAAATTTGGACATGTTATGATATTAAACAACTATTATTGTCCTCGTACTGTTTGCATACCATGTTTGCTCTAAGAAATGTAACCTGCAATTTTCTACGTCTTATTATTGTATGCATCTTTATTGTACGTTATTTTAGCCTATGTTAATACCAACAATGAAATAAACAAAACGTCAATGAAATAATGTATTAAAGTCTAAAGATAAGAAAAATAGAATTTTTTAATGAGTTTGGACACTCGTAGGTGCTAAATCTGAATTTGATTGATGTTTGTCCAAAAGGTTGCTTTAGCCCTCTTGAGGATATTTCTTCCGGTGTATAACCCTTTGGACATTCATTGGTGCAATATTTCATTCAAGAAGTTGAATTTGCCTGAGAAGTTTGATTGGTGTTTGTCCAAAAGCTTCCTTCAGCCTCTTGAGGAATTTCTTAATGCCTTAGATGAGTTTGGACACTCGTAGGTGCTAGATTTGCCGAGGAAGTTGATTGGTGTTTGTCCAAAAGATTGCTTCAGCCTCTTGAGGAAATTTCTTCCGGTGTATAACCCTTTGGACATTCATTGGTGCAGTATTTACTTTAAAAAATTGAGTTTGCCTGATAAGTTTGATTGGTGTTTGTCCAAAAGCTTCCTTCAGCCTCTTGAGGAATTTCTTAATGCCTTAGATGAGTTTGGACACTGGTAGGTGCTAAATTTGCCGAGGAATTTGATTGATGTTTGTCCAAAAGGTTGCTTCAGCCTATTGAGGAAATTTCTTCTGGTGTACAACCCTTTGGACATTCATTGGTGCAATATTTCATTCAAGAAGTTGAATTTGCCTGATAAGTTTGATTGGTGTTTGTCCAAAAGCTTCCTTCAGCCTCTTCAGGAATTTCTTAATGCCTTAGATGAGTTTGGACACACGTAGGTGCTAAATTTGCCGAGGAAGTTGATTGGTGTTTGTCCAAAAGGTTGCTTCAGCCTGTTAAGGAAATTTCTTTTGGTGTACAACCCTTTGGACATTCATTGGTGCAATATTTCATTCAAGAAGTTGAATTAGCCTGATAAGTTTGATTGGTGTTTGTCCAAAAGCTTCCTTCAGCCTCTTGAGGAATTTCTTAATGCCTTAGATGAGTTTGGACACACGTAGGTGCTAAATTTGCCGAGGAAGTTGATTGGTGTTTGTCCAAAAGGTTGCTTCAGCCTGTTAAGGAAATTTCTTTTGGTGTACAACCCTTTGGACATTCATTGGTGCAATATTTCATTCAAGAAGTTGAATTTGCCCGATAAGTTTGATTGGTGTTTGTCCAAAAGCTTCCTTCAGCCTCTTGAGGAATTTCTTAATGCCTTAGATGAGTTTGGACACACGTAGGTGCTAAATTTGCCGAGGAAGTTGATTGGTGTTTGTCCAAAAGGTTGCTTCAGCCTGTTAAGGAAATTTCTTTTGGTGTACAACCCTTTGGACATTCATTGGTGCAATATTTCATTCAAGAAGTTGAATTAGCCTGATAAGTTTGATTGGTGTTTGTCCAAAAGCTTCCTTCAGCCTCTTGAGGAATTTCTTAATGCCTTAGATGAGTTTGGACACTCGTAGGTGCTAAATTTGCCGAGGAAGTTGATTAGTGTTAGTCCAAAAGGTTGCTTCAGCCTCTTGAGGAAATTTCTTCCGGTGTACAACCCTTTGGACATTCATTGCTGCAATATTTCATTCAAGAAGTTGAATTTGCCTGATAAGTTTGATTGGTGTTTGTCCAAAAGCTTCCTTCAGCCTCATGAGGAATTTCTTAATGCCTTAGATGAGTTTCGACACTCATAGGTGCTAAATTTACCGAGGAATTTGATTGATGTTTGTCCAAAAGGTTGCTTCAGCCTCTTGAGGAAATTTCTTCTGGTGTACAACCCTTTGGACATTCATCGGTGCAATATTTCATTCAAGAAGTTGAATTTGCCTGATAAGTTTGATTGGTGTTTGTCCAAAAGCTTACTTCAACCTCTTGAGGAATTTCTTAATGTCTTAGATGAGTTTGGACACTCGTAGGTGCTAAATTTGCCGAGGAAGTTGATTGGTGTTAGTCCAAAAGGTTGCTTCAGCCTGTTGAGGAAATTTCTTCTGGTGTACAACCCTTTAGACATTCATAGGTGCAATATTTAAGCTTGGCATTACCGAAATGACACAAAAATTATTACTAGTTAATGTTCAAGTGTAGAAGAAAATAAATAATATTACATAATAAATGAGGTTTGGGACATTAGCGAAATTATATATAATGGTCATTTAACAAGAGGCACAAACGTTAACATATTTGGCCAAACTTTACATTGATTTTTGACAGAAGTTTAAAACGTATTACAAAACGACAAAAATAGACGCCATTCAGAAGTTAACAACTCGTCGTGTTTTCGCAGAAAAAATAAACACAGCGACCGAAATATTCAAATAAACTCACAGACAGTGACCGATCTGTCTCCTTCCACTCGCCATAGAATTTTCCTGTTTTATTTAAATTGGCGGACGCGATGTCATAAAAATTTTAGCTCTGGCAATTTTGGATTTATTGCACTCCAAACAAATTCATGGCTAAGATAGTTATTTTTGCGGGGTGGGTAATCAAAATAGAGTTTATGTGTAGATTTAAATTTGTTTTAATGTAAAAAATGTTTTACGTTAAAATCCATGGTATTAATTTTAACAACGTAATCATGCGGATCATAAGTGTATTAATACAAATATTTTCGTTTCGTAAATAATTACGAAACCGGGATAAAATGTAGATAATGTAGACCCCTTCTGAATTATAAAATTAAGATTCCTAACCTCAATCGACGCGGTGACAGCTGTGACTTAAGATTGTACGTTTGGTTGTCTAACTATCGATTTTACTTGTGTGTGATAAGAAATTACACACTTCTGAAGGAATTTTAATTAATTATTGAATAATGTAGTGTGGTGTACACTTTGAGATCAGTTTAGATTATGTGATTAATAGTTAGAGTTCGCTGTCTCTAAAAATAAGAAATTGATTGTTTAGAATTGCCCACCTAGTTTATACGAGATAATAAATATTACTTCCCTCGACAATATATCTTAGAAGTCTGTATACAAAAATTATTTTAGGCCACGCGGTATTTCACTTTACAGTTTTATTTCATAAAAAAGAACAACATGGTTTATGGTCGACAGTTCTGTAGGGTTGCCAGATCGAATAAATTTAACATTATTTCCTTTTATTTATCATAATAACATTATTATATTTAATAACTATATATAATAATATAATAACTCAAGGGAGTGCCATCTCTCACGGACATATTGCATTCCAATCAACGTTGCAGCATAACTTTTCGGCCGACGACTATTCATTATGTGATCAGTATTTTAACAAATGTATCGCTTAAAGCCTTCTGTATACATATATTGGGAATAGCTTACCTTCTTCGTAAAAATCGAGACAGAAACCACAACCGATCATCACCAACAACACAAAGCATTGGCGAAAACCGAGCCTAGTCATATTTTCACATATTCAAAAGAACCATACACCAAATCACAAAATAACAGGAGCCACTATTCCATAAATTCCGCGAGACGACATTCGAAACATTCTCGTGTCGCAAAAAGGTCCCTGAAGCGCTCACTGCGTGAGCAACAGCTTAACTGAAGTCTACAACGAAAGATATCCAATTTGAAATACACTAAGGTCTGTATTTGATCAACAAATCCAAACATTTACGACCGTACGTCACAACAAATACACACAGCCGGGCCTGTTCACCGCATATTTTCAAATAACCGCGAAAAAATCGTTTTATTTTTTCGTTACGTTTCGTTACGGCGATTAATTTTTTCTAAAAACCAGATCAGAACAGATGTGGCTCTTCTATAAACTCGGCTATAATCTAAGCCATTATTAGATAAGCGGTATAGATATATTATGATATCGCGTCGCACGTTATACTTGCCCAACTGATTTTGTTATTGAAAACGTGCGTTTTGAACGCTACGTTCGATAAATTTGATAAGCGTACACAATAAAACATGATTGTGGGCTACCTATAAGAAACTACTGAATGGGGGAGATTTGTGTTTAAAAGAGCAGGTCAGAACTAGCACAATTTGTTCATTTAAAGCATATTTTAGCCTTTTAAAGCATTTTTTAAAATGGAAGTATCTTTACGTGTATGGCACGATTTTTCCTCAAAATACAGCTTGAATCAGAAAGTTGGAACTTTGAGAAGGTTTATAAGGAGCGCCAGCGACGAGTGCCCCAAATGAACGAATGCGCCAATATGTCTTAATAAAACGAGTGTAATATACTATTTTTTCTACTTTGCGTCATTATTTTTATAAAAATTTAGAAGTATATTAGGTAAAATTCCAATCTAGAGTATTTATGGGTGCAACTGTTGGTAACACTGTCATCTGTCACTTAAATTCAAATATCTGTGAAAAAGTAATTATTGATAATTATTTTATACCATCATATACTAGTAGTACGAAACCTAGGATGCAACACGCATGTTTAAATATGTATAAAAATATACATACTTCGCAGTTTGTGCGATTCTAAAAAATCAGTTTGTGCTTACTTTTGTGGTTATGTGTATTTTCGTTTGACATGCATTTGATATCAATGTCACCAATCTTAGAAAAAAGTTACTAAAAACGGTGTTACAATTTGCTAATTGTAACACCGAAAACAGTGTTACAATGTGTGCATTGTGAATGCAAAGTAGAAAATAGTATATTATTATACAAGTTTTATAAGACGTCAAATTGGCGCATGAGTTGTTTGGGGCACGAGGAGCGCCAGCGACTCGTGCCCCAAAATGAACGAATGCGCCAATATGTCTTATAAAACGAGTGTAATATACTATTTTTTCTACTTTGCGTCATTATTTTTATAAAAATTTAGAAGTATATTAGGTAAAATTCCAATCTAGAGTATTTATGGGTGCAACCGTTGGTAACACTGTCATCTGTCACTTAAATTCAAATGAAAAAGTAATTATTGATAATTATTATATACCATCATATACTAGTAGTACAAAACCTAGGATGCAACACGCATGTTTAAATATGTATAAAAATATACATACTTCGCAGTTTGTGCGATTCTAAAAAATCAGTTTGTGCTTACTTTTGTGGTTATGTGTATTTTCGTTTGACATGCATTTGATATCATTGTCACCAATCTTAGAAAAAAGTTACTAAAAACGGTGTTACAATTTGCTAATTGTAACACCGAAAACAGTATTACAATATGTGCATTGTGAATGCAAAGTAGAAAAAATTATTTATGATGGTTGTAGGAAACATTTGAAATTGTTCACATTTTTACTAATACATAATAACTAAAGATAAATACGCAGTACTTATTTATTACGTTCATAATGTTTAACATAAACAAGTGAATAGCAGCAACATTACTGAACCATTCAACAATTTATGTACATACGTACATAGGTAATAAATCATTCTAGAAAAAAGCATTTCTGGGTTTTTTTCCAGTCCATCTCTGTACTATAAAATTACCGAACCAATAATACACCGGTCTATACTGATATCAACGCTGTAGATTGGATATAATCGATAAAAGAGACCTTATCAACTACTTGTACAAACTTTACACATCGTCGAGTGTTGTCACACGTACATACATGTGTTGCCTTCATTCTTCCATAACTAAAGCATATATGCACACCCTTGTTTACAATGTCTGGTAAACGATAACGAACATAATCTTCCCTTTTTTCTACCTTATTCGGTGTTTACGGTAATTGCCCCTTGTTGACATGCCACCTTTTCGATACTATTGACAATAAATTATAGATTTTAATACCTCAGGTGTGAATGTTTGCTTTAAAAATATTTATCTACTTTTATTTCTCATTTAGTACCTGGATATCAATATCAATTACTCTTCTACTTTGTTGAAATTTAACCAAAAAAAAAGGCTTATATAATCCAGTCTAATTTGCTATTGACATTAAACGTGGCTGTATATCTATCAACATCTCGTATCTTTACAACAAACGAGATTTATTGCCCCGAACGAGTTGGTTTATTATGAATATGCCAATTCGGAGAAATTAATCGCCCCAATAATTGATTTACGAAACGCTTACGGCGTGTTGGGGAACGCCCAATTTCTAAAATAATCGCGGTTACAATATTCTAACGATAACAAACAGCAGACGCTGTTAATCTTCTCCACGCAATGTGCGTGTTTTTATTTATTCTTAACCCATCAACAAAATACATCACCGCAAAAAAACCAAAGTAGAAAGTTTCAATTAAAAAAGAAAATGTTTGTTATAGAAATTTGGTCGACGCACGACTGTAGCGACACCTCTGTTCCACCTGTCAAACTAAGTAGAGGGCGCTGATGTCGCAAAAATAACACAAATAATCAACATAACCTATAACTAAACCATCGTAAGTAATTTTATCATAAATATTCAATAATAACTCTAATATTTTATTGTATTAACTCAGCAAACACCTCCACTATGTCTAAATCGGAGAATATGCCTATTTTAACAAGCGAAATGGCTATAGATATTCTTACAAAGACGTTAGAGGCTTTGCTGAGGCCTGAGAATACGAAAAAGTTAGATGAAGCAAGGGAAAACGTGGGTAATGAGATGCTAAAGATGATGCAGTTTCTTTTTCCGATTGTCATGCAAGTCCAGATGGAAATAATCAAGGACTACGGATTTCCCGAGAATAGAGAAGGCATCATCAAGTTTGCACAAATGTTACGTGCCATCGAGAGGGAAGATCCTGAAGTCTCTCGCCTCCATAATGCTATAAAAGCTTATTTTCTGCCTCCTGTATCGGTTAATGCCACTCATGAATCACCGACCGAGGACTGATTATTTTTTTAGTGTTAATTTTTTGATGTAATTTAAGATTTATGACCACTCTATCTTATTAATATTATAATCACATAATTTTAAGTGCAATTTTTTTTTTTTAATAAATATTTTATCTTTTCTTTGTATTGCAAATTAATTTTTTTTTCTAGTATTTATTATGGTTAAAAAAAAATGTAAACGTCATTATACTGTGATCCTAACCTAACAAACAAATGTCAACAAAGACTAATCAATAAATTGCAATGTAGATTCCTGTACACCGACTACTCAGTCGGTAATTATCGATTACAAGCGTAAACGTCACTTTGACAGACGTCAAAAAAAGATGTAAACACAAAACTTCTTAGTGCATTATTTCATTGTGAAGGTTACCCTTATTCGGTAGGATGTGATTACAAATTAACAACAGGAATCAATAAGCAATACCCATTAAAAACATGGCAACTCAGGAAAAACTACTAAAATCCTTAGAGGGTTTGCAGTATCTGGTAAACTACGGACACGACAGGTACAAAATCAACATCTCACTCACAATATAAACCTAACCGCTTTATTTCAGTCAAAAGAAAGAGAAAATCCAGCACTGTCACTTCATAACGGACGCAATAACGAGTTCAACGATCAAAATAGCCCCAAATTTCAATCACCTTCTCGGTTTCACCTTCGAAGTTTTGCTAGAATTATGCGGGGATGAGGAATCCGACGTCCGTATGATAGCCGACGAATCTTTAAATAAAATAATACGGGCTTTAAGCAACGGAAACATCGGTAAAATACAAGTCGAGTTACACAAAGAAATAAAAAAGAATAATTTAAAAAAACCACGATCTTTAAAAGCCGCCTTATGGAGGTTTGCAAATTTAGCGGAGATGATTCGACCGCATAAAGGAAGGCCTTATATTGTCAATTTGGTACCTTGTATAGTGAAGATTTCCGAGAGAAAGGAGGAATTTATTCACGATACTTTGGCTAATAATTTACCAAAGATTTTGAAGGTTTTGGGTTGTTTTACGAATGATAATGATATAAAGGTATTTTGATGTTTTTTTTTTTTATTGTATAGATGTTTCAAAAACCAAGGAGAGCACAGTTGTGTATGCAACCGAATATACGGGGGTCATTTATAAACCATACACTGGGTATAATTGGTTGCATATGTCACTGTGCTCTACTTTTTTTTTTAGTTTAAAACTACTCTACTTAGGTCAATTTATTTTACTTGTAGATGTTAGTAAATGCGTTTTTAAAGAATATAAGTGATGCTTCTCCTGTTATAAGAAGGGATACAGCGCAGTGTCTCCTGACAACCTGTTTAAACAGTCGAAAACCATTGTTTTTCTTAGTAAATACCGTAAATAATCTGTTGGATTTTATAATACCAACTTATAAAGAAGCCTCTAATTTATTAATTCTGGGTGTTCTTAACGGAATAAAGATTATTTTACCCTGTCTGAATCCCAAAGGAAATAATCACGAAATAACAGACAGTATTGGATTGAAAATAGAGATGATGGAAGTTGTTGTCCCACTGGATAGATTGATACAAGTAAATAAATAAATACTTATATATTTTCTTCTGTTTTTATTAGTTTAACTTTTTTTTTTTTAGGTTTATGAGTTGTGTTTGTATTATTTGTCGTACAGCGATCATAATATAGTTAACATGGCTTTGGAGACACTCAATGTTCTGCTGCAGAGTTGTAAATCTGATTTGCGGGAGGTTTTGTTGAGTAAAGATGGCATAACGCAGAGTGGAATCGCAAATTTGGATGGTGAAACCAGGAAGGAATCGCCATGTGAGTGTGAAGTTTAATTTTTTTGTGATGGATTTTTTTTGTATTATGTGCCACTGAAAGCAAAGTTTGTGGAATAAAAATTATTTCTATACAGTTCTGTTTCACAGATACATTGTCGAATTATTCCTGAAAATTACAGCATCCTGTCTGTTGTGGTTTAGTCAGGAGAATTTTTCAAAGTTGTGATCTAAGATACAAAGTTGTGAGTTAAGAGACAGAATTGAAATATCACAACTTTGCATTATGTGCCACTGAAAGCAAAGTTTGTGGATTAAAAATTATTTCTATACAGTTCTGTTTCACAGATACATTGTCGAATTATTCCTGAAAATTACAACATTCTGTCTGTTGTGGTTTAGTCAGGAGAATTTTTCAAAGTTGTGATTTAAGATACAAAGTTGTGATTTAAGAGACAGAGTTGAAATATCACGTCTTTGCATTATGTGCCACTGAAAGCAAAGTTTGTCGAATAAGAATTATTTCTATACAGCTCTGTTTCACAGATAGATTGTAGAATTATTCCTGAAAATTACAGCATTCTGTCTGTTGTGGTTTAGTAGAGGGAATTTTTCAAAGTTGTGATTTAAGATACAAAGTTGTGATTTAAGAGACAGAGTTGAAATATCACGTCTTTGCATTATGTGCCACTGAAAGCAAAGTTTGTCGAATAAGAATTATTTCTATACAGCTCTGTTTCACAGATAGATTGTAGAATTATTCCTGAAAATTACAGCATTCTGTCTGTTGTGGTTTAGTAGAGGGAATTTTTCAAAGTTGTGATTTAAGATACAAAGTTGTGATTTAAGAGACAGAGTTGAAATATCACGTCTTTGCATTATGTGCCACTGAAAGCAAAGTTTGTCGAATAAGAATTATTTCTATACAGCTCTGTTTCACAGATAGATTGTAGAATTATTCCTGAAAATTACAGCATTCTGTCTGTTGTGGTTTAGTAGAGGGAATTTTTCAAAGTTGTGATTTAAGATACAAAGTTGTGATTTAAGAGACAGAGTTGAAATATCACGTCTTTGCATTATGTGCCACTGAAAGCAAAGTTTGTCGAATAAGAATTATTTCTATACAGCTCTGTTTCACAGATAGATTGTAGAATTATTCCTGAAAATTACAGCATTCTGTCTGTTGTGGTTTAGTAGAGGGAATTTTTCAAAGTTGTGATTTAAGATACAAAGTTGTGATTTAAGAGACAGAGTTGAAATATCACGTCTTTGCATTATGTGCCACTGAAAGTAAAGTTTGTGGAATAAAAATTATTTCTATACAGTTTTGTTTCACAGATAGATTGTAGAATTATTCCTGAAAATTACAGCATTCTGTCTGTTGTGGTTTAGTCAGGAGAATTTTTCAAAGTTGTGATTTAAGATACAAAGTAGTGATTCAAGAGACAGAGTTGAAATATCACGTCTTTGCATTATGTGCCACTGAAAGCAAAGTTTTCGGTATAAAAATTATTTCTATGCAGTTCTGTTTTACAGATAGATTGTAGAATTATTCCTGAAAATTACAGCATTCTGTCTGTTGTGGTTTAGTCAGGAGAATTTTTCAAAGTTGTGATTTAAGATACAAAGTAGTGCTTCAAGAGACAGAGTTGAAATATCACGTCTTTGCATTATGTGCCACTGAAAGCAAAGTTTGTGGAATAAAAATTATTTCTATACAGTTTTGTTTCACAGATAGATTGTAGAATTATTCCTGAAAATTACAGCATTCTGTCTGTTGTGGTTTAGTCAGGAGAATTTTTCAAAGTTGTGATTTAAGATACAAAGTAGTGATTCAAGAGACAGAGTTGAAATATCACGTCTTTGCATTATGTGCCACTGAAAGCAAAGTTTGTGGAATAAAAATTATTTCTATACAGTTTTGTTTCACAGATAGATTGTAGAATTATTCCTGAAAATTACAGCATTCTGTCTGTTGTGGTTTAGTCAGGAGAATTTTTCAAAGTTGTGATTTAAGATACAAAGTAGTGCTTCAAGAGACAGAGTTGAAATATCACGTCTTTGCATTATGTGCCACTGAAAGCAAAGTTTGTGGAATAAAAATTATTTCTATACAGTTTTGTTTCACAGATAGATTGTAGACTTATTCCTGAAAATTACAGCATTCTGTCTGTTGTGGTTTAGTCAGGAGAATTTTTCAAAGTTGTGATTTAAGATACAAAGTAGTGATTCAAGAGACAGAGTTGAAATATCACGTCTTTGCATTATGTGCCACTGAAAGCAAAGTTTTCGGTATAAAAATTATTTCTATACAGTTTTGTTTCACAGATAGATTGTAGAATTATTCCTGAAAATTACAGCATTCTGTCTGTTGTGGTTTAGTCAGGAGAATTTTTCAAAGTTGTGATTTAAGATACAAAGTAGTGCTTCAAGAGACAGAGTTGAAATATCACGTCTTTGCATTATGTGCCACTGAAAGCAAAGTTTGTGGAATAAAAATTATTTCTATACAGTTTTGTTTCACAGATAGATTGTAGACTTATTCCTGAAAATTACAGCATTCTGTCTGTTGTGGTTTAGTCAGGAGAATTTTTCAAAGTTGTGATTTAAGATACAAAGTAGTGATTCAAGAGACAGAGTTGAAATATCACGTCTTTGCATTATGTGCCACTGAAAGCAAAGTTTGTGGAATAAAAATTATTTCTATACAGTTTTGTTTCACAGATAGATTGTAGAATTATTCCTGAAAATTACAGCATTCTGTCTGTTGTGGTTTAGTCAGGAGAATTTTTCAAAGTTGCGATTTAAGATACAAAGTAGTGATTCAAGAGACAGAGTTGAAATATCACGTCTTTGCATTATGTGCCACTGAAAGCAAAGTTTGTGGAATAAAAATTATTTCTATACAGTTTTGTTTCACAGATAGATTGTAGAATTATTCCTGAAAATTACAGCATTCTGTCTGTTGTGGTTTAGTCAGGAGAATTTTTCAAAGTTGTGATTTAAGATACAAAGTAGTGATTCAAGAGACAGAGTTGAAATATCACGTCTTTGCATTATGTGCCACTGAAAGCAAAGTTTTCGGTATAAAAATTATTTCTATGCAGTTCTGTTTCACAGATAGATTGTAGAATTATTCCTGAAAATTACAGCATTCTGTCTGTTGTGGTTTAGTCAGGAGAATTTTACAAAGTTGTGATTTAAGATACAAAGTTGTGATTTAGGATACAAAATTGTGATTTAAGAGACAAGAGTTGATATATCACGACTTTGCATTATGTGCCACTGAAATCAAAGTCTGTGGAATAAAAGTTATTTCTATACTGCTCTGTTTCACAGATAGATTGTCGAATTATTCCTGAAAATTACAGCATTCTGTCTGTTGTGGTTTAGTCAGGAGAATTTTTCAAAGTTGTGGTTTAAGAAACAAAGTTGTGATTTAACAGACAGAGATATCACGACTTTGCATTATGTGCCACTGAAAGCAAAGTTTGTGGAACAAAAATTATTTCTATGCAGTGCAAAAACACAAACACCCAGCAAATTACTTTCAATTTACAGACGAACTGAGCATTGCATCTTCCAGAAACTCCGAGGAAAACTTACTAGATTCTTTATCAGATCCTCTCGGTCAAGACATCGAAAAATGGATCGACCAATCAAAATTATCCGTTATAAACGTTAACTACGTTTCGGAAACACGTTCCATGGACTCCGTCAGCGTCAGCAGCGACATTCCAGACGCCACAACAAACACTTACGAATCAAATTCCGACTTGCAGTCGTCGGAGAACTTATCCAATGACAAATCGAACACTTTAAAGCAGGGGGCGGACATTTCTCGTTTTGAGACAGCATCAGAGAGGGATTACAGTTGTCTGACGGAAGATACAGGCTCAATACTGACTTTAACGGATTTTATATCACAAGTACGTCACACAACAAACTTTTTTTTGTATTTTTACATGTTTTTTTTGTATTTTTACATGTTTTCAATCAATTTCTCTAATTTTACAGTACATTGACATTGGAAATATCAACGATAGCGCAATACCGTTAATATACTGCACACGATTAATAGCAAAATCTTTTCTGCTGTCCGGTCAGCCAAAAGAATTAATTCCCGATCGCAACGTCAGAGTTTCGGTAAAAAATCTTGCGCTGACGTGTCTCTCGTCGATTTTCCGGCTGTTTCCGGAAGCCTTACTTCTTCCGTTGGACAGAAATGAGAACGACAGAAGACAAATGATTTCTGATGTGCTCCTGTACGAAGACCACTCGGACCCTCAACTGCGTGGTATCGTAAGAACGGTTGTCGCTTGTTTTCTACAGGGTGTTCTAAAAGAGACGTCGGGATGTTACGCAGACTGGTTGACGGCTAGAAAACAAGAGAATAACGGGTTGTTTACCTTGAAAAGTATGGTGATGCTGTTAGTGAAGGTGAGTGGAATTTTAACATAAATTTTCTCTTCAGGGAATAAACCGATTTTAATAATGTCGAAAGCAGGTTATAACCTAATCTTTTGTGAATATTTTTGTGTTTAATTCATTAAATTATTCCATAAAATAACCGAGATATGTCAAAATATGCAATCGCAAGACGTGCTAATAAAATCATTTGGTATGAGATATTAAATCACTCTGTATAAGTTCTAGACTTAAATTTACAACAAAATCTTTCAGACATTAATTATTCCTGATGAATTAAGCTATAATTTACCGCAAGAATCAGTAAAATCGCTTCAGCGATTCACAAGAAAATTTACTTTGAAGTTGTGTGATACTTGAATGTGGAGTTTGTGACACTTTATCTTGTAGGGTTTGGAAAATGACTCTTCGATTTGCGTGAGGCAAAGTCTGTCGTCGCTAAACTTATGTTTTAAATATTTACTGCATTCGCCGCATTGTGGTCACGTAATACCTATACTGAGTGTTCTTCCAGCGCTGGCGAGAAATCCTTATTGGTTGGTGAAGGTAAGAGAACTTTGAATGTATTATATGGGTTGATCTGATAGTATATTTCGGATGATTGTTCGTTAATTCTGTTTCTCTGATAGATTGGAGAATTATTCCTGAAAATTACAGTATTTTGTCTGTTGTGGTTTAGTCAGGAGAATTTTTCAAAGTTGTGATTTAAGAGACAAAGTTGTGATTTAAGATACAAAATTGTGGTTTAAGGGAGAGAGTTGAATTATCACGACTTTTGCATTATGTGCCACTGAAAGCAAAGTTTTCGGTATAAAAATTATTTCTATACAGTTCTGTTTCACAGATAGATTGTAGAATTATTCCTGAAAATTACAGCATTCTGTCTGTTGTGGTTTAGTCAGGAGATTTTTTCAAAGTTGTGATTTAAGATACAAAGTAGTGATTCAAGAGACAGAGTTGAAATATCACGTCTTTGCATTATGTGCCACTGAAAGCAAAGTTTTCGGTATAAAAATTATTTCTATACAGTTTTGTTTCACAGATAGATTGTAGAATTATTTCTGAAAATTACAGTATTCTGTTTGTTGTGGTTTAGTCAGGAGATTTTTTCAAAGTTGTGATTTAAGATACAAAGTAGTGATTCAAGAGACAGAGTTGAAATATCACGTCTTTGCATTATGTGCCACTGAAAGCAAAGTTTTCGGTATAAAAATTATTTCTATACAGTTTTGTTTCACAGATAGATTGTAGAATTATTTCTGAAAATTACAGTATTCTGTTTGTTGTGGTTTAGTCAGGAGATTTTTTCAAAGTTGTGATTTAAGATACAAAGTAGTGATTCAAGAGACAGAGTTGAAATATCACGTCTTTGCGTTATGTGCCACTGAAAGCAAAGTTTTCGGTATAAAAATTATTTCTATACAGTTTTGTTTCACAGATAGATTGTAGAATTATTTCTGAAAATTACAGTATTCTGTTTGTTGTGGTTTAGTCAGGAGATTTTTTCAAAGTTGTGATTTAAGATACAAAGTAGTGATTCAAGAGACAGAGTTGAAATATCACGTCTTTGCGTTATGTGCCACTGAAAGCAAAGTTTTCGGTATAAAAATTATTTCTATACAGTTTTGTTTCACAGATAGATTGTAGAATTATTTCTGAAAATTACAGTATTCTGTTTGTTGTGGTTTAGTCAGGAGATTTTTTCAAAGTTGTGATTTAAGATACAAAGTAGTGATTCAAGAGACAGAGTTGAAATATCACGTCTTTGCGTTATGTGCCACTGAAAGCAAAGTTTTCGGTATAAAAATTATTTCTATACAGTTTTGTTTCACAGATAGATTGTAGAATTATTTCTGAAAATTACAGTATTCTGTTTGTTGTGGTTTAGTCAGGAGATTTTTTCAAAGTTGTGATTTAAGATACAAAGTAGTGATTCAAGAGACAGAGTTGAAATATCACGTCTTTGCGTTATGTGCCACTGAAAGCAAAGTTTTCGGTATAAAAATTATTTCTATACAGTTTTGTTTCACAGATAGATTGTAGAATTATTTCTGAAAATTACAGCATTCTGTCTGTTGTGGTTTAGTCAGGAGAATTTTTCAAAGTTGTGATTTAAGATACAAAGTAGTGATTCAAGAGACAGAGTTGAAATATCACGTCTTTGCTTTGTGCCACTGAAAGCAAAGTTTGTCGAATAAAAATTATTTCTATACAGTTCAGTTTCACAGATAGATTGTAGAATTATTCCTGAAAATTACAGCATTCTGTCTGTTGTGGTTTAGTCAAGAGAATTTTTCAAAGTTGTGATTTAAGATACAAAGTAGTGATTCAAGAGACAGAGTTGAAATATCACGTCTTTGCATTGTGCCACTGAAAGCAAAGTTTGTCGAATAAAAATTATTTCTATACAGTTCTGTTTCACAGATAGATTGTAGAATTATTCCTGAAAATTACAGCATTCTGTCTGTTGTGGTTTAGTCAGGAGAATTTTTCAAAGTTGTGATTTAAAATACAAAGTTGTGATTCAAGAGACAGAGTTGAAATATCATGTCTTTGCATTATGTGCCACTGAAAGCAAAGTTTTCGGTATAAAAATTATTTCTATGCAGTTCTGTTTCACAGATAGATTGTAGAATTATTCCTGAAAATTACAGCATTCTGTCTGCTGTGGTTTAGTCAGGAGAATTTTTAAAAGTCTTTGAAAGCAAACTTTGTAGAATAAAGAGATTAAGTAACAAGCAAACAAACATCTGACATTTCACTATCGTCTTAAATTGCACATTTTATTTTACTTAAATTCCATTTTAGGTTAAACTTTTAGAAGTCGTAGCGGACTTCGAGTATTTAACTATCGAATACGTAACCGGCAACCAAGATTTCCAAAATAAAGCCATCTATAACGTCCTACTGGAATTACTAAAAGACGAAGACCAACGTGTCAGAAGTGCAACATCAACCGCCATAGTCAAGTAATTTTCCGTCTTGCATTTAATTCTTTTTATGTATAGTTTTTAATTTCTTTTTTATAATTTTTAATTTCTTTTTTGTAGTTTTATTTTATTTTTTTATATATATATATTTTTTTTTTAGAATAATTCCGTTGTTATACTTCCAACAGCAGACCCCTAATCAAGGCCCCACTATCAACGAAGCAATCGCCCAGACGCATTCATACCTAAAAAATACACAATATTTAGAACTCGATAATAACGTTGCCAAAAAGTCCTTCCTCGACAACATGCCGTTTCCGTACAACGTAGCCGGAGATTCCGAAATCCACGGGGCCGAATTTGGCCTGTCCAGGATTATTTTGAGGTTACACGAGATGCTTCTATCGTCAACCGAAAAACATGTAATCGTAAGTTATTTTTTTAGGATTAAATTAAGTTTAAAAAAAATTAAAAAAAAAACGTAATTTTTTCTTATAGTATGGTTGTCTTGAGACTTTAAGTTTACTAAGTCAACATTATCCATGTACTGTTTATAAATCATCGTGGAATTGCTTTAAAAACTTCAACTTCTCTCACGAGAAATCGATTTTTCAACGCAGCAATTCCATAATTGGAAATATCTCGACAATTTGTGAATCGACGGTAAGCAGCGCGAAAGATCTTTTGAATATTTCCGTTAGCTTGCTGTCAAACGTCATCGTTCAAGATTTAAATTGCCACACGAATTTGTTAAAATTCTGCGGAAATATCTTTGCAGGTATACGAATAATTAAACTGGGGCTTTAATTCTTTTAATCTAACTTTAAAAATTTCCAGGTAAATCTCTGGAAAACCTGCAATTGTTATCAGATATAAATCAAGATGGGGACAAGCCTTTATGGGATATGTTCACAGATAAAAGTTTACGTGATTTGAGCGAAGCTTTCCTCAATCACGTCGTAAAATTGCTAAACGTTTTCGCTCACGTTATCGACGAAGCAACACCGGTTATTATCCAACCGAAACCGGTATTACCAAATTTACCACCGGCCAGTACGCTATCACCGCTAAAAAGGCGAAAGAGCGACTTGGATAAGAGCAAATTGCTGATCCCGGGACGTATGGAAAAAGAAGATAGAAATGAAAAGAAAACCGATTTGGCCAAAAACATGGGCTATTTCGCCAACCATCCACATTACATGAAGATCTACGAAATAATAAAAATTGCATACGGGAATTACAAAGTATGAAAAATAGTTCTCTGAAGTTCGATTATGTTGTTTAATTACGTCTTTTTTTAGGTTACGTTGGATGCGTCTGCTTCCGAAAACTTTTTAACACTTCTAAGGACAGCTGTGTTGTCGCTCTGTCAAATTTTGGAGGTGGCAACGTTGCCCGAAAGCGGTCGTATTGCCGAAGAAGTTTTGAACTATTTACGAGCTACTTTTTTGTTGGATTCTACATCTACGGTTGACTGCGTGCATCAATTGTTGAAGAGTCTTTTCAGTACTAACCTCACCCTTAACATGGATAGTATGAACTTGAAAAATAAAAATGATCTGGTAAGTTTTTAATTTATTTTATTGACCTCGACGAGCTAAAGAATACACTCCCTGGTGGTAAAAATTATGAATTAACATCCAAATTAACTAACTCTGAAGGCCATTTTGTTTTGGACGCCAAAAAACGGCGGTTTTTGTGCAAATTTTTTTTACCTCTTAGACTGAAGGTAACCATCGAAGAAATGTCACGTGACGTTTAGAAATTCTGTTAAACTGAATGATAAAATTTACATTTTACCTTATAAAAGCCTCTTGCCCACATATCTTACAATAAGATCCCTCTAAATACCCTCCAGAAGTAAATTTGAGCAAATCACAGACGAAATTCCCATCTGTCAAAAATGGGTTCTTTTCGCACGTTCCTGCTGGGCCGAAAATGGTTTGTGGAGGGTGAATTATACGACGGGTCGCAAGTTTAGACCTTCCTCTGTCTCATGTGATCGAAAACGGGGCCCCAAAGGGCCGATTCGCCGAGACTCCATCAAAAGTTTTACAGTCGTATTCCGCGACAATTTGTTCAGATACGACAAAAAAGTACATTTTTCGATTGACGATAGCGCGGAGAAAATTGGTCGCAGACGAAAAATTTTACCACCGATCGATAGATTGAACATTCCTCTGTCTCATTCGACCGAAAACGGGGCCCCAGAGCGCGTACTTGCGGAGTGTCGATCCAAAAACTGGAGCCCTGCACCGCGACAATCATCACCATATATACTAATCGTCAAACGTATTTGTGACCTCGGATGCGAAACAGAATCTGTCGTGCGAAAATAACGTGCAAGATAACGTCACGATAGGTCCTTTTTCGCATCCGAGGTCACATTTAGTAAAAACTTGGCTGTCAACGCATATCTTACGATAAGATCCCTCTAAATACCCTCCAGAAGTAAATTTGAGCAAATCACAGACGAAATTTTCATCTGTCAAAAATGGGTTCTTTTCGCACGTTCCTGCTGGGCCGAAAATCGCTTGTGGAGGGTGAATTATACGACGGGTCGCAAGTTTAGACCTTCCTCTGTCTCATGCGATCGAAAACGGGGCCCCAAAGGGCCGATTCGCCGAGACTCCATCAAAAGTTTTACAGTCGTATTCCGCGACAATTTGTTCAGATACGACAAAAAAGTACATTTTTCGATTGACGATAGCGCGGAGAAAATTGGTCGCAGACGGAAAATTTTACCACCGATCGATAGATTGAACATTCCTCTGTCTCATTCGACCGAAAACGGGGCCCCAGAGCGCGTACTTGCGGAGTGTCGATCCAAAAACTGGAGCCCTGCACCGCGACAATCATCATATATACTAATCGTCAAACGTATTTGTGACCTCGGATGCGAAACGGAATCTATCGTGCGAAAATAGCGTGCAAGATAACGTCACGATAGGTCCTTTTTCGCATCCGAGGTCACATTTAGTAAAAACTTGGCTGTCAACGCATATCTTACGATAAGATCCCTCTAAATACCCTCCAGAAGTAAATTTGAGCAAATCACAGACGAAATTTCCATCTGTCAAAAATGGGTTCTTTTCGCACGTTCCTGCTGGGCCGAAAATGGCTTGTGGAGGGTGAATTATACGACGGGTCGCAAGTTTAGACCTTCCTCTGTCTCATGCGATCGAAAACGGGGCCCCAAAGGGCCGATTCGCCGAGACTCCATCAAAAGTTTTACAGTCGTATTCCGCGACAATTTGTTCAGATACGACAAAAAAGTACATTTTTCGATTGACGATAGCGCGGAGAAAATTGGTCGCAGACGGAAGATTTTACCACCGATCGATAGATTGAACATTCCTCTGTCTCATTCGACCGAAAACGGGGCCCCAGAGAGCGTACTTGCGGAGTGTCGATCCAAAAACTGGAGCCCTACATCGCGACAATTATCATATATACTAATCGTCAAACGTATTTGTGACCTCGGATGCGAAACCGAATCGGTCCCTTTTCGCATCCGAGGTCACATTTAGTAAAAACTTGGCTGTCAACGCATATACTAAGCGTCAAAAATAGTTACTTCAGGCTGTCTGTTCAGCTGACATTTTTATTCAAATATGTAGTTTTTAATGCATAACCTATACTTTGAAAACTAGGCTGTCAACGCATATACTAAGCGTAAAAAAATAGTTACACAAAACTAGGCAATGCGCAGTAGAATGTATGCTCTTTTTTGACTGGTACTGGATTGTATTAATTTGGAGGGACTGTGTTTTAACTCCTAACTCACACTGATTTATTTTTTTCAAGGAAAATTCTAACGAATCTGGATTTTATTTCAACATGTTCCAACAACCATACGCAGAGTTTTCTTCTTACATTCAAAGTTTGAATGAGACGGGTAAGGTTGATTGCGACAGTGACAGTATTGTCATGGGTTATCTACACCACAGAGAAATCAAAAAGGCCATTTCGAAGTGTTCTGATAAAAATCTTGCGAATTATATCAGAATTTTCGAACCCATGGTAATAAAATCATTGAAGGTACGTACATGACCTGAAATGATACTTCTTACGTTCGGTTCACGTACGATAACCTTTTTTCAGCAATACACCATCACCAGCAACGTAAAACTGCAATGCAAAGTACTCCAATTGTTAAGTCAGCTTGTCCAGCTTCGAGTGAATTATTGCTTGCTGGACTCAGAACAGATCTTCATCGGTTTTGTCTTGAAACAATTCGAGTACATCGAAGAGGGCCAAATACCCCACCCGGAAGAATTAATCCCGAAAATCTTCCAATTCCTCGTGCACCTCTCCTACGGAAAGCACCATTCCAAGAGCGTCATCGGCGTACCAAAGATCATACAACTCTGCGACGGTCTAATGGCCAGCGGCCAAAACCCGCTTTGTTACTGCATACCAGCCTTAGAACCGATCGTCGAAGATATTTTTTTGGTTAGAAACAAAGCAAACACCGCGGATTTCAAGGAATTGGAGACGACACGAGAGGTTTTACTATCGATGTTGTTGCGACTGATAGAACACAAACAGGTTATAGATTTGTTGGTTATGATCTTGAACGAGAGCAAGTACTGCGACAACGGCGACAAATGGCAGAAATGGTCGAAGCAGGTGTTCGACGTCTTTCTAACGACCGTTCGACATAATAAAGTGAGGTTGGACGATTCCGGTGCCATGGAGTCGATCCAACGACTGCTTTTTGTTTTAAATCCGAGCGTTTACTATCCCATTAACGAGATTTTGGTTGTGTTGTTTCAAAGGATTCCGTCGTATGTAAGTTTTTACGAAAAGTGATATATATATATATATATATATATATATATATATCATACCTTGTGCAATTTAAGACGATAGTGAAATGTCAGATGTTTGTTTGCTTGTTACTTAATCTCTTTATTCTACAAAGTTTGCTTTCAAAGACTGAAAAATTCTCTTGACTAAACCACAACAAACAGAATGCTGTAATTTTCAGGAATAATTCTACAATCTATCTGTGAAACAAAACTGTATAGAAATAATTTTTATTCCACAAACTTTGCTTTCAGTGGCACATAATGCAAAGACGTGATATTTCAACTCTGTCTCTTGAATCACTACTTTGTATCTTAAATCACAACTTTGAAAAATTCTCCTGACTAAACCACAACAGACAGAATGCTGTAATTTTCAGGAATAATTCTACAATCTATCTGTGAAACAAAACTGTATAGAAATAATTTTTATACCGAAAACTTTGCTTTCAGTGGCACATAATGCAAAGACGTGATATTTCAACTCTGTCTCTTGAATCACTACTTTGTATCTTAAATCACAACTTTGAAAAATTCTCCTGACTAAACCACAACAAACAGAATGCTGTAATTTTCAGGAATAATTCTACAATCTATCTGTGAAACAGAACTGTATAGAAATAATTTTTATTCCACAAACTTTGCTTTCAGTGGCACATAATGCAAAGACGTGATATTTCAACTCTGTCTCTTGAATCACTACTTTGTATCTTAAATCACAACTTTGAAAAATTCTCCTGACTAAACCATAACAGACAGAATGCTGTAATTTTCAGGAATAATTCTACAATCTATCTGTGAAACAAAACTGTATAGAAATAATTTTTATTCCACAAACTTTGCTTTCAGTGGCACATAATGCAAAGACGTGATATTTCAACTCTGTCTCTTGAATCACTACTTTGTATCTTAAATCACAACTTTGAAAAATTCTCCTGACTAAACCATAACAGACAGAATGCTGTAATTTTCAGGAATAATTCTACAATCTATCTGTGAAACAAAACTGTATAGAAATAATTTTTATTCCACAAACTTTGCTTTCAGTGGCACATAATGCAAAGACGTGATATTTCAACTCTGTCTCTTGAATCACTACTTTGTATCTTAAATCACAACTTTGAAAAATTCTCCTGACTAAACCATAACAGACAGAATGCTGTAATTTTCAGGAATAATTCTACAATCTATCTGTGAAACAAAACTGTATAGAAATAATTTTTATTCCACAAACTTTGCTTTCAGTGGCACATAATGCAAAGACGTGATATTTCAACTCTGTCTCTTGAATCACTACTTTGTATCTTAAATCACAACTTTGAAAAATTCTCCTGACTAAACCATAACAGACAGAATGCTGTAATTTTCAGGAATAATTCTACAATCTATCTGTGAAACAAAACTGTATAGAAATAATTTTTATTCCACAAACTTTGCTTTCAGTGGCACATAATGCAAAGACGTGATATTTCAACTCTGTCTCTTGAATCACTACTTTGTATCTTAAATCACAACTTTGAAAAATTCTCCTGACTAAACCATAACAGACAGAATGCTGTAATTTTCAGGAATAATTCTACAATCTATCTGTGAAACAAAACTGTATAGAAATAATTTTTATTCCACAAACTTTGCTTTCAGTGGCACATAATGCAAAGACGTGATATTTCAACTCTGTCTCTTAAATCACAACTTTGTATCTTAAATCACAACTTTGAAAAATTCTCCTGACTAAACCACAACAGACAGAATACTGTAATTTTCAGGAATAATTCTACAATCTATCTGCGAAACAAAACTGTATAGAAATAATTTTTCTACCGAAAACTTTGCTTTCAGTGGCACATAATGCAAAGACGTGATATTTCAACTCTGTCTCTTGAATCACGACTTTGTATCTTAAATCACAACTTTGAAAAATTCTCCTGATTAAGCCACAACAAACAGAATGCTGTAATTTTCAGGAATAATTCTACAATCTATCTGTGAAATAAAACTGTATAGAAATAATTTTTATTCCACAAACTTTGCTTTCAGTGGCACATAATGCAAAGACGTGATATTTCAACTCTGTCTCTTGAATCACTACTTTGTATCTTAAATCACAACTTTGAAAAATTCCCTCTACTAAACCACAACAGACAGAATGCTGTAATTTTCAGGAATAATTCTACAATCTATCTGTGAAACAAAACTGTATAGAAATAATTTTTATTCCACAAACTTTGCTTTCAGTGGCACATAATGCAAAGACGTGATATTTCAACTCTGTCTCTTGAATCACTACTTTGTATCTTAAATCACAACTTTGAAAAATTCTCCTGATTAAGCCACAACAAACAGAATGCTGTAATTTTCAGGAATAATTCTACAATCTATCTGTGAAATAAGACTGTATAGAAATAATTTTTATTCCACAAACTTTGCTTTCAGTGGCACATAATGCAAAGACGTGATATTTCAACTCTGTCTCTTGAATCACTACTTTGTATCTTAAATCACAACTTTGAAAAATTCTCCTGACTAAACCACAACAGACAGAATGCTGTAATTTTCAGGAATAATTCTACAATCTATCTGTGAAACAAAACTGTATAGAAATAATTTTTATACCGAAAACTTTGCTTTCAGTGGCACATAATGCAAAGACGTGATATTTCAACTCTGTCTCTTGAATCACTACTTTGTATCTTAAATCACAACTTTGAAAAATTCTCCTGACTAAACCACAACAAACAGAATACTGTAATTTTCAGGAATAATTCTACAATCTATCTGTGAAGCAAAACTGTATAGAAATAATTTTTATTCCACAAATTTTGCTTTCAGTGGCACATAATGCAAAGACGTGATATTTCAACTCTGTCTCTTGAATCACTACTTTGTATCTTAAATCACAACTTTGAAAAATTCTCCTGACTAAAGCACAACAGACAGAATGCTGTAATTTTCAGGAATAATTCTACAATCTATCTGTGAAACAAAACTGTATAGAAATAATTTTTATTCCACAAACTTTGCTTTCAGTGGCACATAATGCAAAGACGTGATATTTCAACTCTGTCTCTTGAATCACTACTTTGTATCTTAAATCACAACTTTGAAAAATTCTCCTGACTAAACCACAACAAACAGAATACTGTAATTTTCAGGAATAATTCTACAATCTATCTGTGAAGCAAAACTGTATAGAAATAATTTTTATTCCACAAATTTTGCTTTCAGTGGCACATAATGCAAAGACGTGATATTTCAACTCTGTCTCTTGAATCACTACTTTGTATCTTAAATCACAACTTTGAAAAATTCTCCTGACTAAAGCACAACAGACAGAATGCTGTAATTTTCAGGAATAATTCTACAATCTATCTGTGAAACAAAACTGTATAGAAATAATTTTTATTCCACAAACTTTGCTTTCAGTGGCACATAATGCAAAGACGTGATATTTCAACTCTGTCTCTTGAATCACTACTTTGTATCTTAAATCACAACTTTGAAAAATTCTCCTGACTAAACCACAACAAACAGAATACTGTAATTTTCAGGAATAATTCTACAATCTATCTGTGAAGCAAAACTGTATAGAAATAATTTTTATTCCACAAATTTTGCTTTCAGTGGCACATAATGCAAAGACGTGATATTTCAACTCTGTCTCTTGAATCACTACTTTGTATCTTAAATCACAACTTTGAAAAATTCTCCTGACTAAAGCACAACAGACAGAATGCTGTAATTTTCAGGAATAATTCTACAATCTATCTGTGAAACAAAACTGTATAGAAATAATTTTTATTCCACAAACTTTGCTTTCAGTGGCACATAATGCAAAGACGTGATATTTCAACTCTGTCTCTTGAATCACTACTTTGTATCTTAAATCACAACTTTGAAAAATTCTCCTGACTAAACCACAACAAACAGAATACTGTAATTTTCAGGAATAATTCTACAATCTATCTGTGAAGCAAAACTGTATAGAAATAATTTTTATTCCACAAATTTTGCTTTCAGTGGCACATAATGCAAAGACGTGATATTTCAACTCTGTCTCTTGAATCACTACTTTGTATCTTAAATCACAACTTTGAAAAATTCTCCTGACTAAAGCACAACAGACAGAATGCTGTAATTTTCAGGAATAATTCTACAATCTATCTGTGAAACAAAACTGTATAGAAATAATTTTTATTCCACAAACTTTGCTTTCAGTGGCACATAATGCAAAGACGTGATATTTCAACTCTGTCTCTTGAATCACTACTTTGTATCTTAAATCACAACTTTGAAAAATTCTCCTGACTAAACCACAACAAACAGAATACTGTAATTTTCAGGAATAATTCTACAATCTATCTGTGAAGCAAAACTGTATAGAAATAATTTTTATTCCACAAATTTTGCTTTCAGTGGCACATAATGCAAAGACGTGATATTTCAACTCTGTCTCTTGAATCACTACTTTGTATCTTAAATCACAACTTTGAAAAATTCTCCTGACTAAAGCACAACAGACAGAATGCTGTAATTTTCAGGAATAATTCTACAATCTATCTGTGAAACAAAACTGTATAGAAATAATTTTTATTCCACAAACTTTGCTTTCAGTGGCACATAATGCAAAGACGTGATATTTCAACTCTGTCTCTTGAATCACTACTTTGTATCTTAAATCACAACTTTGAAAAATTCTCCTGACTAAACCACAACAAACAGAATACTGTAATTTTCAGGAATAATTCTACAATCTATCTGTGAAGCAAAACTGTATAGAAATAATTTTTATTCCACAAATTTTGCTTTCAGTGGCACATAATGCAAAGACGTGATATTTCAACTCTGTCTCTTGAATCACTACTTTGTATCTTAAATCACAACTTTGAAAAATTCCCTCTACTAAACCACAACAGACAGAATGCTGTAATTTTCAGGAATAATTCTACAATCTATCTGTGAAACAAAACTGTATAGAAATAATTTTTATTCCACAAACTTTGCTTTCAGTGGCACATAATGCAAAGACGTGATATTTCAACTCTGTCTCTTGAATCACTACTTTGTATCTTAAATCACAACTTTGAAAAATTCTCCTGATTAAGCCACAACAAACAGAATGCTGTAATTTTCAGGAATAATTCTACAATCTATCTGTGAAATAAGACTGTATAGAAATAATTTTTATTCCACAAACTTTGCTTTCAGTGGCACATAATGCAAAGACGTGATATTTCAACTCTGTCTCTTGAATCACTACTTTGTATCTTAAATCACAACTTTGAAAAATTCTCCTGACTAAACCACAACAGACAGAATGCTGTAATTTTCAGGAATAATTCTACAATCTATCTGTGAAACAAAACTGTATAGAAATAATTTTTATACCGAAAACTTTGCTTTCAGTGGCACATAATGCAAAGACGTGATATTTCAACTCTGTCTCTTGAATCACTACTTTGTATCTTAAATCACAACTTTGAAAAATTCTCCTGACTAAACCACAACAAACAGAATACTGTAATTTTCAGGAATAATTCTACAATCTATCTGTGAAGCAAAACTGTATAGAAATAATTTTTATTCCACAAATTTTGCTTTCAGTGGCACATAATGCAAAGACGTGATATTTCAACTCTGTCTCTTGAATCACTACTTTGTATCTTAAATCACAACTTTGAAAAATTCTCCTGACTAAAGCACAACAGACAGAATGCTGTAATTTTCAGGAATAATTCTACAATCTATCTGTGAAACAGAACTGTATAGAAATAATTTTTATACCGAAAACTTTGCTTTCAGTGGCACATAATGCAAAGACGTGATATTTCAACTCTGTCTCTTGAATCACTACTTTGTATCTTAAATCACAACTTTGAAAAATTCTCCTGACTAAACCACAACAAACAGAATACTGTAATTTTCAGGAATAATTCTACAATCTATCTGTGAAGCAAAACTGTATAGAAATAATTTTTATTCCACAAATTTTGCTTTCAGTGGCACATAATGCAAAGACGTGATATTTCAACTCTGTCTCTTGAATCACTACTTTGTATCTTAAATCACAACTTTGAAAAATTCTCCTGACTAAACCACAACAAACAGAATACTGTAATTTTCAGGAATAATTCTACAATCTATCTGTGAAGCAAAACTGTATAGAAATAATTTTTATTCCACAAATTTTGCTTTCAGTGGCACATAATGCAAAGACGTGATATTTCAACTCTGTCTCTTGAATCACTACTTTGTATCTTAAATCACAACTTTGAAAAATTCTCCTGACTAAACCACAACAGACAGAATGCTGTAATTTTCAGGAATAATTCTACAATCTAAAAGTGATATATATATATATATATATATATATATATATATATATATATATATATATATATATATATATATATATATATATATATATAATCACTTCTTTTTTCTCCTATTTCAGGATGACTCGATAACTATTACGAATCGTTATCTGGGTAAGGTGATTGTGATATTGTTGATTCTGACGCAGTGTAAGGAAGATAGGCTTTTGTCTAAGATATTGGAGAGTTTAAAAGATTTTTCTCCGGGGTGTATCTTCGAGAATATTGTCACGACCCCCGATCCCTTGAATGTCTTGAATAATTTAAATTATTTCGAGGGTATCCCGCCCGAAGTGATTTTTGTACGGCTTCTGTTTCGCATTTTTGAGATTAGCACAATGAAGTATTTGGAGTCGCCCCATGAGACGTTTTTAGCAGAGCAGCTGTTACGGTTTTCGATGATTTGTGTCTACTTTTTTCAATCAGGTAATGCTTTATTTCTTTGACAATATGTTACGTCATTCGTTTAATTAGTGTTTCATCCTCTATTATAGGTTTAGAGTTTATAAATTCAACAATGTAGTTGGAAAGTAGGAGGGGGGGCACAGCAGATATTTTTAACTTGACATCAGAATAACCTAACCTTAAATTTAGAGTAACCTAACCTGAAATTAGTAATTGTCATCACTGTATTTTTAGGAACCCACTGCAAGATAACGAACACAGCGATAAAATTAACAAGTTTGGAGACTAAAGAAAATGATTTATTATCAAAGACGAACGATAACTTTGCAAAATTGGCTAATAATCATCCGATTCTAACCTCACAATGGTGTTTTTTATTGACGATATTGAATTATGATGATGAAACGTTCTGGGAAAGAATAATAAATGCTAAACCTGATGATATAAAGGACGGAAAAGAGCCCCTACATCTGAACGTATCAAAAATGGGGTCTTCCATAGCTTATTGTGAATATTTGGTAAAGTTAATATAATATTATAATTAGAATATTTACTGGGTGTACCAGTAAAATTAACTCAGCAATTTTTCAGACCGATAACCCAAAAACCGTAGAACAACTGAAGCAGTTCATAGCGAACAATGTTGATCTCATTGTCAACCTATGCGATGAAATACCCGTCAATGAATTAATTTCAACGGTGCATAGGGATGCAGAGGTTAGCTTGTTATTTGCGGACACCATCGCAGAAAAATTACCGAGAATAGTGGCGGTAAGTAATTATTTAAAACTAAATTTTTAGTATATTTAGACTAGCTCTGTGTATAAGTCAAAATTTTCGATTTTAGTTATTGGGCATTCTAGCAATATGTGGTTAAGGCTTCCCACCTGTCCACATTCGCAATATGGACATTTTAGGATACATTTTAGGTTATCCGCTGTCTGTTACTGTTGTTACGAATGTCCGGCAGGGGGCGTTTCGGGTTTAACGTTACTGTGGTAATAGCAGCAAAACACGGGTCGACAAAAATCGATTTTTTGGATCGAAAATTGTTTTTAAGGCCGTTTTTTTGCTCAAAACTCTTTGCGAAGGGGATTTAGAGGGATCTTATCGTAAGACATGAGAGCGAGCGGCTTTTATAAGGTCGGCAGGAACGGATAAAAAATGTAAATTTTTGACGTTCATCGATCCGCTTGTCGGAATTTCTAGACGTCACGTGACATTTTCTCGAGGTTCGCCTTCACCCGAAGAGGTGCAAAAACGTGATTTTTTTTTCAAAATTGACGCATTTAATTTACAAAATATCGCGCAGTCCACGCGGAAGTGTGTCCTTTTTTCAATTCGAGCGTCAAAAGTAATATCGAAAACCCCAATTTTGCAGCTAGTCGATCGCAAATGTCGGCCAAAATGGGCGATTCCGCTGAACGCGCCCTACACTTGAAAGTTCGCAATTAGTATAGGTAGATTGGAGACTTCCGCGGTCCGAATCACTAAGTTCTAGATTTCCGGGAGAAAACCGCGTCAAATTAGTAATTTTTTAGTTTTTTATTTAAAAATAAAACTTTAGTTTAACCTCAAACTCACTATGCTCTATTTCGATACTAGCCTTCGTTTTTTTTTTATTCCAGCCTTCGTTTTTGCTTAAAATCCTCAAATGCGTCGAGAATGTACATCCTTTGCAGACCGGAAGGCTCTTAGAATTGTTGGTTGTGCGTTTTTTTAACTGTCCGCAATTGTCGTTGCAACGCATGGCGGCAAACTTGGCTAGCCGTAAAGTTGAGTATCTGTTGACGTTGACAGCGGATGAGGTTGTGAGCCAAATGAGTAGGGAGAAGTTGGTCAAGATTATGGATGTTTTCAAAGATAAGAAACTAGCCAAAAAGTAAGTTTGTTTTTTTTTGCCAACAAAAGTCCAAAAGCATTACGAAGAAAAGTAATGATGCGGTGTTGTTTTAAATCCATTTTTATTATTATATAACAAAAATAACTAGCTGTAAACTTAAACAATGTAAACTTAACTTAAAAACGAATTATCAAAAAAAAATTGAGTTTGCCCGATAAGTTTGATTGGTGTTTGTCCAATAGCTTCCTTCGGCCTCTTGAGGAATTTTTTAATGACTTAGATCAGTTTGGACACTCGTAGGTGCTAAATTTGCCGAGGAAGTTGATTGGTGTTTGTCCAAAAGGTTGCTTCAGCCTGTTGAGGAAATTTCTTCCAGTGTATAACCCTTTGGACATTTATTGATGCAGTATTTGCTTTAAAAAATTGAGTTTGCCCGATAAGTTTGATTGGTGTTTGTCCAATAGCTTCCTTCGGCCTCTTGAGGAATTTTTTAATGACTTAGATCAGTTTGGACACTCGTAGGTGCTAAATTTGCCGAGGAAGTTGATTGGTGTTTGTCCAAAAGGTTGCTTCAGCCTCTTGAAGAAATTTCTTCCAGTGTATAACCCTTTGGACATTTATTGATGCAGTATTTGCTTTAAAAAATTGAGTTTGCCCGATAAGTTTGATTGGTGTTTGTCCAATAGCTTCCTTCGGCCTCTTGAGGAATTTTTTAATGACTTAGATCAGTTTGGACACTCGTAGGTGCTAAATTTGCCGAGGAAGTTGATTGGTGTTTGTCCAAAACGTTGCTTCAGCCTGTTGAGGAAATTTCTTCTGATGTACAACCCTTTGGACATTCATTGGTGCAATATTTCATTAAGAAAGTTGACTTTGCCTGATAAGTTTGATTGGTGATTGTCCAAAAGCTTCCTTCAGTCTCTTGAGGATGTTTTTTTTAATGACTTAGATGAGTTTGGACACTCGTAAGTGCTAAATTTGCCGAGGAAGTTGATTGGTGTTTGTCCAAAAGGTTGCTTCAGCCTGTTGAGGAAATTTCTTCTGATGTACAACCCTTTGGACATTCATTGGTGCAATATTTCATTAAGAAAGTTGACTTTGCCTGATAAGTTTGATTGGTGATTATCCAAAAGCTTCCTTCAGTCTCTTGAGGATGTTTTTTTAATGACTTAGATGAGTTTGGACACTCGTAAGTGCTAAATTTGTCGAAGAAGTTGATTGGTGTTTGTCCAAAAGGTTGCTTCAGCCTGTTGAGGAAATTTCTTCTGATGTACAACCCTTTGGACATTCATTGGTGCAATATTTCATTAAGAAAGTTGACTTTGCCTGATTAGTTTGATTGGTGTTTGTCCAAAAGCTTCCTTCAGCCTCTTGAGGAATTTTTTAATGGCTGAGATGAGTTTAGACATTCGTAGGTGCTAAATTTGTCCAAGTAGTTGGTGCAGTAGTTGGTGGAGTAGTATTGCTACTCCATAGGTCTATTATCTGTTGCGTTTTATCCGCGGACGCCCTGGGATAGACCCACGGATAGACCCCTGGGAGGGTGAATAATTCGTTAAGTTTATATCGCATCAAGTTATTTTTTGTCATATAATAATAAATTTGGATTTAAAACAGAACTGCGTCATTACTTTTCTTCGTAATGCTTTTGAACTCGTCAGATAGCAGAAATATTAATTCTGCCATATATACTAATCGTGAAATGATGCAACACATAAATTTACAGAAACGAAGGCCTAGTAAGTATACTAAACAAGTTATCGACGCATTTCTACGGCCTGGCGCCTTTAGAACTCGACCAGAGAAAACCTGTGGATCCTGATTCTATAAAAGTCTTAGAGATCGACAAATCTTGGTACCTGAATCAGATAAAGAGTAAGTGCCATGAACAAGCGATTGCCTTCGAAATGGCGGAACTTCTGAGCAAATTAGACTACGCCGATGCGTTTGAGGTTATGTCCAGCAAGGATTTCAACAAGCACATATTCCGGGATATTTTCACCTTTACATCGAAGCGAGACGAAGTGGATTCTCCGTTGCTGAAGGCAACCGTTGACGTTTTGCTAAAAGAAATGGGGACCTTCATTGATATGCTACCTAAAAAACATGAGGTTAGGTTTAGTTATATTTATATTTTAATGTTTTTAATATAGTTGAGTAGAGTTGATTTAAAAATCATTTTCTTTCACACATTTCGAAGTTTGAACTACTGGAAATTGCGAAATATTATGCCCCAATGACAATAAAATTGTAATTGAAGTGATTTTTGTAATTATGTTGGAGGTTAGAATTAATGGAGTAAAATGTTTGAAGAACTGCCGTTTTGGTAGGTATTACTATTAAATGTCATACCTTGAAAGATTTTTAAATAGAAATTTCTTGGGTTCGTTTTAGCGTTAACGATTAGCGTTAGCGATATTCATGACAAAAGAATATTGGCTGTTTTTATGATTTTACACACCTGTTGAAAGCACAAGACCTGTTCTTCATACAAAAATTCGAATTTCGGCTGTCGCAGTATGTAAACAAGGTCAAACATAACCTAACACGCTCGGATACGTTCGAGATTTCAGGAATTTTCTTATTATTTAGCAGCACGAGCTCCCTAACTTTGATAGTTTTCAATAATAATTATCTTTTCAGCGATGAATTACTACAGATATACAAATCTGCCTTATTCAATTCGAATATCAAAACACATTTCATGAATGCGTTCCAATCTCCCAAACAATCTCCGCCCATGATTGGTCTACATTTTTGTGTTTTTATTTTAGGTTTATAAACCGTTTAATCGGCTGGAAACGCAACCAGAAAAAACCTGTGAAAAAACTATGACAAATCTGTTCTCGGACAGCAAATTTTGGGATTTCCTCACCGACATAACCCCTTCCGTTTCGGCCTTCGTGCAATTCCAGAACAATCCTAACCTTAAAATCTCTAACCTCAAAATCCCTGAGGACGTAGTCAAATTCTCCGTGGTTTCCTTAGAATCAATCGTCTATTTGATAGCGCGCGATAACCAAAACGACCTAAACGTCCATTCTGTGAATCAATCCCTCAACTGCGCCGAAATAATCTTGAAACATAACCTCCTAGCTAATGTTCTAACCTCAACGGACACCGTATCTTTACTATGCTCATCCGTCAACGCAATTTATACCTTAGTTTCGTTCTTACTTCTCGACTACAAACCGTTACCGTCGTTTCCGAAGAACGGCCTTGAGGTAGCGGATACGGCAGTTGGAGACGCGTGCTATCAATTGTTCGTGTTGATTGCTTGGATCGAATCATGCGTCGACACGAGTATTCCGACTGCACTTTACAAACCGATAAAGAGTATCGTCGTTTCGTTGGGGAGGTTATGTCCGGTGAACTCTTACGTTTTGACTCCGCCCTCCGCTTGGAAGAACGGATGGAAGGTCGAGTTTGGTGGGGCGTTCAAAACGCAAGTTCCCGCGCTTCCCGTTGATTATATGCAAGAGATCGAGACCTTGGAAGAGTTTATTTATAGGTTAGTATTTTACAAATGATATAAAGTCTTTTGAACAATTTTCTGTTTGGTCGAAGTAAGGTTATGTTCCAGTCATCATATATACTAAGCGTCAAAAATAGTTACGGAAAACTAGACTGTCAATCAATCATATATACTAAGCGTCAAAAATAGTTACGGAAAACTAGACTGTCAATCAATCATATATACTAAGCGTCAAAAATAGTTACGGAAAACTAGACTGTCAATCAATCATATATACTAAGCGTCAAAAATAGTTACGGAAAACTAGACTGTCAATCAATCATATATACTAAGCGTCAAAAATAGTTACGGAAAACTAGACTGTCAATCAATCATATATACTAAGCGTCAAAAATAGTTACGGAAAACTAGACTGTCAATCAATCATATATACTAAGCGTCAAAAATAGTTACGGAAAACTAGACTGTCAATCAATCATATATACTAAGCGTCAAAAATAGTTACGGAAAACTAGACTGTCAATCAATCATATATACTAAGCGTCAAAAATAGTTACGGAAAACTAGACTGTCAATCAATCATATATACTAAGCGTCAAAAATAGTTACGGAAAACTAGACTGTCAATCAATCATATATACTAAGCGTCAAAAATAGTTACGGAAAACTAGACTGTCAATCAATCATATATACTAAGCGTCAAAAATAGTTACGGAAAACTAGACTGTCAATCAATCATATATACTAAGCGTCAAAAATAGTTACGGAAAACTAGACTGTCAATCAATCATATATACTAAGCGTCAAAAATAGTTACGGAAAACTAGACTGTCAATCAATCATATATACTAAGCGTCAAAAATAGTTACGGAAAACTAGACTGTCAATCAATCATATATACTAAGCGTCAAAAATAGTTACGGAAAACTAGACTGTCAATCAATCATATATACTAAGCGTCAAAAATAGTTACGGAAAACTAGACTGTCAATCAATCATATATACTAAGCGTCAAAAATAGTTACGGAAAACTAGACTGTCAATCAATCATATATACTAAGCGTCAAAAATAGTTACGGAAAACTAGACTGTCAATCAATCATATATACTAAGCGTCAAAAATAGTTACGGAAAACTAGACTGTCAATCAATCATATATACTAAGCGTCAAAAATAGTTACGGAAAACTAGACTGTCAATCAATCATATATACTAAGCGTCAAAAATAGTTACGGAAAACTAGACTGTCAATCAATCATATATACTAAGCGTCAAAAATAGTTACGGAAAACTAGACTGTCAATCAATCATATATACTAAGCGTCAAAAATAGTTACGGAAAACTAGACTGTCAATCAATCATATATACTAAGCGTCAAAAATAGTTACGGAAAACTAGACTGTCAATCAATCATATATACTAAGCGTCAAAAATAGTTACGGAAAACTAGACTGTCAATCAATCATATATACTAAGCGTCAAAAATAGTTACGGAAAACTAGACTGTCAATCAATCATATATACTAAGCGTCAAAAATAGTTACGGAAAACTAGACTGTCAATCAATCATATATACTAAGCGTAAAAAATGATTACACAAAACTGGGTTTTGTAGGGTGACTTTGTTGGGTTGGAGGAACAGACAGCAATTCGAAGAAACGTGGATGTCGTTACTAAGCGTTCTAAGTTTCAACCCGAACGTCGATAAGGTGCCCGAAGAGGCGAACGCGTTAGCGCACGCGACCGGCCTTGCGGTCAGTGCGATAACATCACTTTTAGTTTTAACGTTGTACGAGCCAAACCCGGGGAATCGGAATAATTCGAAGTTGTTGCACATTTCCAGGGATTCTGTGATAGATGATAACTCAACCAGGTATTTACAACAACTTTTGTTTTTGTATTCAACACCATATACCATTTGTCTTGCAGTATTAAGAAACTAAAGATAATTCAAAGCAATTTCTTCGAAAAATTCAAGCAGACCTCTGATAATTTAGATCATAAAGAAATCGTAGCGAATGTCTTCGAAAAACCTAACGTCGAAAAGCAACGGACGACATTCTCCGTCGGTCAAATATCCGTGGCTTATCTTCTTGTCTCGGCTAAGATCGCTGAAGCTGTCGACGAAAACGACCATACTGTACAGCTGAACAAAGCACGTCAAAAAATTCTGTTGGATTCCGGTTTAGATTTGAATTCTTGCGTGCAATTCTTACTCGACTTGTACTCGCAGTGGCTCAACGACGAGGTAAGAGCGTGAATCTGGGTTATGTTAGGTTTTCTGTAATGTTGAACATTGTAGAGTCCGCCGACGTTACGGGTTCTAAACGAGATAATCAAGTCCGTACTAATCATTTCCGACCTTTTCCTAGAGAAGTCACAGTTCGAGTGGATGCTGCGCTCATCGTTGGAGCTGTCGAGAGCGCACGCCGCCGAAGACGAGATTTTACATCAGTATTTGATCGTGAATCTGTGCAAGGCAGCAGCTGTTTTAAATCCTGTAAGTTTATTTGGTGCAAATGTGTACAGTTTTTATTCAAATATGTCCAGTTTTTAATGCATAACCTATACTTTGATGTTACACGTACTAATCATCAGAAATAGCTACGGAAAACTAGGCTGTCAGCGCATATACTAAGCGTCAAAAATAGTTACTGAAAACTAGGCTGTCAGCGCATATACTAAGTGTCAAAAATAGTTACTGAAAACTAGGCTGTCAGCGCATATACTAAGTGTCAAAAATAGTTACTGAAAACTAGGCTGTCAGCGCATATACTAAGTGTCAAAAATAGTTACTGAAAACTAGGCTGTCAGCGCATATACTAAGTGTCAAAAATAGTTACTGAAAACTAGGCTGTCAGCGCATATACTAAGTGTCAAAAATAGTTACTGAAAACTAGGCTGTCAGCGCATATACTAAGTGTCAAAAATAGTTACTGAAAACTAGGCTGTCAGCGCATATACTAAGTGTCAAAAATAGTTACTGAAAACTAGGCTGTCAGCGCATATACTAAGTGTCAAAAATAGTTACTGAAAACTAGGCTGTCAGTGCATATACTAAGTGTCAAAAATAGTTACTGAAAACTAGGCTGTCAGCGCATATACTAAGTGTCAAAAATAGTTACTGAAAACTAGGCTGTCAGTGCATATACTAAGTGTCAAAAATAGTTACTGAAAACTAGGCTGTCAGCGCATATACTAAGTGTCAAAAATAGTTACTGAAAACTAGGCTGTCAGTGCATATACTAAGTGTCAAAAATAGTTACTGAAAACTAGGCTGTCAGCGCATATACTAAGTGTCAAAAATAGTTACTGAAAACTAGGCTGTCAGCGCATATACTAAGTGTCAAAAATAGTTACTGAAAACTAGGCTGTCAGTGCATATACTAAGTGTCAAAAATAGTTACTGAAAACTAGGCTGTCAGCGCATATACTAAGTGTCAAAAATAGTTACTGAAAACTAGGCTGTCAGTGCATATACTAAGTGTCAAAAATAGTTACTGAAAACTAGGCTGTCAGCGCATATACTAAGTGTCAAAAATAGTTACTGAAAACTAGGCTGTCAGCGCATATACTAAGTGTCAAAAATAGTTACTGAAAACTAGGCTGTCAGCGCATATACTAAGTGTCAAAAATAGTTACTGAAAACTAGGCTGTCAGTGCATATACTAAGTGTCAAAAATAGTTACTGAAAACTAGGCTGTCAGTGCATATACTAAGTGTCAAAAATAGTTACTGAAAACTAGGCTGTCAGTGCATATACTAAGTGTCAAAAATAGTTACTGAAAACTAGGCTGTCAGTGCATATACTAAGTGTCAAAAATAGTTACTGAAAACTAGGCTGTCAGTGCATATACTAAGTGTCAAAAATAGTTACTGAAAACTAGGCTGTCAGTGCATATACTAAGTGTCAAAAATAGTTACTGAAAACTAGGCTGTCAGTGCATATACTAAGTGTCAAAAATAGTTACTGAAAACTAGGCTGTCAGTGCATATACTAAGTGTCAAAAATAGTTACTGAAAACTAGGCTGTCAGCGCATATACTAAGTGTCAAAAATAGTTACTGAAAACTAGGCTGTCAGTGCATATACTAAGTGTCAAAAATAGTTACTGAAAACTAGGCTGTCAGTGCATATACTAAGTGTCAAAAATAGTTACTGAAAACTAGGCTGTCAGTGCATATACTAAGTGTCAAAAATAGTTACTGAAAACTAGGCTGTCAGCGCATATACTAAGTGTCAAAAATAGTTACTGAAAACTAGGCTGTCAGCGCATATACTAAGTGTCAAAAATAGTTACTGAAAACTAGGCTGTCAGCGCATATACTAAGTGTCAAAAATAGTTACTGAAAACTAGGCTGTCAGCGCATATACTAAGTGTCAAAAATAGTTACTGAAAACTAGGCTGTCAGCGCATATACTAAGTGTCAAAAATAGTTACTGAAAACTAGGCTGTCAGCGCATATACTAAGTGTCAAAAATAGTTACTGAAAACTAGGCTGTCAGCGCATATACTAAGTGTCAAAAATAGTTACTGAAAACTAGGCTGTCAGCGCATATACTAAGTGTCAAAAATAGTTACTTTAGGCTGTCTGTTCAGCTGACATTTTTACTCAAATATGTACAGTTTTTAATGTTTTTAATCACCAAAATTGTTACTTTAGGCTGTGTTTTCAAGACATCAAAAGATTGATTATTTCCAGGACCTTGAAAAGTATGAAATCGTAAAGAAAAACCTAACTGTGAGCCTGAAAAGTTCATTTTTATCGATGAGAATTGGTAGTTTGCAAGGTTTGCTGTACATCTTGGAAGGCTCCGTCCTGTCAAATACCGTCATAGGTGATCTGTCGGAAGAGTTGCAGTTGTTTTTGCCGATGGTGATTGAGTACGTCAGGTGCAATATAAACACGACGAATAAGTAAGTTCGAAAATTGAATAGAATCGTGTATTTCTAATGTTAAATAAACATTTTTCTTCAGCGTTCTGTTGAGATCTCAAGACCACTGCTTGTTACTGTGGTCGATCGCCTTCTTTATAATTGAGAATGTGCCGCACAACTATCTACCTGAGGAATTTGTGATGACAACTATACAGTCGGCCATTACGATGTTAAATTCCCAGAAGCAGACAATTGTGGTGCATAATGCAGTTATGAAAGTAAGTCACCCACTTTTTCTTTACAAGTCTACCCCCTTTGACGAGGTTTCCTCCCGGAAATCTAGAACTATGGAACTAAAATATTGTAGGTTGGTTACTCTTGACAAGTAAACTTTAAGCCAGTTTTGTTGTTTTTGTTAGTTAAATTTTCCGACGTTTCTGTCTTATGTTTTATATGTCAATTTCTAACGCGTATAGGGATTGGAAAGACTTATAATTAAGAAATGTCTCCCGAGGAAACTACACGACCTGACGACCAAGTTAGCCCTGGAAAAACTGAAGGACAACAACCCTGTGCATGCGTTAGCGGCCGCCCAACTTCTCATAACTTGCATGTATATAGGTACGATTATTCTCAATAACTTTTGCTCCTTAATTAATAATTAATAGTAATTAAGAATTAATAGTAAACTTCCTTTTGTAGAGTGCGAAGATCAACTCCAAGATGCAGAGAAATCGAACGGCATCGTCCAAACTTCACCCGACAATCTCGTCCAAACCATCGAAAAGGTCTCCGCCATCTTCGACAAAATCAAAAAAGGCAACCCGTTCGAGGTCGAAATCCTTTGCAGCATTCTACCAAACATCATAAACGATTTCTTCCTACCGTCGGATATTTTGACAAAAGTTGTCGGAGAATTTCTATCACACCAACAGAATCATCCGAAACAATTGAGCAGAGTTGTTTTTCAAGTAGGGTATCGCTCATGAGTTACAATCATGATCAAGATTATTACTCATGAGTAACAATCATGATCAAGATTGTTACTCATGAGTAACGATCAAGATCATTACTCAGAACATCAGACCAAGATCATTACTCATGATCAAGATCATTACTCATGATCAAGATCATTACTCATGATCAAGATCATTAGTCATGATCAAGATCATTACTCATGATCAAGATCATTACTCATGATCAAGATCATTAGTCATGATCAAGATCATTACTCATGATCAAGATCATTAGTCATGATCAAGATCATTACTCAGAACATCAGACCAAGATCATTACTCATGATCAAGATCATTACTCATGATCAAGATCATTAGTCATGATCAAGATCATTACTCATGATCAAGATCATTAGTCATGATCAAGATCATTACTCAGAACATCAGACCAAGATCATTACTCATGATCAAGATCATTACTCATGATCAAGATCATTAGTCATGATCAAGATCATTACTCATGATCAAGATCATTACTCATGATCAAGATCATTACTCATGATCAAGATCATTAGTCATGATCAAGATCATTACTCATGATCAAGATCATTAGTCATGATCAAGATCATTACTCAGAACATCAGACCAAGATCATTACTCATGATCAAGATCATTACTCATGATCAAGATCATTACTCAGAACATCAGACCAAGATCATTACTCATGATCAAGATCATTAGTCATGATCAAGATCATTACTCAGAACATCAGACCAAGATCATTACTCATGATCAAGATCATTACTCATGATCAAGATCATCAGTCATGATCAAGAAGATTACTCATGAACACGATCATTACACATGATCACGATTATTACTCATGATCACGATTATTACTCATGATAAAATTTGTGTCTTTTGTTTTCTAGGTTTTTGAAAGTGGTATCAAAAAAAATCAACTGTCACTGCTACAAGATTGGGTGGTTTTCAGTCTTTCGAATTTTACACAGTCTTTCTCCGTGGGTATGGCAACGTGGTGCCTGACGTGTTTCTTTATAAGTGCGAGTACAAATGATTGGTTGCGATCTTTCTTCCCGTATGTGCAGTCCAGGATTGGACGATACGAGTACGAAGATAAAATGATGTTGTGTATTACCGGTAGCAGTTTCTACAGGAGTTTAACGACGGACAAGCAGAGAAAGACGTTTGTTGATACGTTCAAGAAGGTTAAAGATCAAATTGACATGCCGTTCAATGACCTGTTGGCGTCCCTGTAGCGGTGATTTGTTTTTTGGGAGACTTTCTAACTGTTTTGATATGTATATTTTCGAAGAGATGTTATTTAATGTGTATTATTCCATTGTTGTATGTAACTGAGATGTATATGTAATGAGTAATAAATTTAATTTTTAAACCTGGGTGTTTTATTTGGTGGTGAGTGGCAAAAAAATCTTGTTTAAAATTTTCCTAAAGGTTTTCTGGTTTTATTTGAAATAAAGGTCGGCCTAGAGATAAAAAATATTCTTTTCGAAATTATTTGGAAGAGAAAGACAATATATTTGAATGAAAAAAGTGTTTGCTTGAATAAGAAACATGCGGTTTTATTAAAAATTATTGCTATGCCTACTGGCTGGGAGATGGCGCCGACAGTCTCTAGTCACACGTTGGTTTCGTTTGAGCTTATATAAGCTAAGCTATAGCTTCTATAGAAAGCGAGGAGCGGTATTGTGTTTATTTATTCTCTTTATTTAAGAATAATTCTGTAGTCTTTTTTTTGTACCAACGATATAGTTGGAAAGTAGGGTGTTATTTTAATTAAACGGTTTTAGGTATTAAAATTAATTTCTGTAGGATTTTCACAAACACACCATGAATTTTATTGAAAAATATTTTTGTAAAAGTTACCAATACGTGAAGTGTATGCTTTGCGCTCTGTGTTGGTTGGACTTGAACGAGTTTTTTTTTTTGGTATGCTTCGCGTTCGCAGGTAAAATTTTTTGATGCATTTCAGATGTTGTTGTTAGATATTCGGGTCAGTTAGCGACCAGCGTTGTAAGCGGTGTAATGTGGGTACATATTTAACCAAGCTCGCTCAGCGCAATAAATATGTATTTTCTGATCGGCTGTGATAGAAGTTTGAAGCAAAGAATAAAACGTATGTATGTAATACTATATTATTATTGTCTTACGCATCAAATTATTATCGGGTAGTAAACCGAATTATCATAGTAAGAACCGACAAAAGCTAGATGTATTAGTCTCGTAACCAAGTAACGACAATACCTGTTCACCGCAACCGAGGTAATTTGCATTTTACGGCCATCTTGCCAAACATTTTCTGCGCGCCTGTGCCTTTTTTTTGACAGAATTTCACGGCGTACGCGCGTGTTGCATACAGATATACCAGCAAATATTCGCAACAGGTAATTTGTGATATTTTGAGTGGTGTTTTAAGTGATTTTGACCCAACCTATTACCCCGTGTGTATAAAAATCATGTTCCGTACTCATTTCAGCGCCATTAATCAAATTTTGTTGAGTAACAACTGGTACTGGTAGTGTTTGGAACATAATAAACATTGTGGATGAATATTTGGTTATATTTGCTTATATTATTGTTGCAGATGCACAACGACGGTGATGTGGTGAAGTGTTAGACATTTAGTTGTGCGCGTTTTTAAATCTTGCGTGTGTAGTGTTGAATTAGCAGCCGTGGATGCCCAAGGGAGAAGAAGGACTGACTTGGAGGAGGATTTTACCGGAGTGCCAGCTTCCAGGGACGAAGACATCTAAAGGTAGGTTCAAGGAGATGTCATCCTTCGTTGGAGGGGAAGAAGACATAATAAGGTAGGATTTTTGGACTTCTCTAGGTTCGCGGCGCGTAATCGGTCTTTTTGGCTCTCTACGGAGTTATGTAGAGTCGTCAAAAGCAGTGGCAGTGAAAAGGTAATTTTCTTAGTGAGACGCGAACACGAAGAGATGTTGAGTGACACGAAAGATAATGGAGTGACTTCCTAGTTTCGATCGCGATGTTAGACGGAGGCACAACGTGTTACTCGACCCAACTTCTTGTCACGCTTCCTAACTTCGGTAATTTCTTAGTGAGACGCGTAACACGAAGAGATGTTGAGTGACACGAAAGATAATGGAGTGATTTCCTAGTTTCGATCGCGATGTTAGACGAAGGCACCTGTTACTCGACCTAACTTCTTGTCACGCTTCATAACTTCGGAAATTTTCTCAGAGAGACGCGTGACACGAAGAAGAGTTGAGTAACACGAAAAGGCATCGCGTGACTTCCAAGTTTCGATCGCGATGTTAGACGAAGGCACCTGTTACTCGACCTAACTTCTTGTCACGCTTCCTAACTTCGGAAATTTTCTTAGAGAGACGCGTGACACGAAGAAGAGTTGAGTAACACGAAAAGGCATCGCGTGACTTCCAAGTTTCGATCGCGATGTTAGACGAAGGCACAACGTGTTACTCGACCCAACTTCTTGTCACGCTTCCTAACTGAAACTGCTTTCTTAGTGTGATGATTGACATGGAAAGGTATAGAGTGTTGCTGGGGAGTGGGGATAAATAAAACAAAATGGTAACAGTAATTTTTCATTTTTTTGTCAAAGCGTAACAACACAAGACTAGTTTTTCTTTATCCACATGTATTGATAATACAAAATGAGGTTCCACCTGAATGACATATTCAATAACTGCAGTTTCGTAATTATTTAAATACAACGTCTTACGAAATATTATGTTAAAAATAAATTAGATCGACATCTACAAAAATACACATATGTACTTTGAATTAAATATATCAATATTCGTATTAGCACAATAATTTAAAGTTATCAGTTTTGGCTTGAGACAGCGCCTTATAGTAAATACAAAATAGTGCTATGTATATATATTTTATATAATATATATTGACAAATCACACCAGATTAAGCACATCAAATTCCAACTTGTTTTATGCTTAATCTTTATTATAATATTTTTTAGTAATAATTTATTATTATTATTCCTTATATTACGCATATTGGAGGCAATTGCAGTAAACAAAATCAACCGTATTTAATTCGCAGTTTTGAATATTTTAAACTAAAAATTGTTGAGTATATTACGTTACCCTGTGTCGTCTATTCGCTACTAAATATTGTGCGTTATTGTAAAATAATTTTGGCGCGTTAAATACGGTCGTTTTTCTGTTGTTACACACGGGGATGTTTTTTTCTTAAAGCAAGGTCAACACCAAAAACATTTAGTTGTACTGATTAAAAGGAATAATTATTCTTTACCCTGCAATTTTGTGTTGATTATTTGTTTAGTTCTTAATTATCGATGGATGGATTATACTTTTGAGCAATGAACTCTATTCTTTTTCTACATACCGCAGTATTTTCAGAAAACGTATTCCCCAAAAGTATAAAAATACATTTTCGGAAAATTGCTTTCGCTAAATAAACGATAAATTTGTACGTATCCTATTTACACACAATAATGGGAGTATTTCACAAACCGGTCGAGGAAATTTTTGCATATTTATAACTCCCTCTTTTAGCAATGTTGTTTAAAAAAATAAATAACTTTACTCGACGGATTTTAGAAACACATTAGGCCAGTACAAAAAAAGAACAAATTACATCATTCAAACCTGCACAATATTTACAAAAACAAAAAAATTGCCATCATTTATAACAAAATTCCTTGTACATATGCAATATTTCCAGCTGTACCATATACATATCCATAATCGTACATATATACACTTATTTGTCACACTTACAGCTTCAATAATCATGCGCATATCTGCCAAAACCTTACCATCAATAAAATTGCACATATCAAACACCGATCTAAACATTTCATTCCACATTAAATTACATTTTCTTTTGTTTTAATCAATTACATAAGCACAGTAACACTAATGATCAAAAACATTACTCATGAGCAAACATTGTTATAAATTAAAATAACGATCATACAGCAGTGTGTAATGCTGATGACTAAAATTAGAAGAGTAACACTCATGAGTGTTTAACAATCATGAGTAACAATCATTATCAAGATCATTACTCATGATCAAGACCATTACTTATGATCAAGACCATTACCCATGACCAAGATCATTACTCATGATCAAGACCATTACTCATGATGAAGATTAAACATTTTATTTCAAGACCATTACTCATGATCAAGACCATTACTCATGATCAAGACCATTACTCATGATGAAGATTAAACATTTTATTTCAAGATCATTACTCATGATCAAGACCATCACTCATGATGAAGATTAAACATTTTATTTCAAGACCATTACTCATGATCAAGACCATTACTCATGATCAAAATTAAACATTTTATTTCAAGACCATTACTCATGATCAAGACCATTACTCATGATCAAGATTAAACATTTTATTCCAAGATCATTACTCAAAATCAAGACCATTAATCATGGCCAAGACCATTACTCCTGATCAAGATTATGACTCATGTCAAGATCATTACTCACGATCAAGACCATTACTCATGATCAAGATTAAACATTTTATTCCACATTAAATTACGTTTTTTGTTTTAATCAATGACATAAGCACAGATAATGTCAAATATTAATAAACTAGCACTATTTACAGACTAGAATTGTTATCTATAAAGATAGCCAGCACACAATACAATCGACAAGTTATTTTTACCACCATTCCACGAGTAATAACGTTGCTGATGATATTCTTCATCATTTTATGAACACAATCCTCTTGACTTTGAAGAACGTAATAAAATCCCGCATTTAAAATTAAACAACAAAACGGTCAACATATAGAAAACTACCTATTCACATATATTCTAAAGAAACGTATTAAATAATTTTTACAGATACAGAAAGTAAGTGAAACAACAAAACATGGTCCCGTTTATAAATATCGGCAGCAATCTGCGCCGAGAACTATTATAACCTAAAAACTCGCTAAGAACAAAAAACCGTATAACAAAGGAACATCGTAAACATCCGTTAGCGGAACATGATAATGTACTTCTGGTCGGAGGCCTCGAGCTAGCTAATCTTCATGCGCTTCGATGGGTCGGTGGGGCTCACGCATCCCATTTTGGAGTTGTTCCCGTTGCACAATGGGTCATTGGCCCCCATGCTGCCCAGGTTCAAATTCTGCAACCCATCTTGCTTCTTAAAAAAATTAATAGGTCAATATTCGGTGTTTTGTTTTAATAGTGACAAAAACTTACTATTCCTTCCACCATCACGGCAATGGGAACAATACCCGTTGCTTCCGCAACCTGGTGTTCTATCAGGTAGAACATGTACTCGTCGTAGAGCAGCCTAATTAGGTGAAAGGAACCGAAGCTTGCTGCCGAACGAAGGGTCAAGTCTCGAATAACCATTGAACTAAAAAAGAAAGTAGTAGATAAATATTTTGATGATCATTACTCATGATCAAGACCATTACTCATGATTAGAACCATTACTCATGATCAAGACCATTACTCATGATGAAAATCGTCCATGATCAAGATAATATGCTATAATGTCATGATTGAGATCATTACTCATGACTGAGATCATCAGTCATGTTCAAGATTACTCATGAGGACGTTTTTTCTGATAATTTTTAATATTCTGTTTAAACTTTATGAACAAATCAATACCACTACACTTCCAAGACGTTGTGGGATGTGGAAAATGGAGACTTTTCTTTTCCACCTGTCATTAAACAACTACCTTTGTCCATGGAACTCTGTGGACAAAGTTATTACTCATGATAAAGATCATTACTCATGATCAAGACCATTACTCATGATGAAAATAGCCTATTATGAAGATAATCTGCTACAATGTCATGATTGAAATCATTACTCATGACTGAGATCATTACTCATGTTCAATATTACTCATAAGGACTTTTTTTCTGATAATTTTTAATATTCTGTTTAAACTTCATGAACAAAGCAATACCATGATAAGAACTTCCAGGACCTTGTGGGACATTACTACAAAGGAAAATAGACGCTTTTCTTTTCCACCTGACATAAAACAACTATCTTAATCAACGGACAAAGTTATTACTCATGATTAACATCATTACCCATGAGTTTCTTTGAAATAATCACTCAAGAATCACCCTAAAATATATTATAACTTACCTATAAAAACTCCACTTCAATAAAAACTGCCTAGCAGCCTTGGAAAAACTCGGCTTCCCCTCGTAAGGTTTCAAGGCGCTCTTCACGACGTTCTTCAGCCACGACGCCCACTGCTCGAGCGAGTTCTGCTGCTGAAGCGTCAGCTTGAAGTCCGCCTCGAAACGCGCCACAATGTCGTGATCGCACTGACAGACCCACGAGGCCTGCTCGCGCACGCTATGGAAGTCGACGCGGTTCAGGTCGGTCAGCATCTGCGCAATCTGCGTGCTGTTGTGCAGCACCGCCCTCGCGGCCTGCGCAAGGTGATTCAGAGACGTGTACCTGCGCAGGCTCGAGCTGAACGCCGACACCGCCGAGAGTTTCGCCGCGAGCATTCCCGGGGGCCCTCCCGTCATCGCCGTAGTCAACCAACTTTCCAAACCTGCGAATTTTTTGAGATTTTAGGAATATATTGTTTAGAAGTGGTGGAAGTGACTTACTTTTTGCGAAATTCCTAATGGATTGAGTTAGAGTGGCGGGAATTGGTTTGAGAACGTCGGGAACGAGAACCTGGATGAGGTTCTGGTAAAAACTCAAATCGACGGTACGGATGAAGATTTGTATGGGTTCCAGGGTGCACAACGCAAATAATTTTGACCTGGAAAAAACGAGAGAACAAAAAATTACCAGTAATAATTTTGTAATCCCTAACCTCGAGAGAAAACTTACTTTGATAAATATTTTTCTTCCTCGCATTCATCACCGTTATTATTATCCTGTGACCGCCAAAATTCACGCCACAACGACTCTACCGTACCAAATTCCAAGCTCATTATAGCGTCTAAAAAGGCTTCGAGGTGTTCGCGATATATCGATCTAAAATACAAGATAATCATCAAAATCTTCCGCAATTATTTTCAAGAAATAATCGTACTTCAACGTGTCCACGTCGTCGTATGAGCACTCCTTCGGCAAAGGTCCGAGGAATATAATATTCGGAAAGTTCGGTATCGCGTTGCTTCCATCGCCAAGGTACGACAAATGTTGGGAAATAACTCCGACGGAAATCGAAGAATCCGAAGAATCGCTGCTTCGCTTAAAACCCCTGTTCGAAGTTCCCGATACTTTGCCCGGCATGCTATGATTCGATTGCATGCTTCGACCCGAGGTGTCTTCCATTGTCGTTAGAGAAGAGCCGGGTTTGACCCGTATTCCGTAATAGTGATATTTAGAATTACCCCTAGAATTATTAGAATAAAAATTGTATTTTTTTTTAAATTTTAATTTTATTTACCGTGTTCCTAATCGTCTAGTCCGTAAACCGAGGAAGACGGATCGTATCAACTTTCCGAAAGATGCCGCGTTCACCGGTTCGAGCTTGTTGTCGGAGCAGTGTCGGAGATAATGGGCGTACAGTGTTGAGCGTGGTAAAGAGACACCTTCTGCTGTCTCGTAATTCTCCAAGAGCCACTGGACCTATGGTTATTATTTGGTTTATTATTATTTTGAATTATTTACAAAACTATTTTTCTTATTTTACTACAAAGAAAAACATAAGCACCCAAAAAAAAATAAGCTACAAAATACAGATGAATAAATAATGTGTCCCCAAGATCTAAAAAAAAGTGGTGGAAGCGTAATAAAGGCACTTACTGTCGCAGGGGACACCCTGGTAGCATGTCCAAGGGCAGAGCCCACCTCCTCGCTCACTTGACCAGAAGAGGGCGTCGCATGCACAGTGGCTGTGGCCACATAACCCGTCTCCTTTACCAAATTAATCAGCAACCGCAACCGACAGATTAGTATAGGGGAAGAACAGTTAGAAGTTAATATAAATTCACTACAGCTTATCTATACACCGATCTTTCTTTACAAAATGACTTTTCTAATACAAACATAACCTACAAAGTCAATCTGACAGTTCCAACATAACCTCAAATGCCAACATGATAGTTCATAAATTCAAATGTCAATTTGATAATTCATAACCTTAAATGCCAATTTGACAGTTCTAACATAACCTCAAATGTCAATTTCATAGTTCATAACCTTAAATGTCAATTTGACAGTTGTAGCATAATTTCAAACGTCAATTTGATAATTCATAACCTCAAATGTCAAACTGATAGTTCCAACATAACCTCAAATGCCAACTTGATAGTTCATGAATTCAAATGTCAATTTGACAGTTCGAACATAACTTCAAATGTCAATTTGACAGTTCAAACATAATTTCAAAAGTCAATTTGATAGTTCATAACCTCATATGTCAATTTGATAATTCATAACCTTAAATGTCAATTTGACAGTTCCAACATAACCTCAAATGTCAACTTAATTGTTTATACCTTCAAATGTCAATTTGACAGTTCTAACATAACCCCAAATGTCAATTTGATAGTTCATAACCTCAAATGTCAATTTGATAATTCAAAACCTCAAATGTCAAAGTGACAGTTCCAACATAACCTCAAATGTCAGTTTGACAGTTCGAACATAACCTCAAATATTAATTTGATCATTCATAACCTTAAATGTCAATTTGATAGTTCATAACCTCAAATGTCAATATGATAATTAATAACCATAAATGTCAATTTGACAGTTCTAACATAATTTCAAAACTCAATTTGATAGTTCCTAACCTCCATCAATTTGACAGTCCATAAATAGTTATAAAATATATAAATAGTTATAAAATAACCTCAAAAGTCAATCTGACAGTTCTAACATAATCTCCAATGCCAAACCTCCAGCAAAAACATAACCTCAATTTGATAATTAACCTGCAATCTCCTTAATCTGCAATAATTGTGCAAAAATGTTTCACGTTGAAACATTGAAAACCGTCTGTGTATAGATAAACTGATTTTTAGTTACAAGAGGGAATGGGAAAAAGCCCTAGTAGAAGTTATTAAAAAGGTTGTGGTGTTGAAACTTACCGCTGTTGTCGTCTGCGGGGAATTTCTTGTGGAGGCGATGAGCGTTTCTGCATCAACTGCTTGTTGAACGAGGTAATGACTACCCGATGTGGTGTACCCCACGGCGTTTGTCGCAGCTGCTGCTGTCGCATTTGCCGTGTAGTATTGGCCTTGACTGGCATATAAAGTTCCGGATTCGCCAACAGTATATACCGGATAGGCCCTGTTATAACAGAAATTGTTGTGTGAGAAATGTTAAGTTACACTACTTGTTAAAAAAAAAAAATGTTATACAACTTACATCTGTGCTTGACCTCCGTTTGTCTGCGAAGCATAGATCTCATTCTCAACATACTGGACGTGGTAACCTTGATGGGAGGCCACGGTATCACCCTCTGAGGCAACTAAAAAAAAAATTACAAAACATTAAATTTTACAAAAAAACAGACTTCAAAAATAAAAAATACCATAATTTTTAAATGAAGACATGGCATGACCAAACATCCCAAAGAAAAGAGGCAAAGACAGCAAACCTTCTTTCACCTAGGCAACTGAAAACTAAAAGCCACCCCCCAAATTCAGGTGAGAGAAACCTCCCACGCCAAACTACCACCACCACCACTCCCCTGCTAAACTACCACCACCCCCAGCGCTGCCAAATCACCTATCCTAATCTTAAGTTCGTTCAGGTGAAATTAACGAATGCACAATGAAGTGATTCTCCTCCCCTACCTGTCATTTAGATCCCCCAATGCACGTGTGTCAGAAAAAAAAAGTAACCCTAATATCAAAGATCATGTAGTATTATAGCTCAAGATAAAACCCTCGGATGCACCTGCAAGGTGCATCCAATAATAAGGGATGAAATCAGTGGGATGAGATCAAGGGTATGATTCATCACAGATGGTATCAGGGAAAGATTAAAAATAAAATTTGGGGGAAATGTTATAAGCTGTTATGAGGTATTTAAAAGCAGAATGTTTACAAATTTAAACTTTAGCAATAGATATAACTTAACAATTGGGTGATAAATAATAAAAAGAAAATTTATGACAAAATGAAAAGAAAATCTGTGACAAATTGAAGAGAAAATCTGTGCATTCGTGTTAGTCGTGCTTACCTACTGCGGGCTGAACGGGTGTTAAAGAAGCATAAGATCTAGTTGCAGCTTCTGAGAGCGTTAAAACAAACAGAAATACAACATAACTACAAATTTAAAGGGGCTGCTCCTTGTGTACAGTAGTCAACAAATGTCAGAGAAACAAAAGAGGTTTTAAACATAAGTATGGGCTAGTTTATCAATAAAATTGACGTGATGTTTTTGTGCTCCAAGTACGGAACACCCAGTGAAGCAATTAAGGAGCTAGTTTTGTCTACTTTCTTTTAATAATAATAATAATAATAATAATAATATTGAACCACAATAAATTAGTAATTCATTTTCCAGTAAAGTACAATTATAATTCTGAAAGTAGCAATTGTAATTGGAGAGTTGTAAATCAAAAGGTTTTAAGTGCCATTTTTATGTTCTTTGATACAGAATTGAACTAATTGTCCCTTTAAATATTTGATGTTATTGATTCATTCATTAAAATCAAACAGAGGGTGTTCCAAACTTATATCACAATTTTTAAATTTGCTTCAACAATTCTATTTTCCAAACACTAGAATATCTATAACAAGACATACTAATAAAAAAAAATCATACAAAAAGTCTAAATATATATATTTTACCCCTAAAATATGGTGTACGGGTCAAAAGACAAGCAAAAATCGTCGCCCAAAAAAAAAAAAAAAAACATCTCAAAACTAAACTCACCTGTCACAGTAATAAAATGGGGCGAGACCTGCTCTATATTATCGCTCTCGTGAGTCTCGCCCTGATGATCAGCGGTCGCCGAGCTCTCGTTGCTTGAGTCCGCCGCCTGATCCAGAGAAGAAACGTCGATCACGGGAACCCCGTTAACCAACGCACCGCCAGCCGCACTCTTGAACAGAAAACAATCAAATTTAAAACGCTAAATTGGTAAATTTAAACAGCACCAAAAACTTAAGTAAACGGAAAATCCTACACAGGAACAAAGGGGATTATTTCCCGGATACAACGACGATACAAATGGAAGGAGATCAATATCACATATATTTTCACGAAATATATATATATATTTCGGAAGAATGTATATATGAGAGGAGGGGATATATATATAAAGGACAACGGTTACTCAGGAAGTTGAAGCTTACGAATCAATAAATAAGACACGAGAGGACGATTGAAGTGAGATATATATATATATATACATATATAGAGAGAGAGACAGATAGAAAATAAGAGAGAGTGGTTTCTAATGTATCGTAATACAGTACCTGGTGTATACTGGCTGGTAGAACGATTAGCTGGGTGGTCTGTGTTTGAGCGGGGGGAGTCGTTGCCGGGACGGGGGTAGAAGGGCTACTGGTGCCCCCGGTCACCGCAGAGAACCTGGCAGTCGTTGCCATGACTTTGTCTCCACGGTTACTCCTAGCCACTGTAACAGAGAGAGAACCAATCGGGGTGAGATTCTGGGGGGATGCTGCGGAGGCTGCAGGGCAGCGATGGTGGTGGTGGTGGGAGACGTGCCAGACGCTCTGTGCGCTGTATTATTACCCGGTATTGACTTTCACTCTCCGTAGATGTGTCATTTGCCGTCAGGTTTTAGATTATGTTTGAAACGATGAAGGGAAAGTGTTTAAGTAATTTAAAATATTAAAATAGAGACAATGGGAAACATTTTTATTATTAATTTTTCAGAAAAATCCTGAAGTTTGTATTTTAGGTTTAAGACAACACAGAAACTTTTTATTCAAATAAAATTTTCTGAAAGTATTCAAGTAATTATTTAGAAACATTTTTATTCATTGGTGCAGGTGTGAAAATTGCCAAATTTTTTTTGTACTATATTCTTAACAAAATTATTGAAAAATAATGTATGTAAACAGTGTTTTGTTGAATGGAATTTACTTCCAAAAAATAAACAATATATCAGAACTTAAAAAACATGATACCCCTTCACAATGTTATCAAAAAAAAGATAACTAACACACTCCCAACTATATTATAACAAAACTATAATAGAAATGCGTCATACATATACGATATTCTGATAAGAAATGAAACCTTTTACCACCAGAAAATAAAAAAAAAACTCTCATTAAATCGTATAAGAGTACTTCTTGGTACAAAAGCCAATCCTCTCATATTACCTAATCAAAATCAGCACGTAATTACTCCTGCAGGTTATCGGTGTACCTGCGCACAAACACAATACACGGGGCACCCTTCGGTAGTAGCGAAATTAAATCCAGCATCCAAATAATTGGCACACTTCTACCTAAAGGGGCTTCACAAATACACAGGATTAACTGTACCGGTGCATCAAACAAAACTGTGACATGTAACGAAAAAAACTGTACCTACACAGGTAGGGGTGGATGGTTCCCACCCCCATATAGTAATTACATCAACCCTCATATCATAGCTCAAGTAGGCACATGCCAAACAATTTGTAACACTATCTTATACACCTGGTTATTGAATGGGGTAAATAACCCTTGTTTCTACGGACGCAAGGGTCAGTTTTGCATAACAAATTATCCACCTGGCTATTAGATACAACCCCCATGTATTTATGCATGACTCATTTTATCTAGCAAGGGGTACGATATAAAATAAGTGTAATGTCAAGCTTGGTACAGGGTGGTACAAGTAACCAGTAATAATTACTCATATTCTCAAGAATTTTTGAATAATAAGCCTTTAGAGGCTGCGTTGTACCCCTAAATGATCACTATAGCGACTTACCATGACAACACATCAAGGGAGAGGAAGATTTCAATATTACTTAGTCCCAAGTTCACTTTCACAACAGAGCGTAATAAAAGGGATAAAATATAAAATAAACTTTACTTACGGTGTGTTTGTCAATTCCTCATGTTACGAAGGTGACGGAGACTCCTTGGATTAATAATACGTCATCGGATCATCGAAACATCAAAAGGAAATGTAATTTTCGTCTCTCGTCTGGTAAGATAACCGTGTTAATTACTTCGAGTTTATTCTGAAATAAGAAAACTCGCTAATCTGTGATCTGCTGTAATAACCTCCCCCCCAAGTAATATCACAACCCCTTTTACCATCAAAAAGCGGTGCCCCTTGAGCGGTAATGCGTAATTAACCTAAATTACGAATCACCGCCGCTACGGTAAATCGGATCGAAGTAATACGTCTTCTGAAGGAGCCATTTGTAAAAAGGTTACGAGTATGAATTATTAAATAATTAATGCGCGCGGATGAATAGGTTAGTTTCGGAATAGGGGATTCATGCTGTTATGTAAACAACGCGGTAAATTGGCGAAAACTCGTGCAAATTGCTTAGGAAAATGTCGAAGCGTGTCCAAATTACCTATGTTGCTATGTTGTTGTATCGGTTGCTAAGGCAGTCACCAAGGATACGGAGCTATAAATTCCTACTCTTTTTGACAGCTGATCCGGGGAACCTCCACTTCTCGCGAAGACACCACAGCATAACACGCGCGGCCGGACTTTAAAAAATCCAGAAACGGTTACATAATAACGCCGCTGATCCACACGTCGCTATCGCATTTAGAATTTCCATCGAGGAAATTTATTTATTGATTATCGGGCTGGCTTTCCACCAGTTTGACGCATCGGTATTACAGCGAGCCACCTTAACGACACCGTCTGTCACTCACAAATGAAAGGTTGAGAACTCCACTAAACCATATTTTAAATACCCATCAAATTTTAGCAATTTTAAGCATAAAAACCGACTTCCTACACATTATTCATCCGGTTATATAACTCTATTATTAATTAACGATAAAACTAACGTGTAAATCGAGTTTAAACGCGTGCCGATAACATCATTTTCTGTAAGCTGCATGAACACGTCGCCGCAGGTTTACGCGCTTGCCGTTCAACCCTATTTTTTATTAATCAATATCGAATAAATCAATAAAAATATTAGGTACTTACGTTCTGTACGACATAACATCATAGCATTGACGACAAGGGAACTCTTCGCAATGGAAACCACTTTGACACTGCTCGTTGTCAAGAGATTCTCGAGAAATGTCAACTATTTTAGCCATGGTGACTAGATTTTTATTGGTTTGTCACCTTCTTGTGTAGGAAATGAGGTTAAAATGATAATTTTTTTATGAATAAATAATCATAAGCTGTTTTCGACTAATATTTAATCGAAATAAATATCCAATAATAATTATTAAAATTAAAATCTGCGTCGCGGTCGTTGCTATGACGACGACGAGTTGTATCGCCATTTTAAATTGAGACGTCACGTCTGCAGTTTGTTGTCGAGATGATAGATGGCGTGTTGAGTGGCGGGTAGCGAAAGAAATCAAAGATCGAAACATGTCATACTTTTTATTTTATTTTTCATTGTAAAATGACAAAGAATAAATCTAAAATTCATCTGAATTAATTAATATACGTTTGATATAGCTATATATAATATGTAATTGAGAGTATATGACACAGATGCCTTATTCAACTAATTATAATTGTTTTTTTTTGTATTACTTTTCGAAAACGAATGCCCAAAAACATTGACTAGGTTGGCCGTTCGTTTTCTTACACATTTTTGCGTTACAATTAATTTAATACTGTCCTTGGCACCCTCGATTTTTGCTGAATTTAGAGCGCAATAATCAACATTAATAATAATAATAATATATAAGTACAATTTGTTACAAATAGAGATACGCAGATCATCATGAAGGAAGAATTAGAAAATAGTACAACGCGTGCGAAAAGATCCAAAAAAGTCACTTGAACGCAGCAAAAATTGTTTCTCTCTCTCTCATTTTTATTATTTTTGTTGTGCCCATAGTTAAGCTATAAATTTTTGCACTAAGTAGATTTTCTTGTCTAAAAGTTACAGTACCTAAATATGTAAATAGTTATAGAGTATAATATGTGAATAATATGGTAGAGGCTGACGAATATATGCCTTTTATATTGTAATTCTTTTTTTAATTAAATAGATTATTTTTTTTTTCATGATTTGTTCAATAGTTGATCCCACTGTTAGGCACGAGGGCCATAGCGTTTGCTTATTTTTTTTTCTTCTCATTCACGCTCACAGATCGCATAAACGGATGTTACTACGCCACAAATAATTCCCTTGACTTCTGTACTTCTGTACTTTCGCTTCTTGTCGTAATTTAGGCCGTACCTTGATCGATTCTCAGAAATTACATTCTTTCAAATGACTGACTGTTTTATCGGATAGCAAATAGAATTAGATAAAAAGTAAAGCTAATAGATTCATGATATGATAAATAAACACAACGAAATATGTAGATATAATTAGTAAAGGATATAAAGATTTCTATATTATTTATTATACTTTCCTTGGGTGCCTATTAAACTATATATTTATAAAATATTTTGTTAAAAAACAAACATCGCATATAACAACAATTAACAGTGTTTAAAAAGCTTTTTTTATTTAGCTTAAAATCACAGCCAATTTTACTTTACGTAACCCTGTGTGTTGATTTTTTCTCTTAGGCCCTACGTATGCCTTTTGTTAATTATATTAGGATTCAAGTGTTTTCTTAGCGGAAACAGAGTTTTTTTTTCACTGCATATGTTCAATTAAATCAAACAAATTGACCTTAACTGAACATACAAACCAGTTAAAATTATAGTAGTTCAAGACAAACTGCTTTTATGTGTAATATAGTTAGATTCTTTGCATTTTGTATAATATTTAAGTTTGAAATGTTGTATGTCTTTTTGTCGTCATTGAGATATCTTTCTGTTGGAATAATAAGTCAACTTTTCCTTACATTTAGTTATATATCTTCACATGATTTGACAGAATATTGAACACTTTAGATCTTAGGGCAACAAAATATAGTTATATTTTAATAGTTACTCGTTTGTTTCATCCCAGGTGGGTTGTGTTTACGACAAGAAGTCGGCGATATGTGATATTGAAGGCCAAGAAAATTATTTGCGCTTAGATTAGTTTTGAACTAAAAAGAGCACAGCGACATATGCAACCAATTATACCCAGTTTATAGTTTATTAATGACCTGTGTATATTTGGTTGCCTGTACAACGGTGCTCTTCTTAGTTTGAAACATCTATACTTCCGTTCCTGTTCGCTTGTTGACGAAATTATAAGACGGACACAAAAAAAAGGAAAAATAGAAATAATAAAACGAAAAAAAATATTAAGAAAATATTTAATACAGACAAAAGAGGCAAAAATATAATTGTAAATATAGAAAAATAGCGTATTATATAATAATAGGTAAAGAAAAAAAAAACTAAAGTCCTATAAAATTAGAATACAATAAACCTGAGAAGCTAAAAACATAATACGGAAGAATTATTTAATAATACGGAAGGATTAATACATTTCTTCAGAAAGTAGCTCAAGAAAAAAAAAACAAAAACAAGTAGGAAACGTAATTCTAAACGATCGAGATTAAAAAACGAAATATACAAATATAGACATTTTTAAATTCTTGTAGATATTGACTTTTGTGTTTGGCATATTTTTGTTTTTTATTTTTTTTTTTAATATTCAGTTTGTTTCTTTCGTATATTTCACACGCACAGGAGATATGTTCCAAACAAGTAGTCCGAGAAAACAAACGCAACATTTTGCACTCAAATCACTCATTTCTTGCGCAAAAAAACCTGCGATAAATGTTTTTCTACTAGAAGTATATGATTCCATTTTTTCTTTAATGATTGTCAAAGTGTAAGTATGTATATATATATATATATTCGATATATGTATATAGTAGTAGTAGTAGAGAAGTATACAAGAATAAGATGGGGGAAGGGTTAATATCAAAAAATGCATTTTGTGCTTTTACACAAAGTCTCAAGATCAAACGTGCACCACGCTTTGGAAGAAATTAAGATTATATATATATATATAGAAGAATTACGATGAAGAACAAAGAACAAAATCTGTATATTGTACACATCTGTCGCATTTTTCTCAGATCTATTTGTCTTCTTCCACGTTTATAAATATATACGGGGCGTCCGCAACAATTCGCAAGCGCGCAGGAAAGAAATAAACGTCGAGCGTTTATTTTTTTCGTAGCCTTTCGTTCTCGGACGCCCCCGTACAAAAAACCCAATAACAAACACACGGATTTTTGATTTCCCCAACAAATTTTTCTTAGGGTACGTCTAAACACCCTGTAGATTAATACCCTAACGTCGTACAGTACACTAAACTGGCTATTTTTAATTATAATAATAATAATAATAATTAATAATAATAACCACTAATACTCATTCGCACAATCTCTAAAAACACACTAAGTCGTAGTAATCAATAATATTCAATAATAATAATAATTAAAATAGTTTATATATAAAACAGTTTTAGCTTCTTAAATATTAAAGCCTTTTCGAAAATACTGTAACGCATAAACTCGATGCTTATCCTAGGGGAAAAAATAAAATAACTTTAACGCATTCGGAACGGCAAAACTTAAGTAGAACAAAAAATAAACGAAATACTACAAAAATTCACTTGATTCGACGTTGCGTATATACGTATACGTCCCGTACACGTATATATCAAGTCACGGGCTGATTGTTCGATCCACGATACCAAATATCCCAATTCTGTTGCGTACATATATTTATATATCATATAAATAAGCGTCAACACAAGCTGCCAAACGTTTTTTTTTTTTTTTTTACTCCGTAGCTTCCCAAATATAGCAGCCGACGATGGAATGAATACTGAGTTATAATTATATTTATATATATATATATATATATATATATATATATATATATATATATATATATATATATATTTTTTTTTACAGGTCATACGTGCATTTCTATTCGTACTTTTTGTGCTTTTACGAGATACCACAACACACGATGACTTGTTCTTTTATTTCTAGTAATAGCTTGATGTTTTATTTGTTTTATGTTTATTTTGGTATTTTTGTATTTTATTAGTCGTCCGGATTTATTATATGCTCGACTTCGAGAACGACACCCTGAGATGGTTCGACTCCGACAGCTGATAGTTGTGCATCTTTATCAGCGCTATCACCGCCTCGTCCATGCTTGGCAGCTGGATCAGCGCCATCTTCCGGTCTTTCCTGAAAATAAAACAAAAATTTGTAGGTTAGGATATTTGACAGGTAGAGTAGTTTCAAACTAAGAAGAGCACAGTTGTATATGCAACCAATCATACCCAGTGTATGGTTTATAAATTGCCTATGTATATTTGGTTGCATATACAACTGTGCTCTTCTTAGTTTGAAACATCTATAGTATTTGTCACTTACGGGAAGAACTTGAATGCTTTGACCACGAATCCGTTCTTGGTGAAGGCCTCTTTGATGTCCTCCTCGTTGATGGTGGCGGGTATGTTGCTGAGATGCAATGTCGACGATGGTGGATAGATATTCTGGTAGTTTTTCGAGCCGGGCTTCTTGAACCGGTGCAGGGGACTCTGGCTGTAGTCCTTGGTGAGGCCGGCGTCCGGTTGACCCTCCTTGGGCATCTGTACGGACTGGTGCTTGCTGAGCATCACGCGGATGTTCTTTCCGAACACCCTCAACTTGTCCATGTGCGTTATAGCTAAGAAAATCAAGCAAAATGGCTTTAGTTGAGGTGATATCAACTAATAATATAGCCAATAAGATAACTAATAAGATCAATATCTTACTAGTTATCAATTGGTTTGTATATAAGAATATATTAACATAGTATAGATCGCGGGAACAGGGATTATCACTCACCTAAATGGGCCTGGTGCGGTTCTGCAAGTTGCACAAGGGCCGAATCTTTCTTGTTGTACAGAATTTTCACCCTTTGTACATCACCGTAGACTCCTAGATACAAGAAACAATGGAAACATGAAAAATCACGGACGACACTCCGTATAAGTAATCGTTGTTTAAAAAATGCAAGATCTGTAGTCCGGAAAACATGCACAATCTTGCATTTTCCTCCATAAATATTAAAACATCGATAATTCAAAAGTCAAAAACTAAAATAACTGTAATATAAAATATAAAAGTGATCATTTCAAAACTTGTTTGTTTTTTTTTTCTTCTGGGAATAAATCTTGTGTTGGTGGTTGAAGTTTTGCAATGAGCACAATGTAGAAAATATACAGGGTTGGACAACATTGTGTACAGAATATTCTATTTAGTTGCTCAACCCTGTATAAAATAATGTATAATAAAAGTTTCTCAAGTACGAGGGGGCATTAAATAGTTAATACTATCAAACATACACAATACGAAATGAATGGAAAAAGAAATTCGAAAAATAAAAACGGAAAATTTCAAGGAATAAAATATAAACATGACATAAAAACATGCAGTTGTAGTACAACACAAAACTGGTCGAAAAATTAATAATAAAATAAAAAAAAAACGTCATGACAAAGACTTGAGACTAAGCAGAAAGCTCAATTATTAATTACCGAATTGAAAATTCGATTAAAAATTACCAAATTAAGAACAAAAACATCGGTTAAAATCTAGATCCCTAGAAAAGACTACGAAATTACAAAAAAAGACAGGACAAGACACAAAACGCTACACCGGATCTAGATCGTAACTTTCCGTTTAGAAACTCAAAGAAAAACTCCGCTTCTTTTGTACAGAGTGCGTGGTTAATAAATGTGAATATATAAAGTAATAAAAAAAAGGTAGGCTATCAATACTAATCGTCAAAAGAGAACAGAGTTTTTGTCAAAAAACAAAAAACTGACTAAGATGATATAAATACTTAGTTTGTAAAGTAGGCTGTGCAGACGTACCAAATAGGGTAAAGAGAGCATCAGGCGTGACCATCTACGGAAAAGAGAGATGACAGTAGTAATGTAAACGTAGCACAACAACAGAGGAGACGGATTTTGCTGCCGCTGACTTTTTTTTCGTGTTATAAAATTCTTTTTTTTTGTGTTGCCGTTGAGCAGCTTATTCATCGAAAACAATCGATTATTGCATCGATTAGAACAATATCATTAAACGTTACTGATTACTATTACAAACGTTTACAGTTTAGAACGTAATTGATTGACAGAAAGAAGTAATAAAATGATATTATTCCAATTTGACAGTATAAGACAACACACTGCTTTTTGATTTTGCGGTGTATGTACCCAAAATCAAAACATAGCAAACTATAAAAACACTGGTCAATAATGTTCAGGATATGATTCAAATATTATATGATTAAAAAAAAAAAAAAAACATTACTGAACAGTGTTTTAGCTGTGTTAAAAAATACAGTTCACAAGCTGTTAAGACAAATCGAAAAAGTAAATAAAATGAAATAAATAAATACAAAAAACTAAACAAAACGAATAAAAAAAAAGGTAGAATTATAAGAAAAATTAATACGCAAGTTAGAATAGATATCTATATAAATAAAAATTAGGAAACAATGGATATTATTATTAAATTATTATTATTATTTTGTGTGAACTGTACAACTAGGTAATGAGCAGTTTACAGGACAAAGTTTATTACAAGACAAACTTTATTACAGGACAAAATTTACCCTGTAAACTATTTTGGTTGGTAGTAACACTCATAAAGAAAGCACACAAATAATAAAAGAAAAAGAACAAAAAGTTGTCCCCCAACAGCCCCCGTCAAACCACTTACCTCCTCGTTAAGATTGCTCACGAGCAATACCGTCGCCATGGGAAGCCCCGGGGTTGTTAGGCCTCGCAGTCCAGGTGCCGTCTGTCCTAGGGCAAAGCTGCCCAGCCCAGGGATGGTGCCGGCGACACCACCGGCATACGGCGCCGCCAAAGGTGATGCCAGACTATGCATGAACGGGTTGCTGAGCATTCCAGGAGCGCCAGCAAGCAGTGAATCTACCAGGGTAAGCAGAAAGAGGATGTTAAAAATTCTTTGATCACAAATTTATATTGTTTGAAATTTTTTTTGATTTGGTTTATTTAGCTTAACATAAGTTTTACAGAAGGATAAAAAAAGGGCTGTTGTTATATAAATACTTTAAACATTGTCAATAGAAAGACGTAATATAATTAAACAATTCGTATTTGGGTAATACAAGTACCTGGATAGTGTCCCAAATGTAATACTAACAATAAAAAGTTGCCAAAATTACAAGTTACGTTTTTCTTTACATCACCAACATCATAATTATCGCATTATTAAATTTTTTAGGGTATATATATATATATATATATATATATATATATATATATATATATATATATAAAATAATGATTTTGTTATTCTGATTTGTTGAGCTCTGTTTTTTTTTTTTTTTAAATCACTTTAGTCATTATTTTTAGTCAAATAACAGTAATGTCACAAATTTCTATTAGAAATAGAACAAGCAAAATTGGGTAAACTTACCGGCCAATCTTTCCCTTGTCAGTCGTGGTTGGGCAGCCAACAGCAGAAGATCTGCACCTAGTCCGCCTGCCAGTCCTCCGCCCAGTGTTGCCAACTGATCGTTGGCATCGCCCGTCGGCAGGTTTGGGTTCGTGTAATCCCTCGATTTGTCATTGTTGTACTTGACGTTGAGCGAAGACATCTTCGAGTAGTCTATACGCAGGGTGCAGCAACTGTTGTAAATGTTTTGACCGTCGAGGGCCTGTTTAGCAGCCTGCGCTGATTGGGTGTCCGGATACTGGATGAGAGCTTGGAATGAATCTAGAAAAATAAATAAACAAATTAATCAATAAACGAATTAACGAATAAGAAGTGTCAGAATGTCAGAAAGGAGACAAAATGGTAATTTTTTGGTTGTGTCTGGTGGTAGATACTTACTGTTTTTAGTGAATGTCACAATTTTCAACACCTTGCCATATCTCTGGAATATCTGCAAGGAAAGAATACAAAAAAAATAGTTAATTTTGGGTGTATTAACAAAAAATCGCAACATGAGACTTGATAACTGTGATTTTTAAGGAGTTGAACTGTTAGTTGTCACAGTTTGGAAAGAACTGTGACAAGTAACAATTCGAAAAGAACTGTGACAAACAACAGTTCTGTAAGAACTGTGACAAGTAACAGTTTTTTTCCGAACTGTGACAAGTAACAGTTCTCTCCGAACTGAGACAAGTAACAGTTTGGAAAGAACCGTGACAAGTATCAGTTGGGTAAGAACTGTAACAAGTAACAGTTTGGAAAGAACTGTGATAAGTAACAGTTCTTTCCGGACTGTGACAAGTAACAGTTTGGAAAGAACTGTGACAAGTAAAAATTCGAAAAGAACTGTGACAAATAACAGTTCTATAAGAACTGTGAAAAGTAACAGTTCTTTCCGAACTGAGACAAGTAACAGTTTGGAAAGAACCGTGACAAGTATCAGTTGGGTAAGAACTGTAACAAGTAACAGTTTGGAAAGAACAATGATAAGTAACAGTTCTTTCCGGACTGTGACAAGTAACAGTTTGGAAAGAACTGTGACAAGTAAAAATTCGAAAAGAACTGTGACAAATAACAGTTCTATAAGAACTGTGAAAAGTAACAGTTCTTTCCGAACTGAGACAAGTAACAGTTTGGAAAGAACCGTGACAAGTATCAGTTGGGTAAGAACTGTAACAAGTAACAGTTTGGAAAGAACTGTGATAAGTAACGGTTCCTTCCGGACTGTGACAAGTAACAGTTTTTTTTCCGAACTGTGACAAGTAACAGTTCTCTCCGAACTGAGACAAGTAACAGTTTGGAAAGAACCGTGACAAGTATCAGTTGGGTAAGAACTGTAACAAGTAACAGTTTGGAAAGAACTGTGATAAGTAACAGTTCTTTCCGGACTGTGACAAGTAACAGTTTGGAAAGAACTGTGACAAGTAAAAATTCGAAAAGAACTGTGACAAATAACAGTTCTATAAGAACTGTGAAAAGTAACAGTTCTTTCCGAACTGAGACAAGTAACAGTTTGGAAAGAACCGTGACAAGTATCAGTTGGGTAAGAACTGTAACAAGTAACAGTTTGGAAAGAACAATGATAAGTAACAGTTCTTTCCGGACTGTGACAAGTAACAGTTTGGAAAGAACTGTGACAAGTAAAAATTCGAAAAGAACTGTGACAAATAACAGTTCTATAAGAACTGTGAAAAGTAACAGTTCTTTCCGAACTGAGACAAGTAACAGTTTGGAAAGAACCGTGACAAGTATCAGCTGGGTAAGAACTGTAACAAGTAACAGTTTGGAAAGAACTGTGATAAGTAACAGTTCTTTCCGGACTGTGACAAGTAACAGTTTGGAAAGACCTGTGACAAGTAACAGTTCCCTCGGAAGAAACTGTGACAAATCGCAATTTTTTGTTGCTGTTTCAAACAGTTGTTAGTCGCTACTTACCACATATAAAATCTCTAAATTTATGGGGTAGATCATATGTTCGATTATCACGCGAAGTACTGTGTTAGGCCCTCCTTGGATGTCTTGGCCGTTGGTGACGGGAGTGACTGGAGTGGTGGCGGGAGTGACTGCGTTCGTGCCGGTTAGCGCTTGCGCAGCTTGCAGCGCCGCCTGCGCAGATGCGTTCTGCAAGAAAACGAAAACACAAATAAATACGTTGCTCTTCAATTAATCTCCAAGATTGTTCAAAATATTACGAAAAAATATTATGAATCAACAAGTTTTTTGTGTTATTTTATCAAGTTCAGTTATACAGACATTATGTTATGGGAAGTGATCAAAGATGTTGTAAAAATTCACCAAATGAAATAATTACGCAAGAGGTAAAGGCAGCTTACTGCTCCTATTTTGGATTTAGAATTGGAGATCTGGAAAAGCAATGGACATCTAATATATGCCGTATTTCCTGTTGGATCGACTTTTAAACTGGATGAAAGGGAAGCAAAAGAAAACGCAAGTGCGAACTGAATGATTTAGGACTTAGGTTATTCAGGATTAAAGACTTAGGTTTATCAAAAGAAAAAGCCGAGTTATTGGGTTCTAGGCTACAGGAATGGAATCTTTTCGCACGAGGTGTGATAGTGTCTAGGTTTACAAAGTGTCACGATGTTGAGGGTCTTATGAACGAGTTTGATATTCCCCACGATCCTTCTGAACGGTGGCTTTTTATCGATTCATCAAAATATAGCTTGAAAGCAGCACTTTTGCATATTCTTTGAATTTATATAATTTGTCAACTTATTTTGTTGCAGTTTTCTCAGTTTTTTAAAGCTTCTCTGTAAATCTAGACCTGTTACAATTAGAAAGTTGCAAATTTGTTCCCTTGTGTTATTTTCAGAACATAATTTAATTTTTTCATTGTTAAATGGTAACATTTAACAAGAGTTAATCTCATTTCAAAAACGCACTTACCACCCTGTATATTAATAATAAAAGCTTACTAATATTCAATCCGGCGCATCCGCCAAAAGTGTAAAGGTTAACTTTCCCTCATTTTAACAAATTCTGTTACATATTAGGCATGCTACACAGCTTTTATGAGAAAAATTAAAGAATATAAACTTAATTATAACCATCTACCATCTTTGCTCTGGTCAAGAGACGCCACATAACCTCTCAAAGCATGACACAAAACAGTTTCAACCATAAAACCAATATTTTCGCTTGTCTAGAGTTAAGATAAACTGTATAATACCCATAAAAATAAACTGAATAATAACCATAAAGATAAGCTGAATAAAAACTTCAAAAAACTCCACAAACTGAAATCATAGCCCATCATCTCACGTAATAAAATCTATTCTTGACGCAAAACTTTTCCGGTAATAAAACGTGTATACAAACGACTACTGAACAGGGTTGGGGGCGGGTGGTAGCCTGTTGCCTTTGTTCCGAGCTTTTCCTAATAAATTTCGCGCACTTTTCGTTTCGACCACGCTCTGGTCGGGCGAAAACTTTACGAAAATTTTAATTAAACCTCACGTAGTCCGCTCGGTCGTCTTAATTTATTTATTGTGGTTAAAAGTTTTATACCTGAGCGTCGGAGAAGAGACCGACAATGGATCCGTAACCTATATAGATATACGTGTATATTATATTCGCCAAAAGCTCGAGAAAAGTTAGCCTGAGGATAGACAACTTCGTCGGCAGAAGTTTTCACGTTAAATTTTTTGTGTGCCATGTTTTTTTTTAAACATAATGGATGATCTTCTGAATATCTTTTATTTCACAAATTATTCCAATACCTGAGCAACTCAGCGCAGTTCACTACACAAGCATCACCACATTATAACGCTCCATCTCGCACAAAAAATAACCCCAAATAACGAGTGAAAGATTTGAAATTGACGTTAAAAGTTCCGGCGAAATAAAGATGATAAAAAGTTTTGTAGCATCGCCCCACGACTCGTACACGTATAAACGGTTTAATGTAAACAAAATTGAATTTCTTAATTCGAAAAGTTATTAAAACTTTTTCCCTGGATAGGACGACCGGTAGGGGATGTCGCTTCGCTACTCTGTCCCTCGGGCTTTGCCCCCCCCCACCTCTCTCAGGGGGGACGGCTGGACTCTTATTTATTCTTCACTTTACACATTTTATTTTCGTCCATTAAGAAGAAGAAGAAGTAATAAACTCGTAAACCGATCGAACGGAAAATTAGCTACTTAGGTAAATATTTACATATAATTTAAACTCCGCGATTTTTTTTTGAGCGGGGGGGAAGTTGGTAATAGAAATTTTTAATTTTATTTATTCTGTCGGTGTACGGATATAGTATAGGATTGAAAAGAAATCGATATTTACGTTAAGTATATTTTTCTTTGACGAAGAAAAAGTTATTCTTCTTTTTAACACTTTGAGGGATACATAGAAAGTTGTGTAATTTCTTTACAGATGGCGCTAACACATTCTCGCGTCTTTTGCCACTGTTGATTAGTTTTTTGGCATATATTTTTTTATTCACGTTTTAACAAAAAGATTTATGAAACACCAAAAAACTGATAACAACACAAACATTTTACAAACAACTTCACAAATAATTTCAACAAACTTGTAACATACAAAACGGAAATCGACAGAATTACAATTTCATGTAACAGTTTCGAATCGTCGACGTTTAAGGTTTAAAAAAGGGTCGCGCTAAGTTGTTTAGGGGGGTGGGTGTGGGGGTTGAATCGGTGCGGACGGCTTCCGGAAGCAGTTCGCGCGCCACTTCCGCCGAAAACGTAAAATACTTCCGCCCGCGGCTGCAAAAATCTCGCGGGAAATCTGCCGAGCTTTCCCACTTTTCCCCATTTTCAGTTAAGTTTTTTTTTATTCGCGCTAGGGCTTGGGCCGTCCCCCGCCGTGTGTCGCCGATTTGTAACCTATTGTGTCACCGCCCCCCCCCCCCCTTTATAACGTTTTTCGTTCTATTTATTCTGATTAGGGAAGTCACAGGTGGCAGGGATTGGCAGTTTGCGGGGGTTTTTGAGTAAGATAGATGGCGCTTTTTGTTGGTGCATACTAAAAAGGCATCTAAAAATCATATCTAATACAAAATCTGGACCTGTTACAATAAATCCACTCTCAGTTTCTAGTTAAGTAAAGCAAATATAATCTGGAACAAATAATTTTTTTTTGGTTGTATCGGAAAGTTGGAAATTTGTTCCCTTGTGTTATTTTCAGAACATAATTTAACGTTTTCATTGTTAAATGGTAACATTTAACAAGAGTTAATCTCATTTCAAAAACGCACTTCCATTCTGCCCACCCTGTATATTGTTAAAAAATTAACAATATTCAATCCGGCGCATCCGCCAAAAGTGTAAAGGTTAACTTTCCCTCAATTTAACAAATTCTGTTACATATTAGGCATGCTACACAGTGTCGCCGATTTGTAACCTATTGTGTCACGCACCCCACCCCCCCTTTATAACGTTTTTCGTTCTATTTATTCTGATTAGGGAAGTCACAGGTGACAGGGATTGGCAGTTTGCGGGGGTTTTTGAGTAAGATAGATGGCGCTTTTTGTTGGTGCATACTAAAAAGGCATCTAAAAATCATATCTAATACAAAATCTGGACCTGTTACAATAAATCCACTCTCAGTTTCTAGTTAAGTAAAGCAAATATAATCTGGAACAAATAATTTTTTTTTGGTTGTATCGGAAAGTTGGAAATTTGTTCCCTTGTGTTATTTTCAGAACATAATTTAACGTTTTCATTGTTAAATGGTAACATTTAACAAGAGTTAATCTCATTTCAAAAACGCACTTCCATTCTGCCCATCCTGTATATTGTTAAAAAAAATTAACAATATTCAATCCGGCGCATCCGCCAAAAGTGTAAAGGTTAACTTTCCCTCAATTTAACAAATTCTGTTACATATTAGGCATGCTACACAGTGTCGCCGATTTGTAACCTATTGTGTCACCGCCTCCCACCCCCCCTTTATAACTTTTTTCGTTCTATTTATTCTGATTAGGGAAGTCACAGGTGACAGGGATTGGCAGTTTGCGGGAGTTTTTGAGTAAGATAGATGGCGCTTTTTGTTGGTGCATACTAAAAAGGCATCTAAAAATCATATCTAATACAAAATCTGGACCTGTTACAATATCCACTTTCAGTTTCTAGTTACGGAAGGCAAATATAATCTGGAACAAATAATTTTTTTTTTTTGGTTGTATCAGAAAGTTGGAAATTTGTTCCCTTGTGTTATTTTCAGAACATAATTTAACGTTTTCATTGTTAAATGGTAACATTTAATAAGAGTTAATCTCATTTCAAAAGCGCACTTCCATTCTGCCCACCCTGTATATTGTTAAAAAATTAACAATATTCAATCCGGCGCATCCGCCAAAACTGTAAAGGTTAACTTTCCCTCAATTTAACAAATTCTGTTACATATTAGGCATGCTACACAGTGTCGCTGATTTGTAACCTATTGTGTCACCCCCCCCCCCCTTTATAACGTTTCTCGTTCTATTTATTCTGATTAGGGAAGTCACAGGTGACAGGGATTGGCAGTTTGCGGGGGTTTTTGAGTAAGATAGATGGCGCTTTTTGTTGGTGCATACTAAAAAGGCATCTAAAAATCATATCTAATACAAAATCTGGACCTGTTACAATATCCACTTTCAGTTTCTAGTTACGGAAGGCAAATATAATCTGGAACAAATAATTTTTTTTTTTGGTTGTATCAGAAAGTTGGAAATTTGTTGCCTTGTGTTATTTTCAGAACATAATTTAACGTTTTCATTGTTAAATGGTAACATTTAATAAGAGTTAATCTCATTTCAAAAGCGCACTTCCATTCTGCCCACCCTGTATATTGTTAAAAAATTAACAATATTCAATCCGGCGCATCCGCCAAAAGTGTAAAGGTTAACTTTCCCTCAATTTAACAAATTCTGTTACATATTAGGCATGCTACACAGTGTCGCCGATTTGTAACCTATTGTGTCACGCACCCCACCCCCCCTTTATAACGTTTTTCGTTCTATTTATTCTGATTAGGGAAGTCACAGGTGACAGGGATTGGCAGTTTGCGGGGGTTTTTGAGTAAGATAGATGGCGCTTTTTGTTGGTGCATACTAAAAAGGCATCTAAAAATCATATCTAATACAAAATCTGGACCTGTTACTGTTATAAATCCACTTTCAGTTTATAGTTACGTAAGGCAAATATAATCTGGAACAAATAATTTTTTTTTTGGTTGTATCAGAAAGTTGAAAATTTGTTCCCTTGTGTTATTTTCAGAACATAATTTAACGTTTTCATTGTTAAATGGTAACATTTAACAAGAGTTAATCTCATTTCAAAAACGCACTTCCATTCTGCCCATCCTGTATATTGTTAAAAAAATTAACAATATTCAATCCGGCGCATCCGCCAAAAGTGTAAAGGTTAACTTTCCCTCAATTTAACAAATTCTGTTACATATTAGGCATGCTACACAGTGTCGCCGATTTGTAACCTATTGTGTCACCGCCCCACCCCCCCTTTATAACGTTTTTCGTTCTATTTATTCTGATTAGGGAAGTCACAGGTGACAGGGATTGGCAGTTTGCGGGGGTTTTTGAGTAAGATAGATGGCGCTTTTTGTTAGTGCATACTAAAAAGGCATCTAAAAATCATATCTAATACAAAATCTGGACGTGTTACAATAAATCCACTTTCAGTTTCTAGTTAAGTAAAGCAAATATAATCTGGAACAAATAATTTTTTTTTTGGTTGTATCAGAAAGTTGGAAATCTGTTCCCTTGTGCAATATAGAATTGGAAAGGTGTGTTATTCATGGGATAAACAAAACTTTTCGCACACGACCGGGACATTGGAATGAATGGGCCGGGAAAACGCGAGATAACAGCCCGCGCAAAGTTATCGCGTGATGTTTTTTTTTTTCTGTTGATGTTTTGTTTGCGTTTTTATTTGGACGCGCTCGCAAAAAAAATACACCATTCCCTGATTGATATTGGCATCAATTCGGGATATCGGACTTTCTCCGTAATTATGCGCATCAAAGTCTGTACCTATCCACCATTGAATATGCAATTTGTTTACAACGTGTGTGTGTGTGTGTGAGTTTTTTTTTTGTTCTCGCCGATTTTGATCTGTTCGCTTTATTGAAACAAAAATGACATTTACGTTTGTTTAATTTTGCATTCAGGCTTTAAATTAAGCTTCGTATGAATTGCATTTATGCGAAACAAACTATATAATAGTCAAGTCAAGTCAAAACATCATTGAAGAAGAAGGTTTAGATTCAGAGCTGGGCTTGGGAGCAATCGGTCGGTCGTTTGTCCCTCATGCATTAGCAACAAAACGGCACAGCTTGCGAGTTGAAATCCGTAAGATGGGGATTTAAAAATACATCTGGCTCGAGGAGAACGCGCGCGCTCCGCCCTGCCCAGAATACAGATCAAAGGCACCTCGGGTGGACGCGGAATATCTTTTTGATGGGCACCCGCGAGCTCCGGCAACAGACCACCCACCCTCGGAGATTGAGGGGGGCGGTGAAATGTAAGACGAAGAAGATATTGCAAAATCTAGATTCTACATCCAACAGGGTCGTCTCATTCAATAACCAGGCGATATAAAACGGCGAAATTGCGACTGTCCCAAGGATCAAGCGGGATCGCTTTACTTTACCGATGTATTTATATACGTGTGTGTGCGTTAAGCCGACCACACACAGTCAGTTTCAACTGAACAGGTTCTTAACTGACAGTTGAAACTGTCTTAACGGACAGTTGAAACTGTCTTAATCGACAGTTGAAACTGTCTTAATCGACAGTTGAAACTGTCTTAATCGACAGTTGAAACTGTCTTAATCGACAGTTGAAACTGTCTTAATCGACAGTTGAAACTGTCTTAACTGACAGTTGAAACTGTCTTAACTGACAGTTGAAACTGTCTTAACTGACAGTTGAAACTGTCTTAACTGACAGTTGAAACTGTCTTAACTGACAGTTGAAACTGTCTTAACTGACAGTTGAAACTGTCTTAACTGACAGTTGAAACTGTCTTAACTGACAGTTGAAACTGTCTTAACTGACAGTTGAAACTGTCTTAACTGACAGTTGAAACTGTCTTAACTGACAGTTGAAACTGTCTTAACTGACAGTTGAAACTGTCTTAACTGACAGTTGAAACTGTCTTAACTGACAGTTGAAACTGTCTTAACTGACAGTTGAAACTGTCTTAACTGACAGTTGAAACTGTCTTAACTGACAGTTGAAACTGTCTTAACTGACAGTTGAAACTGTCTTAACTGACAGTTGAAACTGTCTTAACTGACAGTTGAAACTGTCTTAACTGACAGTTGAAACTGTCTTAACTGACAGTTGAAACTGTCTTAACTGACAGTTGAAACTGTCTTAACTGACAGTTGAAACTGTCTTAACTGACAGTTGAAACTGTCTTAACTGACAGTTGAAACTGTCTTAACTGACAGTTGAAACTGTCTTAACTGACAGTTGAAACTGTCTTAACTGACAGTTGAAACTGTCTTAACTGACAGTTGAAACTGTCTTAACTGACAGTTGAAACTGTCTTAACTGACAGTTGAAACTGTCTTAACTGACAGTTGAAACTGTCTTAACTGACAGTTGAAACTGTCTTAACTGACAGTTGAAACTGTCTTAACTGACAGTTGAAACTGTCTTAACTGACAGTTGAAACTGTCTTAACTGACAGTTGAAACTGTCTTAACTGACAGTTGAAACTGTCTTAACTGACAGTTGAAACTGTCTTAACTGACAGTTGAAACTGTCTTAACTGACAGTTGAAACTGTCTTAACTGACAGTTGAAACTGTCTCAACTGACAGTTGAAACTGTCTTAACTGACAGTTGAAACTGTATTAACTGACAGTTGAAACTGTCTTAACTGACAGTTGAAACTGTCTTAACTGACAGTTGAAACTGTCTTAACTGACAGTTGAAACTGTCTTAACTGACAGTTGAAACTGTCTTAACTGACAGTTGAAACTGTCTTAACTGACAGTTGAAACTGTCTTAACTGACAGTTGAAACTGTCTTAACTGACAGTTGAAACTGTCTTAACTGACAGTTGAAACTGTCTTAACTGACAGTTGAAACTGTCTTAACTGACAGTTGAAACTGTCTTAACTGACAGTTGAAACTGTCTTAACTGACAGTTGAAACTGTCTTAACTGACAGTTGAAACTGTCTTAACTGACAGTTGAAACTGTCTTAACTGACAGTTGAAACTGTCTTAACTGACAGTTGAAACTGTCTTAACTGACAGTTGAAACTGTCTTAACTGACAGTTGAAACTGTCTTAACTGACAGTTGAAACTGTCTTAACTGACAGTTGAAACTGTCTTAACTGACAGTTGAAACTGTCTTAACTGACAGTTGAAACTGTCTTAACTGACAGTTGAAACTGTCTCAACTGACAGTTGAAACTGTCTTAACTGACAGTTGAAACTGTATTAACTGACAGTTGAAACTGTCTTAACTGACAGTTGAAACTGTCTTAACTGACAGTTGAAACTGTCTTAACTGACAGTTGAAACTGTCTTAACTGACAGTTGAAACTGTCTTAACTGACAGTTGAAACTGTCTTAACTGACAGTTGAAACTGTCTTAACTGACAGTTGAAACTGTCTTAACTGACAGTTGAAACTGTCTTAACTGACAGTTGAAACTGTCTTAACTGACAGTTGAAGCTGTCTTAACTGACAGTTGAAACTGTCTTAACTGACAGTTGAAACTGTCAGTTAATACTTAGTTAAATATTGTAAAGATTAAAAAAAAACAATCCCGAATCCTGGGATTGAAAAAATAGCCGGGGTGGTGCCTTACCACGTAATTACAATACAGTCCTTCTAGAATCTATAGAATCTAGACGAAAGTATTGGGATGCACTAATATTGCTGCTACTGCTGCTGAGGTAACCTATACTGCTGTGTCGCCAGATTTTCAATTATTAAAAATCCTGCAAGATCTATCTCGGTGGACAAACATTTGCCGAACGGACGATTTGCCTCCGCAAATATTAAATTATTGTCGATTCGGCCCCACCGACGCAGATTATTTAGCTGATGGACCGCCATCCGGGCAGGCAGGCGCTTTGACTGCGAATTGAGGGGTTCGGCGGGGTGAACGAGGGGGCGAACGGGGTTCGGCGTGCCGCGTGGACCTGCATTTTGAATCCCAAACACGAAACGAACGCATACACATCAGGTTTGATCAACGCCGATGATTCGGGAATCGAATAAACATAATTACGTGCTGAATTAATAACGCTGAATTAAACGATAACAACTTCTCAATTCAAAGGTGGAAATTGACTATCTAGTCAATCTAGAATCTAGTCAATAGAAATCCTAGAATTTCTGTATGTTTGGGTACAGACATCCCGCCGATTGTGACAAAAAAGGGTTTGGCACTTAGAGCTAAAAAGTAGAGGCTGCCAAACCTCGTTTATTGGTACGAGAATTATTTCCTTGTCTTTTAGCTGTCTTCGCGCGTGCATCAAGTGTATGTGCATATTGCCTGTGCCGTTTGTTTTGTTAAGTTTTTTCGTAATGGATAACACAAACAAAGGTGTACAATAGTTTTTTATGTAAATAACTTATTAATAATCTTGATTTTTTTGGCGTAATTTGTTATGGAAAATAGCACCGCGTTTCTTGTAAATGTAGTATTATAATATTTTATTTAGTTGGATTGAAACCTTATGTATTCACCTATATTCAGTCTGATTTATTTTTTTTTATAAAAGAGAAAATATTTCTGTACAATATACAACTCAAATTTGCTGCAGAAACTTGCATATAATGATGCTACATAATATTTTTAGATGCTGTGATCGCATACCGGCGAGTGCTGTTTGATGTGTGGCAGAAAGAAAACAGTATAAGCGACAAAAAAAATCAGCGGTATCCTCATACGTTATCGATAAATTTGGAGGAAAAGCATACAGTACGGACGAAAAAGCGGAGATAAAACTAAAAATTAACAATTTTAATAGCAGGCTTTCAAAAAAAGATGACTGTTTGACTGTCATCGCTCATTAATACCGTTTTTGTCGCAAGAAGTGATGTGGTTGGACAAAAACTACAAAAAATAGAATAAATACTCTTTTATATATACTTCTGACTCTTTAATATCTTCAATTTCAAAAAGCAACACTCACAGTTATTAACTCTTATAAGGATAACGCATTTGATGAAAACGTTAACAGTCTTTTGCTGGACACATCTGTTGATGTTTCTGGAGAAGATATTATCTTACATGATGAACAATATGAATATGAGAGCTAGGAAAATTGATTTATACTATTTTTGTTGTCATTACTCTAAAATATATTACATATTTTATAGACCATCCTGTAAAGAGAACAATAATTTTAAGATGACTACTTTCGCTTTCCAGATGTAAGACAATTTAATTTATTTAATACTATCTTTAAGAAAACGTACCATCTCCCGACATCGCTCTATTGGAACACCCTGTATATGTCTATTTAAAACTCAATATTACTAATAATTTAATACTTACCAGATATTTAGGAAAGAAAATCATAAACAGCTATTATATTTCTTGCGTGAAGACACAAAACAAATCGTCTAAATTTAAAAACCGCATTATACATACAAACGGCAAAACTTTCCCGGCCCCACTTCCATCCGGCCTTCCATCTTTCCTATTCTTCCTTTTCTTTACCTCGACCGCCGCCACCGCTCACCGCCGGCGTCTTCGGTTCTTATTCATGTCGCCGCTCGCTCGCTCGCTCGCGACCGTCCGACCGAAAGTTTGCATTGCAGATTTACCTTGTCCCATCAGGTCTGGAACGGTGTTTTCCCGTCAGACGCCTCGCGTAATAGTCGCCGCGGAGGCGGCAGCCGGGGGCGGCCGCCGCATTGAATATAAGGACGAGGCAAAACTTGCTTTTGTCTAAGGCAAAGGTGCTACCGCTATAGGCTACCAAACCGAACGATTTGAGTGCACGTATTATTATTATTATTATTATTATTATTATTATTATTATTATTATTATTATTATTATTATTATTATTATTATTATTATTATTATTATTATTATTATTATTATTATTGTTATTATTACACAGAGGGAAAAATTTATTCGATATACATACTTTTACTGCATGTCAAATAAAGGTCTACACTTCCACAGTGGTAGAAAAAACTTTTCTGGACACAATGTACGTATTTCTTTTTTAATGTGCGTGTGTAACCGTTGTAGGGTCATGTCAGGGAGGCAATTAAGTGGCAATAACATTAGGAGACAAATGGGGCGGACAGAAAACGCCGCTCCGTGTCCAAATAAATAAGGGTGGCCGTCGGAGTTATGGCCTAACGTGTGCGGCTACGCTAGATGAGTTATGGCGACAGCGAGAAAAGGGAAAGTGATATGTATAGCTCTATATATATATATATATATATATATATATATATATATATATATATATATATATATATATATATATATAGATGTTGAACGAAAAAAGAAAAAAAAAAGGAAGAAAGAGCCAAGAAAAAGTTAAGAAGGGATATTGCTTGCGTCTTAAGCACGTGGTTAAGATTTCTTATAATGAATCGCCTTTTTAGCCGGAATGTTGATGATGAAATTTATTGGTTTTATTTACAAAATATGTTTATACAGAGTACTCAACAAACGTTCAGCAAATTGAACTTTGTCATTAGATATATCTCAATTATTACACAGGGGAACATTGATTTTGATAAATATAAAAATAATTGATTTTATTAAATATGAAAATAACAAAATATTTGTTAAATTGGCCCCATTTTTTTGAGATGGAAGGATTTTTTACCATTCGAAAGAATGAGGCATATTACACAATTCTAACATTAACAATAAAAAAATTAAAAAACAGACAAATTTAAATTAAGAAAACGTTTTGTGTGTGGTTTTCTATTGTATTTGTGTTCAGGATAGTCTCTTTCTCCAAGGTCCAGTCTGCCATTATATGGCAATACCATCGGCTTTCATATCTTTCCTCCGTTACCTTGATATACTGCTGAGACCGTTGCTCTTGTTCTTCATTGTAATCACTCAGATTGTCACGAAATTTATCTAAATGACTATGAAAATAATGTAACTTGGTACTCATATTAGTTTTTCAGAATTTTTAAGCATTTTGTCAACGATTTGTATTGTTAATATTGTCTAGTTTGGTGATTTCCCAAAATATTTTCGATAACTGATACAAAGCTTGTCCATGCTTCAACCTAAGTCACTTGTGGTCCATCAAAGATACCGGCTTCCAATATTCCTGTATTGAGGCCAGGAAATGATTAACAAATATATTTGGAACAAACATCATTCTTATATAAATCTTTCACAAACTGTTTAATATGCCCAAATTTAATACGTAGTGGTGGAAGAATTATTTGTTCTCGACTTATAAATGGTTCATGAACGATGTTAGCTTTTCCTACGGTCATATTTATTCTCGACGGTCAGTTTTTCCTGTCCCAATGTTCATTTTTTGCACGACTGTCCCACAGAAAAAGAAAACAGGGATATTTAGTGTATCCATTTTGCTGACCCAATAAAAAGCAGCAGCAAGTTGTAGAGTAACATGTTATATTAGAAAAAGTTAGTTCAAAGATTGGTTTTAATAAATAAAGGTTTAAATTAAAATAATTTAACTTATACTATACTTTGATTGCATCGTTTATCACAAGAACTGGTGTCAATCCAAACAAACTAATTATACAACGAGTACTTACTAATCATACATAATCTATCAAAATTGATTACAGAACATAACTAACAAAACGTCTATTCCAAAAAGTTTGCCTGCTATTTCGGATTTTAAAAAACGCCTAATCTCTCTCTACCAAACATCTTATACCCTCACGCGAATAAAATCCTCCAGTTTACGCAACTAATTAAATTCTAGAGCGGCGGCAATTCCATCCTACCGCCCCCCACGCCGCCGCCGCCACCACCATACATATACCATAGAGAAAATCCATCTAGGCATCTAATACATCCTCTAGCTCCCGGATAAGGTATGTTGCCCTCCAGGTGCGCCGGTGGCGGCAGCGGCGGCGGCGGCGGCCGTCTGCCCCCGAGACCTAGACGGATTTACGTCCTGAGGGCGTCCGATGGGAACGCTTCACGATCATTTATTCATACGGGCCGAGAGTGGCGCTCTCTACCCGGCGAAAATGTTATAGGGGGCGGCGTAGTTGAGCGGCCCCCGATGGAATATAGCGCCGCGCCATATCCAACCGTCCGCCGACGCCACCGCAGGGAGCGGAGGCTGCGGCCAAATGTTCCATTAATATAAATCTGCATGCGAGAATTCAGGTGTTATTGCCGCCCCCTGATGGCACTGCTGTTGTTTTTTTTTTGATATGGTTGATTGGCGGCGTAATTAAGTTCGGTGTTTTTTTTTATAGGTTAGAAATGTGTCAGGTAAACGGCGCTTGACACTTCAGTAAATTCTTATAGCATTCTTGGCGGGAGATTTGAATATTTTTAAACGAAAACGGTTGAAAAATCACAAAAGCACCGCCCCCAACCCGCTTTCTCCCCCGCCCGACCATTAATCTCCGCGCCAGAAAAAAGCTCCCGTTGATGGAGCTCCAAGGTATTCCGAATAAATAATCTCCACTTCCTAGTCACCCCCTACCCCTACCCAGCATCCCCCGCCCCCATTCATTTCTCGGAGTTTCTTTTCTGCGAACCGACGATACGATAAATTAATAAGGAATATAAAGTAAATTCCACTTAACGTTTGCCTCAGGGTTGACGCGACGCCAGTCGCCCCCCACCCTCACCGCCCCCACCCCTCGCCAGAACAGTCGAAATGAGAATTTTCGCCCCGGTGAAAAGTATACCTGTCACAGAGGAACGGAGGAGATCCTATGGGGATTTTAACCGCCCCCCACACCCCCACCCCAGCCCCCACTTTTTTTTTCGGGAGATGCAGGAAAATTTCGATGCGAATTTATTCGATTCTTCCATATCAGTTTTATTTTTTGTTTGTTTGTTTGTATGAAGATGGTTAAGAGTCTCACGTCACGGATCTGCATAACAGCGCATAACTAGTATATATTGCAATAAAAAATATTTTATAAAACGTTATGTTGCTAACTGAAACATATCTTGATACACGCCGAAACCCCCGACACTCTCTGTTTCATAGTTTTCGCGAAATTAATTCCTAAAAATTACTTTAAAAAAGAAACTTACCGCATTTGAGTGGGTCTGGTCTGTCTTCAGCTCCTTGTGATTCGAATACTGAACGTAAACAGCTCTGCCGCGCAATTGAGGCATGCAACTGGAGAAATAGTTGACCATAGACGTCGCCGACGTTTCGTCACCCATCTCGAGGAACGCCTGGTTCTTCCCTTTGAGCACCAGAACGTTCGTCACCTTGCCAAAGGGGATGCCCAAATGGACAATTTCCGCTTCGGTGACCTCATTCGGAATGTTTCTGATGTGGATGACGCGTGACGGCTTCCCAATATTCTGCTCGAGCTTCACCTGCACACAAAAAAAAACAAAAAAATAATTATTGCATATACACCCTGTATACTAGTTCTAGTGACTATACAGGTTGTATATGGAATTAGTGATAACTTATAATAATTTTTTATAAGGTTTAAATGTAAAACTGACTTCGTTACAACTTCGTTTTAGTGTGTACCTAATGCTATTAAACAAAAAATAGTATATTATTATACAAGTTTTATAAGACGTCAAATTGGCGCATGAGTTGTTTGAACGAATGTCTTATAAAACGAGTGTAATATACTATTTTTTCTACTTTGCGTCATTAATTTTATAAAAATTTAGAAGTATATTAGGTAAAATTCCAATCTAGAGTATTTATGGGTGTAACCGTTGGTAACACTGTCATCTGTCACTTAAATTCAAATATCTGTGAAAAAGTAATTATTGATAATTATTATGTACCATCATATACTAGTAGTACGAAACCTAGGATGCAACACGCATGTTTAAATATGTATAAAAATATAAATACTTCGCAGTTTGTGCGATTCTAAAAAATCAGTTTGTGCATACTTTTGTGGTTATGTGTATTTTCGTTTGACATGCATTTGATATCAATGTCACCAATCTTAGAAAAAAGTTACTAAAAACGGTGTTACAATTTGCTAATTGTAACACCGAAAACAGTGTTACAATGTGTGCATTGTGAATGCAAAGTAGAAAAAGATATTTTAGCGTTGCAGAAGGAAAAATGAGGCAACATTAACTCGACATTATTAAATGGAAGCCGCAGTAATATGACGTCAGTGGCGGTGAAAAATAAAAAGTATAGGAGGCACACGAGGCAACAAAAAAAATTCATCCCCTTAATGAAATAGCATTTCTAGCGCGCGGCTGGGGGTGTAGAAGGGGCGGCGGTTGTAGCGACTTTTTGCTTGATTGCGTAAGAGGCAGGTACGAAACAAAAAAGAAACTGGAATGGGTGTAATGATGTGAAAAAATAGTTATTTATAGTTATACATAATTTAAAAAATTGCCCTAACATGAAAACTTTGGTGGAATTCTTTCAGGGTAAGTATCAGGTATTGGGACGTGTTTTGATATAGGAATTGAATAAAGCAGATTTGTACGTCTGTTATAGTAATTCATCGCTGAAAAGATAATTATTATTGAAAACTGAATCGAAGTTAGGGAACTCATGCTGATAAATAATAATAAAATTCCTGAAATCTCGAACGTATCCTAGCGTGTTAGGTTATGCTTGACCTTGTTTACATACCGTGACAGCCGGAATTCAAATTTTTGTATGAAGAATAGGTCTTATACTTCCAACAGGTGTGTAAAGTCATAAAAACAGCCAATTCTTTTATCATGAATATCGCTAACGCTAATCGTTAACGTTAAAACGAACCTAGGGAATTTCTATTTAAAAATCTTTCAATGTATGACGACATTTAATAGTAATACCTAGCAAAACGGCAGTTCTTCAAACATTTTACTCCATTAATTCTAACCTCCAACATAATTACGAAAGTCACATCAATTACAATTCTATTGCCATTGGGAACATAGGGACATTATATTTCGCAATTTCCATTTTTGTTTATTTCATTGTTGGTATTAACATAGGCTATTTAATAAAATAACGTACACAATTAATTTGTCTTTAAACCTGGCTAGACAAAAACATGTTCATGTCCTTACACTCATCAAATTAGAGTAAAGAAATTAGAGTTTCTCAAAATAGCTCTTACTATCTGTTTTGGCTTCAAATCACAACAACGCGTCGGAATTATTTTGGGATATTTTTGGTGACCCATAATTCTCGAAAAATCCCACACACCACAACTCTCAAACTCTCTCAAACTTGGTTCTTTCAAAACTACAAGCTTGAAACCAACTAGGTACAGTGCTAAGCAGCGTGGTAACAACGCTCTAACTCGATAGTCAGTTCTTAAAAACGGGTATCTCCTATCATTGGAATTCTTAAACGATATCGTATTGTTTCTAAACATAAACCTTGTGAAATAAACTGATTAACATGGACGGTATTAAGTTTTCTTGAGCGATATGCTTATAAAAGAATGCTTTTTTGTTACATGCTTTTTTTTTGGTTCTGTGGTTTTGCTTCATAATTTTTTCTTCCCTCTTTCTTTCGGTGACACCCCCCTTTGGGAGTAATGACCCTCCATTACCACAAAGAGGTCCACCAAAAGACAAAGAAGGCGGCAATTTTGTCCGTCCATTAGAAAAGCCATTTCAACCCCTTGCACAGCACTGGTGTCAAAATAATAAATCGCGAGGCTTAACTTGTTATAAATGTAGCCTTATATCAATTATAATTATTATCGCTTTTCTGGTGCTCATATTTTTTACAGGGTTTCAGCGAAAATAACCTATCTGACAGTAACAACTGTCAGCGACATAAACAATAATAAAAAAAAGCATTAATAATAAAAAAAAAATCAAACCTTTTTGGCATTTTCTTGATTGTTATTGTCCGCATGTGGTGCAGATGGTGCCATCACAGAGACGTTAGATTGAGACAATAACTCGTCGCTACCCCTCTGAAATACAAGAAAAACAATAGATTAATAAACACGAAATTCTCAATAAATTCGAAATTTACAACCAAGAAATTTATCTACAAAAAAAATAACGACGCAAAAACCAAGTTCTACCTGTTAATTACGAATTTTATTATTATATAAGTTTAGAGAGGGCAAAATAAAATTTTAAACATCCCCGCAATAGCATTAAAATTTTACGCGGCGCCGTAAAATCTTTATTATAACAGCTTCGCCATCATAGAGGACATTAATATTTAAATACTCTTTTATATTGCGCAATATCGCGTAAAACCGAAATCGACCAAATACGACATTTTACGACATTGTAGCGCCCCAAGCGCTTCGGTAATGAGCACCCGAACGCGCCCAACACCCGGTTACCATAGCTACCTGAATGACATAAGAGAAATCCATAACAAACAAAAAAAAACGAGTGGATATTCTAAACACAGCATTTGTAACATGAATGAAACTAAAACGGTTTATGTGCCTACAAAGAAAGGATGTGACGCATTTTATGATACACCGATAGCCGAAATAATTCAACATATTTGATTGCTTATCTAGCACACTTGTTCATACAATAATAATTTAATAATCCATGGTAAATAGAGCGGTTAATTGTAAAGAAAATTCTAGGTTATGTGGCTGTTTGTTTAGTAAACATCGTAAAAAGTCTGGATTCTGTAGTTACCGGGTCATCAAGTCGTCTTTTCCTGCTTATTATTGGGTCAATCTTGATTATAGTGGATCCCTCACGGTCCCAGAGGTCCATATTCAAATGATTCGGCGGTAGGACGAACATAGACATCGCAAATTCTTCGAATTTATCCGACAAGTCCGACCGCTGACAGCGAAATACTAATTGAAAAGCTCAACAGGTTGTTTTACAACAAGTTTTCTGACGTTTCAATTATTTACACTTCCCCACGCAACACTAATCAATAATATATTTCGAATTTCGCCGTGGAAGTCGATTTTGTACATATTATGCATAACCCTCAAATATATTAAACTTCAACAATACGATCGCGACATCTCGCGGCTGGCCGCACAAACTTGGTCACAAATCGCACCACGCTTTCTTAATAGGTTAATTTATTACTTTGATAGCGGAATATTTAAGTTTTAAACTGTTTCTAAACATACATTTTCGCTAACGTACGGTCTGGAAACGTTTCTCGAGCGATACTGTCACGTGGTGTGCTGTAAAACGGGCAGATGTGGCCTCGCGTTGACGAGGGGTGCAAAAAAGGGGGTTAGTTTTTGCGTCTACCTGTATAAGGTGGAGAAATTTTGACGTTCCTGATGTTTTGGTTGCCTAACTTAACTGAAGACAATCTACTATCTACAGATTCTACATTCTATACATGATTTTAACCCGGATTATTTTTGTTCGAAATATTTATTGAAGGAGATATTTTCACCAACCTAACGTACTTCCGGTTGTTTTAGGGCATCCAGACGTCCATTTTGATTATTTTAGTTCGTTATTTCTGGCATATCAATCAACACATTGAATCGTTACAGTTCGAGATGTTTAATTATTATTTTACGAAAGTAATGGCTTGTGTGACAACTGGTGTCCATGCTTGTGTCAATTCATTGTCAAATTTACCATTGCCATAGAAACGAATGACAGGAGAGAAATATAGCTCGGGGTTATTAAATTTCAATATACCAGGCGACGGTGGTGGGAATTTTTATGAAGGGGTGTTCGGTTTATAGGCGTCGAAAACCGGTGTAAAGTCTGACAGGGTGTAGAGACTCCGAATGATATTTTGTGGTCTTTAAAAAAGCATTTTACGACGCGAGACGGGATATTGAAACATTTCGTCATTTTAGGGTTATTTTTATGGCCTACTTTACGACTTATCGAACAATATTGCCCCCGGGAACAGATTTGTTCCTTGTGCAGTTCGCGAATCTGTGATTTTCGAAGCTTTTATTGTTATTATGTAAGGTTTGATTATACAGAAAGGGGATAAAATTGGAAATTGTTATGAGGGATGTTTAGGCAACCAACATTACAGTGTGTGTCTAACCTATAACTCTGGTGACAGTTCGATCAGCTGTTCGCTTACGCCGCCATGTTTTTCTTTGTACATATTTGTACAATTCTTTTTCCAATTATAACATCATAAACCACAAAGGGGGGACAAAGAATGTTACGCTTTTTTTAAATTTTACCTTAGGGCCTTACATTTCACATAAAAATTAAACATCGTGTGCGTATGGTTGGGACAGAAAAAAAAAACATTGTAACACGAGCCAAGAACGCCCCCTACAGGGTAATTAAATTAAATTTTATACGCGAGAGCGTTTTTATCCCTCGTTTTTGGCCATTTATAATTTCCAGCATCATTAACGGTGGATATGCGAAGAGATAAAAAAGCGCGATATTATTTTTTATTCGTTCGTGTTCATCGCTACCCCGGCCGACGTCAGTTCGGGGCTAATCGACCCTATATACCCTATAACCCCAACCCCTTTAAAACACGTTCCAACTCACAGATTTTAAAACACACGTAAAGAAGAGATTTTTTGTTTTTGCGCATAATTAAATTGATAACTAACATAACCAAAAAAGAAAAAAACTTAATTCGCCTTAACGAACCCCTTGCACAGCACTGGTGTCAAAATAATAAATCGCGAGGTGTGTGAAGTTTGACATATTGCGGATCTAACCTCAAAATGAAATGAACGTTTTTATTAATAAATCCACAAACAGTCACTCGTCAGAGTAATTAAAGTCATATAACTGACCATAGCTAATTTAAATTCTATCTCGACTCATGGGCCGATGTTAGCGCCCTCTACATTCGCCCGTTCAGGCGAATCTAAAATTTTAATAATGCCGAAATTTGCCGAAAACTGTTAATAGATGGCGTGGCGAAACGTTTTTCTAATGTCACTGTTAACCGCACGCCATTTTCAACTATGGAGTTAACATCTGTGGATAAAATCTCGATACAAAATCGAATTAGGACACAAATGAGTTTGCAAAACGATGGAAAACAGGAAGATTCAGCGAATTTCTGCGGTTCCATGTATGCGATGGTAACGAAGTGAGGTTAAAGTACTCTGTGCGGTGTGCAGTGTTACATGCCTGGTCTCGGCCGATAACGTAGTTTGCTGAAATAGCGTCTACGGGGGTCGAAATCGAGTCGGTGCGGCGGCGGCTACTGCAGTTATTTGTTCAGTGTTGTCGACCTGCATCCAAGAATCGCTTTAATCTTGTTCTTAAAGCGATTCCCTCTCGTTTCTATCTGGACTGTTTCGCTCGTTCGCTCGTTCGCTCGTTCGCCACTCTTCCCTTTTTAATTATTATAGCTCAGTTTCTGTGCGGTACTCTGGACGATAAACCCCATTATCCACTTCAAAAGGATTTTGCACCGGCATCTTGAGAGCCCCACCTCCACCACTACCTCCATACTCTTCGTCAACCACTATGCACGGTTTTTCTTCGACCACGCTGTTTATGTGTTGTTGCCATCGACAAAATTACAAAACGCGACTTGAAAACCAATGTAAATTGACCGGTTAAGAGGTTTTTCTTAAAATATTTACCGTCTAAATAATATTTTATTGTACATAATAAGAATTTCATTATATGTTATAGTTACTCTTCCGGTTTAAGAGTTTAGTATGTTTATGTTGAGTATATATTGCTCTGACGAAGAAACAGTTTCTTGATACAAAAGTATACGTACGTATCGCTTAAAACAGACGTAATCCTTTCAAGCAGTTCCTTCATACTCAAAACAAGAAAACGTAATACTTGGAACATCTTGGGTGCAAAATATACATGCTTCACCGAACAAACAGTTTCTTGACCCAAAAGTATACGTACGTATCGCTTAAAACAGACGTAATTCCTTTCAAGCAGTTCCTTCATACTCAAAACAAGAAAACGTAATACTTGGAACATCTTGGGTGCAAAATATATATGCTTCAACGAACAAACAGTTTCTTGACCCAAAAGTATACGTACGTATCGCTTAAAACAGACGTAATTCCTTTCAAGCAGTTCCTTCATACTCAAAACAAGAAAACGTAATACTTGGAACATCTTGGATGCAAAATATACATGCTTCAACGAACAAACAGTTTCTTGACCCAAAAGTATACGTACGTATCGCTTAAAACAGACGTAATTCCTTTCAAGAAGTTCCTTCATACTCAAAACAAGAAAACGTAATACTTGGAACATCTTGGGTGCAAAATATACATGCTTCAACGAACAATCAGTTTCTTGACCCAAAAGTATACGTACGTATCGCTTAAAACAGACGTAATTCCTTTCAAGCAGTTCCTTCATACTCAAAACAAGAAAACGTAATACTTGGAACATCTTGGGTGCAAAATATACATGCTTCAACGAACAAACAGTTTCTTGACCCAAAAGTATACGTACGTATCGCTTAAAACAGACATAATTCCTTTCAAGCAGTTCCTTCATACTCAAAACAAGAAAACGTAATACTTGGAACATCTTGGGTGCAAAATATACATGCTTCAACGAACAAACAGTTTCTTGACCCAAAAGTATACGTACGTATCGCTTAAAACAGACGTAATTCCTTTCAAGCAGTTCCTTCATACTCAAAACAAGAAAACGTAATACTTGGAACATCTTGGGTACAAAATATACATGCTTCAACGAACAAATAGTTTCTTGACCCAAAAGTATACGTACGTATCGCTTAAAACAGACGTAATTCCTTTCAAGAAGTTCCTTCATACTCAAAACAAGAAAACGTAATACTTGGAACATCTTGGGTGCAAAATATACATGCTTCAACGAACAAACAGTTTCTTGACCCAAAAGTATACGTACGTATTCGCTTAAAACAGACGTAATTCCTTTCAAGCAGTTCCTTCATACTCAAAACAAGAAAACGTAATACTTGAAACATCTTGGGTCCAAAATATACATGCTTCAACGAACAAACAGTTTCTTGGCCCAAAAGTATACGTACGTATCGCTTAAAACAGACGTAATTCCTTTCAAGCAGTTCCTTCATACTTAAAACCAGGAAACGTAATACTTGGAACATCTTGGGTGCAAAATATACATGCTTCAACGAACAAACAGTTTCTTGACCCAAAAGTATACGTACGTATTCGCTTAAAACAGACGTAATTCCTTTCAAGCAGTTCCTTCATACTCAAAACAAGAAAACGTAATACTTGGAACATCTTGGGTGCAAAATATACATGCTTCAACGAAGAAACAGTTTCTTGACCCAAAAGTATACGTACGTACGTATCGCTTAAAACAGATGTAATTCCTTTCAAGCAATTCCTTCATACTAGAGAACCTTCTTTCCGAAATAATAATAACTCCCGATATCAAACTCTAAACATAAACACTCCATAAAACTTTACCGAATTGAATAACGTGAAAAAAATCTTACTCGAGATGCACATTACAACTTTTTAACCGTGTTTCTCGTCCAGTCGCGTACAGAGGACGCCTCTTTCGCATCCGCTGAATGTTTCATTAAACTTTTGACGCGTCGTCGCGTCCATTGAATCTAACAACCCCCTTGATCTCTTTACAAAAACTTGCCCCCGTTTTCGTCGACCAGGTGGGTCGAACTTCTCACGTTCCCACTCTTCGCCCTCCTCGAAGTTTAATGAAAAGAATCACGCCATCGCGGAACGAATTGTTTCCTCACGTACCGTTTCCCATCAAAAATAATAATAATCGTCGTCTTGAGAAGTTTTGAGAGGTTTTTTTTGTGAGAATTGGTATAGAATCAGTTTGGTCAAAATCGGTTGGATTCCTAAAATCCAGTTCGTCCCCACTAAATTCTTAAAAGGAAAAATCAGAAGGGGCTTTTTATCCTATCACAAGACTGAGATTTTTAAAACTTCTTACAAAAGAGCAATATATAGATTCTCCCTAGAGGTTCGTGTGTATGTTCGTTCTCGCGAGCGAAAAGGGTATTTTAGATATGCGTATTTGAATACGTTTCAACTTCGAAAGACAATTTTGGCGGGTAGGTGAGTAAAAGCTGTGTGTTGCAGCGCTGCTAGAGCAGCAGCACAGTTTGGCGTGATAAACCCCTCACGCTTTTGACGCTCTCACAAAGACATTGGGTACACAAAGTGGCCTGGGCCAGCATGTGTTTGAAATGGAGCTAGAGCCACCCACCCACCTACCTCCCTTTAGCTCTTCGCACCCCGTTACGTCACACATTTCCAACACCCCCAGTCGGAAAATCACAGAACCGGAAATCCGCCACATTTTCACCGTCTTCCCAGCCAGATCGCTTTACACTGTTCCTACCGTTATAACGCTTTTTATTGATCATTCCTTTGGAAAAATCACTTCCGGTTTGTTTGGAATACGTTCACCTTGCAAAATACACTCATTTTACGTTCGTTATGCAAAACGAACGGGTATGGCAGTCCTGCGCCACGAAATTATTCGTCCAGATAGCGAAACTAATTGCGAATTTGTTTATTTTTTAACTATATAGTAGTAATATAGCTCTGTGTATATGTCAAATTTTTCGATTTTAGTTATTGGGCATTCTAGAAATATGTGGTTAAGGCTTCCCACCTGTCCACATTCGCAATATGGACATTTTAGGATACATTTTAGGTTATCTGCTATCTGTTACTGTTGTTACGAATGTCCGGCAGGGGGCGTTTCGGGTTTGACGTTACTGTGGTAATAGCAGCAAAACACGGGTCGACAAAAATCGATTTTTTGGATCGAAAATTGTTTTTAAGGCCGTTTTTTTGCTCAAAACTCTTTGCGAAGGGTATTTAGAGGGATCTTATCGTAAGACATGAGAGCGAGCGGCTTTTATAAGGTCGGCAGGAGCGGATAAAAAATGTAAATTTTTGACGTTCATCGATCCGCTTGTCGGAATTTCTAGAGTCACGTGACATTTTCTCGAGGTTCGCCTTCACCCGAAGGGGTGCAAAAACGTGATTTTTTTTCAAAATTGACGCATTTAATTTACAAAATATCGCGCAGTCCACGCGGAATTGTGTCCTTTTTTCAATTCGAGCGTCAAAAGTAATATCGAAAAGCCCAATTTTGCAGCTACTCGATCGCAAATGTCGGCGAAAATGGGCGATTCCGCTGAACGCGCCCTACACTTGAAAGTTCGTAATAGGTAGACTAGCTCTGTGTATAAGTCAAAATTTTCGATTTTAGTTATTGGGCATTCTAGAAATATGTGGTTAAGGCTTCCCACCTGTCCACATTCGCAATATGGACATTTTAGGATACATTTTAGGTTATCTGCTATCTGTTACTGTTGTTACGAATGTCCGGCAGGGGGCGTTTCGGGTTTGACGTTACTGTGGTAATAGCAGCAAAACACGGGTCGACAAAAATCGATTTTTTGGATCGAAAATTGTTTTTAAGGCCGTTTTTTTGCTCAAAACTCTTTGCGAAGGGTATTTAGAGGGATCTTATCGTAAGACATGAGAGCGAGCGGCTTTTATAAGGTCGGCAGGAGCGGATAAAAAATGTAAATTTTTGACGTTCATCGATCCGCTTGTCGGAATTTCTAGACGTCACGTGACATTTTCTCGAGGTTCGCCTTCACCCGAAGAGGTGCAAAAACGCGATTTTTTTTCAAAATTGACGCATTTAATTTACAAAATATCGCGCAGTCCACGCGGAATTGTGTCCTTTTTTCAATTCGAGCGTCAAAAGTAATATCGAAAAGCCCAATTTTGCAGCTACTCGATCGCAAATGTCGGCGAAAATGGGCGATTATGCTGAACGCGCCCTACACTTGAAAGTTCGCAATTAGTATAGGTAGATAAAATGCCTTTTTAAAAATAGGTACCCACAATCGTAGTGTTAACTTCCCAAACTAAAAGCATCGTTTAGAGCTGTTACCATCGTTCAGTTGTTTACACGTCGCGACGTTGTGTTTACATAACTTCACCTAACCGTCTGACAGGTCCATATCATCGAGACATCACAAAAAAACGTTGAAATCTAAACAAGGCGGTAAAATAGGGTTGACGTGGGCAAAGCTATTGTCTAAAGTAGACTGTAGACTCTAGAGTGGTCTAGAGTAATATGGAAATGCATAAAATCTATAGTGTACACTGTACAGCACAGAGGGCAGATGTTGAACATGTGCAAAGGCGTTTTAATTTTAAATATAGACATTTGATTTCTAAACACGGCAAGATCGCGGGCCATGTGCTTCTCAACGCCCTCTGTGTGGTGCGGCGTGAACTACTAAAACGTTTTAACATCATTGTCAAGTTCCGGCCGGAAGTTAACTTATAATAGGGGTGAAATCAGTAAAAGATATCAGACAAAGCAAAAAAACAGGATTTTTTAAATCCTAAAAAAAAACAGGTGGTGAAAAAAAAGCGGCGGGGTTGGAAAATTCTTAAAATTCATTATCTCGGACGTAGCCAGGACGGACCTGAATATTCATGCTCCAATTAAAACGATCACCGGCTGCACTGCTTCGCCCTTTAAATTAGTGAGCGAAATGGGACGAGATCGCTTATCTAACAGTGTAAAATCGATGAGTCGCCGTATTGTAATCCGCCATTATACACCCCTAAAAATATCCTACCCTAAAGTGGTATTTTCGCGTTTTTATGGAGAGACGTAAAGTAATGACAAGAGTCTACATACGACTTGAAAATGACCAGAAAAGATTTTACTAAGACACTAAAAACAGATCAAAAACAGCTTGCAAGCGTCTGGGTATTGAAGCAACTAAATCTTAACTATTTCAATGGGCGTTATTCGTTGCCATTCCTCTTGCAGCTTCTCTTTTAGGATTGGGGCACTAGTAATGGCATGTTGTCTTATATAACGCTGCAAACTCTACCCAAACGTGCTTGATAACATTTAAGTCGGGGCTTTGAGGTGGTGAGTTAATTGTCGTGAAGAGTAGTAAAGCTTTTCAGTTATGTTTCCAAGATATGTTTAATTGATAATGATTCATATTGATAACGATCCACCCCTTAATAAACATCAAATTTCCTACTCCAGATGCATCAAATTCCAAGCAAAATTTCCAGGTTTTTTTCGCTTATGAGGGGTTTCTTGTGTGGAGTTCTGCTGTGGAAACTATTATTGTTCAAAGTTCTTTGAACAGTTCGTGTATACACAATCGTATTATTATTTATTTTTTGTTACATAATAATAAATGTGGTTTAAAATAAAAACTGCATCATTAGTTTTCTTCGTAATGCTTTTGGACTCGTCAGATAGCAGAAATGGGGGTACGTACAGTTTCTATTAACAATTTAATATTACCTTTAGTATTCTCTCTAATGGATAAACATTTAATAAATAAATTAAATATAGATAACTGAACCAACCAGCCATCTGGTATACACCTTACCTTTTTAAATGAACAATAACCAACCACTATAATTCATTATGTTATAATATTCACTAGAAACACTAATATGTAATATAAAGTGAAGCTTGTCATTATACAAATTATACCATACCATGGTATTGGTTCTTATAATATTCTTTTGAATTATTTCATTCTCTTCAATCATTCAGGCGACTAAATGGGAGTATGGCATATATTTTTCTCTGACGAAGAAAATGTTATTCTTCTACATATAAAAAGAGTAAGACGTTCGTTTTACATGAATTGGGTGAAAAATATACATGCTTCAACGAACAAACAGTTTCTTGACCCAAAAGTATACGTACGTATCGCTTAAAACAGACGTAATTCCTTTCAAGAAGTTCCTTCATACTCAAAACAAGAAAACGTAATACTTGGAACATCTTGGGTGCAAAATATACATGCTTCAACAAACAAACAGTTTCTTGGCCCAAAAGTATACGTACGTATCGCTTAAAACAGACGTAATTCCTTTCAAGCAGTTCCTTCATACTCAAAACAAGAAAACGTAATACTTGGAACATCTTGGGTGCAAAATATACATGCTTGAACGAACAAACAGTTCCTTGACCCAAAAGTATACGTACGTATCGCTTAAAACAGACATAATTCCTTTCAAGCAGTTCCTTCATACTCAAAACAAGAAAACGTAATACTTGGAACATCTTGGGTGCAAAATATACATGTTTCAACGAACAACCAGTTTCTTGGCCCAAAAGTATACGTACGTATCGCTTAAAACAGACGTAATTCCTTTCAAGCAGTTCCTTCATACTCAAAACAAGAAAACGTAATACTTGGAACATCTTGGGTGCAAAATATACATGCTTCAACAAACAAACAGTTTCTTGGCCCAAAAGTATACGTACGTATCGCTTAAAACAGACGTAATTCCTTTCAAGAAGTTCCTTCATACTCAAAACAAGAAAACGTAATACTTGGAACATCTTGGGTGCAAAATATACATGCTTGAACGAACAAACAGTTCCTTGACCCAAAAGTATACGTACGTATCGCTTAAAACAGACATAATTCCTTTCAAGCAGTTCCTTCATACTCAAAACAAGAAAACGTAATACTTGGAACATCTTGGGTGCAAAATATACATGTTTCAACGAACAACCAGTTTCTTGGCCCAAAAGTATACGTACGTATCGCTTAAAACAGACGTAATTCCTTTCAAGCAGTTCCTTCATACTCAAAACAAGAAAACGTAATACTTGGAACATCTTGGGTGCAAAATATACATGCTTCAACGAACAAACAGTTTCTTGACCCAAAAGTATACGTACGTATCGCTTAAAACAGACATAATTCCTTTCAAGCAGTTCCTTCATACCCAAAACAAGAAAACGTAATACTTGGAACATCTTGGGTGCAAAATATACATGCTTCAACTAACAAACAGTTTCTTGACCCAAAAGTATACGTACGTATCGCTTAAAACAGACATAATTCCTTTCAAGCAGTTCCTTCATACTTAAAACAAGAAAACGTAATACTGGGAACATCTTGGGTGCAAAATATACATGCTTCAACTAACAAACAGTTTCTTGACCCAAAAGTATACGTACGTATCGCTTAAAACAGACATAATTCCTTTCAAGCAGTTCCTTCATACTCAAAACAAGAAAACGTAATACTTGGAACATGTTGGGTGAAAAATATACATGCTTCAACGAACAAACAGTTTCTTGACCCAAAAGTATACGTACGTATCGCTTAAAACATACGTAATTCCTTTCAAGCAGTTCCTACATACTCAAAACAAGAAAACGTAATACTTGGAACATCTTGGGTGCAAAATATACATGCTTCAACGAACAAACAGTTTCTTGACCCAAAAGTATACGTACGTATCGCTTAAAACAGACATAATTCCTTTCAAGCAGTTCCTTCATACTCAAAACAAGAAAACGTAATACTTGGAACATGTTGGGTGCAAAATATACATGCTTCAACGAACAAACAGTTTCTTGACTCAAAAGTATACGTACGTATCGCTTAAAACAGACATAATTCCTTTCAAGCAGTTCCTTCATACTTAAAACAAGAAAACGTAATACTTGGAACATCAAGAAAATCATATTCTTACTCTGAGAATTTTGTATTTTACTTGAACCAAGCAAATGATCTTTCTACGGTCTCTGTTTGTTTGGTCACAATCTGGCAACCGAAAGTGGCAAATTCTAAATGCGGTTTTTCCAGTGACTTTAAATATCAATATCAATACTTACTAATTCCAGACTCCATTTTGTTTTGGGCGCCTTCAACGAAACCGGGGATTTTTGCCAACATTTGCAATCGAGTAGCTGCAAAATTAGGCTTTTCGATATTAGTTTCGACGCTCGAATTGAAAAAAAGGATACAATTCCGCGTGGACTAGGCGATGTTTTGTAAATTAAATGCGTCTATTTTGAAAAAAATCACGTTTTTTCACCTCGAGACGTGACGTCTAGAAATTCCGTCGAACCGAACGATAAACGTCAAAAATTTATATTTTTCATCGGCTCCTGCTGACCTTATAAAAGCCTCTCGGTCTCATGTCTTACGATCAGGTCCCTTTAAATACTTTTCAGAAGGAGACATGAGCGAAAAAAAGGCGCGAAAAGCGTTTTTCAAAAATTGCACTAAATAGTATAATTGCGTCGAGGTTCTGCAACCATTAATTGGAGTGTAGTCTCATCCGTTTACAAAGTCACTGTTTGTCTTTACGACCCACTTTACCGACCGCGTTACAACACCCCGTAAATGTTTACGTCGAAATTAGGGGGTGAACCGTTGCCACTAGCTTAAGATGTTACCCCATGCGCAATCTTGACGACCACAGCACCCTCTACCCTCTAAAAAGACTAATTTGTCAAAAAATGACACAAGCCGTCATTTGCAATAATAGAGAAAAAATACTGTGACCACCACAGGACCGATTGCTTTAAATTTATATAAGTTTTGAGGTTGAAAATTTTCATTGTAGACCAAGACGGTTGATCGTGTGTGTACTTGGGTGTATGTAGATCACGTATACGCTGCGGTGGGGAGTGAGTGAGTATCTTTTGAAATGGGTTGGTCCCATGGGAGGGAGATCAAGTAGCCGCAGCATTCCACGGCCTGCTAATTTCAACCCGGCCTCACGTACTTTAATAATCTCTTTTAGATCGGCTGAAGAATCATTGTCGACGAGCCAACCTGTCGGAATAAAAAGGTATCCGCCAAGGACGACTTCTCCGCTCATTGCTCTGAGGTTAATTTCGAAATTTACGAGGAAAGAACGCGAATAGGTACAGCACGAATAAGATCATTTGGTTGGTTCAAGTAAAATATAAAATTCCCAGAGTAAGAATATGACTTTCTTGATGTTCCAAGTATTACGTTTTCTTGTTTTAAGTATGAAGGAACTTCTTGAAAGGAATTATGTCTGTTTTAAGCGATACGTACGTATACTTTTGGGTCAAGAAACTATTTGTTCGTTGAAGCATGTATATTTTGCACCCAAGATGTTCCAAGTATTACGTTTTCTTGTTTTGAGTATGAAGGAACTTCTTGAAAGGAATTATGTCTGTTTTAAGCGATACGTACGTATACTTTTGGGTCAAGAAACTATTTGTTCGTTGAAGCATGTATATTTTGCACCCAAGATGTTCCAAGTATTACGTTTTCTTGTTTTGAGTATGAAGGAACTTCTTGAAAGGAATTATGTCTGTTTTAAGCGATACGTACGTATACTTTTGGGTCAAGAAACTATTTGTTCGTTGAAGCATGTATATTTTGCACCCAAGATGTTCCAAGTATTACGTTTTCTTGTTTTGAGTATGAAGGAACTTCTTGAAAGGAATTATGTCTGTTTTAAGCGATACGTACGTATACTTTTGGGTCAAGAAACTATTTGTTCGTTGAAGCATGTATATTTTGCACCCAAGATGTTCCAAGTATTACGTTTTCTTGTTTTGAGTATGAAGGAACTTCTTGAAAGGAATTATGTCTGTTTTAAGCGATACGTACGTATACTTTTGGGTCAAGAAACTATTTGTTCGTTGAAGCATGTATATTTTGCACCCAAGATGTTCCAAGTATTACGTTTTCTTGTTTTAAGTATGAAGGAACTTCTTGAAAGGAATTATGTCTGTTTTAAGCGATACGTACGTATACTTTTGGGTCAAGAAACTATTTGTTCGTTGAAGCATGTATATTTTGCACCCAAGATGTTCCAAGTATTACGTTTTCTTGTTTTAAGTATGAAGGAACTTCTTGAAAGGAATTATGTCTGTTTTAAGCGATACGTACGTATACTTTTGGGTCAAGAAACTATTTGTTCGTTGAAGCATGTATATTTTGCACCCAAGATGTTCCAAGTATTACGTTTTCTTGTTTTAAGTATGAAGGAACTTCTTGAAAGGAATTATGTCTGTTTTAAGCGATACGTACGTATACTTTTGGGTCAAGAAACTATTTGTTCGTTGAAGCATGTATATTTTGCACCCAAGATGTTCCAAGTATTACGTTTTCTTGTTTTGAGTATGAAGGAACTTCTTGAAAGGAATTATGTCTGTTTTAAGCGATACGTACGTATACTTTTGGGTCAAGAAACTATTTGTTTGTTGAAGCATGTATATTTTGCACCCAAGATGTTCCAAGTATTACGTTTTCTTGTTTTAAGTATGAAGGAACTTCTTGAAAGGAATTATGTCTGTTTTAAGCGATACGTACGTATACTTTTGGGTCAAGAAACTATTTGTTCGTTGAAGCATGTATATTTTGCACCCAAGATGTTCCAAGTATTACGTTTTCTTGTTTTGAGTATGAAGGAACTTCTTGAAAGGAATTATGTCTGTTTTAAGCGATACGTACGTATACTTTTGGGTCAAGAAACTGTTTGTTCGTTGAAGCATGTATATTTTGCACCCAAGATGTTCCAAGTATTACGTTTTCTTGTTTTGAGTATGAAGGAACTTCTTGAAAGGAATTATGTCTGTTTTAAGCGATACGTACGTATACTTTTGGGTCAAGAAACTGTTTGTTCGTTGAAGCATGTATATTTTGCACCCAAGATGTTCCAAGTATTACGTTTTCTTGTTTTGAGTATGAAGGAACTTCTTGAAAGGAATTATGTCTGTTTTAAGCGATACGTACGTATACTTTTGGGTCAAGAAACTGTTTGTTCGTTGAAGCATGTATATTTTGCACCCAAGATGTTCCAAGTATTACGTTTTCTTGTTTTGAGTATGAAGGAACTTCTTGAAAGGAATTATGTCTGTTTTAAGCGATACGTACGTATACTTTTGGGTCAAGAAACTGTTTGTTCGTTGAAGCATGTATATTTTGCACCCAAGATGTTCCAAGTATTACGTTTTCTTGTTTTGAGTATGAAGGAACTTCTTGAAAGGAATTATGTCTGTTTTAAGCGATACGTACGTATACTTTTGGGTCAAGAAACTATTTGTTCGTTGAAGCATGTATATTTTGCACCCAAGATGTTCCAAGTATTACGTTTTCTTGTTTTGAGTATGAAGGAACTTCTTGAAAGGAATTATGTCTGTTTTAAGCGATACGTACGTATACTTTTGGGTCAAGAAACTATTTGTTTGTTGAAGCATGTATATTTTGCACCCAAGATGTTCCAAGTATTACGTTTTCTTGTTTTAAGTATGAAGGAACTTCTTGAAAGGAATTATGTCTGTTTTAAGCGATACGTACGTATACTTTTGGGTCAAGAAACTATTTGTTCGTTGAAGCATGTATATTTTGCACCCAAGATGTTCCAAGTATTACGTTTTCTTGTTTTGAGTATGAAGGAACTTCTTGAAAGGAATTATGTCTGTTTTAAGCGATACGTACGTATACTTTTGGGTCAAGAAACTGTTTGTTCGTTGAAGCATGTATATTTTGCACCCAAGATGTTCCAAGTATTACGTTTTCTTGTTTTGAGTATGAAGGAACTTCTTGAAAGGAATTATGTCTGTTTTAAGCGATACGTACGTATACTTTTGGGTCAAGAAACTGTTTGTTCGTTGAAGCATGTATATTTTGCACCCAAGATGTTCCAAGTATTACGTTTTCTTGTTTTGAGTATGAAGGAACTTCTTGAAAGGAATTATGTCTGTTTTAAGCGATACGTACGTATACTTTTGGGTCAAGAAACTGTTTGTTCGTTGAAGCATGTATATTTTGCACCCAAGATGTTCCAAGTATTACGTTTTCTTGTTTTGAGTATGAAGGAACTTCTTGAAAGGAATTATGTCTGTTTTAAGCGATACGTACGTATACTTTTGGGTCAAGAAACTATTTGTTCGTTGAAGCATGTATATTTTTCACCCAATTGATGTAAAACGAACGTCTTACTCTTTTTATATGTAGAAGAATAACATTTTCTTCGTCAGAGCAAAATTCTTATTACAATAAAATATTATTTTGATAGCAAAAATATCCTCTTCATGCTACACTATATACGTAAGAATAATTTTTCTTGATATCCAAGAATAGAGTTTTCTCTGTGTACTCAAAGAAGAAACAAGGGCTTTAATACATTTACCACCCCCTAGTTCGCTAAGAGAAACAACTTTAAGCAAAATACCTTATTTCGAGAACCTATAAATCGCGTTTGCATAAAAATCGAGTATACCGCTTTCAATATACTCACTACTGTCGGCGACAAATTGCTCTCGCTCCTAGCGCATATATGAGATCGCGTACTTACCGAATACACACACCACCATATACGTATTACGTATATTCGCTGCGAGGTAACTAGATTTCGCCGGAGTATATCATTTTTTACCTAAAATCTACGCGGAAACACTTTATATACTGAAATAAATCGAAATACGCGTTTGTTCGCCAACCCTACTTATCGAACCAAGCAAATTCAATCTTTATATCGCGCGATATACGAAAATCTTCAATGGGATTACGTATAATTTATTCTACCACCTCTATAACGATCTATAAGACGCTTATTACGAGGTTAGCGACCAATAATTTTAAATTTCCCGCTGTTTTGTGCGTCAAACTTGCTTTGACGACGTCATCGTCGGTATTGTAGTTTACCACTATGCCGATCGTCTGAACTTTCAAGTGTAGGGCGCGTTCAGCGGAATCGCCCATTTTCGCCGACATTTGCGATCGAGTAGCTGCAAAATTGGGCTTTTCGATATTACTTTTGACGCTCGAATTGAAAAAAGGACACAATTCCGCGTGGACTGCGCGATATTTTGTAAATTAAATGCGTCAATTTTGAGTGAGAAAATGTCACGTGACGTCTAGAAATTCCGACAAGCGGATCGATGAACGTCAAAAATTTACATTTTTTATCCGTTCCTGCCGACCTTATAAAAGCCGCTCGCTCTCATGTCTTACGATAAGATCCCTCTAAATACCCTTCGCAAAGAGTTTTGAGCAAAAAAACGGCCTTAAAAACAATTTTCGATCCAAAAAATCGATCGTCGATATTGTAGTTTACCACTATGCCGATCGTTTGAACTGCGACAATACGCGCGCTAGTAAAATGCGGTTTGAGATTCTTTGGGTTATTATTTACGCGTTTGCCGGCCAAGAACCGTTTCCGTCGCAGAATTTTACGACATCATAAAATACTTCCATTAGTTCTGTACGCGTGCAACAGCGCCCTCTGTTGTCGCAATGGCTGATTGTTTTTTAGCGTTCGGAGGTAATTTTAGAATTTTAGTTCGCTTCTCAAAGCCGTGATTTGTGACATGTTTATTAACTTTTCTCGAAATATGACGGCTATATTTACAGGTCCATTTGGATGTGATTTGGATGTTACAGAGCGTTATAGTAGCGTAGATTTTTTCGTGTCGAAATTCGATTGGAGTGCCCCCGGGGCATTTTTAAACACTGAAATTGCGCGCAAAACTCCGGGCCATGGTCTGGATTCCATTACAGGTTATTTAGTAATAAAAGCTGGCCATTTTACGCGCACTCGGGGGTTGCTAGCGGTATTGTGAGGGGGTTGGTGTGGTAGTGTATGTACGAGACTCACTAACCACGTCACCGACATACAAATTGCATTAGCATATTAAATTTTACACTCGCAAAACTCGACCGCTGCCGCACCAAAACCATTTACTAAAATGCCGTTTATGATTTTAAGCGTAAACTGCACAAAAATTATCCTCTTTATAAGCGAGCTAGCATATTATTAACAGTGAGAGAAGCATTAGTTTTTAGGAAGACGATAGTAAATCGGGATCAGTGGGTAGGTACTACAGCCAGCTTAAAAAACGACGTTTTTTTACACATTTCTTACCCACTTTGACAATTCTCGAGTCAAAATGGTAAGGTTTTAAAGCAGGACTTCTAATTTTCTAAACTAAACTAAAATATCATGGAAGTTAAGCGGCAAATAACACCGTAGTTTTCTAAAATCTGTACAAACGCGTCAGAAAAGGAAAGGAGGAGTCGAAAGAAGAGTGGTAAAAGCTCTGTGCCGACGGTAACGACCACTTGTGTGAAACGAAGGCGACACAGCAAGCCCGGAGACGCTTATAAAAATAGTCTGAGTTGTGCCAGTTATGAGGGAAGCCATCACCCTGATGACCGTGCCCGTACGTATGAACTGTGGAGAGGGTCGATCTGGCCCATCTTAGGCTCGGTCAAGTGTCCCTTACACAACACATATATAGACAAGCACACACACACGCAAGTCCATTTCAGGTTATATTTCCAACCCACTCCCCCCCAAACTTTCGCGAAGAAATGAAAACAAACACCGTTTGTAGAGTTCAGATTTTGATTTTAATGTGCTGGCATCTTGTGGTGGCTAGAAGAACTATCACGCTACTGCGGATTACCGACTCTGTACCCGCTGTCAAAAATAACAAGACAACATAATAACGATAAAATTCCCTATATTTTGTCTTCGGATGTCTATCTACCCATACTAATTACGAACTTTCAAGTGTAGGGCGCGTTCAGCGGAATCGCCCATTTTCGCCGACATTTGCGATCGAGTAGCTGCAAAATTGGGCTTTTCGATATTACTTTTGACGCTCGAATTGAAAAAAGGACACAATTCCGCGTGGACTGCGCGATATATTGTAAATTAAATGCGTCAATTTTGAAAAAAAAAATCACGATTTTGCACCTCTTCGGGTGAAGGCGAACCTCGAGAAAATGTCACGTGACGTCTAGAAATTCCGACAAGCGGATCGATGAACGTCAAAAATTTACATTTTTTATCCGTTCCTGCCGACCTTATAAAAGCCGCTCGCTCTCATGTCTTACGATAAGATCCCTCTAAATACCCTTCGCAAAGAGTTTTGAGCAAAAAAACGGCCTTAAAAACAATTTTCGATCCAAAAAATCGATTTTTGTCGACCCGTGTTTTGCTGCTATTACCACAGTAACGTCAAACCCGAAACGCCCCCTGCCGGACATTCGTAACAACAGTAACAGATAGCAGATAACCTAAAATGTATCCTAAAATGTCCATATTGCGAATGTGGACAGGTGGGAAGCCTTAACCACATATTTCTAGAATGCCCAATAACTAAAATCGAAAATTTTGACTTATACACAGAGCTAGTGTTGAATACTAATCCGGAAGACAGTTTAGCAATACTATGGTCATTATTTAGACGTAAGTAAACTAGAAGCAATAAATAGTTGTAAAATTGGATTTATATTGTCTTTGGTCTACGAAAAGACATAGTGTAATGTTTGCTGCATACTATAAGACTGTTATTTGGACGATACTTTTGGCGTTCTGTATTTCTCAAATAACCTCGTTAATATTAAAGAAGCGCTCCCCAGTGCATAACAGGTAGAGTTCATGCGCGAGTAAGAAGCGATGTATGCACGTCTACGTAATATCCAGTCAGTTACATAACCTAAAATTTGTGGCGATTACGTAACGTTCGCTGAAATTGTAGGGGAGCGCCCGCTGGCGGGTGCAACCGGAACTAAACAAACCTGTTGCTTACTTTATAACCTCGCGAAGAAGGTTCGCTCGCTGGTATTTAATGGTGTATTCGGGGTACGCCGCAAAAGTTGTGGTGATATTAATTTTCGGTGAGTGCCTAACCTATTTTAAACGGAACGCGAACATAACCTATTTTAAAACGCGCCGGCCATTTTACGGGAGTCGGCTTTTATTGGCCGGTTCCCGCTCTAAATGTAAATACCGGCAGTAAATCCGCGCGCTATGTACAACTGTATTTCCTATAATAAATCCGCGGCGGATCGAATTAAATTTAATTTCGGAGTAAATTTCCGCTGTATGTATTCGATTTGCTCCGTGATTTGCGAGTTTACCATGAATTTAGCCGCGAAAGGTATGCACAATCTGACGTAACCTTTGCGCGAGTGCGCCTCACGATTCGCCCGATAGAGGGCGTGACTGCGCCCCGAGAGAGTTAAATGTCGACGACGGCGTTTTTTTTTTTTTGCTTTGTGGTACACATAACTATTTTTCGATTGGCATCTTTGCTACGAACCGCTCGCCTGCGCGGTTTTCAACAAAGCGCAGCAGAGAATACCGACTATATATATCGATATCACATGAACAGATTTGAAATTCCTTGTGTTATCCCACACGGAAAGTGTCTGTACCACAAAAGTTATATATTTTCTCGAGTCTGATGTTTATTTTCGTTTAAGAGATACGGCGTTGAATGAAATGCTTTTGCGTTGAATGAAACGATTTTTGGTAATATAACTATTTTTAAAACGAAAAAATCATTTTCTTTCACACATTTTGAAGTTTGAACTACAGGAAATTGCGAAATATAATGTCCCAATGACAATAAAATTGTAGTTGAAGCGACTTTTGTAATTATCTTGGAGGTTAGAATTAACGGAGTAAAATGTTAGCGTTAGCGATATTCATGATAAAAGAATTGGCTGTTTTTATGACTTTATACACTTGTTGAAAGCATAAGACCTGTTCTTCATACAAAAATTCGAATTCCGGCTGTCACGCTCGGATACGTTCGAGATTTCAAGAATTTTATTATTATTTAGCAGCATGAGCTCCTTAACTTCGATGGAGTTTTCAATAATAATTATCTTTTCAGCGGTATACTCACGATATCTCTAAGTAGACAAACTGTCAAAACATACCTGGAACAAAAGAAAAGTAAGGTTAATAATACTGCCAGCACAATAATATATATATGACAGCTGATAACAATAATAACAATCAACAAACAAATACAATATTATCATTTTCTCCTAACTTTTACCAACCAACTAACTTCACATTATCAATTAAACATCCGCGGAGTTCCCCCCCCCCCTCCACTTTACCGGTCGTCTTCTGTTCTGCGTGCCGGTGAAGAGCTAATGGAATGCCATTGTTTTAAATTATTACGAAAGATCCCTATCTAATTTCAAAGATGTTGCTTCGATACCGCAAAACAATAAGCGTATGCCGCAGGACAAGCGAGCCCGCGGGGGGGGGGGGGGGGGTGATGGGAGGAGGGGGTGGATACCGGAACAAATGAACACCAACCCCGCCATGCTCGAGTTTGTCTTTTGTTTGTGTCTTTGTGTATTGCGAATCGATGTCCGAAACATTTCGATGTACGCAGTATGAATTCCCTAAACTATAGTGATGATGGATGTGGTTGGATTTGAGCAGTATTTTAGACTGGTTGGTTTTTAGTTTATGTACAGTTGGATGCATTTTAAATATTTTTTCGGTCGTTTTTAATAAAAATTTTTAATAAATACGCCATATATACGCAACCGCGCGTATATTTTAATGTTTGTGTTCTCTTTAATTATTAAACGTACCAGAAAAAAAAGGGAATGGCCGTCTTTTGATCTCGTTTCAAAATGAAATAGTCCATTAAAAGCAGGAGTGTACAAAAAAGGGAATTAAATGTATACCCAAGGGAAATATTTTAGGGTGAAAATGTCTGTTAGGCCGTCAATTAAAGTTTTTAAATCTCTACGAATACTATTGGGGGATATTTGACGGCAAACTGGCGGTTTGTCGTGTTTTGCGGTCAAAATCCGAAAAAAAAGTTTTGATACGACCATAAATGCCCTTTTTTACCGACCGTTAACATGACTGTGCAAGGAAGTATTACAAGAATCTCTCAATCAATAAAAAAAAACTCACTGAAAAATTGACGGCGAATTGTGTGCCTATATATATTTATATAATTATTTTTGAGAAAACTACTCACAGACAACTCTATACTCTAATACAAATTTCAATATTGTTGTTTCAATGGTTAGTTATTCTTTCGATTTAAGAATTTAGTATATTCTTTTTTGACGACGAAAAACTTATTCTTCGATAAAAAAATAAACGTTCCTCTTACTACAACAAAAATATTTCGTTGGACGAAAAATACATATGCTTCAACGAAAAAACAGTTTCTTGACCCAAGATTCTTACTCTGAGAGATAGATAGACAGTTGTGCAATTACTTTACAGATGGCGCTAACAGTTTCTCGCGTCTTATGCCACATATCACCGCTATAACTTCGACGATATTGAGTATTCGTATATTGTCTGTTTACATATGTGCATAAGTGTTTTATTTCATGGGTGACCTACAAGGATTATGAGGAAAACCAGGATTGTAGTGGAATAGCCTACACAGGAAAGAACAAAAAAAGTTGTTCTTGTGTATATAGTGTAGCATGAAGAGGATTTTTTTTGCTATCCAAATAATATTTGAAATTTATCAAAGGAAAATTAACCGTGTTTGTGTCGTTAAATGTTTGGGTTAGACCACCAAAATGCTGTCTCTGTTACTTAAATTAAATCTCGAAGAATTTGTCTATAACTTGCTAAACAAACCATAAAAATCCATCAAAAAATACAAAACTTAAGACAGTTTTTAGTATTTTCTAACTGGTCTGGATTCTAAATGGTCTGAATTCTCAATGTATCTTCAAGATTACATCCAGCGGTGTGAACATCAAAGAGGAACACATTATGGCAAGTGGTCAACCTTGATGATAATAACGCCATCTGCAGAGCGTACGAAACCATCATTACATCATTTATAAACCAAGAAGACTAACAACGCACCAATAACACCAACAAACCAAGTAACAAGATGGTTAAATCCTCTTCTAAATATAATTAACCAAACGCTATTATCGTGCTTATTCGCTAAGTCAGTGCATACGCTAAGATGTAGAGGAAGACGAAGATAGGTATGATGTGGAGGAAAATACATTGATCGAGGCCATCTGAACATTGAACTGGGTTAGTTGTTTAAAATTCAACCATCGCGAGTACCTCAAAGCGGCGATAGACTAGGAAGCACTGAAGCATGGTGGCTAGTCTTGAAGTCGATGACTCCTAAGTGCTCTTCCAACGTTATGCTAGACCTAACTCACATTCTGTTCACTCCTTTGTGTTGCTGTTACCGGACCTAGGCGAGATCCAACCAAGGCCAACATCTTTTACCAGCGACAAGTTCAAGAAATGCAGCCCTCTGCATGTACGATGTACAAGCTTTGTAAGAGAAAGTAAGATTGTGTCTAACGAAGATGATATTCAAGAACTGAATGTTCCATGGGGTATTAAAAAGCACTTTTACCACATTAAGGGTAGTCCCGACTAAATTTCAAAACACCTGGAGTCTTTTTTCGTCGAGATGAATCGCGAAAAAAGCCGCTCTTTGTACCAGAATACCATTGTGCCCTTTCTTTTCTCACTTCGTGCACTTTGATATTAAAATAGATGAGCCGCGAGACAGGGGCTATTAATTGTTCGCTGGCTACGGTTTTTATAATCTCGCACCCCTTTCCAAGGAAGAGCTTTTTTGAGCTTTCTTCGGGTCTCTTATCCCCTCCCCTACAACCCGACAGGCATTTGTTTGCAGCGAATACGTTTTGGTGCGTCGTCAGTTGAATGCAAAAAAGCTCTTTTCAGACGAAAGCACACCTTGCGCCTCTGGGGGTGCGGCGCGATTGTTTTTGCTTTCAACCCTCCGCCCCGAAGGGGTTGTTTTTTTTTTCTGCTTCCTCGCATTTTTTAAAATCGAGAGGGAAATTATTTCAGGGCGTTTGCTTTATTAATTTGATTTGTGATTTATTATCGAATTTTATGCTGATTTTTTTCTGTCCATTTAGGGGTTTTAAGAAATGAAAGATAACACGGTTTGAATAATTTAGTAGAGTGGATGTTTTATCGGAAATTACAAAAAACAATGCTATTGTCAACACACAGAGAGAGAACGCTAGAGTTTAATATGTTTATGTTGAGTATATTTTGCTCTAACGAAGAAAATATTATTCTTTGACATATAAAAAGAGTAAGACGTTTTACAACAACACCATTTTGTTGGGTGAAAAATATACATTCTTCAACGAACAAACAGTTTCTTGACTCAAAAGTATACGTACGTATCGCTTAAAACAGACGTAATTCCTTTCAAGAAGTTCCTTCATACTCAAAACAAGAAAACGTAATACTTGGAACATCTTGGGTGCAAAATATACATGCTTCAACGAACAAACAGTTTCTTGACCCAAAAGTATACGTACGTATCGCTTAAAACAGACATAATTCTTTTCAAGCAGTTCCTTCATACATAAAACAAGAAAACGTAATACTTGGAACATCTTGGGTGTAAAATATACATGCTTCAACGAACAAACAGTTTCTTGACCCAAAAGTATACGTACGTATCACTTAAAACAGACATAATTCTTTTCAAGCAGTTCCTTCATACTTAAAACAAGAAAACGTAATACTTGGAACATCTTGGGTGCAAAATATACATGCTTCAACGAACAAACAGTTTCTTGACCCAAAAGTATACGTACGTATCGCTTAAAACAGACGTAATTCCTTTCAAGAAGTTCCTTCATACTCAAAACAAGAAAACGTAATACTTGGAACATCTTGGGTGCAAAATATACATGCTTCAACGAACAAACAGTTTCTTGGCCCAAAAGTATACGTACGTATCGCTTAAAACAGATGTAATTCCTTTCAAGAAGTTCCTTCATACTCAAAACAAGAAAACGTAATACTTGGAACATCTTGGGTGCAAAATATACATGCTTCAACGAACAAACAGTTTCTTGACCCAAAAGTATACGTACGTATCGCTTAAAACAGACGTAATTCCTTTCAAGAAGTTCCTTCATACTCAAAACAAGAAAACGTAATACTTGGAACATCTTGGGTGCAAAATATACATGCTTCAACGAACAAACAGTTTCTTGACCCAAAAGTATACGTACGTATCGCTTAAAACAGACGTAACTCCTTTCAAGAAGTTCCTTCATACTCAAAACAAGAAAACGTAATACTTGGAACATCTTGGGTGCAAAATATACATGCTTCAACGAACAAACAGTTTCTTGACCCAAAAGTATACGTACGTATCGCTTAAAACAGACGTAATTCCTTTCAAGAAGTTCCTTCATACTCAAAACAAGAAAACGTAATACTTGGAACATCTTGGGTGCAAAATATACATGCTTCAACGAACAAACAGTTTCTTGACCCAAAAGTATACGTACGTATCGCTTAAAACAGACGTAATTCCTTTCAAGAAGTTCCTTCATACTCAAAACAAGAAAACGTAATACTTGGAACATCTTGGGTGCAAAATATACATGCTTCAACGAACAAACAGTTTCTTGACCCAAAAGTATACGTACGTATCGCTTAAAACAGACGTAACTCCTTTCAAGAAGTTCCTTCATACTCAAAACAAGAAAACGTAATACTTGGAACATCTTGGGTGCAAAATATACATGCTTCAACGAACAAACAGTTTCTTGACCCAAAAGTATACGTACGTATCGCTTAAAACAGACGTAATTCCTTTCAAGCAGTTCCTTCATACTTAAAACAAAGATATTCGTGTACCTATTTATAATTAATAAGTATATTTCGAAATTATGATTAGTATTATCATTAACATTCTTAATTTAAAGACTATATGCATTGTCAACCCCTGTAAGATAAAGAAATTAGTTTAGTAGTATGAGATAAGTAGGCAATCGCGTGTTCCTGAACAGTTTGAATTCGATTATCATTTTAGTTATCTAGACAAAAGCAATAAGTGAACAAGTTTGTAAAGAATTCATTTCATTCTAACTTTTATATGTCGTTTTCTTTCAAGGTCGCTAATCCAAGGCTGATTTCGAGTGTGTACTGACACAAAAAAGAGGCTTACTTCTTGCTTTTAAATTGACGGAAGTCCTTGTAAAACCTTCTTAGGAACGGTACCTTTTGTTGGATCTATCCTTAATACTACTGATTTAAATTTTCTACAATCCAATCACTCTAATGGCATGACCCTCTATGTAACGGCTTGACTAGGACCTTTCGAAATCTTTCTGAACCTAAAAGGGTGGTCGTAAGTGTATTATGGTAATAATCCATCTACAGATCAAGTCAAACGCATGTCAAATGTCAAGAATGTTGACTACAACGTAGTTGATCTATTGAACGCAAAGCTCCGTGTTCTACATATGTATGCCTACATATTTACCAAATACAATATAACAGCTAATAGTTCTCGATCACCTAACCTCTCACAAGTCTAATTGGGCGTTATAATCAGTTCATTTCCTTCCGACTGCGCCAAGTTGAAAGTCGTATGCTAGAAAAGCGAGGCAACGTATCTGGGGAAACTTTGTCGGCGCTAATTCCACTTGTGGCTTCAACAGAGCGTTTTAGACAGTTTAGAACAATTAAGTCCGTCCACAATCCGATACAACTATAACCCATATAGCACATGGAGCATTTCGGTGAATTATATTCTCGATGGAATACGATAATTATTAAAACTATTCCAACAGTATTGACTGTATTAAGGTTGTCCCTATAGCTTCAAGTCAAGTCAAGATTTGAATCTGTTATTTATTACGGTCCTTGGGTGATTTGGAACGCGAATAAGACAGCTTCAGACCGTCTGAAGCAATCCATGAAAAAAGTAGATCATGCTTTAGCATGGTATTTTCGCTAATACATGCCAGAGATGTGTGGAAAAAATATTTCTCACTTTTTGTGGACACCTTCCAAACATTAGTAACGTATACACGTATTCATAGTTAGCCGGAATGATTAATTTTGCATTTCATGGCATCCAGGAGATTTCTTTCACTGCTCGAACCTTCTAGCAATGGAAATCGCGCTGAATGGTTGCCGTTGTCGTCTGAACGTGATTGATTGCGCCCTATGCATACTGCAGAATAAAAAAATACTGACCCATTTATGCAGATAACGTTATCTATTTGCTTTTGTTGGTTTGTTTTAATGAGAAATTCAATGTATCGTCCGTATTGATCAGGGTTTGCAACTAGAATATTAAAATAGAATATTGATTCGAACATATTCTTTATTTATTTGATTCTATGTACATTTCTTTTGAGGTGTCCCATTAAAAACAGTGAAATAAAAATGGATAGGAGTTATTTAATATTTAATAATGCATCTACTCAAATTTATCCCGACATATGTATTGTTTTAAAGGAGTACATTTTCATAGAAGCTAGCATACCCCCAGGGAAAGAGATGTAGCTTATTTTCCTGTGGATTCTGCACCAGAAAACGTATTACTTCCAAATGAGGGAATACGGCTCCGTGTTCTATTTGCTTATGTGGTGCATCTCGGCTTTCCTGCACGCTAATGTAACAAGTTTCGCATCTGATATATACAGTAAATGTACCTCATAGCGAAAAAACGTAAAGACTTCGTCAAGTGGAGACAAGATTACTTCCTGAAAGGTTGTCGTGCCCCGAAAAAGACTTTTAACAACCCTTAATGATGTCTTATAACTTGATAACCTCCGTGGTAAAGTTTTTCTTGAGATAGAAGTAATTTTTCCCAATTAAGTTTTAAAATTTAACTGAATTAATTTTCAGCATTACGTTTTCTTACCTTTTTTTACATTAACAAATAAGCTATTGGTTTAGGCTATTAGACACAACTGAAATATGGGAAAATAGACAAACTACTTGCTAAATTGGCTAGTTTGTTCGTAACGCTTATTATTCTTCTTACAAACGATTGCAAAGTCCGATTATTAATCTTGCTATTTGGAACCGTTCCAAGCATCTCTTTAGCACAGCTAATTCTGGGAGCTGGCCCTCCTGCTGATTTATGTATACCAATTATCAGCTTAATTTAGTCGAATCCATTACTTGGTAATGTACAGAGACACATGTGCAGATGAAAAATCAATTAGATTGCTCGGGAAAATGCCTCCCATAAGGTATAGGTACCTTATATCCTTTTGTTACAAAAGAATGTCTTTCTTTAGTAAAAATCTTAAAAAAAAAACCTTAATTAAACAATATGGCGAAAGTACAACAAGCAAACAAGGCCAGGAAGCAGCGAGACCATGTAACTAAGCTTAAGTCAGCCGGAGCAAAAGCAAAGCGCGAGGCGCATTGAACTCGCCATGTAACAGCAACTCGTATAATAACAGTAACCTTGAACTCAACCATGCTCAGTATATCCACTGGACTAGCATTACACTATGTTTTATAAGGAAGGACTCTTGTCTAGTCAATGTTTGTATCCACCTTTACGCTATAGCAACTGGTCAGAAGAAGCTAGTACTCCTTTTCGCAATCTGGGGTGCCACAAGGTAGTGGTCTAGGACCTTTGCGTTTTAGTCCCACAGGATAGTAAGTTGGGGCCTCTATTCGATTGCTTAGCGATATATATTCTAACGCATATTCACATCAAAGTATCATGTTATTGCACACAATGATTCACGATCAATTTCGTCCAAAAAGTTTTCCTTCCCCCACCAAAAATTCCTGGTTGTTTGTAACCGATTTTACATACAATACGTGTGCAGCGGTATGTATGTATACACTTTGGTTTTACACATATATACGAGCGTTTGTCCGCCTGCTACCGAAATAGAATTTAGAATCCGCGCCTTTGTTTATTTGATTGTCGAAACGCATGTGTACGTGTGTATGTGGGTGTTCCACACGTCTGGGCCGTTCAAACCCCGATATATCCTTCCTGAAATATCTATACGTCGATACACCAGGGACGGATTGAGGGATTGTAGTCAAAATTCTTCCTGATGGGTAATATAATTTTTAAAATAATAATTTTTACAATTTGATCTTTGAAGAATTTACGAAAAATTTAAGACTTTTTATGAAGTTTTTAAGAATTTAAGAAGTTTTTGCCTAATCTCTATTAAGGTCAAGTTAATTAGCAATGTACTCTTCTTTGTTTCATTTAGTTATATTAATTGTCAAAGAAGATACAGTTTTTTTAACTTAAACCGAAGAAACGGTGATCTCTTTCTTCATAAAAGGAAGTAAGTGAACATCTTGAGTTTTTTTACTGTTTGACTAATAGTGAGATACAATCTCGAATCAAAATTTGTCAATATTCTTTCCTATACATTGTTCAAGAGCTGCCTTCGCGAAGAAAGCAAGGTAAAGGCGAAAATCATGTACGACAGCTTAGTGGCGGTAACACGAGCCCGGCTTTATTGCGTCAATGGGCCCGCCTCACCATCCGAAAGACGTTTATTATATAGATGGATTATACGCCGTTCCACCGCGGCTTTTGATATCGATTCTGGTGTCATGAGGCAAAACCCTATTCTACGGTATTAGCTGAAAACCGTCAACCAAACCGAACGAGAGAGAACCCCCCCTTGTCCGAGGAAGCCCGAATGGTTAATTAAAACTTTTAACACCGACGACGCGTCGCGACGTCCAATACATGTATTTTATGGACGCTTAACACCTCACGTTGATACGTTTTACCGGTGTCCATGGTCCAATTTGCGATAGTGATGAGTTATGGTGATAGTTTCCATACGGAAATTTCGTTATAAATTGCATATGTTGTAGTTTAGAACGTACGACGAGTTAAATATTATGTAGTATACAGTATAGGCCAAACCAAATCGCTGCATGTAGAGTTGCCTTAAATGTGTACGATGAAGTTGCACCGCATTAGGAGACATATAGGTGACATATAAAATGCACCAGAAATAATTGATCTTGTAGTTTGAACTGAGGCTTGTTGGTAGCCACCAGTGGTAGCAGTACTTTAGCTGGTAAACAGCGTAATGTGAGCCGCTGGCTGCTGTTTGTAAACCGTAAAGATAACATTTTGTGACTTACCATGTCGTAGGCAACTAATTTGTCGTGTGGTAGTGCAACTGATGCCTGATTGGAGTTGATCTGATGATCGAAATAGTTGATCTCGGTGAAACGGTTGACGATCAGCGTACTGGGTGTTGTACTGAGATGGCTAGTGTACATGTGTGGTGCACATTGGGCACACGGACAAGGTACACCGGTATTTTGATGGTAAACAGGCTGTTGGGGTTCTGTGGGACACGGGATAGGACAGTAGGGCACTACGTGATAAGGGATATGGGTCGGAGCGCTCAGGAAATACGTCGTGATTGCTTGCAGAAAAACACCGGTCGCAATTTTTCTAACCTAAATCGCAATTTAATGCGATCGAGTATAAGTGTATAGTTTTTTTTTTTTTTTTGATTTACTATCGAAAATGATTGTACGATTTACTTGTTTAGATTGTCTTGGTTGAAAAGATTGGGGGTATATTAATAAATATGATATATTGCACGATTGTCGATTCTTATTATTAATTAAGGTAATTGATTTAATTTAGCTCAACACGAATACTATGTTATTACTATTACTATTATTATTATAGATAATAGGTATTATTATTATAGATATATAATATAATATAATATAATATAATATCAATAAATAGTTTTTATTCTCGGGCAATCCCAAGAAATCAAATGAGCAAATTTAATAAATATATATATATATATACTATAAATCCTATTTCTTTATGATATAAGATATGTATCCTTTGTTTATTTTTCCCTCTTGCTTTCGTCGATCGAATAATAACAATTATAATTATTTCACCTAATTAAAAATGTCTTTGATTATTCAATTAATACTGTAATTGTTCTAAAAAAAACACAACCTCTTCCTAAAATTGAAACTCGTAGGTTCGATTATCGAAAAACGATTGGAAATTTTGATTGTCTAAATCTGTACACTGCTTACGATTCTATATTGACTGTTTTGCGAGTTTGTAATAACAAGATTTTGTTCTTCAACAAGATTTTGTTCTTCAACAAGATTTTGTTGTTCTTTTCTTTTCTATAAGGAATAGAGAGTATTGCCAACGCTATATAATATTGCACAAATCCCAAAAATTAAGGACGGTTTATTACTTCTTTGATATTCGCAGCAATACTTTCGTTCTTCCTATATAATAATTAGTATAGTAATAATAATGATAATGATAATAAAAATCTACTATTGAAATACTAATTTAATCAATTTTTATCACAACACTCAGTTATATTTATTATTACGATACATATATTTACTTAATTACGATTTTAATTAATTAGCCTAAGGTCTATATATATATATATAAGCTCTGTGTCGAGTTATTATAATATATAGACTGATTTGAATTGATTGTCGATTTAATTCTTGGATAAGAGACCTTGTGGGTTGTCGTCTTATCGTCAATTAAAAAATAATAAATCGCAAAAATCGCTCTCACTAACACTCACTCTCTCTCTAATAAAAAAAAACAAAAATTTGTACTTTAAATTAAGAACTTACTTAAAACTTCTCTTTGGTTACCTGTTATGTTCGATTTTGGCGGTACACCAACGTTTTCTTTATATATTTCTTATATTTTTTTTTTTTGAAAAATTAGACGAAAGTAGCGAGTTGAAGTTATATAGCGAAACTTGACGATAGACAGACAGATCCCGATGATGTCCCTTGACGAAGAACACTTTTTTAAATTACTTTTGATTCACCGGGTTTTGACACACGAGGGATGATTGATAGTAAGATTTATTCTTTTTTTTTTCCTTCGATTTGGTTAAATATACGGAGTGAAATATTATTGGTGAGTGAACAGTTCGTACATAAAAAGGAAGTGGACAAGGAAATATTACTAGGACCGAAGCACACTTTGGCTGCAGAGCCCGGACTGACGTAGCCGTGTTACAATCCGCTTGGATATCGTCTTCCGGAGGCGGCGAACGCGCAGACGCGCGCTTTAGACCAGTGGCGTAGGGAGAGGGGCGCACGATGGCCAGCGTCGATACAACCTGATGCATGCTGTTCACCTGTGCGCCTGTGCCTACCTCGACGGAAAGGTGGAGGATGGATGGTTATATATATGTGGGTTACGTGGATACCAGGTGCTAGAGGAACGAGGATGGAAAATGCTTTGGGAGGCTGGACGAAGCCGTCGTGGTGTTGTGGCCCTTGGAACGTCTTTTTACCCCGTGGTGGTGGTGGTTGGTTGGTTGCTTGTGATGTTTTGGAGTTTGTATAAGGTTTTCTGGCGAAATAGTACGCGTATGATGGATCAAATATGGATAAATGAGCATTTTCTTAACTCCTAATGAAGTTTCTAAAGAAAACTCAGTTTTAATGCAAAATATCATATTTAGTACCATTAAATATTAAATTACCACTAATATTGAGTTTTAAACAGACCGGGAGATGGTACATTTTCTTAAATAAATTAAATTTTCTTGCAAAGCGAAAGTAGTCATTGTTTTTCTCTTTACAGGGTGGTTCATAAAATATGTAGTACATTTTAGAGTAATGACAACAAAAATTGTATAAATTAATTTTCCTAGCTCTCATATTCATATTATTCATCCTGTCAGATGATGAACGCTCTCATATTCATATTGTTTATCATGTAAGATAATGTCTTCACCAGTAACATCAACAGATGTGTCCAGCGAAAGACTGTTAACGTTTTCATCAAATGCGTTATCCTTATAAGAGCGAGTGACTCTTGCTTTTTGAAATTAAAGATATTAAAGAGTCAGAAGTATATAAAAGAGTATTTATTCTATTTTTTGCAGTTTTTGTCCAACCACATCGTTTCTTGGGACAAAAATGGTTTTAACGAGGGATGACAGTCAGACAGTCATTTTTTTTGAAAGCCTGCTATTAAAATTGTTAATTTTTAATTTTATCTACGCCTTTTGTCCGTACTGTATGCTTTTGGGCTTTTAGAATTTCTATTTTACAACTGCGGTAAACTGTCACTGACCAGCTCGTCGTCAAGTCAAGTTCAAGGACCCAAGACCACATTCTCTCTCTTCACGGAACAAGTGTTTTCAGCCGCACGCTGACGTAATTTATGTAAATAGATTACGAATCGTACCGGTCTATAGGCGACTTCATTTCCTCCGCGCGGCAAAACACTTCTTCGCGCAGGCTAATTATTCGAGGAGCACGTCAAGTGTGGTTCCTCTGTGAAAATTTTATGGAGATTTCATGGAAACAATGGCACCTCACTCGTGAGAAAGACTTATTTGCCAGACGTATGCGTTCTGCCACGATCTTAGTCAACAGTGTAGCGGAGAGAGGAAATATATTATACAGTTATTAGATGCAGGTGTTTGAGCTAATTTTGATTTAATATCAGTGCACCAGGTTGAGAGGTAATCAGTCTCTATGTGGATAGAGTTTGAGATGTTGGTTATGTTACAAAAACGTGCTGAAGTTTTTTTAAAAGGACATGCATGAAGACCCTCTTCTTTTTTTAACGTTTCCCCACATTATGAATTACAAATTAATTTTAATTATTTATTATAATCTTCTGTTTTAATTGGTTATATCGCCCATTTTGTGGGAGATCAGCCACTGTAACGTCTTGCATTTTAATTTGTAATTATACAAGACCTGTTGCACTGTCTTGAACTAGATATACGAGAAAGATGGAAGTTTTATAACGAGCAAAGTTCTTCCCTCCCAGTGATGTTCGTCGGTTGGTTGCGTGTCTCGTTATTGGTATGGGTAAGTACTTGAGAATGGGATCGACAATTTACTGGAGTTTTGACATGGGCGTTGTGTAAAATGTTTTGAAAGACTTTTACCCATAACTACATACCCTTCGTATTTTCTTTACTGTTTTGTTGAGATTTCGAAAAGTAAAAGTGTAATAAAGTATCTAAAGTATCGAAGATTTAAAATTAAAGACTTACGTAATTAGCAGGAAGAAGACGGTCCATCAAAAAATAATAATAACATACCTGCAACAAACAAAAAGATACATTAATCACCAACGAACAAAAAGTGTTAAGATTGTCCACCAGATGGTGTAGTTGGAGCAGCTAAATCGCGAAGTCAATTTAAAATTTACGTGGAGTCTGTATGGTAGTCAGTAATTGGGAAAACCTGACGAGGAACCGCCGTTTCGGCTGTGCAGAAGTAATTCTGCACCATTGTTATCACCGCCCGCCGGCAGGGGACTTCGCTGTTACTCCGGTACGGTTTCGGCGGAGGCGCCGGGAAATCGGAAAATAATGAGTTCACTCCTTAGCTGCTTAAATTCCGTTAATTAGATCATCGGGACCTATACCGCACACCTCTGGTTTGTAAGAACGAATTAAAATTACGAATTAACATTAAATATTAAACCTAAGAAACAGAATTGTCATTATATACGATACTATTCAGTATCGATTGCGATATGTATATTCAATGACAACAATACACACAAGTGTACGTAGAAACCTGTTGCCCTGGTTTCGTTTGGATTACGATTCGCGTATACGCTAGCGAAAAATCAATAAAACTAAAAGCGAATCGTATTAAGATAGGAAACAATGCGGAGCGTAACGTTGCTGGGAAACTGAGAAAAGAACATTGTGCCCGCTTTTCTGTGTAGTGGTTACCGAAAATGAACTATGAATAAAATATAAAACTCCGCTCGGGGATAATCTGGATTTCCGTTTCGTTCGGAAGCAATTTCCCAGCTTTCCCGACTTCACCGCCGCGATTTTCCGTCATCCCCGCCTGCCGCCCTCCTCACGCAACTAACCCACCAACAAAATTAACGCCCTTAATTATTCACTCACTCGGCACGATAATGATTAAATTCTTATAATGTCTACTTCATTCTAAGACTACTTTAACGGATTTTGATCATTCTTCTAGCAAATTATAGGGGAACTTCTTCAAAATTGGTAAGAATATGATTTTCTTGATGTTCCAAGTATCACGTTTTCTTATTTTAAGTATGAAGGAACTGCTTGAAAGGAATTACGTCTGTTTTAAGCGATACGTACGTATACTTTTGGGCCAAGAAACTGTTTGTTCGTTGAAGCATGTATATTTTGCACCCAAGATGTTCCAACTATTACGTTCTCTTGTTTTGAGTATGAAGGAACTTCTTGAAAGGAATTATGTCTGTTTTAAGCGATACGTACGTATACTTTTGGGCCAAGAAACTGTTTGTTCGTTGAAGCATGTATATTTTGCACCCAAGATGTTCCAAGTATTACGTTTTCTTGTTTTGAGTATGAAGGAACTTCTTGAAAGGAATTATGTCTGTTTTAAGCGATACGTACGTATACTTTTGGGCCAAGAAACTGTTTGTTCGTTGAAGCATGTATATTTTGCACCCAAGATGTTCCAAGTATTACGTTTTCTTGTTTTAAGTATGAAGGAACTTCTTGAAAGGAATTATGTCTGTTTTAAGCGATACGTACGTATACTTTTGGGCCAAGAAACTGTTTGTTCGTTGAAGCATGTATATTTTGCACCCAAGATGTTCCAAGTATTACGTTTTCTTGTTTTGAGTATGAAGGAACTTCTTGAAAGGAATTATGTCTGTTTTAAGCGATACGTACGTATACTTTTGGGCCAAGAAACTGTTTGTTCGTTGAAGCATGTATATTTTGCACCCAAGATGTTCCAAGTATTACGTTTTCTTGTTTTGAGTATGAAGGAACTTCTTGAAAGGAATTATGTCTGTTTTAAGCGATACGTACGTATACTTTTGGGCCAAGAAACTGTTTGTTCGTTGAAGCATGTATATTTTGTACCCAAGATGTTCCAAGTATTACGTTTTCTTGTTTTGAGTATGAAGGAACTTCTTGAAAGGAATTATGTCTGTTTTAAGCGATACGTACGTATACTTTTGGGCCAAGAAACTGTTTGTTCGTTGAAGCATGTATATTTTGCACCCAAGATGTTCCAAGTATTACGTTTTCTTGTTTTGAGTATGAAGGAACTTCTTGAAAGGAATTATGTCTGCTTTAAGCGATACGTACGTATACTTTTGGGCCAAGAAACTGTTTGTTCGTTGAAGCATGTATATCTTTCACCCAACTGATGTAAAACGAACGTCTTACTCTTTTTATATGTAGAAGAATAACAGTTTCTTCGTCAACGCAAAATATACTCAACATAAACATACTAAACCACTGAAATTCTTATTACAATAAAATATTATTACTCAACTAAGTGATTTTTAAAAAGTTTTTTTTTTCGCGTTCCCAAATCTTCAAACGACGATTTCCAATATTTCAAATCCCTTAGGACTCTTGCAAAACAATAAAAAACGCCGACAACAAGAAGCGGAAACGGTCAACGTTGCGGCGGCAGCGCGGGAGGGGGCGGGGGGCGTGTTTATAGCGTAGTCTTCGCCGCCTCTGATCTATTTCGTTTCGCGACGACTTTCCTTTGTTTTCCGATGACGAAAACTGCGAGCGACAGGCTTAGGGGGGAGCGCGCAAGAAACGCCACGCGAAAGACCCGACCGGAAGCCAAGAAAAGCCGTTTAAGGTGCCCGTGTACCAGAAACAAACGAACACCGAAAAAAACAAAGACGTAGCGTGCGCCGCAAAATTGGGTAGGAAAGTCGAAATGTCCACGTTCGGCGTTCAACTACCCCCCAGTATTAATATCTCCGTTTTAATACTTTGAAGACCTTGTGGACTTAGAGTTGTCTTCAGAGTTTAATATCGGTGGAAAATTGCAAATTTGTGTGATCGTAATGACTCATGCATATTTATCAAATGGTATTTTGTATTTTCAAACTGTATTTTGATGAATTGATAAAAAGCCAGCGTTCAGAAGGATCGTGGGGAATATCAAAGTCGTTCGTAAGACCCTCAACATCGTGACATACACGTAGAGATCCTTCCATTTCAAAATATGCTTTAAAAGGCCTCGTTACGCCTTGTAAATAAAGACACTGTCACATCTCGTGCGAAACGATTCAATTCCTGTAACCTAGAACCCAATAACTCGGCTTTTTCTTTTGATAAACACAAGTCTTTAATCCTGAATAACCTAAGTCTTTAATCCTGAATAACCTAAGTCCTAAATCATTCAATTCGCACTGGTTTATAAGGTGAGGTGTTCCTAAAACTTGGTGAATGGTGCTCCTAAAAATGGTGAATCTTCACGACTTGCCTGATTTGAGAGAGTGATTTCACACTCTGTCAAATCAGTTTCTTCAAACAGGCAAAATTTTTTCTGTCTCAAAAATCGAAGATGGTGAAGTGGATGGCGCACTTGGGAGAGGATGGTTCTCTCCATGCGTGATAGGTCGCGATGCTGATGGCAAATTTAGATATTTTCTGTTATTTTTTTTTATTTTCATTTTATGTTTATGCTTTTTTGAATATCCGAAGACGCTTATCGTGCAAAAATAGCAAACATCTACGTGATTAGAAGGCTGTCGCCACAACATGGGAACTGCAACCTTAAAAGTCCGATCTAACAGGAAATACAGCATATATTGGACACCTAATATATGGCTTTTCCAGACCTCCAAAATAGCAGCCTTTACCTCAATGGTAGAATTACCGTTATTATAAATTATTTCAGCAAAAAAAAATTAAAAATAGTCGGTTTTAGGGTACAAAGGAAAATAAATTCGAATGCATGGCTATCGATTGTAATGAAATGTTGATTTCTCGTTTATTGTTATGTTATTATGGTGCCGACGGGCATTTCCAGCATATTGGACGTTCACATACGGTACACACACGCGTACATGGCTCGTTTGTACAGTACGTGCATCAAATATGCGGGAAGAGAGAAGTGCACTCTAGTGCAGCCCTTGGAATTATTTAATGAAACCCTACCAGTCAAAAATAATCGTGAGCGTTATTTTTGTTTTTACTACGGCATAGAGAGAATTTTTTTATTGCGTTTTGTGCTGCTGGTTGGTTCGTTTGTTTAATATTTATTAAATTGATGAAAGCGCCCACAGACCAGTAGTGGCATTCGACAATTCCAAACGCATTGTTTAATATAAAAATGGGGCTAATATGGCATAGTCAATAAACATTTTTATTTGGTGAAAGAATTAACACGACATATGCGGTTGTTTTTAATAATTCTAATAAATAAACAAATTTGCTTTAAACCGAAAAAAGATCGACCAGAATACCGCCCGATTTCTATAGATCAGCTTATATAAGCTCAAACTAAGCCAATGTGTGACTAGAGACGTCAGCGCCATCTCCCCGCCGGTAGCCATAACGATAACTTTTAATGAAACCGCACGTTTTTGATTCACATAATCTTCTATCTTCACTCAAAAATCTACGCTATTACCACAGATTAAGAGCATTTTAAACCCACTTTATATTACCTAAGAGGTAAGTATTAGTTAATTTTCTTCGCAGTTTTACGGTAAAATGCTGTGCAGTACAGACTTCCGTGTCTCGGACACATCATAATTGTTAATTAAAAATGCGGGGGCAGTAAATGGAAATTAAAAGACAGCTTTTGCGGGCGGTCGCGATCCAATTTAGGGGTAGAATCCCCAGTTTATATCGTGGGAATGATCCCAGTGTACGTCACTGCGCTTAGGGGTGCACTCCCTTTAACAGCACTATTGGATAATTACTCTCCAGATTAAAAAATAATTGATTATGCAGATTTTTGATCAAAGAAACAGAAGATTTTTATAATATCTATGAAAACCAGCTCCAAATCCATACTACGTGGCAACATAACATTGTCTCTCCCATTATATTCTTGGAATTGACCGCGAGGATATCGCGCAGAATATCCACGAAAAGTGGACATAACCTTAAAAATAAGTACCCGAACAATTAGCCTTTTTGCGCGCCACCTATAGGCGCGGTCGGTACCACTTAGAGCGCTAAGTGCAAATTGAATGCTAGGGAGTTTCATGTTGTAATTTACGAGTCGCGTTACTCCGTAACACCTGAGTTCCAAATCCACCTCAAACCACTCACTCTCTCTCTCTCTCTCTGTTCTGCGTTCTGCACTCGAAATAAACCTGCCAACAACGCGCGTCTCTCGCCTCTAAAACGTTCCTTGTTGCATCGGAACCGCTCGTTGGCGTGTTACTTGCCTAAACACCGGCGGAGTCATTTGTTTTCATTAGGATAGCTCGCGGAGAAGATGCGAGTGAAGTCTGCCATATACATCGACCTGTCATGTCGGTAAACGCCTTCTATCTTTAAACGCGCCCGCAATTACGGAACATTGGCGCAGTCGGAAGAATGGATGACCTTGATAATCATGAAATAGTCTGTCACCGGTTCACAAGTAAGCTGACAGAGATCAGCACATAATCCTTTACGCAATTGCAGTTAAGTTTAAGTAACAACACAAAATCTAATAATCGAATCTAATAAATTTTGAAGCAAATTCGTTTCATTCAAATATCTTCTCTATCTGCGCACTGGCGATCAATTCCCACTGGATAATTGATGGGTCTGATAGTTCTCCACATATTTAAGCGGTAAGTAGATCAACACGGTCTCAATAATGGTACAAAGCGTAATCGACAGATGCAAAGCGGCGCTGCAAACGCTCTAACTGAACCTAATATACTTATCGGACCATGCTAGAGCATCAGCCGCTATAACTCACACTAAAGTGGCCCGAATAGCCTCTATCAAACACCGCACGTACTACCTATACTGCATGGCACCACTCCACGGATAATATTGCCGCACAACGGCTTTGTAATGCTTTAATTTCTCTTCAGTCAAGTGGGGGTACAATAACCCAGATATGTATTGTTGATATACACTTCAACGATTGATTGATTGACAAGTGTGTTTTCGGTTAATAAAATTACAAGAATTCAAAGTTCAAGTCAGGTTTTGACAAGTTTTAATGGTCTGATATTTAAGATCCGTCGCCTCCGCCATTTTTGTTGTGGTATAAATAACTTAATAAACTTGTCTAAACTTGTTAAATAAGTAATGATAATACGAAATAAGTAACACTTGACATCATCTGTACCAAAATATTAATCAAAAAAAAAAAAAAAAAAAACAATAAAGAGTATCTTTATGTAGCACAAAAGTCCCTATGAATTATAGATTCATAATTTCGGGTTTTGTTCGCTTCCTCCACAAGCGAGTCTGGAAGTTGTTTCATTAAAACATAAGTGAGATCAGGCGGAGTGGGTCCGCGCCCCACTCCGCTATTATGTTTGGCGTCTGCATTATTATTACCTGCTTTGTGCGCGTGTACTATTAAAAATTAAAAGCACCGGCGTCTCTTTTAGACGTTGTATAGCTCAAGAATACCGAATTGCCGGTTGGAACACTGCTAATAGGAGGGGATACCTGTTCCCAGGTTCTAACCCTAAGGGTATAAATCAAAGTTTCGGCTTCTGCCGTTACGCCGTTGTTCCTGCGCCGGCAACTACCACTGAGAAATGGCACTCGCAGGACACATAACAGCCGGGATGCACTAAATCGTCTATAATTTTCGGGAAAACCAACGGGGCGTTTTCTTCTTGGCGGGAGCCGATGTTTACTATGCGCAATTCATTGCTACCGGATGTTTCTTCGGCCGTTTTCGCTAGATGAGATGAAAGGAGGATCAAGTCAAGTTATACAGACATTCTGTGCATTAAAATATGGGTGATCAAAGAAGATATTGTAAAAATTCACCAAATAAGTTTTGTTACATGTGTGGTTGTTATGTAGTGACACATCTGAAAAAAATCTGAAATCTGAATCTGAAAAGCCACGGAAATCTAATATATGCTGTCAACAAGAACACGACAGCTTCGTCTTCTTAGTATTATTAAAACAGCAAGTTGGTGTTCCAAATTCTTCTAAAATCCTATATTTGCGTAGGTTGGAATAAAGTTATGTCGTTATGGGTTAAAACCGCCTGACGCAGGGCTGCCATACCCGTTCGTTATGATAGCCAACAAACTATAGCAATAGTTGAACGTGTATACTTGAAAAACGTGAAAAATATGCAATACAACGCATCAAATTAAACGGAAAATCTCACACGACACGAAAAATATATCGTTCATAACACAGCCCCGTGGAAAGCAGCTCGCTAACCGCGGTAAAAACATGTGTTGTTAATATTGCTGCTGCAAACTCGAGGACGCCCGCGAACATATATCGTCCAGGCTTGACGGCTTATTTCATATAACGGCCCAGCGGCGTGCCGCAGGGTGGCGTCTACGACGCCGGCGGTCCTTTCTGGCACGACACCCCCAACTTTTTTATGGCTCCATCCCCTAATATCCGATGTCATCTTGTGACCGTTATAACCGCTACCTCACCTTAATGTACAGGTGGAAGGAGCAGCACGATCTGTGCCTGCGAACTCACCCTTATTTACGATTTTCTTATTAGTTTCGTTGCTTGCCACCGGTGGTGCCACAGTAACACCATCAATAACACGAATTTTATGTGGATAAGTTTCAAAAATCTTTATATATATATATATATATATATATATATATATATATATATATATATATATATATATATATATATATATATATATATATATATATATATTTGAATTGTGACAAATAAGTCTTTATTTTCCTTCCAAGTGAGTGAAAAGGACGAAGAGGTATTGTAAAAACAATCGTAGCAATCGTAGGAGTGCGAGGGCTGTACCGTAGGCTAAGAGGGTAGAGGGGTGGGTGGCCATAAAACAATGGGAAACAAATGACGTGCGAACAAGATACGACAGAGCGCGGCGCCTGTTGAAAAATGGAACAAAAGTGCGACTAATGAATTCTGTTCTTCGCTTCCATTAGCAGTGTGGACCCCGAAGCAAGGTCCAAGGACTGTGAATGCACCGCCACCAGGAGGCGGCGACCGGCTTGGAGGCTAGCGAGGAACAGGGAAAGGGGCAAAGACGGAGCAAACAACAAATACCTAATTAAATTATTCATTGAAATTAGCAGAAGCGGGATGTTAATGCCACGTAGAACAATAGGTTTCCTACGTTTCAGTGAGTGGAGGGAAAAGATTAAATAACCATTATAACTGGCACTGATAAAAAAGGAGTGTGATGCAAGAGAAAAGCGTATTAGTCGGAAGAAGTGGAGAGTCGCAACAGCAGAAGAATACAGACCTTAGAGGTAGAGACAAGAGTCTTACTGAATCGAAATACACCACCATCATCGGACAATATCTATAATAAATTGTTTCATTGACGTTGGTATTAACATAGGCTATTTAATAAAATAACGTACGTACTACCGAAATGGCAGTATGCGTTACCGAAATGATCATAAACCCTTGACCATTATGACGAAAATAGCACCCAAAACAACCCACAAAAAAAGCCGGAAATAGACCCACCAACCCATTCAACATACACCCCCGCGTTTCTAATTTATCATCGGACAGTGGCGATCTGGTTTTCCACCCCTTGCACTGCATCGCAATACGTATATAGCACAGGTGCCCCAGGGACAGGGTTTTGCACCATATAGAAGGACAATTTTAAATTAAATTGCTCTGTCCAGACCCATAGGGAGTCCACGGCTTTGTACATACGTACCCTTAACCAAAGGGTGGAAGGCGAAAGACATTTACCTAACCGGAAAGCACTTTTTGGTGGATTTTATCAGATATATATATACACTCAGATGCAAAAAAAACGGGTCATTTTTTTTGGTGTATACGTACATTTTTTTCGCTTTGTTCATTACATAAACTGATAAGTACCATATTTTATGTTTTTCTTCATTCTGATGGTTGTCTCTTTGATTGTCAAACACTAAAATTCTTATTGACAGTACTAAAACAAAAAAATTAACTGTTTTTTGTTTACAAAAATAACCCAATGACCCGTTTTTTCTGCATCTGAGTGTATATATATATATATATATATATATATATATATATATATATATATATATATATATATATATATATATATATATATATATCGAATTAGAGTGCAAAATTAAATATTTCGAAGGATTTCTTCCTTTGTTTTTTATCTGATTCTATATCTCTTAATTCTAATAAATAATAATATTATTAAGAATAATACAACAAAGCAACTAATATTATTTATTTATGGGCTTTGCGGATTAGATTTCATATCTCAACCCTTGCAGGAATCAGGTTGTTGCGCTGAGCCTCCCTAAGACGGGATATGCGGGGTTGTAAGGCAAGGTAACCGAGCTAAAGGCGGGTGGTTCGAGACGCGAACGGATGAAGGATTGCTCGAGAGGGGTGGCCGCATTCGATTTTGAGCTTACACGAGATTTACGTTGTTTGGTCTGGGCCAGTGGCGCACTCGAACCAACACACAACAAATTTTGTGATAACTTCTTTTAGTTAGTTTTACAAATTTCCAAACAGATTTGACAAATAAATTCTAGCACCGGCGCATCCGCCATTTTGTAATAAAGCGATTTCTATATGATTGTATCGACAATTTCTGTATCTTTTTATATCTTTTATAAGGGGTCGTAGCGTGATTTGTTACTACGCCACTGATATACGGGGCCACATGTGCAGCCAGAAGTGTTCTCCCTGCGACACTGGTTGGGCTTACGACGGCGTCTGTATCCTGAGTCTCTAAGCTGTCCATGTTCTCGCCAGTACCTACATACGTTCCTGCTAGGTTCTGCGGACGTGTTTTTGTATCTTTTTCCGTCACACAAGTCGCATAAAAAACGCATTTACATCCGAAAGGGGGCAACGTTAAAAGGGGCTCACGGGCTAGTAGTGGACTTAGGGGTTTTAACTTTTAAAAATACATCAAGGGTATTTTACGTGTCTGTCAAATAAACCAAATAAGCCAAGGGCGACAGATATTTTTAGGTAATGCCATATAATACGACTAAAAATAGGCAACTCAAATAACAGTCGGTAGAGAGTGGTGGCTGTTTTATCGACTGAGTTTATCGGTCGGTAAAATATATACCTACCTACAATACATAACATTATTTCCCTCGACCATGCCACCACATTTAACAACGAAATTAATAAATAATTAACACAGAACATAATTGTGATTAATATTTATGAACCGACAGCGGTCTGTCAGCGGCTATTAAAGTAAATTGAGCGTTCGAGTTTACCTACCGAAAATTAATTATGTATATTCACATTCCACCAGTAATAAAATTACCGTTTTAATTTATGAGCTTGCCGAAAGAGGCCGGAATATTTTTTAGTGGCGGAACAAAGGGTTGAATTTTTCTGGTGTTTGAATAAAGGCCCTAAAGGGATTAAGGGGTAATTGTGGGAATGCCGACGACCCTAAAGGACAGTTCAGCGGCGCGTAGAGCGCGCGATCCATCAATTAGGAGTGAGTTTGGGACAGGGGGGCGGTTCAGTACTATCCTGACCACCCACAGCAACAATCTGTCACCTGCAAGACTGTTTAGGTTTACCGCAACTCGTATATACGGTAATCTGCGGGTATTTTGCTTTTCAATTTAATGCAATACATTAATTACGAACACGGTTACTGAAACTATTATTATAAAAAATATTATTATTATTATTATTATAATTTGTATTCAAGATGGAATAGAAAAGAGAATAAACTTTGAATGGTTGGAAAAAAAGAAGGAAAATAGAATCTTAAGGGGGTATTATCGTCTAGAAACTTGTTTTTAAAAGTAATTTTTAGGAATTAATTTTGCGAAAACTATGAAACAGACAGTGTGGGGGTTTTCAGTGCATATTAAGACATGTTTCAACTAGCAACAGAACTTTTTGTTTTTTTTTTTGACGATAATACGCCATTAAACGATCAACCCCCACTGTACACCAGTAATAAATCTCCAGCAACACTTCTTCTTCGACGGTCAATTCTTTTTCTCGAGAGTTCTCGTCCCTTTTTCGGACCTCAGGTCCACGCGCAGAGATAGATATAAATTGATATACCTTACGGTCCCGACGGGCCTTAAAGATCTAGTTACAGTATTTGCGTTGTTGTCGCCTCTGCTGGCCGGCACCGCGGGCGACATCGGGGTTTCGTGAAAAAGACGGATGCTAGGGGTCGCCACTATGGACGCGTCCGCACCCTTTTCATCCGGTTTCCGTCTGCAAGAGCACCCGCAGGGGGGGCTTCCGCAGATTTATAGCCCTTATTGAGATAGATTTCGCGACCCCCATAGATTATTCACGAGACGCGAGTTATTTTTCCGGGGGATATTTTTGGCGGAGGCGCCGGTAGCAATAGTTTTAGGGTTTTGCTTATTTCAGAGGGGTAAAATGTGACAAAATGCTATGTTTTATGTATGGGTGAGAGTACGATTACCACTAAAAGTTATACCTACATTTCAAATGATCAGATTTAACTGCCTATATGTTGTGTTGAGCATTTTCTCTCATGTATTTTAAAACCAAACTGTGTTTTATGCATCCATTTGGCTGGATCTCTTATACGCTGTTGTGTTGTAAAATCTGCTATACAATAAAGCGTATAATAGTACAATAGTATCGATAATAAAACTAAGAAACTACATGTGTTTTGCTCATAAAATATTCGCACGTAGTCTTTGTAGAATCCATAATAAATGATTACTGAAAACATATACGGTTGTCAATCGAATACAAATGCTTATAATAAACATTCTCTACTTACTATTACAAACATTCCAGCACACAGGTGTATGTATTTGACCGTGCAAGTAGGTATAATGTATGTATGTACACAGAGAAAACTCTATTCTTGGATATCAAGAAAAATTATTCTTGCGTATATAATGTAGCATTGTTTCAACGGTTAGTTATTCTTACGATTTAAGAATTTAGTATGTTTATGTTAAGTATATTTTCCTCTGACGAAGAAAAATTGTGTACAGTGATGTATTTAGATCTACGTGTGATCTATGATCTCGTGTCTCTTGCATGTAGCGTACACGATCATGTATATTCAGCACTAGGGAGTGGTATGGTGGGAGATAGGTCTTATTAGCGTTTGTCAAAGGTGTAAATTAAGCGGAAGCCAACAGAAGTTCAGCCAGTCGGGGGCCGGTACACCGCTCTCTCCTAAAGCGAGCCAGACTTTGCCCCACAGTACCACGGATAGCAAAACCTCTCGGATAACTTTGGTCATACGCCAGTGAATTAGCTTAGATATTAACTGCTTTCTCCGTACCCCACCGGCTGTTCACAGTTACTAATGCACTCCCCTGTTCAAGTTTCCTTAGCACGACTGGCAAACAATAACTTCCACAAAGAGATTTCACTTGATAGTCATGCACATAGCGCAAGATTAACTGAATGAAGCTGAATACTGAATACATTGGACACGTTTTCGTTTATAAAACCAAAATAATTAATTATCCTTTAATTTGAATTCATTTATTGAAGTTAAATTTGAACTGAGCTACTCGATTCTTTAACAATAATGTTAATTCAGAACATACAATATATTTATAAACGATTTTAAGAAAGAATGATATTGAATATTGAATATTGAATACAAACAAAAAATTGTTTTCGTGCAATGTATAGGCCGAGTGTATTTCACCTATGAAAAAAGCACTTACACAAAGGTTATCAGATTACAAATGTTGTCAGATTGTCACCAAAAGCAATCCAATTCGTCCCCCGGTAATTCTAAACATGTATACCAAATTTCATCCCGATCCGTTGTTCCGTTTGGGCGCTATCGTGTTTACAGACATACACAGGCACATACATATTCCAGAAATCATTGCACTGGGTTAAAAAAAGTAAAAAACGCTATATAAAACAAATCCGTCATGTCAAAACATACATACATCTCTAATATTCGCAGATACACCCCAAATGATCACAGATACCCACCGCTTCATCCCTTAATTACAGACGATATTCACTGTTAGCAATCAAAGCCCAAAACAATGGCATTACAATTACGAAAACGGCCGGGTTTGTTTGAACGCCGCCCCATTAATGGTCCTAATAATCGTTAAGTAGGCAGCTGGCACGGGGTCAGCCGTATTCTCGGGGGTCGAACGCCCCTTTTCGGGGGTTGAAACAACCCCCAAAGTCTCCCAGAGGCTACCGCACCTGTTCCACCTGCACGTTGCAGGTTGGTGGCTCCCCCACCACTTCACAGGCGGTGGCAACCCCCCCAACTTGCATCTAATTCAATATGGATTCGAATTACGATTATTACCGTCGAATTCTGGGGGTGTGATGAGTCGGAAGACACGTTTTCGAATCGGGGGTAGTTCGGGGTTGTTTCGGGGGGATGGGGGGTGCGATCGGATAAGGGATGATCGCTCCTTGTAGGACGACGTCTGGCACGACGGGGCGGCGTATTGAATCGCGTTATCTCCGGATTGAATAAGACAGAAATTAAATAGGGGGTGAATATTGTAATACAAATAGAGTTTTGGAGAGTGAAAGGGGGTTGCCATTTTGAGGGATTATGTTCTGAAGAACAGTTATATTATAAAAGAAAGTAGAAAATATATTAAAGTATAAAAAAGTATATTGAAGTATACCGAATTATATTGAAATATATTGAAGTATATTGAAGTATATTGAAGTATATTGAAGTATATTGAAGTATATTGAAGTATATTGAAGTATATTGAAGTATATTGAAGTATATTGAAGTATATTGAAGTATATTGAAGTATATTGAAGTATATTGAAGTATATTGAATTATACCGAATTATATTGAAATATATTGAAGTATATGGAAGTATATAGAAGTATATCGAAGTATATTGAAGTATATTGAAGTATATTGAAGTATATTGAAGTATATTGAAGTATATTGAAGTATATTGAAGTATACCGAATTATATCGAATTATATTGAAATATATTGAAGTATATGGAAGTATATGGAAGTATATCGAAGTATATCGAAGTATATCGAAGTATATCGAAGTATATCGAAGTATATCGAAGTATATCGAAGTATATCGAAGTATATCGAAGTATATCGAAGTATATCGAAGTATATCGAAGTATATCGAAGTATATCGAAGTATATCGAAGTATATTGAAGTATATTGAAGTATATTCAAGTATATTGAAGTATATTGAAGTATATTGAAGTATATTTTAAATGAGGAAAAGAATACCTTTTATCGGTAATACCAAAGTTAGACGTTGACAATTCGAATGAAGGAAAACGAACGCGAATAACTGAATATTTCATTCGTTTTTCGAACATTTCAGCGGACAAAGTGAAAAACTTCAAAAAGTGGAGCGCGCTGTGTGCTATAATCCTAAGAAAGAGCGCGCTTTTGCGCCATATGTAAATAATACTTTTTGAATCGGTTTCTTTTCTTTTACGGGGTTGTGGGGGAAATCTGAAGTTTGCGTGGCGGCGCTTGGCGGCGGTCGGTATAAGTAATTTTAACTTCGGAAACTGAATCCGCAGATATTTACCGAGGATTACTTCGGGCCGTACTTCTTGCGAGCTTCGAGAACATTCGTGGTCCTTAAATATCCGTGGATTACCTAGATTATTGTGTAAGTTTCTCTGCCGCTAACGCGGCTAACGAATGAGTTATAGCGATATGTTGGCTGCTAGGTTTTAGTTTGGGAAGTTAGCGGACGGACAAAATGTACAATTAATTTAGTGCTTACGACTTTAGGGCTTTAATAACTCTATTATTGTATTTAATTTAGAATTGATTACACAACTAGGACTTTAACTAACTTTAGCTAAACAACTAACCAAACATCTAAACTGTTGGCAGGTATTTAGAGTGTTTCCAAAGAAATAAGTCTATTCTACAGTTAAAATTGCCCTTGCATTAATGATAATTGTTATTTTCAAAGCTCTTTAACATCTCTACAGTTCCATTCGCTCAGAGGAAAACCGCAATTTAATAATTCAATTAAAAAGGTAATTACTCAAGTATAAACTGTTTCCTTTGCTGGCTTATTTGGAGAGCAAGATGTACAAAGTAAAACAGAAACATAATGAGTAGGTACCTACTTTATTAAACGAATCAAAAATTGTTTCTAGTATTTCCGCTGCGACTTGAAAAGCCTTTTCTAAAACTAATACGATTATAAAACTAATTACTCGACATAATTATTCCCTTTGCCGTATCCGCTAAAGCAAGATAAATTAGCAAAACCGAAAGGCCGACGTTGTTTCCAGCGCTACCAACTAATCAACGAACTCAACACGACAAGAAAATACAAAGACCGCCGGAATACGTATATAAACGGGGGTCTTAAGTTTAGGGTTAAGTTTAAATCTACGCACTGGCGCTGAGATTAAAGATTAAGCTCAGCACAAAAGGACGCCGCAAACAGTTCAACCGGATTTTAGGGGTGCAAATTAACTACAACCCTTCATAGACACAATTCCAAACCCCACCCACCCCCAAACCCCGCGAAAACTAGCGCCACGACTAATTATTAACAAATACGATAATTTCGTTTGTTGGATGGTCGGGGGGTAAGATTAAAACCTCCGGGGTGGATCTGAGGAATTGAGAGAAAAGTGACTTTAATGGGGGTTATACTTACTCCCCCACCCTACTACAGCATCGTCCGAGGTTTGGCGAAACATATTTTAAAGATTAAAAAACTTTTTAATTAAAAGTGCTGTAGGACGAAAAAAAAACTGGCTGGCTTATTTTCTTACGTAAGACTTATAGGGGTTCTTGCCGGTAATTTGGATCATCTTGGATGAATTTATTTTAATTCCATTTCAATAAAAAAAAGAGATGCGTCTTACCTTGAGGCCTATATGGATAGGGAAATCCGGTGTCTTTGATGTAATTGTGGTCAACGGCTGCAGTACCGGAACAATTGGCAGCGGACAGGACATCATATTGTCAACCTGAAATTAGAAAATCATGTATTTTTTATTTCTCCCAATATATTAAGAGGGCTTTAAGCGATACAGTTGTTAAAATACTAGTGGCAGCTGGTAAACAGTGTAATGTGACCACAAAACAGCCACTGGTTGCCCTCGCTGCTAGCAGCTGTGTCGTAAGCGAATTTGGAACTCTATAAAATGACCAAAAAAATGAAAAAACAGGAGGAAATACGAAGCAATCGGATTAAAAATTAGATCCAGACATAATCGAGTGCTGGATGTTTCGAATCCAATCAAACTTAACTCTTCAAATAGCTCTACAAGACAATCAACTCGAATTAAGGGGGGATGGGAAGCTAGAATAAACAGACTCGTAAAAATGCAAATCACTTAACTAGATGGCGATTCGGGGCCTGAACGCGCCGGAAGAGACAATAAACTTCTTAATTTTTATTTGAAAACTTCACTATTCCGAAAGGGGCGAAAAAACCCAAACGAAACGAAATTAAAGTGATTTTTCAATTTGCGCGAACAAAAAACAGATCAATTAAGGGTGAGTTTCCATCTCTCCCTCCCGTATTAAATTTTAATTACGCAGTTACGAAAAAAAAAATCTACCCCCTTATTTCCGTCTTCGTCCAATTTTCGTGGCGCAGTCGGTAGGATATCGTATCATATCCGTATATACGGCAGAGGGACTGTTTATTTTTCATTATGGACACGAACGGGGCGACTTTTGACCCTTGCTCCCTCGCTGGAAAAGAGAAATTCGGTCTAGCGTGAAATTGCGCGAACCTTAACGGAGTTTTACCAAAGTTACCGCGTACGTATAGCTTATATTCTGTATCAGGTTCTATATACTGCGTCCCACACGCGGTACCACACACGCAAAACTAAATATTTAAGCAGGCCATAGTAGGAGAGGCAGTATAATATCACCCGAGGTTATAAAAGATTGACGCGACTAAATGTTTTTGCCGCTAGAGGGATGGCTCTCGCAGGGTGACATTATCGGCCTACATTGCCTACACCCTAGTAATAGGGTGTAGGCAACCAACGTCATAAAAATAAGGACATTTTTCGGAAAGGTAGTAAGCGCCATCTCTGGAGCATTGCACTAAACACTGAAATTTGGCGGGTCGTTTGAATTTTTACCATTTTTTTATTTATTTCAAATTACAAAATTGGATAAATCCTTGTCAAATTCATTATGTACGCCTTATAATTTATGTACATCGCTTATGTGCGTGTTTCGTCAGCTCCCTTGACTATCGAATTAAATTATTAAAGAACAAAAGGCAACGTGTTGCTTTTGTGTGACACAATACCCTACAAAGTGGCTCGATATATATAGATATAGCTTAAAACGTAAAGATTTAAAGGCACAATCACGAGAACGAGGCTTTGTGTTGGACGAAATTAATTTTGTTCGAGGGAACAATTATTATTATTAATAATAATTGCCAGTTTTGAGTTCTCTTGGGGATATAGGACAGAACAAACGACATTTTCATTTTTGCTCGTTCATTAAGTCAAACGAGTCGGATCAGTTTAATAACAGCCCAAAATTTGGGAGTATTATGTCGAACGCTTTCGGAAGATTATGAATTTCGTTATTAAAAGTTTTCTACTTCGACGGAAAGGGGGGGTGGTGGAAATTTGAGAAGGGAAAAGTTTAAATTATTCTTGATACGTTTCGACTTGATAATTAGTTGTATAATAAAGAAGATTTTGACGATTTGCGATCGTATTATCGTTCCTAATGAGCATCCATTCATAATACGACAATAAACTACAACAGGCTATTAATTACATGGATCATGGACAATCAATTGAGAATCACCACATCATTTAGTGTCTCGTTCAACGGTTCTAGACTGTATATATCTACTGTACGGTAGTATAAATCGCAACAGATAATTTACAGTACATTATGCACTGCAGAATTAATGAATCCCATCATTTCCTGGTAACTATCGAGCATACTAAATTTGTTTTGCAGCAGATGCTGTTAATACAGACATTTTCTTCCGAAATTTTCTTTAATCCTGCTATTTTGCAGTTTTTTTTTGGTGTGCAGTTCTATCTTTTTTGGCCAAACAAACAAAACTGGCTCAGATTTTTGACAGATGGGATGCCTATTTTGATCACAGCATAGCATGGGACTTATAATCCCCCATTTTCCAAAAATCTAATAAGTAAAGCAGCCTCGCATTCTATAAGGGTGAGTTATAGGATGCAACTCACCCTATAACCGTTAAAACAATCTAAGATGGTGCTGCACGAATCAGTGTTTAAACTTTGACGATCCAGTCGAAATTACATCCCTCACGAATGGTTTAAGGCAAAAGGGGGTGTTATGTTGGACGTGCAATTTGTACAGAGGCGTCAGAGCCATCAGGACAACGTAACGGGCGTCGAAATGGCCCGAAAGGATCGTAGAAGACGCCGTTCATTTGTCAACGGTCAGTTTAAGACCAGAGATCGTAAACTACGTGCTTTGGTAAATGCACACCGAGGCTGGTATTGTGAAGCATTTAGAACGTTGGGATGATAGTAAAGTAGGTCGCAAAAGTTCGAAAATGCTCTCTATTCAAACGTTAGTTTCTTCATTCAGGCCATTGATGATGATTTGGAATATAACTGGTGTGATATAATGGGTCGTTTGAATGGAAATTCCCTTGAGTGGTGTATTGTTCTATATAGGAGAATCCAAAGTGCAAAAGGAGTGAACAATCATCGCTGTAATATCTTTGGAAGATACTATTTTAAGTACTAATAAAAAATTCCAGGCTTATAATGAAGAGTTTTCACCTTGAATTTTTTTTATATTCAGTGAAACGGCATACGTAAACATATACTTATACCTTGATGTTTGCAATTTAGGTTTAGGACAATACAGAAACGTTTTATTGAAATAAAATTTTCTGAAAACTTAACAATAAATATTTTTCCCATTTGTGTCCAAGTTAGTACCAGACAATGTAAGTATGTATTCTGTTTTGCAAGATAACTAACTAATTTTACTGTATCTAGCGACATCAGCGCCTAACTAGCGGCACCAGAAGGTATTAATCGAGAGTAGACTTCAAAGTTAAGAGTTTCCATTTTAAACAATGTCCGATATTTCTTGGCTTCCGTGGACAACGTCTGGTCGACAAAGAACTAGAACACTGCATCTAATGAACCGGTTATTTTAATTAAAATTATCCTGTTCCTGAAAACGTCTATAATTTGCGGCTTCTGTTTATGAAACTCGCTCTTTACCACTAACAGGCAGGAACCGCAGCGAACGAGAGAGAGAGAGAGAAAGAAAGAAAAAAAAAAAACATGTAATTGCTCCCTTAATTAAATGTTACCTCTTTTGTACTGGGCGAAAATGGATTTTTTATTAGATTTAATTTGGTTGCGGCTGCCGTCGTTTTTCCAAGCGTCCCCCCCTAACCGCAACCCCTAAAAACAACCCCCTCTACTCCCCCACCCGCGGCCGACAACCCTTCCAGGACGCATTCGCGGCGGCATTTGTTTTTCTCGTAATTTTAATGATGTAGTTGGCCTTTATGTTTACATTTAATTACGCAATCTGGTACGGCCGTTTTAATTTTAACGCTTTCGTAGATTTTTTCTCTGTGCCGACGACCGAGTCTTGTTATTTCCGCTAATTTTGGGTTTCGAGCGAAAAATAAACAGTTGACGACGGGAAATTACGTTACGAACGTTAAAAGTGTTTGGAAATTGCATAAATTTTGGGGTGCGATTACGAAATTAGGGGCTGTTTTGTCTAGTGGGGTTATTATGGACACTTTGTTGAGCTGCAGTATAAAAATTTAATGAATTTTTTGAATTTCTACTAACAAAAAATTCTACCCGTGCTACAGTTTGATACAAAAAACAGATTCTTCCTTTCGCAGGAGGCGATCACTCGCTAGTTCTGTCAACCTTGGGGGTAGTAATATCTCCCTGGGAAGTCAGCGACAAGAAGAAGGAGGAGAAGAAGCAAATTCGAAGGCGTAATAAAGTGAACAGCGGGATGTTCGACGTACTGTCTTAATTAAATCAAAACAATACGGCCACGAAATTAATTTAGGCATCATTCCAGGGGAAGATCACGACCAACCCGCCCCTCAAACCCCCTCACCACCCGCCACCTAAGCGGTCCAGATTGCAGGTAATATCGCCGCTTGACAGCCACGTGCCGACACTGATAAACGTAAATTGCGAGGCGAACGAGAATTACACAACAATGCCGTCAATGAGAACGAAAATTTTTACTTCGTCGAGTTGGTATCTTGTTGATGAGTTTGTTGTTCAGGTATTTTCATTATTAAATATGCTTATAAATATATCAGTATCATATTAAATAATAAGTATTATATCTAATAATTCATGAACCATCAATTCTATCGAAAAAAAGTTTCAGAAATTGATGTAAGTCCAGAAAAAAATTACTAACAGACATGATTCACTATCACAACGACAAATTATTGGAAAAGTGATACGTAAATACGAGAAAATTAACTCGTTAAAATTGTCTATTGGTTTCCGCGAATGTGAGAGGGTAAAATGTCAAATTGAGACCTACATACCTACTCCCACCTCAGCAATACAGGTTACACTCCCACGGTTTGTATCCTCTGCTAGTAGATAGACATCGGTGTGCTGTGCACTGCTCCTATTCAGTTTACAATTGCAATTTAAGCGACACCTGTTGGTTCGGTGAAAACTCCATTGTCATGCTTGACTTGATTGAAATATCAAGAATAAGGTTTTTTAGCAATAGACTTTTCTCGAATAATGTTTAGGTTAACTTTTTTACTTATTATGACGAATTGAATATTGTTTTATAAGCCAAAATTAATAATATTACATAATAAATGAGGTTTGGCCATTACCGACATCATAAACAATGGTCATAACACTACATTCATGCACAAGAGTTACTGCACTCAAACCTGTTACACCCTGTATAATCACACTATTCCTTGCTTCTAGACTCCATATTTAACCCCTTTAACACCCTTCACCTGTACATACATGGGTTTTGTATGCAGAACGCGACAAACGTACCGTTAGACAGGGGTAATTATCGAAATTCTGTGTGTAAACCCCCGTACTGTGGGATTAACCGTCCGACAGATGGCGCGCATTAGCACCAGGTCAGATTTCTCGTTCCGCAACTGAATTCGAATATCCCCGGTTCTATGCAACGCGGGAGGAGGGGGGTTGGGGGCGGTTTGCTGCCAACAGCACCGAACGTTGACAGATCGCAAACCGCAAATGTTGTGTAATTTTCGTGGATTAATAATTTGCCGGGTACACGTTTAGCTGGCGCTCTCAGGAGCTTTGATCAATGCCCTGTTTGTGTCCTTTATCCGGGGAAATTATACCAGTTTGGCTTAAACGGGTAGGTAATATCGCATAGCTACTTAGATACTGAATTATGAGAGGTATCTTTAAAATTTAGACACTGTAGCAGAATCGGTAATTTGATCATAACCGGGAAAGCTTACACTTTTACATAGAGATAAGTAGGTTTTATTCGGATTAGAATGACCTAATTAATCATAAAATGATTAAAAGTTTTGAAATTTTGGTGAAAAAAATTTTACCGGCGCCTCCACCCAAACGTAAAATTATCGTTTTTTGCATTGTTAACGGTTTTCGTGGTCGATTTCGAATGTTACACAACTTCTACAATCAGAAATTCATTGTAAACTGGTCATTTAATTTAGATTTATCATATATTATTGCTTTAACAGCTGGCTAAAAGCAAGTTGCTAACCCTTTATAATGTATAAAATGACCACTCGTCCAAGGTGCGTTTTTTTTTTAAGTTTCAACATTCAAACGTCAAAGTTACCCCAAAAGTTCCTGAATAGAGTCGTGCACTGGAAAACCGTTTTGCGGGGAAAGTAATCGCCCGAAATGTCAGCCGATTAAACACAAATGAGGAAGTTTTAGGCGGGTAGAAGTTAAGGACGTCGGTGTGGCGGATACCTACGACTACGTAAGGCCCCTTAGGAGGAGAATTATACGATCGTGACAAGTAGTCGGTGTCGGGGGCGGCGTGACGTAAGGTCGTTCGGGTCTGCTGACTTTCCGGGGTTCGCTGTCCCTGCCGATCAACGCCGATCTCTAATGGAACAAGAACGGCGGGCGCTTAGCAGTTAGTTGGCTGTGGAACTGGAAGTCATAAACTTTACGGGGGAAAAGTTTGTCTACCGGACCTCTAAGTGGACCCACGGCTCGCGAACTTATGCATTAAGTGCTCCTGTGAACCACTTTACTAGTATTAGGTATAGAGAAGAAATATTAGGGGTAGTAAATAACAATATTTGGTTATTCAGATTAAAATCTTGTCAAGAATTTAGTCGGAAAGTTGGGAAGGGGCCACCCCTATTGGTTCTTAACGGTTTTAATGATAAAACACAATTCACTAACATAACAAAATCCCAGTAAATCCTTATCATCTTACAGACCTGAAGCCTTAACCTGTTTTTCCTCCACTTTCCATTATCTTTTTTCAAGCTCGTAAATCAACCATATCCCATTTACTTTAATTATTATTATCGATAACAGTATACGTACGGTTTGGTTTAGAGTGAAGGTGGGGTGGTGGTCTTATCAAGAGGGACCCCAGCGCCGCGTAGCGGAGAAGATTGGAATTTGCAAAGGCAAAGAGACCACGACGGGCCATCTTGATATATACCTACCTACTCCAAGAGAGAGCTTCTTATAGCAGTGACTAGGGCGACCTCTATGCCGCAGATAACCGATCGCAGGCACCCCCAGATGAGAAGGGAAGATCTGTTCTACAGGATTTGCAGGATGTATTAAGAGGGGGAAATGTAGTCGGTCGAGTGAGGCAGAGATGGACTCTACTGAGCTTAATTTGAATGAGTAAGATTAAAACTAACAAAAAAATTGATATTTTGATTATTATTATTATTATTATTATTATTATTATTTCTTTCTTATTATTATTATTATTATTTATAGGTTTAATAATGCAGTATAAACATTACTATTGCATAAAAATATGTATTAGTGTATAGTACATCATGAAAAATGCATTTATTCTTCAGTTTGGAATACGATATACATAATCCGGAAGAGTCGGTACATATTTTGCCATAGATATTCTTGTACTGTAGCTGACTGTGTTGGGCCGTCAGTATCTTCTGCTCGTAAATTATTTTACGATACGATGACGAGAAATAGGTTATATATTGTGTCGGTGGTCCCACAGCGGGCAAACGTTCCAAACGGCTCTTGTAATGTTCTTCACGGCCTTCTGGCTACGCTCATAAACTGCGTTTCCGTTTTTGATCTGTGCCTCGTAAACAGTCGGCTATTTGATACATGGCAGCGTTACAAAGCAACGTTGCCAGTTCTCAGTTTCTATTTTTGATGTCACCGTACGCAATGCACGTGATATATACCTATATTCATTGGGTTTTATGTACCAAAAATATCTCTATGCTGCTAACGAAAACATTAGGTCTGTTTGTGGTAACAGTTTTAAACGGTTTGCAGGCTCGGCCAATGCGATTCCTTGCTATACTATTCCCCTACTCACCTCGCAATCTGATTCCCAACCGTTGGAAACTGCTACAGCAAACAAAGCTATTATTATTCATGAATTTAAAAAGATTTCTTCGCAAAAAAGTCTAATAGGTTTTGCCTAACTGAAAAGTATTTTTTTTTATTGAGGTTTAAATTAAAATAATTTAACTTATAGTATACCTTTTATTGCATCGTTTATCACGAGAACTGGAGTCAATTCAAACAAACTAATTATACAACGAGTACTTCATAATCATAGTCTATCAAAACCAATGCACATTTTATATCAGCATGGCACAATCTATAAAATCTATCCAGTGTTACGTGACTGGCTCTAATTATCTTTAGCAAAACAATACTTAGAAGGTTCAAACGATTTATCTATACAAAACACGGTCATTTTCACGAATTAGGACACCCAGCTTTACCCCGAACAAACTATTAAGCTAAGTGAAAGATGTTTTATTAGTACGAAACACCATCGCAAATTTTCATCCACAATTTGCTCAATTCTTAACCAATATTCACGAGTCATACACCAAATTAAAGAGAAACCTTTATTTTTTCACGAGAAAGGGTTATTTTTCATTTTTATTGGCGTATTTCATAAAAATTGCAGCTAAAAACTAACTAAAAGTAGAAAAGTCAAGAAAAGTAAAGTCGTCTGCAAAACAAGTTTACTAAAAAAAAAAACCGTCAAATAAAACCAAAATTTCCTTCTCAACACAAAATTAAACAGTTAAACCGCGTGTTCTTCGCAATCCATTAGCATCAGCGGTGTTAAGTTTTAATTAATTACAAGTACAAGTAAAGCAGTGTACGTATATTCTGGGCCAACCCGCCAGCAGGGTTGCAACTTGTAGCTGGCGACCAACAGGCGGTTGCTGCCGCGCCATCTACTGTGCTTTTGTTGCAGCAACGGGCCCGCACACACACACGAACAACGGCTCTCGATGCCGTTCTGTTTAGTTTGAACTTTGTCATGTACACGTACGGAGACCGAGGCTTTAAAATAGAATTACTCACTCCGTATACCCGTGTGCGAGCCGTTGTTGCATAGAAGCGTTTATTTCCCGTAAAGCCTTGTCTGGCACGTACACTTTGTACGCCTTGTAGCTTTCATATCGGTGGTGTTCGACAAAAAAATAATAATAAAAATGATTTTTGCCACCGGTATTGAAACTATGGTATAGTGGATAGGTAGTGTTGACATTTCTTTGATGGCGTTGTGTATGTACGTGCCTTTGAAAGCGGATTTTTGTTTGTTATCGTTAGTTTTGGAACTGAAAAGGGTGTTTTGACTAAAAAAAAGATCAATGGTACAACGGATCTGCCTGAAAAATTCTGTACATATTTAGAATTAATATGGGACGAACTAAAAACAAAATACATATTTTGCCGCTTTCTATCTTCTATTCTATCTACTCTTTAGTTTATAAACAAGTAATATTGCTCTTTCCGGCGCCTCCGCCAAAATTGTAAAATACATATTTTGCCGCATTCTATCTTCTATTTTATTCTATCTCCTATTCTATCTACTCTTTAGTTTATAAACAAGTAATATTGCTCTTTCCGGCGCCTCCGCCAAAATTGTAAAATACATATTTTGCCGCATTCTATCTGTATCATGACCGGTTTTGTATCTTATTTACATTCTGTACGACGAATTGAGCAAAAAGGCAAATATTGACCTTTTTGGGATACCCTGTCTTTAAAAAAGCTTCCCACAATAGCAATTACACTTAGAAATAAGCATTTTCACGGTTCGGGGACCATCACTTATCGCGTACAATACTCCCAGCGATCCATCGCTCACCAGATCCGAGTGCAACACCCTTAGAAATCCACCCTGTGAGCCGAAGAAAACAATAGAGGGGATTAATTTTTCACGTGCCCCCAGATGTCGCCACAGTCGTATTCGCGGGATCTCATTTGCGGTCGGACAAAGGAGAGACCCGTTCGTTTCCCCCCCGCTAGTGGGGGAAAACGACCCGGTTTCCCCCTTCGTCCCCCCTTCGATCATTAGTGAGGGCGCCCCGCTAATTTATCTTTCCCCCCCTCTTTCGTCTCACCGCCCATACGTCACTCCGCGCGACGCTAAGTGCCGTCAGAACGCTCAGGTGTTGTTTCTGACACGCCGGTCGATGTTGTTGTTTTTTTTTTCAGTCGTTTTTCGTCAATGTGACGCCTCTTCAAAAGAAAACTATCACCCAGCGCGAGCGAAGTTGTGAGTTGTTTGTTTCGTGGTGGAAGGTATGATGCCCAAAGACAAAAGAAGCTGTTCTCCTGTGACTAATTGGACGTTCAGAATCTATAGTCGTTAGTGGGGGGATGCGTTGGTTTGGAGTGAAAGGGGAGGAATGTGAGACAGGAAAGTGTCCGTACGATAGTACTTCTATAAGTATTTTGTGAATATAGTAGATGTTATCCACGTCAACTGCTAATACCCAAAGTGTGAACTACTGGAACTACTTATACATAGTTTTGTTTGTAAAACTGAAATAGCCCTTCGAAATAGTATACTGTAACTAGAAACTGAAAATAGATTTATTGTAACAGGTCTAGATGACCCATCCAATCTGGTCGCTCTTTGACATAATTAGCAATTAACAAAATCAGCTTATACACGGCAAAATATTACGAATAATAAATTAATAAAAGAAACTACTCACAGAATTGGTGGCCGACTTTGTAGTCTCCGGCCTCAGGTTCCGTTCCAGTCCGAAAGAAGTGCTTGTGCACAAATAATATCAAGGTATTTTCACAAATTTGGCTTTTGGCTTTAGTGTGGAATATTATAGCTAAAAATTTTCGAAAAGAAAACCGACAGGTTAAATCACTTGGCTCAAATGCATTTAAAGTTACTGATGAGAAACAGAAATTGGTACACAACCAGATAACAAGTAAGGGGCACAGTGCAGGGAAAACAGTCACGATTTGCTGACACGAGGGCATCGTGTCAGCAAATCGTGAACAAAAAAAAAAACCACGACACTTTACGATGAACTATGTACGTAGAAGTAATTTCGCAATTGTCTTGCCTTTTTTTAGCAGACGAATTTTATAGTTTGCAAAAACATCATCCCTTACAAAAATTTTAATACACATAATAAACTTATTTATTATGTTTTTTTTTTTAGAAGACAAATTGTAGAATCTGGAAAACCATCATCAACTACGACAATCTCAGTAACATAAACATACCAATAAACACATTATTATACTGCCAATGTGTCATATTTGATGATGAACTACTAACTGAATTGCATAAAACTAATGCAGCAATTTGTCTCGTTTTTTTTTTTTTTTTTTTTTTTTTTTTTAGAAGACAATCTGTAGAATCTGGAAAATCATCATCAACTACGACAATCTTAATAACATAAACATACCTACATTATTAAACGGTCAACGTGTCATGTTTGATGATGAACTACTACATGAACTGCATGAAACTAATTCAGCATTTTGTCTGTTCAAAAATTTGTCTTGTCTTTTTTTTAGAAGACAAATAATTGTATAATCTGGAAAATCATCATCAACTACGACAATCTTAATAACATAAACATACCATAAAATACCTACATTATTAAACGGTCAACGTGTCATGTTTGATGATGAACTACTACATGAACTGCATGAAACTAATTCAGCATTTTGTCTGTTCAAAAATTTGTCTTGTCTTTTTTTTAGAAGACAAATAATTGTATAATCTGGAAAATCATCATCAACTACGACAATCTTAATAATATGAACATACCATAAAATACATTATTAAACGGCCAAGGTGTCATATTTGATGATGAAATATTATATGAACTGCATGAAACTAATTCAACATTTTGTCTGTTCAATAATTTGTCTTCCTTCTTTTTTAGAAGACAAATTGTATAATCTGGAAAACCATCATCAACTACGACAATCTTAATAATATGAACATACCATAAAATACATTATTAAACGGCCAAGGTGTCATATTTGATGATGAAATATTATATGAACTGCATGAAACTAATTCAACATTTTGTCTGTTCAATAATTTGTCTTCCTTCTTTTTTAGAAGACAAATTGTATAATCTGGAAAACCATCATCAACTACGACAATCTTAATAACATAAACATACCATAAAATACATTATTATACGGCCAAGGTGTCATATTTGATGATAAAATAGTAAATGAACTGCATAAATCTAATGCAACAATTTGTCTTGTGTTTTTTTTTCTTTTAAGACAAATTGTAGAATCTGAAAACCATCATCAACTACGACAAGCTTAATAACATAAACATACTATAAAATACATTACTGTACGTCCAACGTGTCATGTTTGATGATGAAATATTATATGAACTGCATGAAACTAATTCAACATTTTGTCTGTTCAACAATTTGTCGTGCTTTTTTTTTTAGCAGACAAATTGTATAATCTGGAAAACCATCATCAACTACGACAATCTTAATAACATAAACATACCATAAAATACATTATTATACGGCCAAGGTGTCATATTTGATGATGAAATAGTAAATGAACTGCATAAATCTAATGCAACAATTTGTCTTGTGTTTTTTTTCCTTTTAAGACAAATTGTAGAATCTGAAAAACCATCATCAACTACGACAAGCTTAATAACATAAACATACCATAAAATACATTACTGTACGTCCAACGTGTCATGTTTGATGATGAAATATTATATGAACTGCATGAAACTAATTCAACATTTTGTCTGTTCAACAATTTGTCTTGCTTTTTTTTTTTAGAAGACAAATTGAATAATCTGGAAAACCATCATCAACTACGACAATCTTAATAACATAAACATACCATAAAATACATTATTATACGGCCAAGGTGTCATATTTGATGATGAAATAGTAAATGAACTGCATAAATCTAATGCAACAATTTGTCTTGTGTTTTTTTTTCTCTTAAGACAAATTGTAGAATCTGAAAAACCATCATCAACTACGACAATCTTAATAACATAAACATACCATAAAATACATTAGTATACGGCCAAGGTGTCATATTTGATGATGCAATAGTAAATGAACTGCATAAATCTAATGCAACAATTTGTCTTGTGTTTTTTTTTCTTTTAAGACAAATTGTAGAATCTGAAAAACCATCATCAACTACGACAAGCTTAATAACATAAACATACCATAAAATACATTATTATACGGCCAAGGTGTCATATTTGATGATGAAATAGTAAATGAACTGCATAAATCTAATGCAACAATTTGTCTTATGTTTTTTTTTTCTTTTAAGACAAATTGTAGAATCTGAAAAACCATCATCAACTACGACAAGCTTAATAACATAAACATACCATAAAATACATTACTGTACGTCCAACGTGTCATATTTGATGATGAAATAGTAAATGAACTGCATAAATCTAATGCAACAATTTGTCTTGTGTTTTTTTTCTTTTAAGACAAATTGTAGACTCTGAAAAACCATCATCAACTACGACAAGCTTAATAAGATAAACATACCATAAAATACATTACTGTACGTCCAACGTGTCATGTTTGATGATGAAATATTATATGAACTGCATGAAACTAATTCAACATTTTGTCTGTTCAACAATTTGTCTTGCTTTTTTTTTAGAAGACAAATTGTATAATCTGGAAAACCATCATCAACTACGACAATCTTAATAACATAAACATACCATAAAATACATTATTATACGGCCAAGGTGTCATATTTGATGATGAAATAGTAAATGAACTGCATAAATCTAATGCAACAATTTGTCTTGTGTTTTTTTTTTCTTTTAAGACAAATTGTAGAATCTGAAAAATCATCATCAACTACGACAAGCTTAATAACATAAACATACCATAAAATACATTACTGTACGTCCAACGTGTCATGTTTGATGATGAAATATTATATGAACTGCATGAAACTAATTCAACATTTTGTCTGTTCAACAATTTGTCTTGCTTTTTTTTAGAAGACAAATTGTATAATCTGGAAAACCATCATCAACTACGACAATCTTAATAACATAAACATACCATAAAATACATTATTATACGGCCAAGGTGTCATATTTGATGATGAAATAGTAAATGAACTGCATAAATCTAATGCAACAATTTGTCTTGTGTTTTTTTTCTTTTAAGACAAATTGTAGACTCTGAAAAACCATCATCAACTACGACAAGCTTAATAAGATAAACATACCATAAAATACATTACTGTACGTCCAACGTGTCATGTTTGATGATGAAATATTATATGAACTGCATGAAACTAATTCAACATTTTGTCTGTTCAACAATTTGTCTTGCTTTTTTTTTAGAAGACAAATTGTATAATCTGGAAAACCATCATCAACTACGACAATCTTAATAACATAAACATACCATAAAATACATTATTATACGGCCAAGGTGTCATATTTGATGATGAAATAGTAAATGAACTGCATAAATCTAATGCAACAATTTGTCTTGTGTTTTTTTTTTCTTTTAAGACAAATTGTAGAATCTGAAAAATCATCATCAACTACGACAAGCTTAATAACATAAACATACCATAAAATACATTACTGTACGTCCAACGTGTCATGTTTGATGATGAAATATTATATGAACTGCATGAAACTAATTCAACATTTTGTCTGTTCAACAATTTGTCTTGCTTTTTTTTAGAAGACAAATTGTATAATCTGGAAAACCATCATCAACTACGACAATCTTAATAACATAAACATACCATAAAATACATTATTATACGGCCAAGGTGTCATATTTGATGATGAAATAGTAAATGAACTGCATAAATCTAATGCAACAATTTGTCTTGTGTTTTTTTTTTCTTTTAAGACAAATTGTAGAATCTGAAAAACCATCATCAACTACGACAAGCCTAATAACATAAACATACCATAAAATACATTACTGTACGTCCAACGTGTCATGTTTGATGATGAAATATTATATGAACTGCATGAAACTAATTCAACATTTTGTCTGTTCAACAATTTGTCTTGTTTTTTTTTTTTAGAAGACAAATTGTATAATCTGGAAAACCATCATCAACTACGACAATCTTAATAACATAAACATACCATAAAATACATTATTATACGGCCATGGTGTCATATTTGATGATGAAATAGTAAATGAACTGCATAAATCTAATGCAACAATTTGTCTTGTGTTTTTTTTCTTTTAAGACAAATTGTAGAATCTGAAAAACCATCATCAACTACGACAAGCTTAACAACATAAACATACCATAAAATACATTACTGTACGTCCAACGTGTCATGTTTGATGATGAAATATTATATGAACTGCATGAAACTAATTCAACATTTTGTCTGTTCAACAATTTGTCTTGCATTTTTTTTAGAAGACATATTGTAGAATCTGGAAAACCATCATCAACTACAACAATCTTAATAATATGAACATACCATAAAATACATTATTAAACGGCCAAGGTGTCATATTTGATGATGAAATACTACATGAACTGCATGAAATTAATTCAGCATTTTGTCTGTTAAACAATTTGTCTTGTTTTTTTTTATTATTTTTTTTTTTTTAGAAGACAAATTGTAGAATCTGGAAAACCATCATCAACTACGACAATCTTAATAGCATAAACATACCATAAAATACATTATTATACGGCCAAGGTGTCATATTTGATGATGAAATAGTAAATGAACTGCATGAAATTAATTCAGCATTTTGTCTGTTAAACAATTTGTCTTGTTTTTTTTTATTATTTTTTTTTTTTTAGAAGACAAATTGTAGAATCTGGAAAACCATCATCAACTACGACAATCTTAATAGCATAAACATACCATAAAATACATTATTATACGGCCAAGGTGTCATATTTGATGATGAAATAGTAAATGAACTGCATGAAATTAATTCAGCATTTTGTCTGTTAAACAATTTGTCTTGTTTTTTTTTATTATTTTTTTTTTTTTAGAAGACAAATTGTAGAATCTGGAAAACCATCATCAACTACGACAATCTTAATAGCATAAACATACCATAAAATACATTATTATACGGCCAAGGTGTCATATTTGATGATGAAATAGTAAATGAACTGCATGAAACTAATTCAACATTTTGTCTGTTCAACAATTTGTCTTGCATTTTTTTTAGAAGACATATTGTAGAATCTGGAAAACCATCATCAACTACAACAATCTTAATAATATGAACATACCATAAAATACATTATTAAACGGCCAAGGTGTCATATTTGATGATGAAATACTACATGAACTGCATGAAATTAATTCAGCATTTTGTCTGTTAAACAATTTGTCTTGTTTTTTTTTATTATTTTTTTTTTTTTAGAAGACAAATTGTAGAATCTGGAAAACCATCATCAACTACGACAATCTTAATAGCATAAACATACCATAAAATACATTATTATACGGCCAAGGTGTCATATTTGATGATGAAATACTACATGAACTGCATGAAATTAATTCAGCATTTTGTCTGTTAAACAATTTGTCTTGTTTTTTTTTATTATTTTTTTTTTTTAGAAGACAAATTGTAGAATCTGGAAAACCATCATCAACTACGACAATCTTAATAACATAAACATACCATAAAATACATTAGTATACGGCCAAGGTGTCATATTTGATGATGAAATACTAAATGAACTGCATGAAACTAATTCAGCATTTTGTCTGTTCAACAATTTGTCTTGTTCTTTTTTTTTTAGAAGACAAATTGTATAATCTAGAAAACCATCATCAACTACGACAATCTTAATAATATGAACATACCATAAAATACATTATTAAACGGCCAAGGTGTCATATTTGATGATGAAATACTACATGAACTGCATGAAATTAATTCAGCATTTTGTCTGTTAAACAATTTGTCTTGTTTTTTTTTATTATTTTTTTTTTTAGAAGACAAATTGTAGAATCTGGAAAACCATCATCAACTACGACAATCTTAATAACATAAACATACCATAAAATACATTAGTATACGGCCAAGGTGTCATATTTGATGATGAAATACTAAATGAACTGCATGAAACTAATTCAGCATTTTGTCTGTTCAACAATTTGTCTTGTTCTTTTTTTTTTAGAAGACAAATTGTATAATCTAGAAAACCATCATCAACTACGACAATCTTAATAATATGAACATACCATAAAATACATTATTAAACGGCCAAGGTGTCATATTTGATGATGAAATACTACATGAACTGCATGAAATTAATTCAGCATTTTGTCTGTTAAACAATTTGTCTTGTTTTTTTTTATTATTTTTTTTTTTAGAAGACAAATTGTAGAATCTGGAAAACCATCATCAACTACGACAATCTTAATAACATAAACATACCATAAAATACATTAGTATACGGCCAAGGTGTCATATTTGATGATGAAATACTAAATGAACTGCATAAAACTAATTCAGCATTTTGTCTGTTCAACAATTTGTCTTGTTCTTTTTTTTTTAGAAGACAAATTGTATAATCTAGAAAACCATCATCAACTACGACAATCTTAATAATATGAACATACCATAAAATATATTATTAAACGGCCAAGGTGTCATATTTGATGATGAAATACTACATGAACTGCATGAAACTAATTCAGCATTTTGTCTGTTCAACAATTTGTCTTGTTCTTTTTTTTTTTAGAAGACAAATTGTATAATCTAGAAAACCATCATCAACTACGACAATCTTAATAATATGAACATACCATAAAATATATTATTAAACGGCCAAGGTGTCATATTTGATGATGAAATACTACATGAACTGCATGAAACTAATTCAGCATTTTGTCTGTTCAAAAATTTGTCTTGTCTTTTTTTTAGAATACAAATAATTGTATAATCTGGAAAACCATCATCAACTACGACAATCTTAATAATATGAACATACCATAAAATATATTATTAAACGGCCAAGGTGTCATATTTGATGATGAAATACTACATGAACTGCATGAAACTAATTCAGCATTTTGTCTGTTCAAAAATTTGTCTTGTCTTTTTTTTAGAATACAAATAATTGTATAATCTGGAAAACCATCATCAACTACGACAATCTTAGTAACATAACATATCATAAAACACATTATTATACGGCCAATGCGTCATATTTGATGATGAAATTTGATGATAAACATATAGGCATTTCCACCTTACTTACAATAGCAATTAATTTTTTTTTCAAAAGACAAACTGTGAAATTTTGAAAAACTATGATTTAGAGATTTAGTTCGTTATGTCATTTTTAGAAGGTACCAATTATTTTCTGAAATTGTTATTTCTATCATATACTTTATCGGCATTGTTGCAAACGAATGGGATATGAGATATCCGATCAAAAGACATTTAACAACTATGGCCAAAACTAAATAAATACAACAATGCCCTCAACACCCACCATAATCTCGAGACAGTCCAACCAGCCATTCTCGAAGGACGATTATATATGAAAAAAACAAATAAATCAATCTGTGGTAAGACTGCATATTAAAAGAAATATTAGGGTGATGTTACAGCTATACCAATTCTTGCTTCAGGCATTTTATGCAGTTGAGCCAATATAATATCAAATTCAAAACATTTTCGAACTACATAATCCAATTTAAGGCACAATACAAAGCCAAATTGTTAAAATACGATAATAATATTGTGATCAAACACTTACCACGAGTCCGTCTTGTTTTTCGCGAGTAAAGTCCGAGAAAATTAAACTGCGTAGTCCGTATTTCACATCGCGGTGTTAGAAAACGATAATAAAATAAATAACTATTGGTTAAAAGTTGGTAAGTAGAATAAAAAAAAATAGATACCGATACGTAGACAAAGCAGACAATACAACTACGTAGTAAACGGAAAATTGCCAAATTTCGTCTTAAATAAACAGAATAATTTAGAAAAAACCTTTATAATCAATAGTATTGATTCATTATCCATTTTCCCGATGTTTTCCAAACCGTTTATGTTGTTTCCGACGCGAACACGATGCGCGAGAAAAACCGGCAGTTAATACAAAGAAACCCGGCGAAAATCCTCGCGAAAACCTGGGAAAATCGCGAAATCACATCGCCGAGGCACTTGGCATAGTCACTGATCACTTGTTTTAATTAAGCCGTTGATTAGTTAGCGAATTTTAGATAAAAATACGAGCAAAATTATAACTACGTGCGCACACAGCGACCCGAACGACACATTGGTCATGCATTTTCGATATCGAGCGCACCGATATACTGGTTTGCTGAACTGGGGGCTGTTTTTTGTAGGTGTGATTCAATATATTCAAGTCGAATATTCACGACTACATACAGCGATAACAGCATTTTCGTACCTAAATATGTCAAAATTTTCCTTAGTAATTATAACTTTATTTTTCTATATGGCTTCTCTCAACCTTAGATATGTAACTAGCTCTGTGTATAAGTCAAAATTTTCGATTTTAGTTATTGGGCATTCTAGAAATATGTGGTTAAGGCTTCCCACCTGTCCACATTCGCAATATGGACATTTTAGGATACATTTTAGGTTATCTGCTATCTGTTACTGTTGTTACGAATGTCCGGCAGGGGGCGTTTCAGGTTTGACGTTACTGTGGTAATAGCAGCAAAACACGGGTTGACAAAAATCGATTTTTTGGATCGAAAATTGTTTTTAAGGCCGTTTTTTTTTGCTCAAAACTCTTTGCGAAGGGTATTTAGAGGGATCTTATCGTAAGACATGAGAGCGAGCGGCTTTTATAAGGTCGGCAGGAACGGATAAAAAATGTAAATTTTTGACGTTTATCGATCCGCTTGTCGGAATTTCTAGACGTACGTGACATTTTCTCGAGGTTCGCCTTCACCCGAAGAGGTGCAAAAACGTGATTTTTTTCAAAATTGACGCATTTAATTTACAAAATATCGCGCAGTCCAAGCGGAATCGTGTCCTTTTTTCAATTCGAGCGTCAAAAGTAATATCGAAAAGCCCAATTTTGCAGCTACTCGATCGCAAATGTCGGCCAAAATGGACGATTCCGTTGAACGCGCCCCACACTTGAAAGTTCGTAATTAGTATAGGTAGATAGATATGTAAAAAGTTAATCACAGAGAGTAATTGACTATTTAATCAAATTTACTAATAATAAATTTTATTTAATAGTTTATCAATCACCTCTAAGTCACCACAAGTTCCAAAACACCCTATTTATATAAATCACCACTTCCGTGCTAGATAATCCCTTTCGAAAATCCCGCGCGACCATCAATTGTTTTCTTCCGCGGTTCAATTTAAAAACAATTACGCCCGCCATCTGTCTATTAGATTTAAGACCTAGGCGGGCACCGCCGTTTCGTTTTTGTTTTTTGGCAGTTTCCCCCTGCCGCCTCCCAGTGTTGTAACTCCGCGTTTTCACCCTATATATATTTCCTCCCGAGCTCTATCGTTAGTCTTTTATTTGAGGGGCGCGATCGGGACCCCGAGGCGACGTTATTTATGGACCTCTCGCCGCCACCACCGCCACCAACAAACTACTTCCCCAGCGGTTTCTCTCGTTGGGTTCGTGGGCAGTCTTTAGACGATTCAAATCGTTCATTTCTGGATCTAAAACTGCAGTTTTTAAGCTGGTGTTCTAATTACCTAAAGACTTAGGTTTATCAAAAGAAAAACCGCGTTATTGGGTTCTGGCCTACAGGAATGGAATCTTTTCGCACGAGGTGTGACAGTGTCCTCATTTCCAAAGCGTAACGAGCCATTTAAAGCATATTTTAAAATGGAAGGATCTTTACGTGTATGTTACGATGTTGAGGGTCCTATGAACGAGTTTGATAGTCCCCACGATCCTTCTGAATGGTGGCTTTTTATCGATTCATCAAAATACAGTTTTGCTTGATTAATTCTCTGATCACATCAAGAAAAGTAGTCCAGACGAGCGCGCAAGACCACAACCAAACAATCCACTGGTTACCTCATCAAGGTAGGTCATCACTAGCAAAAGTAAAAGTCCGAAAAAGCAGTCTTACATCACTGCTACTCAACTTAGTCTATAGGCAACAGTCACAACAACCAGAATTCCTCTCCAAGCCATATAGAAAACGGGTTGACCATGGCTGGTCTGGTCGTTGTTGCTGGAGGCTCTCAATGGTGGGGAGAAAACTCACGTGACCAGAGGTTCCAATCTCTGGTCACGTGATGAACTGTACGAGTTGAGTTCAGGTGCAAACCTTGAACCTGAAGTCGGCTTCACACGGTGCTATTTGTCGGATAGGAGGCGGTTTTTTTATTGTCGGGCGTAGAGGACAACGGCCTTGGCTGTATTGCGGAAGTGACGAGGCCTCTCTCGGTGCTGGGTCACTTCAGGTGGTTCACAGAGGAAAGGTGGAATAATGAAATGTTGGGCTGTGTGTGGTGTATGGTATATTCGTATGTGAGTTTTTTTGTTGGAGGTAATTGCGAGGCGAAGTGAAGGAGGTCATATATTTTTTCTACTATATTTCATATTTAATTTTGGTTGCTTAGAATTTGAACTGGCCATGAACTTAGTATTGTTTGGACGTATTATCATTTATTGCGATTGGATTACTAATTTGTCATTGTCATATATGTAAATTTGGGTTATTTTTACCCTGTTTGTCTACTTGTTTCACTTTAGTAAACTTAACTGAGTTCTCGAAGAAAAAAAGTTCTGCATTTTTGCCTTTAGTATTTCTTTGACATAAATTTGAATCACAATTAATATATTATAGATTAGGTTGAGGTCCAAAATGGCTGTAGTTGAAAAGTTGGGTGGGGGTCTTTTCTTTTGTATTACTATAAATATTTACTCTGATAACATGGTATTTAATTCATGATTCATTCATTGTTAATTCACAAAGGAGAAATAGCCAATTATAATATGTATATAAGAAATATTCTTTTGTATTTTGTAGCATCAGTTTTTCTTTGATATCATGAATAAATTAAATTACACAAAGAAGAAATAGCCAATTATGCGGATATAATTCAGGGGAAAAACAACAACGACTTTTTGTCGATATGTTTTTCTTTACAGACTAAAATTTAAAAAATGTTTCTTTAATAACGATTTATAAGGGTCCTTAATAATTTTCCTGTTGCATTATGATAATGTTAACAATTGAACGTGATGATACAATTCTTAATTGCTAATTGTATAGCTGTATTTTAGATATCTGCATAAAATAGACGCGATACGTTTGTTTGAACACACAATATAAATGTTGTTTACATTGTAAACATTCTATGAGATTTTAAAATAATGAAGTGCAGTACACAAAATTAAATTATGTAACATTATGTAAGCTTTGGTCAAGCCCAAAAAAACCCTCTGGAATTTTTACACCATATTATAGCTCTATTATTTTACTACTTGTGCACATAAATAATTTCTGCAGAAATGTGCAGATAGTAATGAAAATATATATTTTTACAGCGATGTATTGTAATCAGTCATGGTGATTTATTCGATACTTGGACTTTCTTGTTTTGAGTTACCTTCCTATAGGTATAGTATCGAATAAATCACCATGACTGAAAAAATATGCAGTCTGTGAACTTGCTATTTAGTTGTATTTACCTACATACGTAATAAACTGTAATTTAATGTACCTACATTGCTTAACAAATTTAAGTAAGTACTCACCTGTAAAAAAAAGATAAATAAATCATTAGTTTGGCCATGCACTAACCAAGTAAGATAAAACAATATCCATTTAGGTTTTCCTTCTTTTAACATAGGTATTTAAAATTAAGTAAACTTTCAGAAGAGATAATCGTAACTCTTACTGAAAATACATAAATAAAAGCCCAAAATCAATAATTTTTCGATATATTCTGACAAAATCCAGAACGCAACAGACCGTATTATAAAATACACACAATCCATCCCCCAATAAACATACAACCCTTATCCAACCGAGCGGTAACATCTTTAGAATTAGATATCAGATTTCTTCCACCAAATCGAGATATATATATATATATATATATATATATATATATATATATATATATATATATAAAATATATACTCCAGTAGACCTGGCACAGCAAGCACCCCCTAAAAATCGTCCTCACGTCCAGTCGCCGAAACAAAAATAATCGGAGCGAAAAAATAGCCAATCATCACCCCTCCGTGCGTCCAGAACGCCCCCTACTGGAAACTGGTCTGGAAAGGCACTGGAAAGGCACTGGAAGGCACTGGAAGTCAAATTCTCGGTCCCATGGGCGGACGGCACGAGTTCAAACTCGTTCTGCTCACCGTTCCGTTCGACCGTTGCGGAAACGGTTCGAATGTCGCGCTAGCTGGGTCTTTTCCGGAAACTGTCCCTCCCCGTCGTCCCCCACCCAAACCCTCCCGCCGAACGATTCGTGCCATCGAGTTTTAAGAGAGAGGCCATCAGGCCAGACCGGAAATGGCTCGTCCCGTCCGCTTCCGCGAGCTAGTGGACGACTTGTTGCTCTCCTATACTAGAATTGCCTGTTACTCGATAAATTTTCCAACCGGTTGATTGTAAACAGTCATTTAATGGCTAGTTTACATTAAGCTAACAAAGGTAGGGGTTTTTAGGTCTCCAATAATGTCGAATATCTCAAATTATTTCAGTGATTAAGAGGAATATTTATTTTTATGTTAAGTATATTCTTCTCTGACAAAGAAACACTTTCGTTGGACTAAAAATATATATGCTTCAACGAAAAAACAGTTTCTTGACTCAAGATTCTTACTCTGAGAGATACATAGAAAGTTGTGCAATTACTTTACAGATGGCGCTAACAGTTTCTCCCGTCTTTTGTCACATATTACCGCTATATAAGCTTGACGATATTGAGTGTTCGTACATTGTTTGTTTACATCTATGCATAAATGTTTTATTTCATGGGTGAATTACAAGGATTATGAGGAAAACCAGAATTGTAGTGGAATAGCCTACACAGAAAGAAGTCTATTCTTGGATATCAAGAAAAATCGTTCTTGCGTATATAGTGTAGCATGAAGAAGATATTTTTGCTATCCAAATAATATTTTATTGTAATAAGAAGTTCAATATATGTAGTTATTTCAACGGTTAGTTATTCTTCCGGTTTAACAGTATATAACGATATAAACTGTACCAAATCAAGCTAGTCTCTTTCAATATTGATACTGATGATTCGTGGCTTCCCAAAATTGGGAGAATTCCAAAAGTATTTTCTTAAAAACCCTTAAAACTTTTAAAACCTAAAATAATTTTTATATCGTTATTTCCCTCTTAGATACCAAACTATAAATCATAGTATTTTCGCGTGGGAAGTCGTTTGTCGCGTCGCGGCGATTTATGGCTTGTAAAACTCGGGAACAGCGCCACCTATATCTAAATTAGTGTCGCGTCCGATAGGAAATTAATTGCGGGTAGTCGGGGAAAAGCGGCGGCACATTGAGTCGCTCCGCAAAGTTGAAATTTGTTGATTGATGGCATTAACATTTAGCTCACCATCCCGCTCTATAGTCATCTATCAAATGTTCATGAATATTTCACCACGGTTCATTATGTATAGACCGTTCAGCTGGCAATGAACAGCTTATCAGCAAGACGTATAATTAAAATGTATGGCGTCTTATGTACATGATGGCGTAGGTACTTAGCCTTTATTGGTTGCTGTTTTGAAGATTGTTTTATGCTATTTTTCCCTTGTTTATTGTTTCGAAGATACGATGAAAATTGTTCATTATTTTTAACGAATTTAATTCAAGTCAAGAAAGATTGATGTTAAATAGTGGCAGACAAAGCTTCAGTTGCCGCAAAGAAATTATTTCTTTGGTAAGATTTATTAAATTCAAATAATAATAATAATAATAATAATAATAATAATAATAATAATAATAATAATAATAATAATAATAATAATAATAATAATAATAATAATAATAATAATAATAATAATAATAATAATAATAATAATAATAATAATAATAATAATAATAATAATAATAATAATAATAATTACATAGTATTTAATAACATAATATTTCAAATAAAACCAGATTTAATTCATTTCTACATGAATCTAATAATAATTTGTTATGATCAGACGTAATTTAATTTGTTTATTTCAAAAAATAGTACCCCCTAATAAAATTTATATTACTGAAATGCGTGGAAAAGCCAAGCTACATAAATCATACAATGCGATTATTGTTTCGGAAAAAAAAAGAACCGCTGTCGTTAAGTTCTATTTTGATATCGTGTGGCTTCGCGCCAAGAAAATAATCCGCGACGGAACGCCCTCACACGACCAGATGTCGAACTAAACCGTCGTAAAACACAGGCCTAATAATAAAAATTAATACGTCCAGATTTTCCATCGATTTAAAAATAATTTGCGGCGTTGACACGACATTTGTTCTCACTTGGTTTAGTTACACTAAACGTGACGATCTGGCGTAAAAATGTCATCGCCAAGTTCGAAAAAAAACAAACACTATACATCACCAACCTGTCGTCGATTTCTTTGATGCACGGTTTGCCGAATGTTCTCGAACTGTGCGGTTTATAGAGCAGAATATGCAAATTTAATCAAGCCCACAAGTTGATTACTGCATCTCTAACTATATTAATTAAATTACTGTTAATCAACTGTATAATTATGCTTACATATTGAACGATTATCAACACATAGCGGCCATGGTCTATAACTTGCTTAGCACCGTAGCATGCAGTCCTATATCTATTTATGCCACAAATGCGTTTACGCTAACCAGTATTGTCTGACCGCCAATACGACCATATGATGCAATTTTGGACGAATTGCTAGTTGAGAATTGAGTCTATTATATTTTAATTTAGGAGCTTAAGCCTTTTGTGTATACATTTTCATAATATATTGTTCAAAATATTACGAATCAACAAGTTTTTTTATCAAGTCAAGTCATACAGACATTCTGTGCATTAAAATATGAGAAGTGATCAAAGAAAACGTTGAAATAATGAAAAAAAATACGAAAGAGGTAAAAACAGCTTACTGCTGCTATTTTGGATTTAGAACTTGAGATCTGGAAAAACCATAGACACCTAATATATGCTGTATTTCCTGCCAGATCGGACTTGTAAAGTGGATGAAAGAAAATGCCGTTTGCAGTTCCCATGTTGTGGCGAGAGCCTTCCAATCATGATAGGATATTCGAAGAAGGATCATCTTCGATTTTTGACACAGAAGAAATTTCGCCTGTTTGAAGACACTTGCCTGATTCGACAGAGTGTCTGGCTTGACAGAGTGTCTGAAATCACTGCGTCAAATCAGGCAAGTCGTGAAGATTCACCATTTGAAGTTTTAGGAATACCTCACCTTATAAACCAGAGCGAACTGAATGATTCAGGACTTAGGTTATTCAGGATTAAAGACTTAGGTTATTCAAGATTAAAGACTTAGGTTATTCAGGATTAAAGACTTAGGTTATTCAGGATTAAAGACTTAGGTTATTCAGGATTAAAGACTTAGGTTATTCAGGATTAAAGACTTAGGTTATTCAGGATTAAAGACTTAGGTTATTCAGGATTAAAGACTTAGGTTATTCAGGATTAAAGACTTAGGTTATTCAGGATTAAAGACTTAGGTTATTCAGGATTAAAGACTTAGGTTATTCAGGATTAAAGACTTAGGTTATTCAGGATTAAAGACTTAGGTTATTCAGGATTAAAGACTTAGGTTATTCAGGATTAAAGACTTAGGTTATACAGGATTAAAGACTTAGGTTATTCAGGATTAAAGACTTAGGTTATTCAGGATTAAAGACTTAGGTTATTCAGGATTAAAGACTTAGGTTATACAGGATTAAAGACTTAGGTTATTCAGGATTAAAGACTTAGGTTATTCAGGATTAAAGACTTAGGTTATTCAGGATTAAAGACTTAGATTATTCAGGATTAAAGACTTAGGTTATTCAGGATTAAAGACTTAGGTTATTCAGGATTAAAGACTTAGGTTATTCAGGATTAAAGACTTAGGTTATCCAGGATTAAAGACTTAGGTTATTCAGGATTAAAGACTTAGGTTATTCAGGATTAAAGACTTAGATTATTCAGGATTAAAGACTTAGGTTATTCAGGATTAAAGACTTAGGTTATTCAGGATTAAAGACTTAGGTTATTCAGGATTAAAGACTTAGGTTATCCAGGATTAAAGACTTAGGTTATTCAGGATTAAAGACTTAGGTTATTCAGGATTAAAGACTTAGGTTATTCAGGATTAAAGACTTAGGTTATTCAGGATTAAAGACTTAGGTTATCCAGGATTAAAGACTTAGGTTATTCAGGATTAAAGACTTAGGTTATTCAGGATTAAAGACTTAGATTATTCAGGATTAAAGACTTAGGTTATTCAGGATTAAAGACTTAGGTTATTCAGGATTAAAGACTTAGGTTATCCAGGATTAAAGACTTAGGTTATCCAGGATTAAAGACTTAGGTTATTCAGGATTAAAGACTTAGGTTATTCAGGATTAAAGACTTAGGTTATTCAGGATTAAAGACTTAGGTTATTCAGGATTAAAGACTTAGGTTATCCAGGATTAAAGACTTAGGTTATTCAGGATTAAAGACTTAGGTTATTCAGGATTAAAGACTTAGATTATTCAGGATTAAAGACTTAGGTTATTCAGGATTAAAGACTTAGGTTATTCAGGATTAAAGACTTAGGTTATTCAGGATTAAAGACTTAGGTTATCCAGGATTAAAGACTTAGGTTATTCAGGATTAAAGACTTAGGTTATTCAGGATTAAAGACTTAGGTTATTCAGGATTAAAGACTTAGGTTATTCAGGATTAAAGACTTAGGTTATTCAGGATTAAAGACTTAGGTTATTCAGGATTAAAGACTTAGGTTATTCAGGATTAAAGACTTAGGTTATTCAGGATTAAAGACTTAGGTTATCCAGGATTAAAGACTTAGGTTATTCAGGATTAAAGACTTAGGTTATTCAGGATTAAAGACTTAGGTTATTCAGGATTAAAGACTTAGGTTATTCAGGATTAAAGACTTAGGTTATCCAGGATTAAAGACTTAGGTTATTCAGGATTAAAGACTTAGGTTATTCAGGATTAAAGACTTAGATTATTCAGGATTAAAGACTTAGGTTATTCAGGATTAAAGACTTAGGTTATTCAGGATTAAAGACTTAGGTTATTCAGGATTAAAGACTTAGGTTATCCAGGATTAAAGACTTAGGTTATTCAGGATTAAAGACTTAGGTTATTCAGGATTAAAGACTTAGGTTATTCAGGATTAAAGACTTAGGTTATTCAGGATTAAAGACTTAGGTTATTCAGGATTAAAGACTTAGGTTATTCAGGATTAAAGACTTAGGTTATTCAGGATTAAAGACTTAGGTTATACAGGATTAAAGACTTAGGTTATTCAGGATTAAAGACTTAGGTTATTCAGGATTAAAGACTTAGGTTATTCAGGATTAAAGACTTAGGTTATACAGGATTAAAGACTTAGGTTATTCAGGATTAAAGACTTAGGTTATTCAGGATTAAAGACTTAGGTTATTCAGGCTTAAAGACTTAGGTTATTCAGGATCAAAGACTTAAAGATATTCCCCACGATCCTTCTAAATGGTGGGTTTTTATAGATTGATCAAAATACAGTTGGCGTAAAATAATTTTTACTCATCGCATTCGAGATTTCTTTCCGCAGCAAGAGTTAAAATACTTTTTAGTTAACGCTGCCTAAAAGCGACATAGACAGTCACTAATTGAATTAGATCATTTAATGAATTGAATTTAGCAGAACGCCGCCAACACGTCAGCTCGCAGTCGCGCTCTCGTCTCAAACTCATAACGTAGCCGTCTATTTTTAGTCCTAAAAGAGATATATTATAAGCGCTTAATTAATTATATTTAGAGCGTCGCAGTAAAACAACAAGACAAGGCAAAACATGAGATGAAAAAAAAAAAACAAGCGTTCACATCGATTCCTTTTGTACCATTCGTAAACAGTAAACAATATTCGTAAATCCTTGCCTTTTTTGATGCTTTTGGTCTTCAGTTGTTTGGGTTAAAGTATTCAGTATGGACAGTACTTATAGGAGTACTTAGGACAGTACTTAGGAGAGAGAGAGGGCAATTTTGAACACCGCGCAGTTTTTAACTACACAAAACCAATTCAGGATTGTTATCGCAAGATTTGGTGTACGAGTGGTTCAGGTAATCGTTCGAATATCTGGTCAAGTGTTCCTCAAGTACCACTAGAATGCAAATAGGGTTCCACAAGATCGCTTTCCCCAGTAAGCTTCGCATTAGGGTTCAGCCAATTCGAGTGGCCAGACCTACACCGATCCATTGTCAACGGCATAATAGAGAGACGAATTTATTGAATTTATTTTCAATTGACTCAGAACTGGTCCTCCTATGAATATAATGCGTGACATTTAACAAGGAGTGAGCAAACACTGCACCAATGAATGTCCAAAAGGTTATACACCGGAAGAATGATCCTTGATCCTCAAGAGGATCAAGAACAATCATTTGGACAAACACCAATCAACTTCTTTGACAAATTTAATACCTACGAATGTCCAAACTCATTAAATCAGCCTTTCCTAAGTTTTTTCAAGAGCGGAAATAAAAGTTTCTTGGGGATTTTTGTCGCTCAATTATTAGAGTTATTAACGTAGGGGTTTCTTCATACAACTTAACCTATGAGCAACCCCGATGTACGATACGAACGCGAGCGGTACTTTTGCGCTTTTCCGACAGGGAGGACGCGGTGCAGTGTGGATCGCACGGCACGTTGAAACTTGCAAACGCTGTAATTAATTTAGTTAAAACAGGAACACCGTAGGGCAAACTATTCACCGGTTCCACACGTTATTATCGCGTACAGCAGCCGTGGTTGAAACACTGTTGGAACACGGAAGGGTATACAGGAGATTTTTTGGGAGTGCGCAACGAACAGATTAATTAATTACTGAAATGGAAAATAAAGAGCAACCTACTGGTGCTAGTGAAGCGTTCCCAAACTGTTTTCAGGTACTGCAATATATTTTCCAAGCCTGAATATTTATTAAGAAAAAAAATCTACTTACGCATTTTAAAAAATCCTTCTACTTCTCGGATGTTTAGAAGACAATCCACAGAACAGTTCAGAACAAAAACAAGAACTCTAGACTCAGCTGTTTGTCTCGCTGCAAGATTTAAATGCCCGAAAATCTCTAGAACGCAGTCAGGCTTGTTGTGTAGTTGTCTTCCTTGTCGACTGTACAGCGAGTACTAAAAGGGACAACGATGCCTATGGTCATTACTCTGGTTGCGTTGAGGCGGTCACCGACAAGAAACCAGTTCCTCCGCAGTGTTATTATTGTCCTCGAGGAATAACGTGAGCCATTGCTGGAGAAGAACACGCGGTCGAAGCCAGCGTTACAACGGGCAAAACGAGAGAGTTAAAATCGAGAGTGTACCAGAATTTGGTGGTAGATGTTATGACTGGAGTCTTTTTGGTCCATTGTACTTGGCCTCAATGTCGACCAAGCAACGTAAGAGGCGCATATCTGGAGCAAATTGTTCACGGATGATTTGGTCTGGTCATTCTGGTGTGGTTATATAAATGATTTTATGGATTATGTGCACAGAAGGAAGGGTTTTCTATCCGCAGAAAGGTTCATTTGGTTGGTTCAAGTAAAATATAAAATTCTCAGAGTAAGAATATGATTTTCTTGATGTTCCAAGTATTACGTTTTCTTGTTTTAAGTGTGAAGGAACTGCATGAAAGGAATTAACGTCTGTTTTAAGTGATACGTATGTATACTTGGGTCAAGAAGTTTGTTCGTTGAAAAGTGTATATTTTTCACCCAATTGATGTAAAACTAACGTCTTACTCTTTTTATATGTACAAGAATAACATTTTCTTCGTCAGAGCAAAATATACTCAACATAAACATACTAAACTCTTAAACCAGAAGAATAACTAACCGTTGAAATAACTATAATATATTATATTGAACTTCTTATTACAATGAAATATTATTTGGATAGCAAAAATATCCTCCAGAGTTCTCTCTGTGTAAGAATTTTCGTATGTTTCCCAAATAAAAAAAAAAACATTGAATTACTAGCTAAATCTGTCACGTACATAAACTTATTACGTTCGAGTGTCAATCTAAAAAAAATGAAGGGACTTAAAACACCTGGTGAAAAAGGTCTTTAGGTGTTCTGAATCACTGACATCAGGTGATCCACTTTACGAAATTGGTCGTCAAAAGATTGCTGTATACTGTAAGTAGTTTTAGATAGCGGAAAATTCCTACTTCTAATCGATGAAATAAATTCATGCAATAAACCGAACGACGTCCATATCAGTTAGGAGTAATTTGATTACAGAGGGACACAATATCGACGATTTTTATCTGGGTTTTTTTGGAGAGTAATAACAGTAATATTGTCTGTCTGAAAACCAATTGAAAACTGTATATTATTGTAGACATTGTAGATATTACTTTTTTGTCTTTTTGGCAACTATCTCTATCTCTACCTATACTAATTGCAAACTTTCAAGTGTAGGGCGCGTTCAGCGGAATCGCCCATTTTGGCCGACATTTGCGATCGAGTAGCTGCAAAATTGGGCTTTTCGATATTACTTTTGACGCTCGAATTGAAAAAAGGACACAATTCCGCGTGGACTGCGCGATATTTTGTAAATTAAATGCGTCAATTTTGAAAAAAAATCACGTTTTTGCACCTCTTCGGGTGAAGGCGAACCTCGAGAAAATGTCACGTGACGTCTAGAAATTCCGACAAGCGGATCGATGAACGTCAAAAATTTACATTTTTTATCCGTTCCTGCCGACCTTATAAAAGCCGCTCGCTCTCATGTCTTACGATAAGATCCCTCTAAATACCCTTCGCAAAGAGTTTTGAGCAAAAAAAACGGCCTTAAAAACAATTTTCGATCCAAAAAATCGATTTTTGTCGACCCGTGTTTTGCTGCTATTACCACAGTAACGTCAAACCCGAAACGCCCCCTGCCGGACATTCGTAACAACAGTAACAGATAGCAGATAACCTAAAATGTATCCTAAAATGTCCATATTGCGAATGTGGACAGGTGGGAAGCCTTAACCACATATTTCTAGAATGCCCAATAACTAAAATCGAAAATTTTGACTATACACAGAGCTAGTTGTTGGTACTAAATAATAAATTGTTTAAGCTCTGTACGAGTATTTGAAAATAGATAATTCACATCGTTGGTGTTCATGAACAATTTAAATTGTTAAAATTTGTCGTGTAAACTATTGCGGATTTATTGAGTATTAATCGGCTTCACACTAGACTAAGTGGAAGGTCGTTTGCGCGCGAGCAAATAATAATAAATGCGCCGCCCGTATACACTAATTAACGCAACAATAATTAATAATTTGAATCGATTATTCGAGTTCGAATTTTATCGCATTTTGTTCGGTGGGTTTATATGGGTATATAGGAGTGGTAGCGTGGGACAAATTTGTTATCGTACGCTCTGCAAATGCTGCCTAAATCGGTTTAAAATGTGTTTTCAGTCAAAATAATTAATTAATTCATGAAGTGATGCTTTCCACCAAAATTATCTAATAGCTTAATGCGTATACACAAAGTGAACTATATTTATAGTGCGGACTACTGTATTATTTCAAGGATTTCGGCACTTGAACACATTAAAGAAGATTTTTTTGTTTCGAGTGTGCAAATGTTCTAAACACAGAGGGAAAAATTTATTCGATACAACACGAATATTTTTGAGTGAAGAATATCACTTGTCGATATTCAAAAGACGCGAGAAACTGTTAGCGCCATCTGCAAAGTAATAGCATAACTTTATATGTATCTCTCAGAGTAAGAATCTTGGGTCAAGAAACTGTTTCTTCGTTGAAGCATATATATTTTTCGTCCAACGAAATATTTATGTTGTTGTCTACTTTTTTATTGGAGAATAACTTTTTCTTCATCAGAGAAAAATATACTTAACATAAACATACTAAATTCTTAAATCGTAAGAATAACTAACCGTTGAAACAACTATACTGAAATTCTTATTAGAATAAAATATTATTTGTATAGAAAAAACTCCTCTTTATGCTACACTATACGCAAGATATTCTTGCGTATAGTGTAGCATAAAGAGGAGTTTGATATCCAAAAGTAGAGTTCCCTTTGTGTAGAATAAAGAAACTTAGGCACTTGAAAATTTACAAATAAGAAAATGTACGTATGTCGCACAAGAACTGTCCGACAAAGCAAGATATATTAACACACATACAACAATTCTACTGCTATACATATATAAAGAAGATTGATATCGCGACAGTCATAAAATATGTCGACGTTCGAAAATTTTGGGCACACAGCTAACGCTATATTAATTTTAATTAGAAATAACAGCAACCGGGGGAAGGGGTAAAATGGGGTGTAGGCAGGTCGTTAGATGATGGTGGCTCATCACATAATGAAACGGGGTGTATTAACAACGACATACATATGATGGTACGTACTAATTTTACATTAAATTTCGCCTCTAGTGCATGTATGTTCGTAATGTATGTAATATCACTTTATGTATATGATAAAATCTATCATGAAAACTAGTCTTGCACTAGAATAAATCCAAAAATCAAAATACTATCTCTCGACTAACATTTCTTCTTTTTATAGGTTGCAGAGTATTGAATAATCACTGGTACGTGAAAGCCAATAAATCTTGTTGACTTAAAAACATGAAACAAATTTGAGACACCTTGCTATGCGAAAAAAAAAAGAACTTGGCAAAATTCCCTGTTAAATATATATTATAGTTATTGTAACGCAACACAAATCAAATGAAAATATTTAGACATACAGGATCCTAGATATTAATTAGCAAGCAGGAGAATAGTCATTGTGGGATCCCATATCTGTGGCCCACATATATTATTGTTGTTTTACGAAATTAACCATATCTCCCATGAAATTAACCATATATCTCCGCAGCCCTGGCAAATAGATAAATCTGTTTGTGAATTAAACGCAATTTCTAATTGAAATTTACCACGCATTTGTAGTGGGGTAACTGTGCGTTAACACACCCTTATTATGGAGGTATACAACGTACGTTGGTATGTATATTAGGACCAACAAGAATCCGGGGCATCATAAACTGCCTAATTTGAGAGATATAACTACTATTTAATGTCGCGCTAATACAGCTTATGAGGGGTGAATTATATTGTGTGTAACGTGCTTTTTGTCCCACCTGAAAAATAATTCACATTTTATCAAAAGTCCCAAGTCATACATTTTTAGTAAGTTCGAATATTTTTAGTAAGTTCGAATATTTTTAGTAAGTTCGAGTACCTGACTTGCCGATTGGACCATAATCAGTATTATTGCCTGGCATATACAGAATTGTAATTAAAATCTACGGCCGGCGGTAGCAAATTATTTCACAATCAATCACACGCGTTTAATCCGTGGGCCGTATAGGTATTTTGCGTTTTCGAGGTCGGCATTGGCCACGCGACTGCACCAGGATTTAGTCGGCTAATAAAGGGCCCCCAAAATTCCTATTAAAAGTAAATAATGGACGTCGGGTTGATTCGGTGCACAGAATAATTCAATACGAGAACTACTACAAACAAAAACATACACAGACACACACACGTTCGGCCAAACCATTGTTATTAATGTCTCTATTCGAATATGCCGACAATTCCAACATGGATATCGTATAAATTGGTTTAGAATGCATTGCAGTGCTTATTGGAATGATATAGTACAAACAATATACGAACACCCAATACACTAGCCAACAAAATAATAAAAAAAAATGTACATTAGATGCCACTATTTTTTTCTTAGATACCATGGCCCGCTAAACTCAAAAATCGCATTAAAAATTTTTTGAATGGATACGTTTTCGAGTTATGAATTTTTTTTTTTGTTAATTTTTTGGGAGGTAGTTCGACTATTTGGAGCATATCTCGAATTTGGAACATCAAATCATGTCGTTCGGTACGTCAAATTAAAGCCAATTGAATCACCAATAAATGTTATTAATATTGCTTTACAATCACTTCAGTGGTTTCAGTGCAATTGACCATAATTTGAAATTTTTTTAGTATAAATGAAAATCGAACATTCATTTAACCGCCAGGGAAAGGTAGAAATAGTAAAAATATGCTCAGTTTCTTATTTTTTACGTAGAGTTTGCCCTTTTACGAAGAGAACAAGGTATTTACGATGAAAATCTATGAAAAAATACCGAAGTTATGATCAATTATGACCAATGGGTACGAAACTACCAAAATTCGGCATTTATAGCAGTTTAAATGCATGGTAGAGGTCGGATCCATTCGGAAGACGAGCACGCCACGTGATTCGCACCAAGATGCGCATCTTTTAGTCAACGTTTCGCACTCTGTTGCAAGAGGCATCTTCAGGACGGAGAGAATGAACGTGTGTGGAAGGGTGAGGGTATTTATCGTCGCTCAAAACACGTAGTGGCATATCTCATCAAAAAATGATATTCAGATATGTCAGTACGTGTTTCGATCGACGTTATATGTACCTGGCGCAGGTGCCTGCGCAGGTAGTCAAACAACTATTGGTTGGGAGGGCGGTTTGGGGTAGCTGTGATTGGCTGTGGTGGTCGTAAAAGTGGTTTCCAGCTAAAGATGCAAATGCCAACCGTCATCTCGATTGAGATTGGAGGGATCTTTAAAGATTTCGATCGCTTCGCGGATTCTACGAGGATAATAACGTGATTCCCGGGAGATGATTTTTGTTTGGTCGAGAAGAATTGTTGTGTCTGTGCTCAGCAAGCGCTGAACTGGTGATCTGGCGCAGCCTTGTACAACGTTCATGTTCTGAAACCCCAACGCTGACAGAGCGCTTTATCTCATCAGTGTAGACACTGCCACAAGTACATGGGATACGGTATACACCTGGAGCTAGCAGTTGAGAAGATTTCATCCTGAGAATCTTGGTGACGTCAGTGACGAGCATGGTAAGAGGTTTCACTAGGAAATGAAGACTATTGAGCGGCGCTACCAGGGATTTTGGATTGAAAAAATGATGGGCAACTATATCTGGTTCCTCATAAGAAAAACAGATTTCGACAAGAATATAAGGCGAAGCAGCAATCAAACTCACTTCTAATCTCCTTTATATTGAAAACATCACATTAAAACTAAGCACAATGAATTAAACTTGTAAACAGAGAAAAAGTAGAATTTTGGTAGTTTGGTACCTATCAATCTTAAATGACCATAACTTCGCTATTTTTGCATAGATTTTAATCGTAAAAAAAAATTCTCTTCGTAAAAGTTCAAACTCTACGCAAAAATATTAAACTAACTATATTTCCACGATTTCTACTTTTCACAGGTGATAGAGTAAATGTTCCATTTTCATTTTGGCCAAATTTTTATAATATCGTGGCCTATTGCGCTAAAACTACTGAAGCGATTGAAAAACTATATGAGTGACAATTGTTAGTGATACAATTAGCTTCAATTTTATGTGCCGGGCGACCAGATTGGACGTTCCTAACTCGAGATATGCTCCAAATAGTCGAACTACCTCCGCAAAAAAATAAAAAAAGAAAAAAAAAATTAGCATATATAAAAAAATAGTCGCATCCAATGTACATTTTGACTGTTGACTAGTGATATCGTCAAACTTATATAGCGGTAATAATGTGGCAATAAACGCGAGAAACTGCTGCGCCATCTGTAAAGTAATTCCACAACTTTCTATGTATCTATCAGAGTAAGAATCTTGGTTCAAGAAACTATTTTTTTTTTTTTTCGTTGAAGCATATATATTATTCGCCCAACAAAATATTTTTGTTGTTGTAAAACGACTGTTTATTTATTTATTTATTTATTTTGAGATCCAAACCAAATTGTTGCGTTCGTGTCTTTCCCTTATGATATACCTACGAAAATTTGTCAAGACAAGATAGCGCCACTTTGTAATGAATTACCTGTTTCATTAAGCGAGAGAAATGTTGGCGTGGAGCCAAAAGATGCAATGCACACTATATCATACGGTATTTACAGCTTCCAAACGCTTAAAGTAGGTGTCGCTGCTAGAATCTGTATCTAAGTCTCTGCTCCTCGAGAAATTATGAATCAGTTATCTAATTTCCACTGTCATCTGAGACAAATCAGTATAATATACGAGCATTCTGTTCCAAATTTGTTGATTTTTACTATGAGATTAAAGTCATTTATTTTATCGAACAATGCCTTGACGAAACTGAAGAATTCCATAAACTTTAACCCCTTAATAAATAATTACTTATTAATGTCATTATTACTCAACACTAGAGTCATTATTATTCACGGTACCAAAAGCAATTGGGATTAATTAACCGTACTTTAGAATTCTACCTATCCACCTCAATATCTAACCTTTTGACTGGTCTGTTATTCAAACCAGCTATAGATTACCTCGGATATTTTAATTAGCTAGCCCGAGGGTGAAATATAAAAAGCGGATGCACAATGGCGAAGCTCGAGGTCTATTCAGGGCTACCAACCGCTAGTCAGGCGCTGAAACCGTTGGTAAATTGGACCGAAACTTTCAGGGGGTAGGAAAAAAAAACACACGAAAAATAGGCACCGCAGAAAATGTTAAACCGGGAAATGGATAAAAAGTACGTGTGGAATAACGCTGCGGGGTCGAACAGCGCGCTACGTTTTGAACTAATTTCCAATCGAATTAGATATGAGGTGAAAAGTAGTGAGTACTAACCAGAAAAAAATTTTTTGGATACCAACTTGTATCAAACGAACAAATCTTGGATGTTCCAATACGCAGATACGAACTAAACCGAGTGTGGAGTAAAAAGGTGATCTCCTATTAGAGATATCTTGCAATTTATATTAGCCTAATGCCTTAATTGAATACAGGGCCTGGTGAAGATCCGATACTTGCGATACTGAGGGGATACAGCGCAGAGATCGATCTTTTGGCTATAAGGGAAGGTAGTACCGTAAGGGGATGAAAGAGACCGGGGAGGAATTGGTAGCACACGTTCGGATGCTAATGCCAGACATTATCCCCAGCGAGAATAAGGGTGGTTCCTGGATGATGGATGGAAACCGCTTACGTCTAGCTACTACACACAGAGGAGAAGATAAGATTACCCTTGGTCGATGGTAAAAAGCGTGATGTATTTATAGGTGTAAAATGACCCAAATAAGCCCAAAATTGTTAAAAAATTGTTCAAAAATGATTAAGAATTGCTCAAAATAACATAAATTTGCCAGATACGACCTAAAAAAATCAAAACATACTAAAATTGTAAAAAAAATCAAGAATTGTTCGAAATAGAACAAACAACTAGCTCTGTGTATGTCAAAATTTTCGATTTTAGTTATTGGGCATTCTAGAAATATGTGGTTAAAGCTTCCCACCTGTCCACATTGGCAATATGGACATTTTAGGATACATTTTAGGTTATCTGCTATCTGTTACTGTTGTTACGAATGTCCGGCAGGGGGCGTTTCGGGTTTGACGTTACTGTGGTAATAGCAGCAAAACACGGGTCGACAAAAATCGATTTTTTGGATCGAAAATTGTTTTTAAGGCCGTTTTTTTGCTCAAAACTCTTTGCGAAGAGTATTTAGAGGGATCTTATCGTAAGACATGAGAGCGAGCGGCTTTTATAAGGTCGGCAGGAACGGATAAAAAATGTAAATTTTTGACGTTCATCGATCCGCTTGTCGGAATTTCTAGACGTCACGTGACATTTTCTTCGCCTTCACCCGAAGAGGTGCAAAAACGTGTTTTTTTTTTTCAAAATTGACGCATTTAATTTACAAAATATCGAGCAGTCCACGCGGAATTGTGTCCTTTTTTCAATTCGAGCGTCAAAAGTAATATCGAAAAGCCCAATTTTGCAGCTACTCGATCGCAAATGTCGGCCAAAATGGGCGATTCCGCTACACTTGAAAGTTCGCAATTAGTATAGGTAGATAGACAAAGATAAATGCGATTTTTTTTAACTGCACAACGCTTGCGGAAATTGAATTTTTCCGGCGTTTAATAGCCAAATAACTCATAGCAGGTTTGATGGGGGATAAGAGTGGATGGTTTGGCGGAGGTAAACATACCATAATCGTAGATCTGCATTAGAAAAGGTTGACTTAATCGGTTCAAGTTTCAAGTGGGCGGATATGGCTGCGCTCTCCGTTTCGCATTAACGTAAATAATTTATAATGGCGCGGTCGCAAAATAGCGGAACTAACGGTAATATTAGCGTACATAACGACTGCATCCCCTTATTAATATTTACACACCCGGACGTTCTTAACCCTTGCGTAAATCTCGGGTTATAGTTTAACTAATTATCTAATTAATTAATTGATAGATTATCATCGTAATTTGGGACGAAAGATATAAGATAAAAGAATAAGGTAACTTTTCCATAATATTAAATGATCGATGGCGAAAAACACCTGTTTTATTGAATTTAGGAAGTGATGTATTGATATTCTTGGACAGCACGTGTCAAACGCGTCAAACGTGTCAGTTTTATAATACACACATAATATAAAATCGACTCACATCATAAAATCGTGAGAAGATACAATAATGGTTACTGAATCTGTGCATAACACAGACTATTATATCACAGTATGATGTCATATCTCAATTCCACTCTTATATACAGATCGACAGTGTCTATCTAATAAACAAACTTTTGTAATCATTTCCATTTTTATAAACTTGCTCACCAAAGGATAATATGGTAAAAATTCGACGTAATAGGAAAATTTCAGGCGTAAATGTGTAGAAATTGTAAGGCTGAGGTTATAGTGGAGCGCTTGTTTAACTTTTACAGCAACCAGAATTAATGTTAACTCAGGAAATTATGCATTTTTGAAATGTCTTTTATAAATATTATGCGAGGTTATATTCTTCCAATATATAAAGAGTGATAATAACTGAAATAATGATATAATTAATAATTAAAATAATTTTATAAATAACTAATTGTGGTAGAGCCATTGACTTTTCAACTAAATACTTCTAAAATATAGAATTTCTAATTTTTTTGTCATCGCAGTCTTGCTTATGTTATTTACACTAGTGTACAGTGCTTTATGTAGTCAGCTTCAAGGCAGGTAGTCAATAAAATCTCACAAATTGGTATCAAATATGAAATATTTTATGGTTTCGACGCCTTCACCTGACAAAAGACAATACATTGTCTCACTGTTGTATGTACCTACCTAGTGACATATAAAATACACCAGAAATAGTTGACCTTAATTGTAGTTTGAACTGAGTGGTAGTAGCCACCAGCGGAAGCAGTACTTTTGCTGGTAAACAGCGTAATGTGACTGTGGCATTAGTGTGAGTTTTCGTCAACGAAAAAGCGTGGCCTTTATAAAATCTCTCAAGCTTCATTATGATTAATTTCATAGTTGAAGCAGCGTTGATTAGAAGCCATATTTTGTTAACTAAAGTAGACGGAAGTAGTAATTGCAAAGTTCTACTCAACGCCGCTTCTTATACTTCAGTATTCCGCATAAATAAATAATTTTCAGCATTATAAACTCAAAACTCTTAAGAAATGGAATAAAAATGAATTTCGATAAGTTTTTCTAGTACATATTGATAAATAACCCCACAAAAAGTCATTTTATTTCAGCTACAATGTGTTACATACACCTATCGCTTCGTACGCCAACATCAATATTGCAAAATGCAATGTAACTCTTGCTATGCTTCGGTCGGCTTTATATTGTTTTATGGGGTTTTGGTGCCGAGACATAAATCGCCTCCTATCGGATGAAATTTCATCGTCTCGGACGCTTTAGGAGGTACGAACGGAAGAGCAGACACAATGGTCAGAGAGGACCGGCCTCAGACTTGCTGATAGTAGCCACCAGCGGCAGCAGTACGTCTACTGGTAAACAGCGTAATGTGACCACAAAATAGCCGCTGCCAGTCTAGTTTTTACAGCGCCGCTAATCTCGATAGTAGTATCGACGCTTCACTATAACCTCAGCCTAGAAGAGTATCTCAGCTGAAATGACCTTCATTCGGAGACGACAGAACGAGATGGGAGATAATGGAAAGGAAACGACGACACATCTTCACCATAGAAATGCTAATTGATCATGTAAATTTCACAATGGTCTGCGGCCTTGGTATTTTCGTCATTGTGTGGTTCGACAACTTACAATACAGATACGTTGTAAATTTTATTAGAGTTGTAGAACGATTTTTGGTCAAATTTCAAGGAATATGCACAAGATTTTGAAACTTCTCTCACCCAATTGATATAAAATGATCAAAATTATAATACACAAATACAAGGAGAAAAAAAAAACACAAAATTTGACTCAAGAACGCGTAATAAACAACAAATAAAAACGACAAACCAACCACAAAAAGCACTGTAATAGAGTGAGCCCCGTATTCTATTCCGTTGTCCCAAAACAACAGAGCCCGCTGGCAATCATAGATTTAATACCGTAGGTTTTATCAAACATGTGTACGGGGTTCAGGCATCATACACGCATACAATACACGCCGAGGAACACACTCGAAAATTCGCATTCAGTTCAGGCGAGTTTCGGAATCGATGATCACGCGAACGTGGTTGTAAAAGAGCTTTCCTGTCCCTATTGAAATTGCAAATTGACAGCATAATTCCGAGCTGTATACTGCCAAATACCTATGCAGAGCACTAGGTAGACGTGCAGACAAGTTAGTATGCATTTTGTTTGATTTGCTTGAGGTCAACTGTTTGCATTATCTACCTATACTAATTACGAACTTTCAAGTAGGGCACGTTCAGCGGAATCGCCCATTTTCGCCGACATTTGCGATCGAGTAGCTGCAAAATTGGGCTTTTCGATATTACTTTTGACGCTCGAATTGAAAAAAGGACACAATTCCGCGTGGACTGCGCGATATTTTGTAAATTAAATGCGTCAATTTTGAAAAAAATCACGTTTTTGCACTTCTTCGGGTGAAGGCGAACCTCGAGAAAATGTCACGTGACGTCTAGAAATTCCGACAAGCGGATCGATGAACGTCAAAAATTTACATTTTTTATCCGTTCCTGCCGACCTTATAAAAGCCGCTCGCTCTCATGTCTTACGATAAGATCCCTCTAAATACCCTTCGCAAAGAGTTTTGAGCAAAAAAACGGCCTTAAAAAGAATTTTCGATCCAAAAAATCGATTTTTGTCGACCCGTGTTTAGCTGCTATTACCACAGTAACGTCAAACCCGAAACGCTCCCTGCCGGACATTCGTAACAACAGTAACACATAGCAGATAACCTAAAATGTATCCTAAAATGTCCATATTGCGAATGTGGACAGGTGGGAAGCCTTAACCACATATTACTAGAATGCCAATAACTAAAATCGAAAATTTTGACATATACACAGAGCTAGTACATAATTACTAATGCTGATTTCGCTGGTTTTGGGACTATTTTATGACCAAATTATTGAATAATGATATTCTTTATAGGGTACTAGACTGTAGAGAAAAAAATGTTTTGCATGTCTAAGCCTGGTTTATATCATCAAAGTATAGGTACGTATGTCAATATGCCTATTCATGTGCACAGTGGTTATTGTAGTGGCAACACGTTGTATACGCAGTAACGCTAACTGTTCCGGTTATGCGGTTTCATGGCATAATTGCCAGGGTATGGATTGACCAACAGAAGTGCACTTGACGTTGCAGAGCTGATATGAAGTCGCTCCTGAAGCCAGCGCCTAGTACAATTACACATGAGTCCCTGTTGACAGCCAATAGCCACAGCGTGTATTGATTGATGTAATTCAGGTAGAATAGGAAATGAAATGGGACATTTTTATCTGAAACAACTTTGACCGAAAGTTTTTTGCAGCAGATTACAAAAATTGACAATCTAGTCGCGCAAAAGTCCAAATTCTGCTGTCTACAGAAATCTTAGAATTTCTGTATGTTTGGTTACAGCAGTGTTTCCCAACCTTTTTTGAGCTATGCCCCACCGAAGCTGGTCTAAAAATCTCATGCCCCACTTCATATTGTCTTTTTTTATACCTATAACAGAGTTGGAAATGAACCTTACTCGGAACGGTGTACGTTTCTCATTTCGTCATTGGTACACATTCTGCCCAACAAACTTTGACTAATTTCCTCTCTGTGACGTAATGAAAAACTTGCGCCATTGGGGGTATAAAAATAATAACATAAAACAATAATTTATTTGATTATTGAAATAAATACTAAGCATTTTAGCAGAAACAAAATTTGCTACATATTCTATTATAACAAAATAGAAATAAACATTCACTTAAAAACTAATACAACACAAATCTGCCATATTTTATTATAACAACACAAAGTTAAACATTTACTCTAAAACTGAAATTGTCACTGCAAGTGTTAATCGTACCCTTGAGTCTAGTTATCAAATATTCGTGCTCATTGCTAAATCTGGAAAAGCACAAAATAGGGGAACATTTAATTAAACTGTCAATATCAACATTTGTAAAAACGGTTTTAGAAAAAGATGACAAAGATGTGATAGCTGTGCCCCTTAGTAACAACACTGTCAGAAAAAGAATGGTTAAAATGAACAAGACTGAGAGGCACTGAGGCCTTGTTGATAACTTATGTAAGGTACATTAATAAGGAACATTTTTTTGAGGAAATGTTATTCTGAATATCATAAGAAAGCACCACGACCTCCAGAGATATTTTTCTAAGCTAAAAAACTATGTTATTAATTATGTCGATAATATTCCAATACAGAACATAACATCTTGTGCTGTCAATCGTGCTCCTAACATGATGGGCAAGAAAAGTTCCTGTTTAAAGATGAAAATCCAGAAATGCTTCTTGTGCATTGTGTAATCCACGGGGAAAACTTGGTAGCCAAAAATATTTGTTCAATGAAGTATTAAATTTAGTTATAAAAAGTATGAATTATTTTGTACTTCACAAATTAACTTGAAATGTCACATTCGGCATTAGCTTTGATACAATTGACATATTTTATAACCGAATTTAATCTCCATTGAGAACTGGACAAACATTTTTGGTTACTAAGTTTTCCCTATGGAGCTATATTAGACAATGCACAAGAAGCATTTTTGGATTCTTATCTTTAAACAGCCGCTTTTCTTGTCCATCATGTTAGGAGCACAGTCTGCAGTACAGGATGTTATGTTCTGTATTGGAATATTAAAGACATTGTAGTAATTATTTTGCTTATGAAGAATATCTCCGGAGGTTGTGATGCTTTCTAATTTACAGAATAACATACCTTCAACAAAATGTTCCTCAACAATGTATCTTAAGTGGCATAGCTATCACATCTTTGACATATTTTTCTAAAAACGTTTTTACAAATATTGATGGCTTAATTAAATATTTTCCCTATTGTGTGTTTTTTTTTTCAGATTTAGAATTGTGTAGGGATATTTAATAATTAGCCTCAAGGATATGATTAACGGTTGCAGTATGAACGGTACAAAGAGACTTTAAGGTAGGTTTTTTTTTTCAAAATTTTTCTATATTCCAATTGCCCCCCTCAACAATCATATTGCCCCCCAGTGGGGCGTACGCCCCACGTTGGGAAACACTGGGTTACAGAGATCCCAGGGATCCCGCGGGTTTGGTACTTAGAGCTAACAAGTAGAGGCTGCCAAACCTCGTTTATTGGTAGAATTATTTTCTTGTAAGCTGTCTTCGTGCGTGCATCAAGTGTATGTCCATATTGCCTGTGTCGTTTGTTTTGTTAAGTTTTATCGTAATGGATAACACAAGCAAAGGTATGCAGTAGTTTTTTTATGTAAATGACTTATTAATAATTTTGATTTTTTTTGCGTAATTTGGTATGAAAAATAGCACCACGTTTCTTCTAAATGTAGTATAATACTTCATTTAGTTGGATTGAAACCTTATGTATTCACCTATATTCAGATAATTTATTTTTTTTATAAAAGAGAAAATATTTCTGTATATATATTTTATATTATTTCAATAATACGCCGGTAATATTGCAAATATTATTATCATAATTATTTAACTAAACACGTCACTTTATACAACGACCAACCCCCAAAGGGGTTTTACCCTCATTCCACCACCACCGCCACCACTACAATAAATAACACCGACACAAATTTCAAAACCGAATTTCCCTTGCCACCAATAATTTTATAATTAATTCAATTTTATATTTGGGACCACACTTGATAACAATAAAATAACAATTATCCAACGATGAATTAATTCCCTCAACAATTAATATTACAAGCTACCAACTGCAAAATAACACAAATTGAGCACGTAAAAAATAATGTCCCCCAAGTGGACAGTATTTCCAAATAAAACCTTAAATAAATCAATTTGGAAAAGTTTTTTTTGTGTGTGTGTATGTTGTTATTCCCCCCCAATCTGTCTACGCCACTGTGCGACGGGCATATCGTTTACCTGTCCGTTATTTTCTATATGTTTGCGTTGGCCCCCAAAGCAAATTAACCGCCGCATCCGGCGGATGTGCGCCGCGCGATTTTGTTTCGTTTCGCTTTTGTTTTGTTTAGCAGTTGTTTTGTTTCGCTCGCTCAATTTTTTTTTAATTCCGGACAGGTAATATATTATATTTATATTTGTTTTCAATTTTATTCGTTTCGTTTCAATTAAAATTCGTGGTCGTTTTTGTTTTTTTATGTTTTTTGCTCTCTTGGGGATGATACGTTCTGTATAGGGTTTTATTAATTGATGTTAAAATGTTTAATTTTTATGTTTAAACGATTTCTGCGACTATTTTTGGTTCTTACGACATTAAAAGGTTAATTTTTGTGATGAGATAATGCGTTAAAATAGATTTTGGGGCATCATTTGGGTATATTTGAGTAAACTTGTTAAATTAGGTAAATATTTTTAATTAACATTAGCTATAGTAGAGAATGAAATGTCAAGGTTGGATTAATCTATTTAAAAAAAATACTAAACTTTGCTGTTAAATATATTCATTTAGCATATTGTTGATTTAAAATACTCAGCTGAGCTGATCATCATACAATTTTTACAAACAAATATTCTATTCCTTATAATAACTCAGATATTAATTATTCTATCTGCCACAGTAATAGATTGGAAAATGATGATTTTCATTTCTTTTCATGCATATTTTTGTCAAAAATCCACCATTTCGCGGTCTGGACTTAGGAGAAATAATAGCGATCGTTAAAAAATATTTTCGTGTTTGTTTAGAATCAGATTGTTTTAAATAAATACAGTAAAATATACTGTTCTACATACCGTAGGGATAACGCCGTTGTTCAGTGGGTTCAGCGGATTCTGAAAAAATAAAACAAACACAACTATGAGTAGGTATATAAAGATCATAAAATTACAAAAGAAATGCACAAAAATACAATACAAAATCATGTAAGTAATAAAACATCGTCAATTAGAATCTACAAACAAAATACATCAAGAATACCTACACTTAACCCGCCAAAAGAATTTCAGTTATTCCTGAAAAACAAAAAAAAACAACAGTTTAAACAGACAACTTCGAAAACAACTTAACCTCAAAACGTAAGAGAAAAAACGTGTTTGGCGCATGCAAAACGCCCGGAAATAGCAAGGAAGACACACATTTTCCATTTTCCCGACCGCCTCCGTATGCAATTTATTCAGAGAAACTAGCGAAGAGGCGCAACCTAGAAACAAGTGAAAAGCGCGCCTATACGCGCGAAGTTGTCAGCGGAATGAGTGACACCTAGCGGACAGCAGAGGAAGGAATATCAAAGAAACTGAAGAGAACCGACAGGGGTATTTTTACAGGATCTATTGTTGGTACGCTTTTCGGGAGTTGCTGTATTGTTTTCTATTTGTTTCAGCAAAGCAATAGCGCTGATTTGTCGCATATTTGCTGATCGACAGTTCCAATGAAACAAATAACCGATTTGCAAGGAAAAAATTGCTTCTAGAAAAGATTGTAAGTAAAGATTACACATTTTACTAGTTTTGGGTGCGATTTTATACAAAATATCAATAGAAATAACTGAGTGGCTGAGTGAACGTAGTATGGATGCAAAACTTGGACCATTACCTCCAAAATTCTTGTTAATACAACCCTGTCTTTGGGCGTACTTGAAGAATCAAAGAAAAACAAGCTAAAAAACTCAATAAATAGTTCTATCAAGATTGCCGGTGAGCAACGCAGTTTCGTAATTTTGAAAGTTAAGGGAGCTAGTGTATTTTTGTTGTTGTTAATGATGAACATCTTAGTCGATGATACGAACTAATCTTGTATCATTTCCGAACATCTTGTTGATCGCATTAAATTGAGACAAGATTTGGAAAAAAAGACAGGTTTTATGAGTTTCTACACAGAGAGAACTTTTTAGTTTGTTTAGTATGTTTATGTTGAGTATATTTTGCTCTGACGAAGAAAATGTTATTCTTCTACATACAAAAAGAGTAACGTTCGTTGTACATCAATTGGGTGAAAAATATACATGCCTCAACGAACAAACAGTTTCTTGACCCAAAATATACGTACGTATCGCTTAAAACAGACGTAATTCCTTTCAAGCAGTTCCTTCATACTTAAAACAAGAAAGCGGTAGTACTTGGAACATCTTGGGTGCAAAATATACATGTTTCAACGAACAAACAGTTTCTTGGCCCAAAAGTATACGTACGTATCGCTTAAAACAGACGTAATTCCTTTCAAGAAGTTCCTTCATACTCAAAACAAGAAAACGTAATACTTGGAACATCTTGGGTGTAAAATATACATGCTTCAACGAACAAACAGTTTCTTGGCCCAAAAGTATACGTACGTATTGCTTAAAACAGACGTAATTCCTTTCAAGCAGTTTCTTCATACTTAAAACAAGAAAACGTAATACTTGGAACATCTTGGGTGCAAAATATACATGCTTCAACGAACAAACAGTTTCTTGACCCAAAAGTATACGTACGTATCGCTTAAAACAGACGTAATTCCTTTCAAGAAGTTCCTTCATACTTAAAACAAGAAAACGTAATACTTGGAACATCTTGGGTGCAAAATATACATGCATCAACGAACAAACAGTTTCTTGGCCCAAAAGTATACGTACGTATCGCTTAAAACAGACGTAATTCCTTTCAAGAAGTTCCTTCATACTCAAAACAAGAAAACGTAATACTTGGAACATCTTGGGTGTAAAATATACATGCTTCAACGAACAAACAGTTTCTTGGCCCAAAAGTATACGTACGTATTGCTTAAAACAGACGTAATTCCTTTCAAGCAGTTTCTTCATACTTAAAACAAGAAAACGTAATACTTGGAACATCTTGGGTGCAAAATATACATGCTTCAACGAACAAACAGTTTCTTGGCCCAAAAGTATACGTACGTATCGCTTAAAACAGATGTAATTCCTTTCAAGCAGTTCCTTCATACTTAAAACAAGAAAACGTAATACTTGGAACATCTTGGGTGCAAAATATACATGCTTCAACGAACAAACAGTTTCTTGACCCAAAAGTATACGTACGTATCGCTTAAAACAGACGTAATTCCTTTCAAGAAGTTCCTTCATACTCAAAACAAGAAAACGTAATACTTGAAACATCTTGGGTGCAAAATATACATGCTTCAACGAACAAACAGTTTCTTGGCCCAAAAGTATACGTACGTATCGCCTAAAACAGACGTAATTTCTTTCAAGCAGTTCCTTCATACTTAAAACAAGAAAACGTAATACTTGGAACATCAAGAAAGTCATATTCTTTCCCTGAGAATTTTATATTTTACTTGAACCAACCAAATGATCTTTTTGCGGATATAGAAACAAGTGATATTCTTTACACAAAGATATTCGTGTTGTATCGAATAAATTCTTCTTATAGTCCTTTATATCCTTTCAATATGTGAACTGATGAATTAATTATACATATAGAACTGCATAAACTATATCAATGCACAAATTACATAATGGACAGTGAAGATATATATTATTCGCATCGAACTATCGCCTGTAATAATGCAACCGCTCACTTCAACGCATCATGTACTTCACAACGTGCAACATTTGCGAAACTGTTAATTCCGTGGTGTCTACAACGCCCTGGTGATTTTAAAACTTAGAAAAGTGTAAAAATCAAATAGTACATCTAATAGGTCACGCTTTCTATAACCCACAGTGTAATTAATCATCAATCTTCCAAAATGAAAGTTTTATTTAATTTAATTTACGACAATTAATAACACAACTGGTAAGGATAATGTTGACATTTCGTCAACCTTTTACAAAACGTTTTTTTATAATTTACTATGGGAATGTAGTATGTATCTCTATGTACAAAACTTCTTCGGAACATGAGGTTTTTACACCAACTTTCCTATGAAATATCGCGAAATATTTTCGAAAATCTCTCATGAATCCAACTTGATTTCCGTTTACTATTTATATTTATCAAAACCCCGCGAATGACGTAAATAATTCCGACTACTTGTTGTTGGGGGGGTCCATATTTCAACCCACCCACCAATCGCAAACAAGCGCGAGTCATCGCTTACATCGCTCGCCGGGCAATTTCTGCGAGTGCCGAGCAAACTTTTCCCAAAACATAAATTCAAACTTCTTCCCCAACCCCCTCGCAGTTTAGTTTACCGCGTTCTACTATACCGACCGGATACGAAGCGAGAAGAGCAGTAGAAAGACACAATCAGGGACACACGCCACCGCCAAAAGAAATAAGAATAAGAAAGGGGTCATTTGTCGCACGAATAGGCGACGGTGGCGCCTCGTAGCGACGCGGGGGCGCATTTACATAAACCCGGAACAACCCCGCAGCAGTACTCCGGGTAACCTAACACACTTCATCCGGTTACGCTAATGTAAAACCGTGTAATGGATTTTTGAATAACATCTCTTTCACTGGTGCAGGTGGTGGGTTGGGCACACTGTATCACATCCATTTTATGTGTACTTTTCTATCTCGTTTTAGATTACTTTTCGGAGTATTTTGGATTATTTCTAATAGGCTCTCCACTGCTCGGAATTAAATCAAAACACGGGAGAGCGGAAATGGAATAATAGAGTTTAGAGCTTGTGTAACGCACTAAAATATGTGTTATGCAAAAGAAATGAATAGTAGAAATAATTATTTTAATAAGTAACTGTATTAGCTAGAAAAAATATAAAGAATAAATAAATAAAGAGGATTAGAAAAAAATTTACGAGACCACAAAAGTTAACGAGAACAATTGCTCTCTCTCTATCGGTTCCCGACGTCCATTGTTTACGCTGGGAGTTAAAAAAAAGTGCTTATGTAAACTGTGGACTGTCGATAGGAGGGGAATCTGTTGGAAAAGATTTCCGGACCACTGTAAACATTTTGAGACCGCCAAAATGGTGTTATTGTTAAGTTGGCGCTCATTATAATTCCCATCTTACAGCGTGATCTTTTGAAAATGTTCTGCTCTAAATTACGGCGTGGCTTTATTTATAGAAATTTATGGGTAACTAAATTTTGCTTGAATTAGCCTTCTGTGCATACGGTCTCATAACAGATTACACTAGTCAACAGTCAAAATGTACATTGGATGCGACTATTTTTTTATATATACTAAGACCCTCTAAACTCAAAAAATCGCATAAAAAAAATTTTAGTGGATACGTTTTCGAGTTACAATTTTTTTTTGTTTTTTTTTTTGCGGAGGTAGTTCGACTATTTGGAGCATATCTCGAGTTAGGAACGTCCAATCTGGTCGCCCGGCACATAAAATTGAAGCTAATTGTATCACCAACAATTGTCACTCATATAGTTTTTCAATCGCTTCAGTAGTTTTAGCGCAATAGGCCACGATATAAAAATTCGGCCAAAATGAAAATGGAACATTTACTCTATCACCTGTGAAAAGTAGAAATCGTGGAAATATAGTCAGTTTAATATTTTTTGCGTAGAGTTTGAACTTTTACGAAGAGAACAAGGTATTTACGATTAAAATCCATGCAAAAATAGCGAAGTTATGGTCATTTAAGATTGATAGGTACCAAACTACCAGAATTCTACTTTTTCTCTGTTTACAAGTTTAATTCATTGTGCTTAGTTTTAATGTGATGTTTTCAATATAAAGGAGATTAGAAGTGAGTTTGATTGCTGCTTCGCCTTATATTCTTGTCGAAATCTGTTTTTCTTATAAGGAACCAGATATAGTTGCCCATCATTTTTTCAATCCAAAATCCCTGGTAGCGCCGCTCAATAGTCTTCATTTCCTAGTGAAACCTCTCACCATGCTCGTCACTGACGTCACCAAGATTCTCAGGATGAAATCTTCTCAACTGCTAGCTCCAGGTGTATACCGTATCCCATGTGCTTGTGGCAGTGTCTATATCGATGAGACAAAGCGCTCTGTCAGCGTTGGGGTTTCAGAACATGAACGTTGTACAAGGCTGCGCCAGATCACCAGTTCAACGCTTGCTGAGCACAGACACAACAATTCTTCTCGACCAAACAAAAATAATCTCCCGGGAATCACGTTATTATCCTCGTAGAATCCGCGAAGCGATCGAAATCTTTAAAGATCCCTCCAATCTCAATCGAGATGACGGTTGGCATTTGCATCATAGCTGGAAACCACTTTTACGACCACCACAGCCAATCACAGCTACCCCAAACCGCCCTCCCAACCAATAGTTGTTTGACTACCTGCGCAGGCACCTGCGCCAGGTACATATGACGTCGATCGAAACACATACTGACATATCTGAATATGATTTTTTGGTGAGATATGCCACTACGTGTTTTGAGCGACGATAAATACCCTCACCCTTCCACACACGTTCATTCTCTCCGTCCTGAAGATGCCTCTTGCAACAGAGTGCGAAACGTTGACTAAAAGATGCGCATCTTGGGGCGAATCACATGACGTACTCGTCTTCCGAATGGATCCGACCTCTACCATGCATTTAAACTGCTATAAATGACGAAAAATACAAAATAGAGAAAAGGCCGAATTTTGGTAGTTTCGTACCCATTGGTCATAATTGACCATAACTTCGGTATTTTTTCATAGATTTTCATCGTAAATACCTTGTTCTCTTCGTAAAAGGGCAAACTCTACGTAAAAAATAAGAAACTGAGCATATTTTTACTATTTCTACCTTTCCCTGGCGGTTAAATGAATGTTCGATTTTCATTTATACTAAAAAATTTCAAATTATGGTCAATTGCACTGAAACCACTGAAGCGATTGTAAAACAATATTAATAACATTTATTGGTGATTCAATTGGCTTTAATTTGATGTACCGAACGACAAGATTTGATGTTCCGAACTCGAGATATGCTCCAAATAGTCGAACTACCTCCAAAAAAAAAAAAAATAACAAAAAAAAGAAAAATTCATAACTTGAAAACGTATCCATTCAAAAAATTTTTAATGCGATTTTTGAGTTTAGCGGGCCATGGTATCTAAGAAAAAAATAGTGGCATCTAATGTACATTTTTTTTTATTATTTTGTTGACTAGTGTTATTAACCATTCAGATTAAAGCTAAACAATAGTTTTTCTGTTTCCATTGTATGCAGTATGTAGAAGGACCTCTTAAGACAGACAGGTATGAGATTGTAACGGGTCGTCTAAAATCTAATTTCGCGTTTAACGCCCCAGTCACAAAAGCTAATCTCGCATCCCGGACTGGGTCTAAACCTAATACCGAAGCCGTCCACTTCCATTCACATCCAATTGGCTACGAAAATCCAATAAAGTGGCCAGCGCCTCCTCGTACGACCATCTTAGAGCCCTGCAGGCACAATGCGTCCTTCCACAAAGGACCCAGGACGTTCAACAAGTGCCGCCATCTACCTATCGAACCACTCCAATAAAAATAAGAACCAGAAGCAGATGATGTTTCTCTTTTTGTTACTCTTCTAGTCTTTCTTGTTACTCTTTGTCGTTTTTTTTCCTTGTTCTCTTGCCGTACAACGATAGTACCTAGCAAGGATTCGCACACGTCCTGGCAATTCTATATGGGACGTGATCTAGTTAGTATAGCTACTGGTGGTGATTTCTTTTTGTTTGCTCCTTTTTTTTGTTGTCGAGAGGAGCGGCAGATTGGGTAATTACTGGAAGTCGAGGGCCGACACCGCTCTCTCTCTCTCTCCTTGCGTGACCCCCCCATCGGCTGCCTTCCTGCTATCGGATAATTACTGACCCATTTCAGTACCCCATAACATTGAAAATACTATTACGAAACAGTTATTAGGACTACTATATACATTACGAGTTTTAGTTTATCCTAGTGAACAGAAATCAAGTTTTTATAGTATTTTTGATAGTTTTCTAAGGGGTTTGAGATATCCAAAATTTGTCAAAGTGAACAGACAATAGAAGCAAACAAAGTACATCGTCCTTAGTTTATGTTGTTCTAAATTTAAGCTGGCATCAGCGGAGCAAATTAACGAAAATATAACGTACATAGGTGTGTATATACTGGTACAGCAATTGCTTCACTTAACCCGGTCTATTAGTGTCCCCTTGAGGCAAATTATGATTAATTAGCCTCAGTTAAATGATGACTTAACTTCGTTAAGCTAAAGATATAAGCGGCCTTCCTAACAAAGAACTGTTCATATGTAAGCTGACCAGAATTTGATTGAGACAAATCAGGACGAAATGTCAGGATTTGAAGTCAAAACTAGTCGTAACATATAACATTTCTGACCTAAGACAAGTTTATTTATTATTGGGACTACATGCCGTTTTACTGCATCTGGTTTTTGGGAACTAAATTTTTTCTAGTCATAAAATACAACATTCCTGATATACGACAAGTTTATTGATTATTGGGACTACCTGCTGTTTTATTGTTTCGGGTTTTCACGAATTAAATTCTAATTTTCACGAATGAAATACTTTTTAGTCATAAAATACAACATTCCTGACCTATAACAAATTTATTGATTATTGGGACTACAAAATCTGTTACCTGATTGATGTTATATTCTGATTGATATTATCACTATAGAAACGTACATATTTGAGACCGGGCATTTCCACTTTTGATTTGGCCAAAGAACGTTCTTTCGGACAGTGTTAGTTTCATTGCGGTATCTCTTCGGACAGTGGAGTAATTAGTGTTTTTCGATACACGTAAGTTCCCATAAGAGGGGGGCTGGAAGTCAAACACAGGTTCTCGCGCAGCACGGTGACGGTCGCTCACCTGTACTACCTCAGCCCTTCAAATCTGCGACCGGGCATTTCCAGATATCAATAGTAGAGGCATTAGGGAATCGAATGACGTTTATTTTGTTAAAATTGAACAATGGGTCAACGAGATACAGACTCTCAAACATCCCGATTTTTACGAAATTTTCGTGACATCTCGGAAGGTATTAATTAATTACATATACTAATTTACATATTTGAGACGGGGCATTTCCACTTTTGATTTGGCCAAAGAACGTTCTTTCGAACAGTGTTAGTTTCATTGCGGTATCTCTTAAGACAGTGGAGTAATTAGTGTTTTTCGATACACGTAAGTTCCCATAAGAGGGGGGCTGGAAGTCAAACATAGGTTCTCGCGCAGCACGGCGACGGTCGCTCACCTGTACTACCTCAGCCCTTCAAATCTGCGACCGGGCATTTCCATATATCAACAGTAAAAAGAATAGAGAATCGATTGGCGTTTATTTTGTTAAAATTGAACAATGGGTCAACGAGATACAGACTCTCAAACATCCCGATTTTTACGAAATTTTTGTGACATCTCGGAAGGTATTCATTAATTACATATACTAATTTACATATTTGGGACCGGGCATTTCCACTTTTGATTTGGCCAAAGAACGTTCTTGTGAACAGTGTTAGTTTCATTGCGGTATCTCTTCGGACAGTGGAGTAATTAGTGTTTTTCGATACACGTAAGTTCCCATAAGAGGGGGGCTGGAAGTCAAACACAGGTTCTCGCGCAGCACGGCGACGGTCGCTCACCTGTACTACCTCAGCCCTTCAAATTTGCGACCGGGCATTTCCATATATCAACAGTAAAAAGAATAGGGAATCGATTGGCGTTTATTTTGTTAAAATTGAACAATGGGTCAACGAGGTACAGACTCTCAAACATCCCGATTTTTACGAAATTTTCGTGATTAATTAATTACATATACTAATTTACATATTTGAGATGGGGCATTTCCACTTTCGGTTTGGCCAAAGAACGTTCTTTCGAACAGTGTTAGTTTCATTGCGGTATCTCTTCGGACAGTGGAGTAATTAGTGTTTTTCGATACACGTAAGTTCCCATAAGAGGGGGGCTGGAAGTCAAACACAGGTTCTCGCGCAGCACGGCGACGGTCGCTCACCTGTACTACCTCAGCCCTTCAAATTTGCGACCGGGCATTTCCATATATCAACAGTAAAAAGAATAGGGAATCGATTGGCGTTTATTTTGTTAAAATTGAACAATGGGTCAACGAGATACAGACTCTCAAACATCCCGATTTTTACGAAATTTTCGTGATTAATTAATTACATATACTAATTTACATATTTGAGATGGGGCATTTCCACTTTCGGTTTGGCCAAAGAACGTTCTTTCGAACAGTGTTAGTTTCATTGCGGTATCTCTTCGGACAGTGGAGTAATTAGTGTTTTTCGATACACGTAAGTTCCCATAAGAGGGGGGCTGGAAGTCAAACACAGGTTCTCGCGCAGCACGGCGACGGTCGCTCACCTGTACTACCTCAGCCCTTCAAATCTGCGACCGGGCATTTCCATATATCAACAGTAAAAAGAATAGGGAATCGATTGGCGTTTATTTTGTTAAAATTGAACAATGGGTCAACGAGATACAGACTCTCAAACATCCCGATTTTTACGAAATTTTCGTGACATGTCGGAAGGTATTCATTAATTACATATACTAATTTACATATTTGGGACCGGGCATTTCCACTTTTGATTTGGCCAAAGAACGTTCTTTCGAACAGTGTTACTTTCATTGCGGTATCTCTTCGGACAGTAGAGTAATTAGTGTTTTTCGATACACGTAAGTTCCCATAAGAGGGGGGCTGGAAGTCAAACACAGGTTCTCGCGCAGCACGGCGACGATCGCTCACCTGTACTACCTCAGCCCTTCAAATCTGCGACCGGGCATTTCCATATATCAACAGTAAAAAGAATAGGGGAATCGACTGGCGTTTATTTTGTTAAAATTGAACAATGGGTCAACGAGATACAGACTCTCGAACATCCCGATTTTTACGAAATTTTTGTGATATCTCGGAAGGTATTCATTAATTACATATACTAATTTACATATTTGGGACCGGGCATTTCCACTTTTGATTTGGCCAAAGAACGTTCTTGTGGACAGTGTTAGTTTCATTGCGGTATCTCTTCGGACAGTGGAGTAATTAGTGTTTTTCGATACACGTAAGTTCCCATAAGAGGGGGGCTGGAAGTCAAACACAGGTTCTCGCGCAGCACGGCGACGGTCGCTCACCTGTACTACCTCAGCCCTTCAAATCTGCGACCGGGCATTTCCATATATCAACAGTAAAAAGAATAAGGAATCGATTGGCGTTTATTTTGTTAAAATTGAACAATGGGTCAACGAGATACAGACTCTCGAACATCCCGATTTTTACGAAATTTTTGTGACATCTCGCAAGGTATTCATTAATTACATATACTAATTTACATATTTGAGACCGGGCATTTCCACTTTCGGTTTGGCCAAAGAACGTTCTTTCGAACAGTGTTAGTTTCATTGCGGTATCTCTTCGGACAGTGGAGTAATTAGTGTTTTTCGATACACGTAAGTTCCCATAGGAGGGGGACTTGGTCGGGATTCATAAATATTTAGAAAATGGAAGCCTTAACATTCAAATTATTTATTGAAAATCATGTCATCGTATAGCCTACGGCCTACGGTTGGCGGCCGGCGAGAATCAAGTGTTTATTTCACATCCAAGTCACGTATTTAATGGCAGACACAAGTGTCCATAACTCTTTCTCTATTTGTCCAACTCGCAAAGCATCGCATGTGTAATTAGTCGAGAAGGATCCATTCATGACGCAATCTCGAAAGTTTTATTTACCTTAGACCACCTGTAATAGCCTAGCAATTGCTCAAGAAACCCCACCTCGGGATGATCACATTCTCTAGTGTGATATTCGATTTATGTCTAAATTTTTACTTTCTTGGGCGGTTTAGATGCTATAAGGATTTATACCCATCGGTTTGTGACAAACAACCTCGCAGGAAAACACACGCACACGTGACGATATTTTAATTTAACCTTTTCTTTTTACCGAAGAACCTCTTCGTCACGCTAGCGGACATCCACCCACCAAAGTACCATAAATATCCTGTATACTATACGCTAAGGAAATTAAGACTAATGCGTTCCTGAGGACTCGGCCGAAGATGCAGTGGCCGCACATATATCTCTAAAGTGGACACCTCCTAAATAATAAACGTGACCTATACGGCAGATTAAAATTTAACGTTTCGCGACCGAAGTTGGAACGACGCGGGAGGGACGGCGGCGGGAAAAAAAAACCCTCAAAGAACTATGAAAAACGAGCGACACGCGCTAACTGTTGCTTTCGTATAGGGGGGCGCTCGCCCTGCTACGTGATCTGCATTGTTCACCCCCAAAACCTGTAGGGATGGATCAACAGTTTGCTGTTTTATAACCGCCCCCGCGCGCGACGGGGCGGGACAAAAAACGACAACTGTTAGGATTTTCGTTATGTTGTTTTGTCAAAGAACAAAAGAAGATTTGTTTCTTTCCATCTTGTTTACAAATGTCAATTTTCTGACAGTAAAAAAACTTGTTAAACTCTTAAATAATCTTCTAAGTTTCGTTTTTACAGCTGGAACTGGTCAAAATGAACGTTATATAGGCGTATCGTACAAAGAAAAGATTAGCTGGCATTTTGCCAAAGGGGTCTTACTTGTTGACGTGAAACATGCAGATTTCTAAACATTTTTTGTTATCCTATGCTATACCTCGCCAAATTTTTGGATGTCTAGAGATTTTTGGAAGATATGTAGAGATTTTGTCTAAGGATGACATTTTATTGGATAACAAATTTTCTGTGGTCGTAAAACGAAGAATTTGAATGCATTCTAGACTAATGTTTATAGGACATGTTATCAAACTTTGAAACCACAGATATAGTTGTATTATTTCTTTATTCTATACCTCGATATCTAAACAAAAATAACCTATGACGTTTAGTACGCTATATAAGATTTGCTATTACTCACTATAATAAACATAACTATTATTAATGCTGTTGTAATTATTGTAGGAATGTCCTTGATTACGAAATAAATATTTCTTTCAAGTGTCGAATAACTGTTGTAATCTTTACATTAGCCTATTGTTGTAATTTTAAATTATAAATATAAAAATTCAAAATTATTTTGTTAACTCTTAAAAGTTTCCGCATTTGTGTTGATGTGAAATTAGATACTTGTTAGAACATACAAATAAAAGGTTACTTTTCTGTCTAAAAAGACGAAAGAATTAGGTACAGACATGTTTGCTGCATACTTAGCATAAACATGATACCCAATCTGTCTATATTAACTATACCTTTGCATAATAAAGTATCCAAGTTAGTAATCACAGAGTTTGTTACCATTCTAATGTAGCATATCGTATACAGTATGAAATTAGATATGTCTTGTTATAAAACGCTAGGCTAGACAGAGTTTATTTCAGCTCTTATCGGAAAAACGATACGTATTTCTGCTTACGTTTCACACTCAACGGTGCCAACAAACTGCATAATCTGACACCAGCGTGCAGAAAATGCATCGCAAGACATTGGAATGCACGCTTCACGATACTGTAACGGTATTTTTGTCTTTATCCGTTATTATTTTAGGGATTATGTTGTATAAAATTGGTGATTTTAATAAAAATTTAACTGACCAAATTAATTAAACATCTGGAAAATTGCCCTAAGTGATAAAAATTGAAAATAGCCAGCAAAATAACGCGTGTGGGTGGACTTGATCGATTTGTTTGGATGTTTATGTTGCCTGGCAGCAGTCAGTTCAAAAACCTCTCCGATTCTACAAGCTTCGCTACGTCGGTCGACGCGACGTAAAATTATTTAAGTTTCATTTGCGATAAGCGGAAACAATACTGTTTATTAGTACAGTCAGGTACTGTATTGTTAACCGATTGGCGACGATTGATAACAAGATTTTATTTCAGTGACGTACGTCCAGAAATAGTCTAAGTTAATTTATGGACATATATTGTAACATACATTCGAAATTTTATAGGAGTTTTTATTGGCAGTTGTAAAATTTAAAATGTACACACTGACCTAATAGTTTCTTGTTTTGTGATTTGAATTTATTGTAACAGGTCTAGATTTACAGATCAAGCTGTATTTTGATGAATCGATAAAAACCCACCATTCAAAAGGATCGTGGGGAATATCAAACTCGTTCATAAGACCCTCAACATCGTGACATACACACGTAAAGGTCCTTCCATTTTAAAATATGCTTTAAAAGGCTTGTTACGATTTGTAAATTGAGACACTGTCACACCTCGTGCGAAAAGATTCCATTCTTGTAGCCTAGAACCCAATAACTCGGCTTTTTCATTTGATAAACCTGAATCTTTAATCCTGAATAACCTAATCTTTAATCCTGAATAACCTAATCTTTAATCCTGAATAACCTAATCTTTAATCCTGAATAACCTAATCTTTAATCCTGAATAACCTAATCTTTCATCCTGAATAACCTAATCTTTAATCCTGAATAACCTAATCTTTAATCCTGAATAACCTAATCTTTAATCCTGAATAACCTAATCTTTAATCCTGAATAACCTAATCTTTAATCCTGAATAACCTAATCTTTAATCCTGAATAACCTAATCTTTAATCCTGAATAACCTAATCTTTAATCCTGAATAACCTAATCTTTAATCCTGAATAACCTAATCTTTAATCCTGAATAACCTAATCTTTAATCCTGAATAACCTAATCTTTAATCCTGAATAACCTAATCTTTAATCCTGAATAACCTAATCTTTAATCCTGAATAACCTAATCTTTAATCCTGAATAACCTAATCTTTAATCCTGAATAACCTAATCTTTAATCCTGAATAACCTAATCTTTAATCCTGAATAACCTAATCTTTAATCCTGAATAACCTAATCTTTAATCCTGAATAACCTAATCTTTAATCCTGAATAACCTAATCTTTAATCCTGAATAACCTAATCTTTAATCCTGAATAACCTAATCTTTAATCCTGAATAACCTAATCTTTAATCCTGAATAACCTAATCTTTAATCCTGAATAACCTAATCTTTAATCCTGAATAACCTAATCTTTAATCCTGAATAACCTAATCTTTAATCCTGAATAACCTAATCTTTAATCCTGAATAACCTAATCTTTAATCCTGAATAACCTAATCTTTAATCCTGAATAACCTAATCTTTAATCCTGAATAACCTAATCTTTAATCCTGAATAACCTAATCTTTAATCCTGAATAACCTAAGTCCTAAATCATTCACTTCGCACTGGTTTATAAGGTGAGGTGTTCCTAAAACTTTAAATGGTGAATCTTCACGATTTGCCTGATTTGACAGAGTGATTTCAGACCATTTTCAGACACTCTATCAATTTTTTTTCCAGATATGTCACTACATAACAACCGCACGTGTAACAGAACTTATTTGGTGAATTTTTACAACATCTTCTTTGATCACTTCCCATATTTTAATGCACATAATGTCTGTAGATGTAAAAATGTAGATCTATTAATAAATATCGATACTGATTGTTTCTATTTATAAAAGCGAACGAATACAGACTGAAATATTTTACTCGATCCACAATTTCAAAAGTTCAAACAATTAGTTCAGTGGAATAGCTCAATCATGTCACTTTGTTTGTATCGGCACATTTATAGCTATTTATCAAAGTTATTTATCACTAAAATGCGTCTGTTAAAAGTGACCATAAATCCCTCTATGAGTGAACCGAGTGATTTATAATGTGTGGCCTAAAATACGGTTTTATTTCGTCGATAACTTTTGTTATATTTGATCAATTTTAATCATTTTTTAAACATATTACAGGAGAAATCTTTAATTTCTTGTTAAAAGACAACCAATTGTGTGTGACTGACAAATGAATAACAATTTCTAAAACAACGGTGGGATTTATTTTCGCTCCCATGATAATACGTACCTATACGTAATTTCACCCCGTGAGGCACCCCTTAAACTGTATACATTATTAGAATCAATTTGTGGCTCTGCCGCAATAATTACCGACGCACGAGTGAGAGAGAGAGAGAGGGAGATAGAGAGGGACAGAGAGACAATGGGCCGTGATAATTCTGGAAATCCGCCGCAACAAGAGATACGAAAATTAGGATTATTAAGCGCATAATTACGTTTGTTTATAGCAGCGTACCGAGCGGGGAGAACACAACTGTGGGGAAAATAATTCGTCGTGTTAATGTTAATTACGACGGGTTTCATTATTTGGAGGTTATGAATAATTTAAAACATATGCCGCGGTCGACGGCTTCTACACGCGTCTCTGTCACTCTTTTCTTTGTTTGCCACGCAGGCCGTAATTTCTTTTATGACAGGATGTTATACAATAAACAATGTAATATATTTTAGTGAAGAATTAATTCCTTTACCAAATTGCTCTGGAATAAGTCATCGCGAAAACTCTGCTGCTAAATAATAATAAAATTCCTGAAATCTCGAACGTATCCGAGCGTGTTAGGTTATGCTTGACCTTGCTTACATACTGTGACAGCCGGAATTCGAATTTTTGTATGAAGAATAGGTCTTGTGCTTTCAACAGGTGTGTAAAGTCATAAAAACAGCCAATTTTTTTGTCATGAATATCGCTAACGCTAAAACGAACCCAAGGAATTTATATTTAAAAATCTTTCAATGTATGACATTCAATAGTAATACCTACCAAAACGGCAGTTCTTCAAACATTTTACTCCATTAATTCTAATCTCCAACATAATTACAAAAGTCACTTCAACTACAATTTGAACTCTTTATATATTGGGAGAATATTACCTCGTATAATATTTATAAAAGACATTTTAAGACATCATTTCCTGAGTTAACATTCATGCTGGTTGCTGTTAAACAAGCGCTGGTGGGCTGGCTGCTGCTAAACTCACTCGCGAACTGGTAAAACAGCGCTGCTGAGTGAGATGCCTTTTTACAACATAATCTCACTTTCTGTGAAGCTAATTCTAATACAAATCTTATCTAACCTATAAGTCGACCACAGATTATCATTTTATGGTTTTATGACAGTAGATGATGTAACTTTTTCTTAGTACTGATTCACTAATTATAATTACGGAAATTCCTGTGCCGTTTAAATGTTTAAATGTCGCGAGAAGTTCGAATAAATAAATTCTAAATTATTTCTTTTTATCGGCGAATGAGGCGTTATCTATATACGGATATTTGTACAGCGGTGCTAATAAAAATTTGTGTATTTTACCTGACAAGATTCTTATCTATATACCTGTAAGAAGTACGGTTTGAATTTGTTCAAATATGGTAACCAATTTGACAGATTTGACTAAAATGTTGTATGATTTGTATGTCTTTATGTATTTGGGTGTTGTTGCCACTTCCAAATGTCAGATTGTCACCAAAAACACACCAATTCGTCCCCTGGCAATTATAAATGAGTATACCAAATTTTAGCCCGAGTTTTTCGACAACTAACTTAGTTACATACTAATAAAATCTATGTTACTCGGCAGTTTTTAGTATTTCAGGAAGAAAATTGAGTAATTTGTCTTCGATTTGCTGAAAGAATCATGAAAATCGATCCAAAATTGCAAAAGTTATTGCAGATCAAAGCTGATGAAGCACCAACATTTTATTTATTACGTCTGTCTGAAATTTGTGGGCGACATCTGGCGGTCTCTCATAACACCGATCGACTGTCGGAAGCCTTTTTATCTATTTTTATTCGTTTTGATATCTCGCGCAAGTAAACACAGCCGCACATCAGGCTCACTGGTCGCTGTTGACACAGTTTCCATCGGAAATGCCAAAGTTACCGACAATTTTCCTCGTTAGTGTGTCACAAGCTTAAAATCTTTTAGCAACTTGGTACTTTTAGCAATTTACTTTCTTGGATAAATTCCTCAGAAAATGTATGTAACATTTGCCACTTCCGGTTATCAGATTGTCACCAAAAACAATACAGTTCGTCCCCCGGTAATTCTAAATACGTATACCAAATTTCATTTTTCCGTCGATTACAATACTTTCCTTCCAGGGTACTAGTCGGAAAGTAAAAATTATAGTATCACCCAACTAGCTCTGTGTATATGTCAAATTTTTCGACTTTAGTTATTGGGCATTCTAGAAATATGTGGTTAAGGCTTCCCACCTGTCCACATTCGCAATATGGACATTTTAGGATACATTTTAGGTTATCTGCTATCTGTTACTGTTGTTACGAATGTCCGGCAGGGGGCGTTTCGGGTTTGACGTTACTGTGGTAATAGCAGCAAAACACGGGTCGACAAAAATCGATTTTTTGGATCGAAAATTGTTTTTAAGGCCGTTTTTTTGCTCAAAACTCTTTGCGAAGGGTATTTAGAGGGATCTTATCGTAAGACATGAGAGCGAGCGGCTTTTATAAGGTCGGCAGGAACGGATAAAAAATGTAAATTTTTGACGTTCATCGATCCGCTTGTCGGAATTTCTAGACGTCACGTGACATTTTCTCGAGGTTCGCCTTCACCCGAAGAGGAGCAAAAACGTGATTTTTTTTCAAAATTGACGCATTTAATTTACAAAATATCGCGCAGTCCACGCGGAATTGTGTCCTTTTTTCAATTCGAGCGTCAAAAGTAATGTCGAAAAGCCCAATTTTGCAGCTACTCGATCGCAAATGTCGGCGAAAATGGGCGATTCCGCTGAACGCGCCCTACACTTGAAAGTTCGTAATTAGTATAGGTATAGAGACTAACATATAATCTATTATGTATGTACGTAAAAATTACCCTATTGCTACGCCACTGCCTTCTAGGGTACCTAGTCGAAAGACGCAGTAATTTTGCGAAATAAAACCTGTTGCGTATGCATGAATCCTGAAACTTGAGGATGCGAATATTTCTATTTTACTTGGCTTTGTATCTATAAACATAAATGCACCAAGAATTTGCCGAATATTAATAGATCTGAAAGACTTCGCAAACATAACAATAAAATTATGAGGCAGCCAAAGCAACAGCAGACCAAAAGATATGTAGATTTTAAATATACACACCAAAAGTTAGTTTAAAACAAACAAAGATAGTTTAAAAGATTGTTAAATAAAATAATTACCTGTTGCAGAATTTGAAGATTAAGAAGTAATCCAAAAAAAAGGGAGGAAGTTAGCTGTATTTTTCTTTCGAAAAGAAAAAGCAACAACAAACTACACAGAACAACCACCACAGAACAGGTAGACAACTACACAAATAACACACAACAACACAAAAAGAGTACCAAGATAGTTAATTTATTATAAAAAAAACTACGAAATTAATCTGTCTGTCTGTCACATGCACACAAGTATAAAATCGCACCGAATTCTGCAATAATTTATTAGATATAACCTAAAAGTTTATAATTACGTTGATAAAACCAGTTGCACATGACGCGCCCAACACAGCGCAAACGAGAAAACTGACACAAGATCGCGCTGAAGCGGCTTAGCGAAAGGCGGGGCCAGCACCGGGTCGAGAACTGTCGAAATTGCTCGAAAAGAAACGACGCGAGAAAAAAGAGGCCCGGTGCCCGTAGACGCAGTGGCGTAGGCACGGGGGGAATGACATCATAGCGATTCAAACAACTTTATTCCCTGATTATTCTCGCTTTTATATTCTTACTAATTTATATTTTGATAAAAAAAAATTTATTTTTGCGCCCCTATATGGGGGTGCGTTAAGGGTAGAACAAACCCCGATCGATATCCGCTACGAGGGATGTCATGAAATATTAAGTACTCGCATTGTGTGTGAGCGAAACACAGAAAGCCTACAGGCTAAATTTCGATATATACAGGGTACCATTCCCTGTAGACTAGGGGCGAGTGTGCGAATGTACGTTTTACAACCCCTTCAACCCCTTGCATAGCAAATGCATGTCCATACAATCCTTTGTATCTACTATAGAAAATATTACGAATCAACAAGTCGTCTTTAATTTCATGAAATGTCGACGTACGCCACTGGGCTCATATACCTGTCCAAGGAAAGAGCGGTAGCCCCGTGAAGTGGAGACGGTTGGTGATGTCCTAGGGTCGGTCAGACAAAGCCATTATGGGCATTCCAATTCAACCAGGTACGTTGCCACTTCTCGTCTCTCTCTTTATTTCTTTCGTTCGCGTCCAAAGTCCTCATGAGCAGGGGCCAGACGGTTCAAGTTTGCGTGAACTGTTTTGGGAATTAGGGGCCACGATATGTGAGTTGGTCAGACCATAGTTACGCAGACGAGGATTCAAGGGCAACGTTTTCAAAGGTTTTGTTACAGAGAAATTTGTGTTGAGATGTTTTTTTTTTAGGTGTTACGTGTGTTAGATTTTTATGGATTGCACCTTTATAGCATTACGAGCGGGAGATTTGAATATTCCGGATAGTATATTGAAACTAGCTCTGTGTATATGTCAAAATTTTCGACTTTAGTTATTGCGCATTCTAGAAATATGTGGTTAAGGCTTCCCACCTGTCCACATTCGCAATATGGACATTTTAGGATACATTTTAGGTTATCTGCTATCTGTTACTGTTGTTACGAATGTCCGGCAGGGGGCGTTTCGGGTTTGACGTTACTGTGGTAATAGCAGCAAAACACGGGTCGACAAAAATCGATTTTTTGGATCGAAAATTGTTTTTAAGGCCGTTTTTTTGCTCAAAACTCTTTGCGAAGGGTATTTAGAGGGATCTTATCGTAAGACATGAGAGCGAGCGGCTTTTATAAGGTCGGCAGAAACGGATAAAAAATGTAAATTTTTGACGTTCATCGATCCGCTTGTCGGAATTTCTAGACGTCACGTGACATTTTCTCGAGGTTCTCCTTCACCCGAAGAGGTGTAAAAACGTGATTTTTTTTCAAAATTGACGCATTTAATTTACAAAATATCGAGCAATCCACGCGGAATTGTGTCCTTTTTTCAATTCGAGCGTCAAAAGTAATATCGAAAAGCCCAATTTTGCAGCTACTCGATCGCAAATGTCGGCCAAAATGGGCGATTCCGCTGAACGCGCCCTACACTTGAAAGTTCGCAATTAGTATAGGTAGATAAGACCCGTCAATCTTGAACTCCGGCATTCATTGAACAAATTCTCCACTTAAGAACACTATTTCGGGCCTGGTGGAGTGAGAAACGAGACCCAGCATCATTACAGAGATTAACCAGTTGCGTATGAGCGACCAAGTGCATCCCAAGGTTCAATCACTTAAACCAGTGGCGGCGGCAAGGCAGACGGTAAATTTTAACACGAGAAAAGAGCAGACCATTCGTCGTAACAAGAAGTAACGACCGTTAGGTCGCCATATAACCCAACGACTGACTCCACTGGCAGTCGTTACCTTACTAGACTTTTTCTTTGCAATACTCGGGCTATAGAGGAAGTTTGAACGGGCCAAATGCAGCCAATCGTTTCATATTGGCATGACTCCAAAATTACTGTGATTCTGTATGTTTAAAAATCAGCAAAGGTGAGATGTACCTGATTTTATTCTTTTGATATAAAATTCATAAAGACGACTTTCATTTAGTCCATTAAGCCCTTAAAACACCTACTTTTATCGCATCATCCGATTTAATTCGCAATTTCAAATTAAATAATTCTCTGTGCGATGTTAATTTCGTATATTTATATACAGGGTGTATTATTACTACAAGCACCATTCAGAAGGATCGTGGGGAATATCAAACTCGTTCATAAGACCCCCAACATCGTGACATACACGTAAAGATCCTTCCATTTCTAAATTTTCTCGTGCGAAAAGATTCCATTCCTGTAGCCTAGAACCCAATAACTCAGCCTTTTTCTTTTGATATCTTTAATCCTGAATAACCTAAGTCCTAATCATTCAATTCGCATTGGTTTATAAGGTTAGGTGTGCCTAAAACTTCTGTCACAACACTTTGATGACTTGATCTATGAAAAGTGATGTTAGGTCAACAAAAATATGGGATTCCTGCTCTGGTTGTAGGACCCATGTTCCCTTGTGCTATGTAACTAGCTAAGGGACATGGGAACTTACAGCAAACACATCCAGTATGTACGGGCAGGCACCGATTTCTCGCTTAATTATATATGTAGATTACATGGACGTTATGTGCCTTGGCGGAAATCTCAGCATATTGAATTTAACGCAAACATTGGGGGGTGGTTGTATGCTGTATAACAGTACGTAGGTGCCTTCTGGCATTGCGGAAAACGGATTAGCTATTCCAAGAAAATTGAAATGCATGATATATGTAAGTCTCCCCACATTCGTAGAGCAGGCAACTGAGGAAACTGAACCGCTGCCGCTCCAGCCACTCATTCCGTTCCACCTAACATTGAATTGAATTTAATTTTGAGTACTACTATGCCTACCTATCATCCAATCATTCTAGGTTAAAAATTCTGACAGCGTCAACCAACAACTTCAAACAGAGACCTAAATAATGCTAAAATTCTTGTTCCCCACGTGGTTATTAATAACATTCTTGAATCCACGTCTCGCCCTATCATCTGCTCTCGAATACCCCGCTGAATCCTTGGTCAGGCTAAGATCCTTGCGCCAGGATGACATCATACGACCCACTGATATGTACTGCACAGCTACAATCCTGAATCCTGCCTACCTGCTAACGCATACTCGCTGTCTCGAAACATACAGCGGATCTACTATAAAAATCTCAATTTCCTTCATCAATACCTTGATAGGGGATGAAGCCAAGGGGTTGACCGCGCGAAATATTACGTGGTACCGTCGAGGAGTGAAAGACAACAGTACCTTTCCTGACGACATCGCCCTGGTTGAGCTGACAGACTCCCACGTACAATTCAGCAATTACGTTCATCCGGCCGTGCTGTATTTTGGAGATTTCGCTGTGGCTAAGGAAATTTTAGGTGTGGCAGAATGTGTTGTTATGGGATGGACTGGTATAGGGTTTCAGGTTTATATATCGTACTTTGTGCATACCCTCACTATAGGTAATGTGACATTAGTTGGAGATGATGTCTGTAGGAAAGCATTTCCGGGATTAACAGAGGCTGTATGCATTAGATCAAAAGAAGACTTATGCGATTTAGAAATAGGTAGTCCTTTGGCATGTGGAACTGAAGGACGATGGCTATTCCTTGGTTATTATACCGGTATAAACAGCTGTGACACAAATTCGAAAACCTACGTCTTTAGGAAACTCTCATACGCCTGGGACTGGTTAAATGTTACATCTAAAGGAATCTACTATCTAACGAGTGAAAATTTATTAGGTCCAGGCTCGCTACGTTCCAATTCATCCCGTATAATTACAGTCAAACTTTTCCAACTATTAATCTGTCTGTTATTGGTAAAAAAGTTAAAATAAGCTGTTTATCGAAGAATTTATAGCTTGGGATTGTTTCTTAGAGATCCTTAGGAGGACTTAATGTGACGGGCTGTAAATTATTGGTCGCTCCTAGCCTGCATTATTCACTCTGTGCAGCTAAAATGTTTCCGGGATTACTTAAATATTTATTGGGGTGAGGTCCGGCTATATTCATTAGCTTCAAGGTTTACTGTCGCATCTATATATCAGAAGTGAGGGTTTTTATTACATGGGTAGATATTTAGTAATTTATAGAATATATCTATTAAATTTTTATTTGTTGGACACTTTGCAATACATTAAATAGAAGATAAAAGTAATACATATAAAAACCTTTTTATAATTACCCCAATTAAGGTTATATTGTATTTATGGTCATGTGATAACGTATAAGACTGATATTATATCAAAGAATTGAAATAAAATTAATAGTAAGTAAATTTTTTTATTATTTGTTTAGTTTCAAAAAAAAAAATAAAATCGAATTTCCGTTTTTTGTTATTAAAGTGTAGGTATATTAATATATCGTATAGTTGGGTATTTGTTCTGGTCTCTCTATATATATATTTATATGGGGTTTGGCAAAATGTTGTGTTCGCTTTGGTCACGAGCAGCGACAACAAAAGTTAGCACAGTGCGTCGGCCAAATTGAAAGCAAACATTTCCGGGTCCCTGACTACGCGGTTTTAATTTTTAATTATTGGCCCATTCGCGGTTTCCGCCAAACATAACAAAAACCGACGACAATACGGCCATACTCGTCGCATATATTGAACTACATATGCAACCAATTTTGAATATTCATACGTTATTATGTATGTATCTGCAGAGACACAATTAAAGGTTACCAGTTTTTTTTTTTTCATTTTGTTAGTACATTATGATATGCTGGATCCATTAGAAATTTTATGTATTTTATTTTTATACTTTTATTTATAAACAGAAAAATTACAGAAGAAGTAGAGAAATTACACAAGTAGAGAAATAAACCTCGCAGGAAAACGCACGGATACGTGACAGTATATCATCGTTATTTGTATCGAGAAGTGCCTTGTATTGTTATAATCACAATATAGTATTAATATTGTTAGTCGGATTTTTGTGGCATAGGCACTGAAGCTTTAGCTTCGACTGAACTGAAGTAAGTGTGTACAGATGCACTTGAAATGTTAACATTACGAATACTGAGAACATGCCTTTGGTTTGTTGACGTATGTAGGTAATATTGGTATCTACATTCCGGCTGCCGGTAAGTCGCCAGTATTACCAATTAAGTGGAACAGCCCTAATACGATTATGGTCCAATTACGTTAAATTACTGGCCTCGATAGTTAATAATTGCTAATGCCATAATGCTAATGCAGTAGTCAACGGTTTTGGCATGCATAAATTCATTGCTGTGCTTTAGAATGCTTGAAATATGGACAGTTCTACATGAAAATTCCAAGAAATGTGTATTATTAATAACAAAATATTATTAATAACAAAATATTATTAATAACAAAATATCTTTCCTACTACTTCGTTGACACAGTGAAAGATCAAGAGTTAGAGTCTAAAAACTTTAGTTAGACCGATATTTGACAGTAAGTGTATGAGTATAACTACGTTTTATGAAAACGTTAATACACTATGTATGTGCATTCTATATTTTCAAGGCAATAAAATAACTGTGGAAAACATAAGAAAACTTACAGAGGAAGAAGTAAAAGGACTTATTCCGGCTATTAGAGATCGAATTGCTTTCTGGGAAGCTGGGAAGCTATTAGATTTGGAAACATCTGAGGTGAGAAACCGTATATATCAATCAGATGTATGTACATATTATATTTCACCACAGGTGCAAATGATGCATTACTTAAGTGCCTACAGTACTGCATACAATGGACCAAGGTGTTTTTATAGCATGGTCCAAAATAAGAGATGCAAATCAATGACAACAAATTCACCAGAGGTATTATTTAATTTTTATATGTATTTAATACTTTGAAATGTATCAGATAACATTTAATTCTTTTATATTTTTGAATGTATTTTGTACTCATTTTGAATGTATTTTTTATTTTTATAATAAATTACTGTATTGGTATATATAAACTTTGTTTTACCCCTTTGCAGCAGAGGTAAATAGTTTGGACAAAACAACAATATTATTCACATCAAATCAATATATTATGTTGAATGTAAATTACTGTTGTTTACTTTGAATATTTAAAATGACACTTACTTGCAGTGAGAATGAAATACTCTCTTCAGAACACAGAAGGTGTTGAACCAAACCTAAAAATCTTTTTCTGAAACATTTGCTTTTCCAAGCAAACCAACCAATTACTTACACCGATAATTATTCTCTTTAATCCATCCTATGGTTGAAATAAAGTATTAATTTGGTCGACATGTTTAAATATTTTAAGTAACACTACAAAATTTCATTCAAAACTACATATAGTCCTTTGTAGTTGATGACTGTTCGGTGTGACTTAATAATTCACTAATTGCAACTAAATTTATCGTGAATCAAGCACTTAACACGCTTTAGGGGACTAGATTTAGGGGACCGAATAGGTACACTAAAAAAATTTTTAAAGTGTGTAATTTTGAAGGCCTTCTGACAGTTTTAAACCCATAAAAACCAAACAAGTAGAAACCACGGTAATTATCTGTCTTCTATTCATAGAATAGAAGGATCAGGCACGCACTTAACGTCGTAATATTACGCCTAATTACGCAAGAGATCAGCCATCACATCGCGGCCTGGTTGGAGTTATTTATTTATGGCATAACAATGCAATTACCTACTGACACAGTTCTTAGTGCTTAGCTAGTGTCTTAGAACGCGCAAGACTTCTTGTAAAATTCCTTTCTCTTCTGTGATTCTAGCCTGTCTGGTACATAGTTTCAGCGTATCTTTTACTTAATGGAGATTATTACTTATTATCCGCAGGGTTCAATACGATGCTTTTGTGTGTTGCGAGTTTGTATAATGAGGTAACATGCCATTCAGGTGAATGTCAGTAAGTCAAGAGCGTAATAATTGTATTCGTTCTACTGTCAGGAGGTTCTACAACAGTCTGCACAGAGAGAACTCTGTGCTGTGCAGAACTCTCTATAGTGTAGCATGAAGAGGATATTTTTGCTATCCAAATAATATTTTATTGTAATAAGCATTATTATTCGAACCAATCATGTCAAAATTAAACAATAAAACAGGCCTTTGTATGGAGTTTGATATATTTCAACTGACATAAAATCATTTTTTCTACTTTGCATTCACAATGCACACATTGTAACACTGTTTTCGGTGTTACAATTAGCAAATTGTAACACCGTTTTTAGTAACTTTTTTCTAAGATTGGTGACATTGATATCAAATGCATGTCAAACGAAAATACACATAACCACAAAAGTAAGCACAAACTGATTTTTTAGAATCGCACAAACTGCGAAGTATGAATATTTTTATACATATATAAACATGCGTGTTGCATCCTAGGTTTCGTACTACTAGTATATGATGGTATATAATAATTATCGATAATTACTTTTTCACAGATATTTGAATTTAAGTGACAGATGACAGTGTTACCAACGGTTGCACCCATAAATACTCTAGATTGGAATTTTACCTAATATACTTCTAAATTTTTATAAAATTAATGACGCAAAGTAGAAAAAATAGTATATTACACTCGTTTTATAAGACATATAGGCGCATTCGTTCATTGGCGCATGAGTTCAACAACTCATGCGCCAATTTGACGTCTTATAAAACTTGTATAATAATATACTAATATATAGACATTATTTTATTCAATGTTCTTTATTGGTACATTTTTAGGTAACTGAACTTAGTGTAAACGTCATGTAAAGAATACGAAAGTTGAATGTTCGATTGTACAAAATTCGGTTTATTTAATATAAGAACTACTCTAGAAACACATCGATGTTCAGTTATGATGTTCAGTTATACAAATTAACAGCTATATATCAAGTGGTTGAATAAATCAAACTGACAAATAGTACAGCTGACTAGCTTACGTCAGATGAGCTAACCAATGCTAATTAGGTAGTCTTTTTTGTTTGCCTTGGAAGGTAAATGACACTTTACAAGGCGAATTTCACACCAAGAAGTTGAATATAATTTTACTTATACAGTCGAAAGTTCAAATAAAAAAAAACCATATGGAAGTATGTACGAAATACCACGTATTTTTAAATCATGAACTCATCGATTGATGTACATGTGTAATAATTATTACTAATCACCGATTGTCGAAACTAAATTGGTGTGTCAGATGGTATATCATACCATTATTCATACATTCTTGTACTGTGATTATTAATAATTGAATTTTATAATCAGGAGTGATGGATTATGTACTGCCAATTTCATGGTTATCAGTGTAGAAAGATCATTTGGTTGGTTCAAGTAAAATACTAAATTCTGAGAGTAAGAATATGATTTTCTTAATGTTCCAAGTATTACGTTTTCTTGTTTTAAGTATGAAGGAACTGCTTGAAAGGAATTACGTCTATTTTAAGCGATACGTACGTATACTTTTGGGTCAAGAAACTGTTTGTTCGTTGAAGCATGTATATTTTGCACCCAAGATGTTCCAAGTATTACGTTTTCTTGTTTTAAGTATGAAGGAACTGCTTGAAAGGAATTACGTCTGTTTTAAGCGATACGTACGTATACTTTTGGGTCGAGAAACTGTTTGTTCGTTGAAGCATGTATATTTTGCACCCAAGATGTTCCAAGTATTATGTTTTCTTGTTTTAAGTATGAAGGACCTGCTTGAAAGGAATTACGTCTGTTTTAAGCGATACGTACGTATACTTTTGGGTCGAGAAACTGTTTGTTCGTTGAAGCATGTATATTTTGCACCCAAGATGTTCCAAGTATTACGTTTTCTTGTTTTGAGTACGAAGGAACTGCTTGAAAGGAATTACGTCTGTTTTAAGCGATACGTACGTATACTTTTGGGTCGAGAAACTGTTTGTTCGTTGAAGCATGTATATTTTGCACCCAAGATGTTCCAAGTATTACGTTTTCTTGTTTTGAGTATGAAGGAACTGCTTGAAAGGAATTACGTCTGTTTAAAGCGATACGTACGTATACTTTTGGGTCGAGAAACTGTTTGTTCGTTGAAGCATGTATATTTTGCACCCAAGATGTTCCAAGTATTATGTTTTCTTGTTTTAAGTATGAAGGACCTGCTTGAAAGGAATTACGTCTGTTTTAAGCGATACGTACGTATACTTTTGGGTCGAGAAACTGTTTGTTCGTTGAAGCATGTATATTTTGCACCCAAGATGTTCCAAGTATTACGTTTTCTTGTTTTGAGTATGAAGGAACTGCTTGAAAGGAATTACGTCTGCTTTAAGCGATACGTACGTATACTTTTGGGTCGAGAAACTGTTTGTTCGTTGAAGCATGTATATTTTGCACCCAAGATGTTCCAAGTATTACGTTTTCTTGTTTTGAGTATGAAGGAACTGCTTGAAAGGAATTACGTCTGTTTTAAGCGATACGTACGTATACTTTTGGGTCGAGAAACTGTTTGTTCGTTGAAGCATGTATATTTTGCACCCAAGATGTTCCAAGTATTACGTTTTCTTGTTTTGAGTATGAAGGAACTGCTTGAAAGGAATTACGTCTGCTTTAAGCGATACGTACGTATACTTTTGGGTCGAGAAACTGTTTGTTCGTTGAAGCATGTATATTTTGCACCCAAGATGTTCCAAGTATTACGTTTTCTTGTTTTGAGTATGAAGGAACTGCTTGAAAGGAATTACGTCTGTTTTAAGCGATACGTACGTATACTTTTGGGTCGAGAAACTGTTTGTTCGTTGAAGCATGTATATTTTGCACCCAAGATGTTCCAAGTATTACGTTTTCTTGTTTTGAGTATGAAGGAACTGCTTGAAAGGAATTACGTCTGTTTTAAGCGATACGTACGTATACTTTTGGGTCGAGAAACTGTTTGTTCGTTGAAGCATGTATATTTTGCACCCAAGATGTTCCAAGTATTACGTTTTCTTGTTTTGAGTATGAAGGAACTGCTTGAAAGGAATTACGTCTGTTTTAAGCGATACGTACGTATACGTTTGGGTCAAGAAGCTGTTTGTTCGTTGAAATAACTGCGTACAATCGAAATTCTTATTACAATAAAATATTATTTGGATAGCAAAAATAATAATTTTTCTTGATATCCAAGAATAGAGTTCTCTCTGTATAGCAAAGGTATTTAAAGTAATATCAAATGTCACTTCGGTGACATAAAACGATGAAAACAAAATATCCAATAACCCACCCCCACTGGAAAAGGACTTTAATACGTCCCTGTTCTATAATCTGTCTATTATCTGTTCTCGGCACATGAAAGGGATGTTATTTCGTAAAAATAACAAACTAATGAAGCGATGTATTGTCGGACAGACCCCCAGCACATGTCCCACGCCATTTGCGGATGTTAATTTACATTTTGTTTTTTCTGTGGTCATTAAAACCACACACAAGCGCTATTGTAATTATTTTTACTCTTATGAGGCTATTCTATGTTTTATTACACGCTGCGGAATGAATATTAAGTATCGATTAAATGCATACGAATTCTTTTAATGAGTTTTATACACAAGTAACCTTACAAGACATACGAGAGACGATTTATGTTTCTCGGTGTATAAAAGGCACTTTTTTTTTCCTAAAATATGTCATTTATAAAGTAAAAGGTGGGATGTAGATCATAGTGGTGTATAAAAGTTTAAAACGAGACGTTCACCTCGAAAAATAAGTTAGAAGTATGAAAAATAAGCAAACTTAAAGTGATAGCTATTTATCTTCCTAAAGAGTCTCAAGAATAAGTGATACAACAAACAGAGCATGAGAGGTATACTGTGGAAAAATGATGCCTCGTGTAACGTAATAGCTAAAGCCCCTTGTGAATGAATAATATATTATAGCGAACTATTTGCTCCCTTGCATCACGACATAGATGATTTCCTGTCGTTTATAAAATTTATCTGCCGTTTCAAAACACTTTTTATAATAAATACAGTATTTTGGGTTTACACTCAATCATACTGATAAATATAGGGATAATTATATATTTTAACTTGTTTTAGATTAGTGTATTCTAATAATTGGAAAGTATCAAACTGTTTATTACTCTAATAAATAAAGATTAAAGACATTGAGACTGTTTCTTGCTTAGACTGGCTGGCATTACTCATTAAAATCATAGTTTTGAAGTACGGTAAACCCTATATGTAATAGCGTACGTTTTACAACTTGGGAGGCACTTTCGCCCCCCAGGTGTACACCCCAACCCAACAGAACATATCTTACATATCCGTTTTCCAAACAAAGATATACCTGGTGTAACTCGTCTGAGGGTAGATATACCTCATGTAAACACACGTGCGCCACCCCTAAACGAAATTAGGGAACAACTACGTTACCGGGGATTCCCCAGAGTAGCACTGAATACTGGAAATCTTAACCTTGTCTGCTGGCATTAACTACGTTTAACTTTAATGTTACTAATTTTAAACGACCGACTGTGTTTCGCCTTGTGGTGGTGCGGTGAGTCGGAACACAACTCGGGGGGTGTACATCCTCGGTGGGGGTGTACACCCCCGTGGGGTTGGTAGCGACGAGGTGGTGCAAGGCGTTCGCTTCTAGTTTGATTATAAGATTGAGGTTAAGTTATACCCCCCCCCTACCTGCCTCCAACGCTATATGTGCACTAATACCGTAGTAATAATTATCGGGGCGCAGGTATTATGTTCTAATATCTACCCCCAGGCGTCTTTCCTTGAGCTACCCCTCTATTTATGTTTCGTTTATAAAAGACGCCAAAAGCCTGCTGACTTTTAATTAAGATATTTGGTTAGTTATTTTGTTTATTATATTTTCTGTGTACAAAAAACTGACGTCACACCGTCAAAAGTAATTAACTCCAGCTTGTAGCGCCTGTCAGTGGCTTTTCAGCAAACTTTTAACAGCTCCGAACCCTATCAGATCAAGCGCCCTTTTTTCAAACGCCGATCCGCACACACGCACGCAAGCACCCCGCCTCCATCTGTAAATATGGGGCGGCAAAATTTGATCGTGAATCTGGTGCCAGTTAAACAGATTCGTGTTAGCCGTTCGCGTTTAGCTGACAGCCGCCAATTGTGGCGAAAACCCGGCGTGATCGAGCCCATGTCTCTGCGATCCTTTGTTACAACCCCCAGATCGTTTGAAAGCGCGAAAATTTACCGATTCTATCGCAAATATCACGTCATCGTTGGATATCTGTAGCTGCATCGTTGAAAAGACGAAATGATTTTGTTGGAGAGGCATTGCGAGGCGGATAGGGTTTTTATTTTTAGGTGGATGTTTGTTGCGCGTGGGGGTGGGTTTTTGGTGCGGGGGGAGGGTTATATTTGGGGTTGTTCCATGTGAAATATGGATAATCGAAACGCAATCGTCCGTGGGTATGTGTCGCTTTATAATGGCTGTAATGGTCTGAGTCAATACGCATTGATTGATGTTTTGTAACATAGGGTTACAAGGGTTAATATTGTTAAATATATCTATTATTATCCAGCTTTCTGATACAATAAAAAAAGGAAATTTCTTTTCTTTCAAGCTGTATTTTGAAGAATCGATAAAAAGCCACCATTCAGAAGGATCGTGGGGGAACATCAAACTGGTTCATAAGACCCTCAACATCGTGACATGCACGTAAAGATCCTTCCATTTTCAAATATGCTTTAAAAGGCTCGTTACGCTTTGTAAATGAAGACACTTTTACACCTCGTGCGAAAAGATTCCATTCCTGTAGCCTAGAACCCAATAACTCGGCTTTTTCTTTTGATAAACCTAAGTCTTTAATCCTGAATAACCTATGTCTTCAATCCTGAATAACCTAAGTCTTCAATCCTGAATAACCTAAGTCTTCAATCCTGAATAACCTAAGTCTTCAATCATGAATAACCTAAGTCTTCAATCCTGAATAACCTAAGTCTTCAATCCTGAATGACCTAAGTCTTCAATCCTGAAGAACCTAAGTCTTCAATCCTGAATAACCTAAGTCTTCAATCCTGAAGAACCTAAGTCTTCAATCCTGAAGAACCTAAGTCTTCAATCCTGAATAACCTAAGTCTTCAATCCTGAATAACCTAAGTCTTCAATCCTAAATAACCTAAGTCTTCAATCCTGAATAACCTAAGTCTTCAATCCTGAATAACCTAAGTCTTCAATCCTGAATAACCTAAGTCTTCAATCCTGAATAACCTAAGTCTTCAATCCTGAATAACCTAAGTCTTCAATCCTGAATAACCTAAGTCTTCAATCCTGAATAACCTAAGTCTTCAATCCTGAATAACCTAAGTCTTCAATCCTGAATAACCTAAGTCTTCAATCCTGAATAACCTAAGTCTTCAATCCTGAATAACCTAAGTCTTCAATCCTGAATAACCTAAGTCTCCAATCCTGAATAACCTGAGTCTTCAATCCTGAATAACCTAAGTCTTCAATCCTGAATAACCTAAGTCTTCAATCCTGAATAACCTAAGTCTTCAATCCTGAATAACCTAAGTCTTCAATCCTGAATAACCTAAGTCTTCAATCCTGAATAACCTAAGTCTTCAATCCTGAATAACCTAAGTCTTCAATCCTGAATAACCTAAGTCTTCAATCCTGAATAACCTAAGTCTTCAATCCTGAATAACCTAAGTCTTCAATCCTGAATAAACTAAGTCTTCAATCCTGAATAACCTAAGTCTTCAATCCTGAATAACTTAAGTCTTCAATCCTGAATAACCTAAGTCTTCAATCCTGAATAACCTAAGTCTTCAATCCTGAATAACCTAAGTCCCCACTGGTTTATAAAGTGAGCTGTTCCTAAAACTTTAAATGGTAAATCTTCACGACTTGCCTGATTTGAAAGAGAAAAATATCCATTTTACCATCAGCAAACAACCTATCATCCATTTCATGGTATGAACATAACGTATTCATTGCATTATTCCGCCAAAGTTTGCAACTTTACTGGATACATCCTACCTATTGAATGATTCATTGTAGCTTCTCTATCTCTCTGCCTATACCTATCTATATAACTACGATTGCAACGCACTGGCATATAGAGGTCTCTGCTGCGTGTTGTCTATAGTCAGCCAATGGGAACGATGTATGTCCGCTTCAGGCCTGAACGGCACAGGGCATTATTATCCACGGTAATTCGGTTTATGTTTCCCAATTGAAAATGGAAATTGCAGGAAAAGTGATTGGGTGTGTGTGTACTGTGTGTGTGTGTGTGTGAATGTCTGTATGACGAGAATAGATGGATGGGTGAATTTTGGGGAAAGGGGGGACGTACGCCCATGGGTGCGGTGAAATGAAACGCGAAAAAGCATTAACCTGTCATGTCTGTTCTCCTCTGCCCCCGACTCAATGCTTTGTATTACTATTAAACAGAGTTTTTATGCTCGAGAATTTAAACTAAAAGTATATGTCAGTTTGAACTACTGGAAATTGCGAAATATAATGTCACAATGTTCCCAATGACAATAAAACTGTAATTGAAGTGACTTTTCTAATTATGTTGGAGGTTAGAATTAATGGAGTAAAATGTTTGAAGAATTGCCGTTTTGGTAGGTATTACTATTAAATGTCATACATTGAAAGATTTGTAAATAGAAATTCCTTGGGTTCGTTTTAGCGTTAACGATTAGCGTTAGCGATATTCATGACAAAAGAATTGGCTGTTTTTATGACTTTACACACCCGTTGAAAGTATAAGACCTGTTCTTCACACAAAAATTCGAATTCCGGCTGTCACAGTATGTAAACAAGGTCAAGCATAACCTAACACCCTCGGATACGTTCGAGATTTCAGGAATTTTATTATTATTTAGCAGCATGGGCTCCCTAGCTTCGATTGAGTTTACAATAATAATTATCTTTTCAGCGATGAATTACCACAGAACGTACAAATCTGCTTTATTCAATTCCTATATCAAAACACACTTCACGAATGCGTTCCAGTCTCCCATGATTGGTAAAATGGTCTACTGCGCATCCTAATGCGGTGTAACTTCACCGTACACATTTAAGTTTAAATCAACTTTATATATTGTATTGTACAAGCCCTCTGATGTCAGAGTTCGAGGCTTGGTATGACCTCATCCGAGCATTTCTAAATTGGCTTAATGATAGATGCTCTCATTCACTTTATATCTGACTCTTTGTGCACACCCACGCCCGTAAAACGCACCCAAAACAACTATATAGACCTTCACCAACAAATTATCTTTTAGAATTCGCGTCCCGTAAAGGGTAAAAATTGAAGATGATATTATTAATGCTATATCTAAAAAAAATCATAAATGTGTTTTCAGGAACTTCCTGCAATTTGGTTGTTTGGTTGGTTCTCTTTTATTAAATATCTGGAGTGGCCCTCACCCAACTTTCTGACTACATCGTTTTACTTTTCTTCGTAATGCTTTTGGACTAGTCAGATAGCAGAAATGGGTGTCGTACGTAGACTTTTATCCGTCACTGTATAATATATCTATTACCAAATGTAAACCACTAGAATATTATTGTTAGCGGAGCGATACAGTATGCCGTACAGTTATTGTTATTGTAATATTATTATTAGCGAAACAGTGCCGAAGCAACAACGGCAATTAAAATAGCATGGTCGCGAATGCGTCCGTTATGCTTTCGAACGACGGATTTGCACTTCCGGCCCGTTGTTAAATTTGAAATGCGTTGCTATGAGTTACGGTAATATTTATAGTATTTGGGTCACTGCATCTACGCAATATGTCAGAGGATCATAACATTTTACGAACAGCTTGAGATGTTTATTTTACTATATTTAAATCTAATCGCCAATATGTACATTCATCGTAAAAAAATATTAGCAAAGCATCCGTTTGTTTGAATTGACTCCAGTTCTCGTAATAAACCATGTAATCAAAAGTATACTATAAGTTAAATTATTTATTTATCAAAATCAATCTTTGAACTAACTTTATGAAATATAACACGTTACTCTACAACTTGCTGCTGCTTTTTATTGTGTCACCAAAATGGATACACTAAATATCCCTGTTTTCTTTGTCTGTGGGACAGTCGTGCAAAAAATTAACATTGTGATAAGAAAAACTGGCCGTCGAGAATAAATATGATCGTAGGAAAAGCTAACATCGCTCACGAACCATTGATAAGTCGAGAACAAATAATTCTTCCACCACTACATATTAAATTTGGGCTTATTAAACAGTTTGTGAGAGCTTTATATAAGAATGATGTTTGTTCCAAATATATTTGTTAATCATATCCTGGCCTCAATACAGGAAAATTAGAAGCCGGTATCTTTGATGGGCCACAAATGACTTAGGTTGAAGCATGGACAAACTTTGTATCAGTTATCGAAAATATTTTTGGAAATCACCAAACTAGACAATATCAACAATACAAATCGTTGACAAAATGCTTCAAAATTTTGAAAACTACTATGAGTACCAAGTTATATTATTTTCATAGTCATTTAGATAAATTTCTTGACAATCTGAGTGATTACAATGAAGAACAAGAGCAACGGTTTCAGCAGTATATCAGCAGTATCTTTGATGGACCACAAATGACTTAGGTTGAAGCATGGACAAGCTTTGTATCAGTTATCGATTTTTTTTGGGAAATCACCAAGCTGAACAATATTAACAATACAAATCGTTGACAAAATGCTTCCAAATTTTGAAAAACTACTATGAGTACCAAGTTATATTATTTTCATAGTCATTTAGATAAATTTCTTGACAATCTGAGTGATTACAATGAAGAACAAGAGCAACGGTTTCAGCAGTATATCAGCAGTATCTTTGATGGACCACAAATGACTTAGGTTGAAGCATGGACAAGCTTTGTATCAGTTATCGATTTTTTTTGGGAAATCACCAAGCTGAACAATATTAACAATACAAATCGTTGACAAAATGCTTCCAAATTTTGAAAAACTACTATGAGTACCAAGTTATATTATTTTCATAGTCATTTAGCTAAATTTCTTGACAATCTGAGTGATTACAATGAAGAACAAGAGCAACGGTTTCAGCAGTATATCAGCAGTATCTTTGATGGACCACAAATGACTTAGGTTGAAACATGGACAAGCTTTATATCAGTTATCGATTTTTTTTGGGAAATCACCAAGCTGAACAATATTAACAATACAAATCGTTGACAAAATGCTTCAAAATTTTGAAAAACTACTATGAGTACCAAGTTATATTATTTTCATAGTCATTTAGATAAATTTCTTGACAATCTGAGTGATTACAATGAAGAACAAGAGCAACGGTTTCAGCAGTATATCAGCAGTATCTTTGATGGACCACAAATGACTTAGGTTGAAACATGGACAAGCTTTGTATCAGTTATCGATTTTTTTTGGGAAATCACCAAGCTGAACAATATTAACAATACAAATCGTTGACAAAATGCTTCAAAATTTTGAAAAACTACTATGAGTACCAAGTTATATTATTTTCATAGTCATTTAGATAAATTTCTTGACAATCTGAGTGATTACAATGAAGAACAAGAGCAACGGTTTCAGCAGTATATCAGCAGTATCTTTGATGGACCACAAATGACTTAGGTTGAAGCATGGACAAGCTTTGTATCAGTTATCGATTTTTTTGGGAAATCACCAAGCTGAACAATATTAACAATACAAATCGTTGACAAAATGCTTCCAAATTTTGAAAAACTACTATGAGTACCAAGTTATATTATTTTCATAGTCATTTAGATAAATTTCTTGACAATCTGAGTGATTACAATGAAGAACAAGAGCAGCGGTTTCAAGTTAACGGAGGAAAGATATGAAGGCCGATGGTATTGCCATATAATGGCAGACCACTGCTGGACCTTGGAAAGGGACTGTCCTGAACAAAAATACAATAGAAAACCGCACAAAACGTTTTCTTAATTTAAATTTGTGGTTTTTTTAATTCTTTTATTGTTAATTTCAAAATTGTGTAATTTGAAATCTTTGAATATATTGGGTACTTTTAGTTTGAATGAATGGATTGCCTTTATCTCAAAAAGCGGAGTCAATTTAACAAATATTTTGTTATTTTTGTATTTAGTAAACCAGAATTACCTAGAATTGACTAAAAAATGTTCTAATAAGAATAATTTTGAAATAAATCCTTTTAAATTTTTAAATCTTCAAAACTAATACCCTGAATTGAAAAGTCCTTTTCTTTCACTTGTTTTTAAAGTCTGTCTCGCCGCCACCATCGGCTATAAGTCGCGTGCGTTCAGAATTCGGTTGGGGTCGGAACGGGGGGGGGGGGGGGGGGGGCGGTAGGGGGGAAAGACCTGAAGGGTAAATACCCCACATGACATTTTCAATTTGGCCGCTTTATCTGTTTAACATGGCTTCACGGTCGGGTGCAACGCAAAAAGGACCCAAATGGGAGGCGGGAGAAGGGACTTTTAGTATAATAACGCGAGCTCGTATATCCGTTTCCCAGGATTCGTCCTGATGCCCGTGTACTAGTCCCGGGAGCAAGGATATAAGGACGAGCTGCTAGCGAGCTGACGCCACGCCGGCCATTGTGTCGGCAGAATCTCTTTTATATATTCCGCTGCCTTCGATCATATTAGAAGAGATGATAGTGCTGCCGCCCCACGGATTTCGAACCCCGAAACCAATTTTACACCGTAATTAATTCGATTTTGGTTGATATTTAGCGGGAAAATGTTGAATAGAAAGGCTACCGTATCTAAAAATACCAATTCTCTTGAAAATTAGATGACTTATCGTCATTACGTACGATGTAGATGGCGCTAGTACTCATTTATAGTATTAAATAAACTAATAAAAAATATATTTACCCATATTAAGGCACTGGATTGCAACTCTCACCTGTAAAGAAAAAAAAAACATCAATATAGTACACACTTATTTCTACATCAGCAGAAAGATCATTTGGTTGGTTCAAGTAAAATATAAAATTCTCAAAGCAAGAATATGATTTTCTTGATGTTCCAAGTATTACGTTTTCTTGTTTAAAGTATGAAGGAACTGCTTGAAAGGAATTACGTCTGTTTTAAGCGATACGTACGTATACTTTTGGGGTCAAGAAACTGTTTGTTCGTTGAAGCATGTATATTTCGCACCCAATTGATGTAAAACGAACGTCTTACTCTTTTTATATGTAGAAGAATAACATTTTCTTCGTCAGAGTAAAATATACTCAACATAAACATACTAAACTCTTAAACCGGAAGAATAACAAGCCGTTGAAATAACTACATATATTGAGTTCTTCTATTCCACTACAATCCTAGTTTTCCTCATAATCCTTGAAAGTCACCCATGAAATAAAGCACTTATGCATAGGTCACAGATGTAAACAAACAATATACGAACACTCATATAATCGAACTTATATAGCAGTGATATGTGGCCAAAGACGCGAGAAACTGTTAGCCCCATCTGTAAAGTAATTGCACAACTTTCTATGTATCTCTCAGAGTAAGAATCTTGGGTCAAGAAACTGTTTTTTCATTAAATTCTTAAATCGTAAGAATAACTAACCGTTGAAATAACTATATTGAAATTCTTATTAAAAAAAATATTATTTGGACAGAAAAAAAATACATTATATGCGCAAGAATAATTTTTCTTGACATCCAAGAATAGAGTTCCCTCTGTGTAAGCACTGCCACACACACACATAAAGATAACCTGACATTTAATCAGCAAAATCTCACATCCGCAACTACTACTAGTCACTATTACGTCCTTATAACACCAGAAACTAGCAATCAGAACACCATCATATGATCTAAACTCTAAAGCATAGAAATCATCGCACACAAAAGGCGCGCAACTTTTCATGAAGGATTAATATTACTCCGGTCGAGATTGAAACTAGTGAAAATGCAAATGTGCCCCGTGCATTTCCTACGATTAGAATTCATGTATGAATAATAAATAATTCCGCCGGATATGTGTGATTTCGAATGTTAATAGTTTTGATGTTTGAACCACTCAAGGCGCACCCTATCACCCTATACACCCCTATATATTAGCTGTATTGAATATGCAAGAGAGAAGATGCAAAGGGTAATTAGTGTAGGCCCTGCTAGACCTGACTAGAGCGGCCTCAACCGACGAAATTTGTAGGTAGGGCGATATGTGGTGATTTCGTATATTTATGAATATGTTTATAAATAATTTAGGGCTTATTAAAAATACACAAAACTCTATTAACAGAATAGACCCTGAACGCTATGTGGAGATACCCTATGCAGGGATGGATACCCTTAATTAACATACCCTTAGGTTCACCCCAAAAGCGTCCAGGGTAGTTACTAGCTGATAACCTAATGAATAAATTTCCCTGCTTAAAAATGAATAGGCAAAGAAATGATTACATTATCCCTGACTAGTAACTATAGTAATGATTTAGTATACACTTTGTAAAGGAAGATAAACTATATAACGTGCTGACCAGTGGCAAGGCTACCGGTTGCTTGCATATTGTATTCGTATAAGTCCAGTCTCCATTATTCATAAGGGATACGGGAGGCGTGTATGGCATGGTCCCGTGGGATAGAGTCGTGGCCAAAGCCACGTACAGGCAAAACGGCCAAAGTCGATCATCCCCCAGAGACTACACGTCTTTTGAACAATGAGGCAGTGTCTAAGATGCTCAAAATGAACGCGGTATAGTAGGCATCAACATTAGAAAAATGAGGGCTGGAATTTCAGGAGGATCTTTCAGGGTTTTGTAGCTAAAGATAGTCTTTAGCCTTAGAGACAGAGAAGATAATGCTTACCTTTGCTTGTCTCAAAATATGAAGGCGGTATAGTAGGCATCAACATTAGAAAAATGAGGGCTGGAATTTCAGGAGGATCTTTCAGGGTTTTGTAGCTAAAGATAGTCTTTAGCCTTAGAGACAGAGAAGATAATGCTTACCTTTGCTTGTCTCAAAATATGAAGGCGGTATAGTAGGCATCAACATTAGAAAAATGAGGGCTGGAATTTCAGGGTTTTGTAGCTAGAGATAGTCATTAGCCTTAGAGACAGAGAAGATAATGCTTACCTTTGCTTGTCTCAAAATATGAAGGCGGTATAGTAGGCATCAACATTAGAAAAATGAGGGCTGGAATTTCAGGGTTTTGTAGCTAGAGATAGTCATTAGCCTTAGAGACAGAGAAGATAATGCTTACCTTTGCTTGTCTCAAAATATGAAGGCGGTATAGTAGGCATCAACATTAGAAAAATGAGGGCTGGAATTTCAGGAGGATCTTTCAGGGTTTTGTAGCTAGAGATAGTCTTTAGCCTTAGAGACAGAGAAGATAATGCTTACCTTTGCTTGTCTCAAAATATGAAGGCGGTATAGTAGGCATCAACATTAGAAAAATGAGGGCTGGAATTTCAGGGTTTTGTAGCTAGAGATAGTCTTTAGCCTTAGAGACAGAGAAGATAATGCTTACCTTTGCTTGTCTCAAAATGAAGGCGGTATAGTAAGCATCAACATTAGAAAAATGAGGGCTGGAATTTCAGGAGGATCTTTCAGGGTTTTGTAGCTAGAGATAGTCTTTAGCCTTAGAGACAGAGAAGATAATGCTTACCTTTGCTTGTCTCAAAATATGAAGGCGGTATAGTAGGCATCAACATTAGAAAAATGAGGGCTGGAATTTCAGGGTTTTGTAGCTAGAGATAGTCATTAGCCTTAGAGACAGAGAAGATAATGCTTACCTTTGCTTGTCTCAAAATATGAAGGCGGTATAGTAGGCATCAACATTAGAAAAATGAGGGCTGGAATTTCAGGAGGATCTTTCAGGGTTTTGTAGCTAGAGATAGTCTTTAGCCTTAGAGACAGAGAAGATAATGCTTACCTTTGCTTGTCTCAAAATATGAAGGCGGTATAGTAGGCATCAACATTAGAAAAATGAGGGCTGGAATTTCAGGAGGATCTTTCAGGGTTTTGTAGCTAGAGATAGTCTTTAGCCTTAGAGACAGAGAAGATAATGCTTACCTTTGCTTGTCTCAAAATATGAAGGCGGTATAGTAGGCATCAACATTAGAAAAATGAGGGCTGGAATTTCAGGAGGATCTTTCAGGGTTTTGTAGCTAGAGATAGTCTTTAGCCTTAGAGACAGAGAAGATAATGCTTACCTTTGCTTGTCTCAAAATGAAGGCGGTATAGTAAGCATCAACATTAGAAAAATGAGGGCTGGAATTTCAGGAGGATCTTTCAGGGTTTTGTAGCTAGAGATAGTCTTTAGCCTTAGAGACAGAGAAGATAATGCTTACCTTTGCTTGTCTCAAAATATGAAGGCGGTATAGTAGGCATCAACATTAGAAAAATGAGGGCTGGAATTTCAGGGTTTTGTAGCTAGAGATAGTCATTAGCCTTAGAGACAGAGAAGATAATGCTTACCTTTGCTTGTCTCAAAATATGAAGGCGGTATAGTAGGCATCAACATTAGAAAAATGAGGGCTGGAATTTCAGGAGGATCTTTCAGGGTTTTGTAGCTAGAGATAGTCTTTAGCCTTAGAGACAGAGAAGATAATGCTTACCTTTGCTTGTCTCAAAATGAAGGCGGTATAGTAAGCATCAACATTAGAAAAATGAGGGCTGGAATTTCAGGAGGATCTTTCAGGGTTTTGTAGCTAGAGATAGTCATTAGCCTTAGAGACAGAGAAGATAATGCTTACCTTTGCTTGTCTCAAAATGAAGGCGGTATAGTAAGCATCAACATTAGAAAAATGAGGGCTGGAATTTCAGGAGGATCTTTCAGGGTTTTGTAACTAGAGATAGTCTTTAGCCTTAGAGACAGAGAAGATAATGCTTACCTTTGCTTGTCTCAAAATGAAGGCGGTATAGTAGGCTTCAACATTAGAAAAATGAGGGCTGGAATTTCAGGAGGATCTTTCAGGGTTTTGTAGCTAGAGATAGTCATTAGCCTTAGAGACAGAGAAGATAATGCTTACCTTTGCTTGTCTCAAAATGAAGGCGGTATAGTAAGCATCAACATTAGAAAAATGAGGGCTGGAATTTCAGGAGGATCTTTCAGGGTTTTGTAACTAGAGATAGTCTTTAGCCTTAGAGACAGAGAAGATAATGCTTACCTTTGCTTGTCTCAAAATGAAGGCGGTATAGTAGGCTTCAACATTAGAAAAATGAGGGCTGGAATTTCAGGAGGATCTTTCAGGGTTTTGTAGCTAGAGATAGTCTTTAGCCTTAGAGACAGAGAAGATAATGCTGACCTTTGCTTGTCTCAAAATATGAAGGCGGTATAGTAGGCATCAACATTAGAAAAATGAGGGCTGGAATTTCAGGAGGATCTTTCAGGGTTTTGTAACTAGAGATAGTCATTAGCCTTAGAGACAGAGAAGATAATGCTTACCTTTGCTTGTCTCAAAATGAAGGCGGTATAGTAGGCTTCAACATTAGAAAAATGAGGGCTGGAATTTCAGGAGGATCTTTCAGGGTTTTGTAGCTAGAGATAGTCTTTAGCCTTAGAGACAGAGAAGATAATGCTGACCTTTGCTTGTCTCAAAATATGAAGGCGGTATAGTAGGCATCAACATTAGAAAAATGAGGGCTGGAATTTCAGGAGGATCTTTCAGGGTTTTGTAGCTAGAGATAGTCATTAGCCTTAGAGACAGAGAAGATAATGCTTACCTTTGCTTGTCTCAAAATGAAGGCGGTATAGTAAGCATCAACATTAGAAAAATGAGGGCTGGAATTTCAGGAGGATCTTTCAGGGTTTTGTAACTAGAGATAGTCTTTAGCCTTAGAGACAGAGAAGATAATGCTTACCTTTGCTTGTCTCAAAATGAAGGCGGTATAGTAGGCTTCAACATTAGAAAAATGAGGGCTGGAATTTCAGGAGGATCTTTCAGGGTTTTGTAGCTAGAGATAGTCTTTAGCCTTAGAGACAGAGAAGATAATGCTGACCTTTGCTTGTCTCAAAATATGAAGGCGGTATAGTAGGCATCAACATTAGAAAAATGAGGGCTGGAATTTCAGGAGGATCTTTCAGGGTTTTGTAACTAGAGATAGTCTTTAGCCTTAGAGACAGAGAAGATAATGCTTACCTTTGCTTGTCTCAAAATGAAGGCGGTATAGTAGGCTTCAACATTAGAAAAATGAGGGCTGGAATTTCAGGAGGATCTTTCAGGGTTTTGTAACTAGAGATAGTCTTTAGCCTTAGAGACAGAGAAGATAATGCTTACCTTTGCTTGTCTCAAAATGAAGGCGGTATAGTAGGCTTCAACATTAGAAAAATGAGGGCTGGAATTTCAGGAGGATCTTTCAGGGTTTTGTAGCTAGAGATAGTCTTTAGCCTTAGAGACAGAGAAGATAATGCTGACCTTTGCTTGTCTCAAAATATGAAGGCGGTATAGTAGGCATCAACATTAGAAAAATGAGGGCTGGAATTTCAGGAGGATCTTTCAGGGTTTTGTAGCTAGAGATAGTCTTTAGCCTTAGAGACAGAGAAGATAATGCTTACCTTTGCTTGTCTCAAAATGAAGGCGGTATAGTAGGCATCAACATTAGAAAAATGAGGGCTGGAATTTCAGGAGGATCTTTCAGGGTTTTGTAACTAGAGATAGTCTTTAGCCTTAGAGACAGAGAAGATAATGCTGACCTTTGCTTGTCTCAAAATATGAAGGCGGTATAGTAGGCATCAACATTAGAAAAATGAGGGCTGGAATTTCAGGAGGATCTTTCAGGGTTTTGTAGCTAGAGATAGTCTTTAGCCTTACAGACAGAGAAGATAATGCTTACCTTTGCTTGTCTCAAAATATGAAGGCCGTATAGTAGGCATCAACATTAGAAAAATGAGGGCTGGAATATCAGGAGGATCTTTCAGGGTTTTGTAGCTAAAGATAGTCTTTAGCCTTAGAGACAGAGAAGATAATGCTTACCTTTGCTTGTCTCAAAATATGAAGGCGGTATAGTAGGCATCAACATTAGAAAAATGAGGGCTGAAATTTCAGGAGGATCTTTCAGGGTTTTGTAGCTAGAGATAGTCTTTAGCCTTAGAGACAGAGAAGATAATGCTTACCTTTGCTTGTCTCAAAATATGAAGGCGGTATAGTAGGCATCAACATTAGAAAAATGAGGGCTGGAATTTCAGGAGGATCTTTCAGGGTTTTGTAGCTAGAGATAGTCTTTAGCCTTAGAGACAGAGAAGATAATGCTTACCTTTGCTTGTCTCAAAATGAAGGCGGTATAGTAGGCATCAACATTAGAAAAATGAGGGCTGGAATTTCAGGAGGATCTTTCAGGGTTTTGTAGCTAGAGATAGTCTTTAGCCTTAGAGACAGAGAAGATAATGCTTACCTTTGCTTGTCTCAAAATATGAAGGCGGTATTGTAGGCATCAACATTAGAAAAATGAGGGCTGGAATTTCAGGAGGATCTTTCAGGGTTTTGTAGCTAGAGATAGTCTTTAGCCTTAGAGACAGAGAAGATAATGCTTACCTTTGCTTGTCTCAAAATGAAGGCGGTATAGTAGGCATCAACATTAGAAAAATGAGGGCTGGAATTTCAGGAGGATCTTTCATGTTTTGTAGCTAGAGATAGTCTTTAGCCTTACAGACAGAGAAGATAATGCTTACCTTTGCTTGTCTCAAAATATGAAGGCCGTATAGTAGGCATCAACATTAGAAAAATGAGGGCTGGAATATCAGGAGGATCTTTCAGGGTTTTGTAGCTAAAGATAGTCTTTAGCCTTAGAGACAGAGAAGATAATGCTTACCTTTGCTTGTCTCAAAATATGAAGGCGGTATAGTAGGCATCAACATTAGAAAAATGAGGGCTGAAATTTCAGGAGGATCTTTCAGGGTTTTGTAGCTAGAGATAGTCTTTAGCCTTAGAGACAGAGAAGATAATGCTTACCTTTGCTTGTCTCAAAATATGAAGGCGGTATAGTAGGCATCAACATTAGAAAAATGAGGGCTGGAATTTCAGGAGGATCTTTCAGGGTTTTGTAGCTAGAGATAGTCTTTAGCCTTAGAGACAGAGAAGATAATGCTTACCTTTGCTTGTCTCAAAATATGAAGACGGTATAGTAGGCATCAACATTAGAAAAATGAGGGCTGGAATATCAGGAGGATCTTTCAGGGTTTTGTAGCTAAAGATAGTCTTTAGCCTTAGAGACAGAGAAGATAATGCTTACCTTTGCTTGTCTCAAAATATGAAGGCGGTATAGTAGGCATCAACATTAGAAAAATGAGGGCTGAAATTTCAGGAGGATCTTTCAGGGTTTTGTAGCTAGAGATAGTCTTTAGCCTTAGAGACAGAGAAGATAATGCTTACCTTTGCTTGTCTCAAAATATGAAGGCGGTATAGTAGGCATCAACATTAGAAAAATGAGGGCTGGAATTTCAGGAGGATCTTTCAGGGTTTTGTAGCTAGAGATAGTCTTTAGCCTTAGAGACAGAGAAGATAATGCTTACCTTTGCTTGTCTCAAAATATGAAGACGGTATAGTAGGCATCAACATTAGAAAAATGAGGGCTGGAATATCAGGAGGATCTTTCAGGGTTTTGTAGCTAAAGATAGTCTTTAGCCTTAGAGACAGAGAAGATAATGCTTACCTTTGCTTGTCTCAAAATAAGCGAGCTTGCTATCACTCTATGAATTGGGACAGTTAGTTATTCCTTGCAACGAGACGTCGTCCCATCGCCTTTCGCAAGAGGCGTAAAACGGTGGGTGCCGACAACCAGTTGAACACCTCTGGTTGTCGTTATCAAACAGTGTGGAATAATGGGTAAGCGCAAAGGGCCAAGACTGGCCTAGGTGCAGCGGAATAAACCGCACCCATAACTATTACATACATACATACCCCCTTTATAAATAAATACCACCCCCATTCAACAAACCAACGCGGGCATTTCTCACCCTAAAAACATCGCGATACAACATGCGAAATGTTCCCCGTAAAGGAGTGAGGCGGGTTGCCAGCACTAACCGGATGCAAATTCGGCACATCCACACGTCGCAAATTGCGAATTTTATCGCGAAACCAAGCAGACCCGGCAACCCAACATGCATATTTCACCTGGCCAAGGAAAACCGGCACCACTTACGTATGCAATACCGGCGGGTTTGAATACGAAAATAAGCAGGCCGCGGTCAAAACCCACCCCCATCCCCCAACCACCACACCTGGAGGGTGCTCTCGGACGTTAGTATCCTTTTCAGCAACCACCACGTTCTATGGGGTGTACCTATATTTTATATAAATAATTTCTAGACAAAGTAAGCCATCATAAAAAATTGGTCAAATTTGATAATAATAATAAATAATAATAATAAATAATAATAATAATCTTCTTTTTAATTTTTACCGAAACACAAACCGTGTTTGTGAGACGTGAAAAGTTCTGTGTCGACTTGGAGATAGTAAATCGCGCAATTTTCATAAAAGGAATCATACACAAGCAGGTAAAAGTTTTACGGCGAATGCGAGGAGACGTAAGGTCTTTATAGGCAAAGTTAAATTGAATATACAGCTCGGGTCAATTCCAGCCGCCGCATTAGTTTTGTGCGAGTGCGAGAGAGAACGTTTGAAACACATCCCCACCAATGCAGGCACCGCGCTAGCACGGCCTCGTGGTTGGTTCATGTCGCTTGGTGGGGGCATGCAGTGACCGCCTTTATATTGGTCTCTTGCTCTCTCTTATGGGCTATACGGCGTCTGAAACTGGCCGACACTGTATACTTGGCTACAGCGTCCATTTATTATCTCTCTTTTTCCTTGCATTCTAGTCGCTTCTTTTTCCACCAGAGACACAATTCTGCTCGCAGTTTTGCTCGCAGTTTTGCTCCCACTTTTTAAATAAGTGAATATTTCTTGCGGAAATTGATACTTTCGTTTATTAAGTGCTTTCTAGAGAATTATCTTATCTTATCTGACTAGATATCTGTCAGATAGGCCGAGTTCTTATTTATTTATTTATTTGTGCAATAATATTAATGATGTAATAAAAAAAGTTGATATTCATAATCTGAAAATGCCCGATATTATATAAATATTGAATTTAAATAAAATATTAGTAATTAACAAATTTAATAACCTTAATTCCAAAAAAAAAAAAGAGAAAAAGCCACTAAATTCGATACGAGTTAATTTGCAAATGTGTTGCAAGATGGCGCTGTGCCGCGCTGCTGCCCTCTGTACGCGTCCTGCGGAATTATTGTTACTGCTTCGGACATGCTGAATGGTAACTGATTAGTTTCCGGCAGCGTTTCGACTGCCAACCCCCCGTTTACCCCAACCCACCCCCACCTGCATCATTCCGCAATTTCCACCTCACTCGCCTAGGCAACCCCTACAACGGTGCTTTGGTCATCGGTGTATCGCGTCAGGGACAATAGGACGCAATTATTCCATGATAATAGTTCGATAATAACCGGAAGTAGAACTGGCGGTAATACTTACGGATGAATTCCAGGTGGAATTTTATTTGGAAACAAAATCTTGTCGATTTAATATTTTGTACATATATCCAATGCTTCTTGTTTATTACCACCCAAAGAATTATGTACTCCATTATCTGATATTTAAATTTTATTGTTCCCTTCCATGCTATGAGTTACGATGTGACATTAAAACACTCACACATTCACATGTCTTGATATACGCTGTAAAAATCAGCATAAAAGTCAGTTTTGGCTTGAGCTGGGAACTCGTAACGAATTCGCGAAGTTTCCTGCTTTTTAACGAGTGCATTTTTCAAACTTTAAGTGCCCCTTTTGGGATCTTAAACCGGAGGATAATACACAGACAGTCGATCCTTGTGAAGCGGCCGGTATAACCATTGGGGTTGTGCTACGCTAGGCATGGGGGGAGGAGGGTTGAGGCACTTTGTCATAATCTTATCGACATTAAAACTCGCTTGCCGGCGACTTTTATCATCCAGCAGGCAAATTGTTTTTTAGAGAGTGGCCTGGCGGAGTGAGGAGTAGGTTCCTTATTCCTTTGTGCGTTTTCCCAGTTTTTTTTTTAATAATTAATTCGCCTTTGAGTTTTAAAAGGGCAGTAAGTCTCAATAATCGTCCTTCTGCCTTCCATGAGGATTCGCCTTCTTTCCACCTAGGACCAATTAGTAGAGGCAAACATTTATTGTTGAATACTCCGAGAGATATTAAAGTGTCAAAGAAATTACCTCCATAGCAATATTTGAAAATGTTAAAATTACCAAACAAATATTAAAACAGTATAATCCAATTTTCAGACTTTACAAGCATCTATGCTTCTAGTTTACTTACACTTAAACACCGACATATTCTATGAAACTTAACTGATAAGTTAGCTATTAATTATTAGGTACTTTGCTTCAATTAATGATTAAAATAGACCCACTCCACTGACGAGTCAGGTGCAGTGTCCTGTTTTGAACGCAGTGGCGCGGACGCGAGCAAGATCAAACAGGCAACCGCATATGCGGCGACCCAAACGGAAATGTTTACAAAACAACACAAAATTACCCATTGTGCACTGTTTAACAACCCCCTGAACGCACCACCATCGTCATCATCATTAACGTTAATGAGATATCGCCAACCAACGAGCGTCAAAATTCCCCAAACCGCATTGTTTGGACCACGACCCAGTCAGTGTATATGAAAGCTCTAAGCACCAAAATTTTGGCGTAATTTGTGATTTCGTAATGTGTTGTGAGTTTATATTTGATGGTACAGAAAATTTAGCACCTACGAGTGTCCAAACTCAACTAAGTCATTAAAAAAATCCTCAAGAGGCTGAAGGAAATTTCCTCAAGAGGTTGAAGCGATCTTTTGGACAAACACCAATCAACTTCTTCGACAAATTTAACATCTACGAGTGTCCAAATTCATCTAAGTCATTAAAAAATCCTCAAGAAGCTGAAGGAAGCCTTTGGATAAACACCAATCAAACTTATCGGGAAAACTCCATTTTTTAAAGCAAATACTGCATCAATAAATGTCCAAAGGGTTATACACCGGAAGAAATTTCCTCAATAGGTTGAAGCGATCTTTTGGACAAACACCAATCAACTTCTTCGACAAATTTAACATCTACGAGTGTCCAAATTCATCTAAGTCATTAAAAAATCCTCAAGAGGCTGAAGGAAGCCTTTGGATAAACACCAATCAAACTTATCGGGAAAACTCCATTTTTTAAAGCAAATACTGCATCAATAAATGTCCAAAGGGTTATACACCGGAAGAAATTTCCTCAAGAGGTTGAAGCGATCTTTTGGACAAACACCAATCAACTTCTTCGACAAATTTAACATCTACGAGTGTCCAAACTCATCTAAGTCATTAAAAAATCCTCAAGAGGCTGAAGGAAGCCTTTGGATAAACACCAATCAAACTTATCGGGAAAACTCAATTTTTTAAAGCAAATACTGCACCAATGAATGTCCTAAGGGTTATACACCGGAAGAAATTTCCTCAAGAGGCTGAAGCGATCTTTTGGACAAACACCAATCAATTTCTTCGACAAATTTAACATCTACGAGTGTCCAAACTCATCTAAGTCATTAAAAAATCCTCAAGAGGCTGAAGGAAGCTTCTGGACAAACACCAATCAAACTTATCGGGAAAACTCAATTTTTTAAAGCAAATACTGCACCAATGAATGTCCAAAGGGTTATACACCGGAAGAAATTTCCTCAAGAGGTTGAAGCAGTCTTTTGGACAAACACCAATCAACTTCTTCGACAAATTTAACATCTACGAGTGTCCAAACTCATCTAAGTCATTAAAAAATCCTGAAGAGGCTGAAGGAAGCTTTTGGACAAACACCAATCAAACTTATCGGGCAAACTCAATTTTTTAAAGCAAACACTGCACCAATGAATGTCCAAAGGGTTATACACCGGAAGAAATTTCCTCAAGAGGTTGAAGCGACCTTTTGGACAAACACCAATCAACTTCCTCGACAAATTTAACATCTACGAGTGTCCAAACTCGTCCAAAATCATTAAATCAGCCTTTTCCAACTTCTTTCAAGGGCGGAAATAAAAGTTTTTTAGGGGTCCGCGGATCACGTTGGTTGGGAAACGCAGGTCTATGTATGTGTATGTAATAGTTGGGTGCGGTTTATTCCGCTGCACCTAGGCCAGTCTTGGCCCTTTGCGCTTACCCATTTCATACTGTTTGATAACGACAACCAGAGGTGTTCAACTGGTTGCCGGCGCCCACGGTTTTACGCCTCTTGCGAAAGGCGATGGGACGAGGATCTTCGGCTGATGCCTGGACTTGAACCCAAGACTTTCTAGCAGGAGAGCAGCGCTCTACGGCTAGAGCAACTGGTCCCAAACGCAGGTCTAATAAAAGTAACAATCAGAATGTGTGAATAAATTTTAACCTGAGCTTTTTTGGGTCCCATTTGGACACGTGGCACACGCGACGCCAATAAAGACAGTTATTGGACAATAATTGCCGTGGTCCGGACAAAAAGGCAGTCATTCCGTATGACGTAAACGACAATAGGGCAGTCCATATTGCGCCACGCATGGACCACACATCCATACATGCATACATATGTCCCATACGTCGATTTCAATTCGTTCCCAATGGCGAACTAACACTAATTGAGTAATAAATTCGGAATGCGGTACAGAACGGTGTGCCCTATTGACCGCTCCCGGTCGGCTGCGTTATTAGCGAAACGACTGACGTCTGTGTATTTATCAGTTTTTTTTTTTTTTTTTTTTCACTGCGGTAGCATACAGTAGGGCAAAACAATTTGGAGGTTTTAATTTATATCTTTGGGTTTTGTAAGCTTCAATGAGTTTATGTCTACAGTGTTATAGGCAAGTAGTCAACTTGACATTAATCTGGAAGAGACTCCACCACCCGTAAACGGGCAGAACGCAATTCCAGAGGTAACTGTGATTAAATACAAAACCACCCTCTCTTAGTGGTCGGGACGTGACTTCTTAAACATTTAAATTCATTTCAAATGGGGTGAAGTTAAGCGTGTTGCTTCCGTTGTTCGTTGTACTCTAATGTACCACGGCTACATTCAGTTAGGTACACAAAGAACCCGCCCACATAGCGAACCCGACCAGTGGCGGCTCGTTATCGATCAGAAAATCATAAAAAATCTTGAATCTATTGAATTTGTTAAAAGAATCATTAAAACAAACCAAAGATTACAAAAGTTTGTAAATAACAATTTAACATAAAAAATTGTTAATTTTTTAGGTGGTTTAGGGGGTCTGCAGGTCTTGTACGCTGCTGGTAAGGACTAAGGTCGTACCTGAAGGATTTCGCGGGTCCGCGCCAACGGCGGCGCGTACGGCAGAAAACCGTCAATTATTCACGGTGCTAATAATGTCGGTATGAATAATAAGGAGGCAGTGAGAACTGGCGGAGGCGCCGTAGTCCACCGCCTCCGGCACTGGACCATGCATAATAGAAGCCGCTCCCGTTTAATTATTTCGGCACGACCGCGACTACCCAAAACTGCGGGCTCACGAACCCGGTAAAGAACGGAAGTGTGCATGTAGAATAGAGGAAACTATAAGCTACCATAAGCATTTCCGTGGTTAACTGTGAATAATTGTTGATGTTGAAACACAGAATTAAGTATTTGATCGTATACAGGGGTGTTATTTCGACAAACGAATTCGAAACTGTGAATTTGAATGTTGACGTTCCAAATACCTCCAAAATCCTATATTTGTGTACGTTTCCATCTTGCACAAAAAGTAAACAACGTAAATATAACCATACACACTCTAGGATACGTCCGAGATTTCATTCATTTTATTCTAATCAACTATATGAGAGAAGTTCTCATTATAATGTCTCCCCTTCCCTAACATAGTCCACAAAATTGAGATTATGTAAAGCCAAACCTAGAAATTGCGTGGGTTTTACGTTAATCTGGCCCTCTCACTTCTGCGAAGCACGAGCACGACATTATTATTTGTATACAGAACGCGTTGCGGTCTCAGATTTCAACAGACCCGGCAACGGTCAACACACACACGCATACACACAGACATACACAATGCCTTAAGGATAGTGGCCAGGATGAGAGTCTAATCCCTTTCAGTTTTCCATTAAAACGGTTACGGCATTAACCTGTCTCCCAATTAGGTCCCAGTCGCTTAGCGGACCACGATCCCATCATTTCGCCCGTGTCAGCGACCATTTTCCATCCCTCTCGCACCCCTATATTAGCACTCCTCCCATATCCGGTTCTATAGCCTCTTTTCCGCGCGGGAGAAATTTGCTGAATTGAGGGATTATATCCCTAAAGTCAGACGTGGCTCACCCGCTTTTGTTTCCGAATTGACCAACGTCCAGATTCATTCTTTCATACTAATCACTACTAAGAAATTTTAGTATATATTGAATTTTGAAACCTACCGGCGCATCCGCCATTTTTGTCAAATCGTATATTTGCCTGTAAACGCACCTTAACCGTGTTTGCTGTGTCAATTCGTGTACCGGGATCAATTATTAACGGGTCTGCAGTCCAATTAGCATGAAAAAGTCGACCTGTGCGACCGTATGGGGCAGTAAACTGGCCGACTACGGGTCTTTCGGGTTTCCCTTTGGTTCTGCAGCGTGTTTTGCCGGACAAGTTTGGAATTTCAAGGCGGCTTTTGTAGTATTTATAAGCGTGAGTGTTGGGACAGCGTTAGGTGGGCCGACACGCGCGTTTGCCCGAACCGAACACACTCACAAATTGGCACGTGCATTATTTAACAGTATCCGAATTACTGGTCTTTTTTTTTTTTCGTGTTTGTTTGGTTGTTTACTTTTTTTTGTGGGACATTTCTAAATTGGAAAAGTTTTTTTATATGTGTATTAAATTTTCAGAAGACGGATATAACAAAAGCGGTTCATTTTAAATTAATAATCTTGAGAGTAGAAAAAGATACGAGAGAGCACGTCAAAGATATACACGGCGGAGGGAGAACGAACCTACTAGAATAACGAACAAAATATAAAACAAAAGGTACAAAGTGTATTGAAGTACAAAATAAAAGAAGCGCGTTATTCAACTTAATGAAGAGAGCCGCCTCACTGTTATTAAAAAGACCGAAATTGAAAAGAACCCAGATTTCCGATTAGCCGCTCTCGTGCGTTTCCTTGCTCAGCTTTATTTTTTCCCTGCTTCGCTCTGTATCGACACTGCTTGCGCCATCTGGCGAGAATGAAATTAAATTTTACTCGTCCTATAGTGCGACACAGATCTTAGAACAAATTAAAAATTCTTGACGGGCTATTTCCGTCTATCTTGAGTAAAACGAAAAATTAATTATAAAATGATATTCTACAGAAAAGTATTTGACTATTTTGCAGTCAAGGCCTAAACTTATTAAATCCTGATTATCGCAATAACGCTTTCTTCTTTTGAGTTACCTACCTACAGAAAGACATCAAGAATACATTGCAATAGGGATCTAATTCAAATATTATTGCTACGGTCAGATCTATACATATCTAGTGAACGAAAACATACAGATCTCACTCGCAGAACTAACAATTTCGTAATTATCCCAAAATATCATAACTACAGCGTTTACCCACTGACCCCTGACTGCGATATATTAATAACAAGGGGGTAACAATCCCTCCGTTGTTTTCACTTCGCCGCTGAGACTTGGCGTATTCTGGGGCACCTCATGGTCCAAACCAAGGCAAATATTTGTCGACGGTTTCTCGGACCGGACCGTGTTGGTCATTTCCGAGAGCTAGCGCCCCCGGCAAGGCTGCAAAATTGCCCATTGCCAACCCGTATCACCCCTTGAGTTTCCCCACGTGAATTTTGCCCACCCCTACTCGATCTTGCCCTGGGGCAAACTGTCCCAACGACGATAATGCGAGTGACGCGACTTTAGCGAAGGCGTCATGAATATTTAATTGTTTGTAAAGTTTTCATGGCGCATAAAGGAGTATAGTATGTACCATTAGATAGTGATAGTGGGTCACTATATATCATACAATATATACTCTTTTTTGATAGTTTTTTCAGGAAATTATACACGAATATCTTTGAGTGAAGAATATCTATATCCGCAGATCATTTGGTTGGTTCAAGTAAAACACAAAATTGTCAAAGGAATCATCGATTGATGTACATGTGTAATAATTATTACTAATCACCGATTGTCGAAACTAAATTGATGTGTCAGAGGGTATATCATACCATTATTCATACATTCTTGTACTATGTTTATTAATAATTGAATTTTATAATCAGGAGTGATGGATTATGTACTGCCAATTTCATGGGTATCAGTGTAGAAAGATCATTTTGTTGGTTCAAGTAAAAAATAAAGTTCTCAGAGCAAGAATATGATTTTCTTGATGTTCTAAGTATTACGTTTTGTTTTGAGTATGAAGAAACTTCTTGAAAGGAATTACGTCTGTTTTAAGCGATACGTATGTATACATTTGGGCCAAGAAACTGTTTGTTCGTTGAAGCATGTATATTTTTCACCCAAGATATTCCAAGTATTACGTTTTCTTGTTTTGAGTATGAAGGAACTGCTTGAAAGGAATTACGTCTGTTTTAAGCGATACGTACGTATACTTTTGGGCCAAGAAATGGTTTGTTCGTTGAAGCATGTATATTTTTCACCCAAGATGTTCCAAGTATTACATTTTCTTGTTTTGAGTATGAAGAAACTTCTTGAAAGGAATTATGTCTGTTTTAAGCGATACGTACGTATACTTTTGGGCCAAGAAACTGTTTGTTCGTTGAAGCATGTATATTTTGCACCCAAGATGTTCCAAGTATTACGTTTTCTTGTTTTGAGTATGAAGGAACTGCTTGAAAGGAATTATGTCTGTTTTAAGCGATACGTACGTATACTTTTGTCTCAAGAAACTGTTTATTCGTTGAAGCATGTATATTTTGCACCCAAGATGTTCCAAGTATTACGTTTTCTTGTTTTAAGTATAAAGGAACTGCTTGAAAGGCATTACGTCTGTTTTAAGCGATACGTACGTATACTTTTGGGCCAAGAAACTGTTTGTTCGTTGAAGCATGTATATTTTTCACCCAAGATGTTCCAAGTATTACGTTTTCTTGTTTTGAGTATGAAGAAACTTTTTGAAAGGAATTATGTCTGTTTTAAGCGATACGTACGTATACTTTTGTGTCAAGAAACTGTTTATTCGTTGAAGCATGTATATTTTTCACCCAAGATGTTCCAAGTATTACGTTTTCTTGTTTTAAGTATGAAGGAACTGCTTGAAAGGAATTACGTCTGTTTTAAGCGATACGTACGTATACTTTTGTGTCAAGAAACTGTTTATTCGTTGAAGCATGTATATTTTGCACCCAAGATGTTCCAAGTATTACGTTTTCTTGTTTTAAGTATGAAGGAACTGGTTGAAAGGTATTACGTCTGTTTTAAGCGATACGTACGTATACTTTTGTGTCAAGAAACTGTTTATTCGTTGAAGCATGTATATTTTGCACCCAAGATGTTCCAAGTATTACGTTTTCTTGTTTTAAGTATGAAGGAACTGGTTGAAAGGTATTACGTCTGTTTTAAGCGATACGTACGTATACTTTTGTGTCAAGAAACTGTTTATTCGTTGAAGCATGTATATTTTGCACCCAAGATGTTCCAAGTATTACGTTTTCTTGTTTTAAGTATGAAGGAACTGGTTGAAAGGTATTACGTCTGTTTTAAGCGATACGTACGTATACTTTTGGGCCAAGAAACTGTTTGTTCGTTGAAGCATGTATATTTTTCACCCAAGATGTTCCAAGTATTACGTTTTCTTGTTTTGAGTATGAAGAAACTTTTTGAAAGGAATTATGTCTGTTTTAAGCGATACGTACGTATACTTTTGTGTCAAGAAACTGTTTATTCGTTGAAGCATGTATATTTTTCACCCAAGATGTTCCAAGTATTACGTTTTCTTGTTTTGAGTATGAAGAAACTTTTTGAAAGGAATTATGTCTGTTTTAAGCGATACGTACGTATACTTTTGTGTCAAGAAACTGTTTATTCGTTGAAGCATGTATATTTTTCACCCAAGATGTTCCAAGTATTACGTTTTCTTGTTTTAAGTATGAAGGAACTGCTTGAAAGGAATTACGTCTGTTTTAAGCGATACGTACGTATACTTTTGTGTCAAGAAACTGTTTATTCGTTGAAGCATGTATATTTTTCACCCAAGATGTTCCAAGTATTACGTTTTCTTGTTTTGAGTATGAAGAAACTTTTTGAAAGGAATTATGTCTGTTTTAAGCGATACGTACGTATACTTTTGTGTCAAGAAACTGTTTATTCGTTGAAGCATGTATATTTTTCACCCAAGATGTTCCAAGTATTACGTTTTCTTGTTTTGAGTATGAAGAAACTTTTTGAAAGGAATTATGTCTGTTTTAAGCGATACGTACGTATACTTTTGTGTCAAGAAACTGTTTATTCGTTGAAGCATGTATATTTTTCACCCAAGATGTTCCAAGTATTACGTTTTCTTGTTTTGAGTATGAAGAAACTTTTTGAAAGGAATTATGTCTGTTTTAAGCGATACGTACGTATACTTTTGTGTCAAGAAACTGTTTATTCGTTGAAGCATGTATATTTTTCACCCAAGATGTTCCAAGTATTACGTTTTCTTGTTTTAAGTATGAAGGAACTGCTTGAAAGGAATTACGTCTGTTTTAAGCGATACGTACGTATACTTTTGTGTCAAGAAACTGTTTATTCGTTGAAGCATGTATATTTTGCACCCAAGATGTTCCAAGTATTACGTTTTCTTGTTTTAAGTATGAAGGAACTGGTTGAAAGGTATTACGTCTGTTTTAAGCGATACGTACGTATACTTTTCGGTCAAGAAACTGTTTTTTCGTTGAAGCATGTATATTTTTCACCCAATTGATGTAAAACGAACGTCTTACTCTTTTTATATGTAGAAGAATAAACATTTTTAGGCTTAAGGATTTTGATAACTTATATGATTTATAGAACTATGATGAAGCATTTATTCCTAAATTTTGCCTATACATAATTGAGTTAATAATAATAATTTAAGTATTAATTTCATCGAACTAAGTTATAAAAGCCTCTGGTAATTAGCGAGATATGGCGGATATTACTTACAATGATGGACAATACCGAACTAGAGAATATACCTAGGCACCCCGTTAGTTATTTCGGCGATAGGGTGCGCCACCGTCATTCAATACGTGTTTATTGGCCCGGCCCTAGGCAACGTTAATTCGCTACAGGTAGCATTGTACTCGGGTACCTTAAATTATTAATTAATAAAGCAGTATTGGGTGTCATAGACGACCGCGAACAGCTTCCGGATATTAAATTTCCCGCCAAATTATCTCTCTCTCTCGTCAACAAGTTGAAGACTAAATAAATTGTTTCGTTGACGTTTTGTTTCAGTCATTGCAAATTTAAATTAATTTCTCCCTAATTTATCGGAATAAACCCTTGGGGATATCAAGAACAAGGTACTGGCTTCTTTAACTCGATACAGAATACGAGACTTTCACTTTTCTTCATCTCTATAATTCGCATAAGAGATTCACTGGGGATAATAACTTTCAGGGTGAAATTCTGTCGGTTATCTTCGGGTTTTCAGGATGTAGCAAAGAAGTGAAGGTACCGGTAGGACTTCAAAGGGATCCGCGCTCAGGTACAGCTCCTAATTTCTCTTTCATTAATTCGACAAAGCTGATTTAACAATCCTTTCGGCTGCGCCATTCACCCACTAACGCCCGCTTTAACCGACCGAAGCTAAACGAATTAATTGAAGCCCTTTCCTTTCCTAATTAGTTATCCTTCTCCCTTCCTAAGCTTCCGCCACTGTTTACGAAGCATGATTAGATTAACACTAAAGTACAAGCACACTTTAAGGTAAAAATCTTTTAAATTTCGATTTAGATATTTTTATAATCCTTTACGCAATCGCAGTAATTCTACCAACTCTTTCTACCAATTTTTCTTCAATAAACAATTTATAACGGTTATAAATCAGAAACGGCCAAAATTAACCAGAGTACGCCTCTGTCGGCTTAGCAATCCATCCCCTATTATTAGATAAGGTACGGCCGTGATTAATATTTGATTTGATGATCGTCGCGCGGGCCGCTAGATGGCAGGTCGGGTCGCGAGGGCAAATCGAAAGGTGGCGAGATCTGGTGGACCGGAAGCCCTCCATAAACACTCGCACGCACCCTGGCGGCGGGCGAATCCACCACCGCAAACAGAGAGACAAACAGAACCCCGTCCGACATCAATATTAAGCTCAATCTAGCAGAGTAAATAATCTAGGCAACCCGCGGTACTACGATAGTAGTTTGAACGTCAGAAAACGCTGTCAGAAAACGGAGGTTAATTGAAAAGCTCACGCGCGCGCCATCTGTTGAGAGATTCGGTAAAGTCACTCGGTAAAAGTGATCAAGAATTGTTTTAATCAAAAAAATGGGTTATTTTTTGTGGATTTTGGTGATTCTTTTTGTGAATTATGGATAAATTCTTCAAAATTCTCACACAATAGGGAAAAATTTAATTAATGGATTATTATTATTATTATCAAATATTATAGTAATTAGAGATCAAAATTAAGTCAAATGTTGTTTAAAAATACATTTTTCTACATAAATTCCTTTATGACTACTAAAAACGCAAGTAATTTTCTAAATATTTACCGTAATAAGACACTGCTAACCGTAGGTTTGCGTATTTCGCCAACAACATAAAATATGTACAACACTGTCAAAGTTAATCAAGTGCCAGGGACTTCTTAAGCTGCGAAAGTCTGTCTTAATTCAATTTAATCCGCGGTGTGGCGCAGCGAGAGCAGCAACAGCTAGTTAATTCCGAAGTTTAGGGGTCGAAATAAAGGGCCTAACGCACAATTAGCGAATTTCTTTGTTTACTTATTCAAAGGGGACCCAACTCCCTCCGTGGCGGTTCGCCGAAAATTCATTTTGACTTCTCCTCCGACACAATAAAACCCGAAAATAAGAAAGATTTGTACCTACTCTACAAATACATAACTATAAAAGATAGGTGTAATTTTGCATGCATAAAAAAAGAAAGCGTGACAAAACCACTCACCTTTAGTCTCCTAAGCACATTCAAACTCCTAAAAATAGAAGAGAGACAGAAAATTAAAAAGAGAGAACGACATAAGAGACGAGTATATACACAAGTAACATGTAGGAAAGTGATAGAGACACATAGAGAGGGTTATGCAGCTCAATACCTATCTTCTGTAGCTCAGTTATTGATTAAGTAAACTCAAAATCCTAATTTAATCAATAACTTAGCTGCAGAAGACGAGAGGTAAGCTGCAGGAGCCTGCACAGAGGAAATAGAGAGTGTAGACAACGAAGATGGTCAACAGGCTTTAAATATAAAATAGTCAATAGATATTAGAGGAATAAAAATGCATGTTTCATTGATAAATAGTCATTGTGCAAGAGTTTGTCGTGCTCTAAGAAAAATATGGAAGAACATTCATAGATTTGTAAGACAGTTATGTTGTACAGTCCTATGTTTATTCAAGAAATTCTGTATACAATTATAAGAAATTAAGCAAACATCTTTGTGTTTTTTAAGAATGGACTGGACTGGACAACATTATGTAGAATTACGGATAAAAAGGTATAAAGTAGATCAACATACGTGATAGAATGTACACATTAGACCACATATAGAAAATACAATAAGGTAGAGCACATGTTACAGCGTTTTTTTTTTTTTTCTGTACATAGACACTTACAGATTCAGTTCAGGAAGCTATCTACACTGGAACTTTTCTTCAAATAGACTGAAACAAATATTTACAGCAAAATTATACAGCAACAAAAACTAAATAACAAAAATATTTTATACAATAGACAGATGAGAACTTTTAAGTCGTTAACATAGTTGTTAATATTAATGTTTTTATGAATTTATAAGGGAAGAGGTAAAAGCAGCTCACTGCTGCTATTTTAGATTTAGAATTGAAAACCCATGGACACCTAATATATGCTGTATTTCCTGTTAGATCGAACTTTTAAAGTGAATGAAAGGGAAGCAAAAGAAAATGCCGTTTGCAGTTCCCATGTTGTGGCGAGAGCCTTCCAATCATCTAGTCTAGATGATTGCTATTTTTGCGCGATAACCGTCTCCGGATATTCGAAGAAGGATAAGCATAAAATAAAATATCCAAATTTGCCATCAGCATCACTTCATCATCTTCGATTTTTGACACAGAGAGAACTCTATTCGACGTAATCTTCGGGTTTTAAGAGTTTAGTATGTTTATGTTGAGTACATTTTGCTCTGACGAAGAAAATGTTATTCTTCTACGTATAAAAAAAGTAAGACGTTCGCTTTACATCAATTGGGTGAAAAATATACATGCTTCAACCAACAAACAGTTTCTTGACCGAAAAGTATACACACGTATCGCTTAAAACAGACGTAATTCCTTTCAAGAAGTTTCTTCATACTCAAAACAAGAAAACGTAATACTTGGAACATCTTGGGTGCAAAATATACATGCTTCAACCAACAAACAGTTTCTTGACCGAAAAGTATACACACGTATCGCTTAAAACAGACGTAATTCCTTTCAAGGAGTTCCTTCATACTTAAAACAAGAAAACGTACCTAATACTTGGTACATCAAGAAAATCATATTCTTACTTTGAGAATTTTATATTTTACTTGAACCAACCAAATGATCTTTTTTCTGCGGATATAGAAACAAGTGATATTCTTCACACAAAGATATTCGTATTGAATCGAATAAATGTAGTTATGTATTAGTCATTTTATCGAACTGAACAATCTGTACCATCCGCAATATCGCGTATTCACATATTCCAATATCACAGCAACACAATTTCAGCGAAATAGCTTCAAAGTGTTCAATAATTATTATATTCTGGATAGCCGATTATTGCTTTCGAATTGTAGCTTTAACGTTTCGACTCGGTTAATTGGCGCAATGCACTTACTGCCTCATTCTATATACATAGTTACAATGTACCATTCTATTACATGCTACACGTATACATACACATATAGATATACCACATATATATATATAGATATAGCGCATATATTTACGTTCCATTAGCTACCGCCATAGGGCGCCACTATGTAATACAATGTTATTAATAATTAGCGTTATTATATTCCGGTATAACAAAGCAGATAATGTCGATCTGTATTATGGTATAGGCAGGCTATCTGATCGGAAAGTATAACGACCTTTTGTTGCAGAAATTGCTCGTTAAAATGGTTATTTTGATAAAGATTAGATCATTAGTAAATAGGGTAGTTTGTGCAATATTAATGAGTTCTATGAGGGTAAGTGTCAGATATTGGGAGAATATAAGTCCCATGCTATGCTGTGATCAAAACATATTTAATAAAAAAATATTTCAAGATTAAATGACCATTATACATGATTTCGGTGTCCCAAACCTTATTATTTATTTTCTTCTACACCTGAGCATGAACTACCTTAATTCTGTGATTTTTCTAGAGTAGAATAGTCCTACTAATAGAGAACATGGGTATACATGTCCATGATTAATTATATAGTTGTTTTAATTAAACGCTATTCTTTGTCCACCACTTTTGTGTCATTTCGGTAATGCCAAGCTTGGCATGTGGTTACCTATACCCCACAACATTTGATGCGTCAATGTAGGGTGCGGTAGTTAGCATCATCGACGGTACACCACTGTTTGATTAGTAAGTTCTTGAATTTGTATGTATTTGGACATCAATTACGTAGTTAATGTTTCACTTTGAGACCGTATGTTTAATACGCGTCATTTGGATAATGCTCCATGTGATTAGCGCTTGTAGAATGAAGAAAAACTAATGTAGTGATGAAACATACCATATAAGCCTGAATAAAGCCTCTTTACTTTTATTCTCAAGTATTATCATATAAAAATAGAAGAGAGACAGAAAATTAAAAAGAGAGAACGACATAAGAGACGAGTATATACACAAGTAACATGTAGGAAAGTGATAGAGACACATATAGAGGGTTATGCTGCTCAATACCTATCTTCTGTAGCTCAGTTATTGATTAAGTAAACTCAAAATCCTAATTTAATCAATAACTTAGCTGCAGAAGACGAGAGGTAAGCTGCTGGACCCTATACAGGGGAAAATAGAGAGTGTAGACAACGAAGATGATCAACAGGCTTTAAATATAAAATAGTCAATAGATATTAGAGAAATAAAAATGCATGTTTCATTGATAAATAGTCATTGTGCAAGAGTTTGTCGTGCTCTAAGAAAAATATGGAAGAACATTCATAGATTTGTAAGACAGTTATGTTGTACAGTCCTGTTTATGTTTATTCAAGGAATTCTGTATACAATTATAAGAAATTAAGCAAACATCTTTGTGTTCCTTAAGAATGGACTGGACTGGACAACATTATGTAGAATTACGGATAAAAAGGTATAAAGTAGATCAACATACGTGATAGAATGTACACATTAGACCACATATAGAAAATACAATAAGGTGGAGCACATGTTACAGCGTTTTTTTTTTTCTGTACATAGACACTTACAGATTCAGTTCAGGAAGCTATCTACACTGGAACTTTTCTTCAAATAGACTGAAACAAATATTTACAGCAAAATTATACAGCAAAAAAAACTAAATAACAAAAATATTTTATACAATAGACAGATGAGAACTTTTAAGTCGTTAACATAGTTGTTAATATTAATGTTTTTATGAATTTATAAGGGAAGAGGTAAAAGCAGCTCACTGCTGCTGGTGGTGGTGTCGTTTACTTTTATATAGATTGTCATTAGTGAAAACAGATAAAACTGCGCGAATTTCGGAATAAAATGTCTCATTTAGAGTAAAAACGGAGAAAAGACCGATAACGATATCATAAGAAAAAAGAACTGGGACTGATAAAAAACATAAAGGAGTGTGATGCAAGAGAAAAGCGTATTAGGCGGAAGAAGTGGAGCGTCGCAACAGCAGAGGAAAACATACAGAAGAAAGCAGACCTTAGAGGTAGAGACAAGAGCCTTATCGAATCGAAATACACCACAATCATCGGACAATGACGAAAGTCACATTAACGGGTAGTTCTAAAGGAATGCGTGGTATAAAGTCAGGTGATCGAGCAAGAGCATACAGACACTTGCAGGCAGTTAAATTTTCTCTTATCTTTAATAAATTGTTTCAATGACGTTTTGTTTATTTCATGGTTGGTATTAACATAGGCTATTTACCAAAATAACGTACATACCACCTATAACATTTGCTCTGTTGCAAAATTCCCAACCGGAAGAGTGGAGAGGGGTGTGAGGAGGGGATGGTTATCGATAAGGGAGGGGGTGGTTATCGATAAGGGTGGGGATAGGTTTCCCCGCCTACCGTTGCATGTAATATGCTACAGAATTAGCGGAAATTAATACAGCAATAATAAATGACAGGAACGTACATATATATAGTAACCTAGCAACTAGTGGGGATTTTGCGGATACGCATATGACAAAACTAGGAGTTGCGGGGTTAAAGGGGGTTAAAGGGGGTTATGGGGTTACTGGGGGTTTACGGGGGGTTACGGGGGGCCTAGTTGGGGCGGTTAGCGTAAACACATAAAATTTAATTGACGCCCCCGCACGCTAATTAACGCCGCCACCGCAGGCCCGACGTCGCAATCGTACCGGCAACCGAATTAATTATTTTATTTGGAAGTAATTACCGCTCTCGTGTTTATCTTTCAATCGTAAACCGCTCCGATGACGCAACACGGCGGACTTCTGCAAACGTAACCGAATCGGAATCGATGAAATTGCAATCGAAATAAATAAATACACGATGACTTGGTTGAGTCTTTACTTACAAAACGTTCGTTTGCAAAGCGTAAACTTTTAATATCGAGGTCCCGGGTGTATACAAGAAGCATTTCTGGATTCTCATCTTTAAACAGCCACTTTTCTTGCCCATCATGTTAGGAGTACGATCGGCAGCACGAGATGTTATTTATATTCTTTCTGTATTGGAGTATTATAGACAACTAAGTAATTTTTTAGCGTGTAGGAGGTTGTGATCTTTTCAATCATTCAACAATCTGGATTTAACAATACCATTGCCGCTAAGTGTTGTCGCTAAGTGGCATAGCTAGCACATCTTTTTCTAAAACCGTTTTTGGGTAAAAAAAAACATGTTATTTCTTAGGGTCCTGTAATCCTGTGGTCCCCCACGTCCTTTCCAGGACTAACACCTAAAAGATCAAATTCGGCCTGTGTTTATATTAAAAACATACCTAATCGGATTCCACCTTTTCCGTCCGTTTTTTAAGGGTAAACTTTACTTAGCTGTGAGTCTAACTTAACGGTACAAAGTTAAGCCATTTATGTGCCGTGAAAAGCTTGCATATGAAAACAAACCTCTCATATTTGAATACGAAAACTATGTACTTTGCATTATACATTCAATGTTTCATAATTAAATGCTTGCTGATACTTTGAGTGCTACAAGGTGTGTCCATATCTCTATTTTTACTGGCTGCTAAGCAGCCCACCAGCCCTTGTTTAACTTTTATTAATTTAATTTTTGAAATGTGTTTTATAAATATTATGCGAGGTAATATTCTCCCAAAATATAAAGAGAGTTTTAAGCGATACAGTTCTTGAAATACTGATCACATAATGAATAGTCGCCGGCCAAAAAGTTATGCTGCAACTTTGATTGGAATGCAATATGTGGAGTGGTTTTTAGTTTTAGCTGCTTGCTGTAGATTATTAGTCAACCAGCATGGTGTGGGCACTCAGCAGCCGCTATTTTTGCATGCCTGCGAATGGTTTTGGCTGTTGCTTGTAAAGTTGCACATGTTGAACTTTCATTAGCCGCTAGTTAGAGCTTGCGCTGCTGGCTCAGGACAAATGTGGGTATTGTAGAAAATACCAACCATCAATTATAATAAATAATTTAAAGCAACAATTCATTACTTTTGTTAAATGTATAACTAATAATAGAAAATTATAAATATGTTATTTATAATTTTTATTCTAAATAATATATTCAAATATTACTTCAACATTGAATAACCTGGATTATGCTTATTTATGCATTTTATGCATACAATGCATAAAAGTTTAGTTGCTGTGACGTGTTGAGCTTTATTTGAAGTAGAAATGCATATATACTAACATATTTTGTAAAATATATCGGATTTTAATTATATCAATTGTATATTAAATTGTATAATTGTATATTATATTTTAATTAATAAATTGGACGGAAAACTGATTGAATTACTTTTGTGTTTGAAGTTAATATAAATAAAACCTTAAATATAAAGTAGAAACTAAATTACGGATGAAAGCAGTAACTTTTGAACAATTTGTTATTTAGAAATATACTGGGAAGCAATTTAAGACCTGAAAGAGATTTTTTTTTTATAAAAATATATAATTTAATTAATAATAATTGAAATAATGACTTAATAATTAAAATAATTTTGTAAATAACTAATTGTAGTAGAGCCATTGACTTTTCAACTAAATACTTTTAAAATACAGAATTTTTAATTTTATCGTCATCGTGGCCTTGCTTATGTTATTTACACTCGTGTACAGTGCTTTATGTAGTCAGCTTCAAGGCAGGTAGTCAATAAAATCTCACAAATTGGTATCAAATATGAAATATTTTATGGTTTCGACGCCTTCACCTGACAAAAGACAATACATTGTCTCACTGTTGTATGTACCTACCTGGTGACATATAAAATGCACCAGAAATAGTTGACCTTGTAGTTTGAACTGAGGCTTACTGGTAGTAGCTGTGATTGGCTGTGGTGATCGTTGGAAGGAAGGAAATGGGATTTCATATTCTAACAACAAATCATCATGATACTATTTATTTAATTTACTTACATTAATAATTTACCCGGGTTATAGTTTAATTTGGTGTAATTTGGGACGAAAGATATAAGATAACGGAATAAGGTAACTTTTCCATAATATTAAATGATCGATGGCGAAAAACACCTGTTTTATTGAATTTAGGAAGTGATGTGTTGATATTCTTGGACAGCACGTGTCAAACGCGTCAAACGTGTCAGTTTTATAATACATACATAATATAAAATCGACTCACATCATAAAATCGTGAGAAGATACAATAATGGTTACTGAATCTGTGCATAACACAGACTATTATATCACAGTATGATGTCATATATCAATTCCACTCTTATCTACAGATCGACAGTGTCTATCAAATAAACAAACTTTTGTAATCATTTCCATTTTTATAAACTTGCTCACCAAAGGATAATATGGTAAAAATTCGACGTAATAGGAAAATTTCAGGCGTAAATGTGTAGAAATTGTAAGGCTGAGGTTATAGTGGAGCGCTTGTTTAACTTTTACTGCAACCAGAATGAATGTTAACTCAGGAAATTATGTATTTTTGAAATGTCTTTTATAAATATATATAATTAATAATTAATTTTGTAAATAACTAATTGTGGTAGAGCCATTGACCTTTCAACTAAATACCAAAATATAGAATTTCTAATTTTTTTGTCATCGCAGCCTTGCTTATGTTATTTACACTCGTGTAGAGTGCTTTATGTAGTCAGCTTCAAGGCAGGTAGTCAATAAAATCTCACAAATTGGTATCAAATATGAAATATTTTATGGTTTCGACGCCTTCACCTGACAAAAGACAATACATTGTCTCACTGTTGTATGTACCTACCTGGTGACATATAAAATGAACCAGAAATAGTTGACCTTAATTGTAGTTTAAACTGAGTGGTAGTAGCCACCAGCGGAAGCAGTACTTTTGCTGGTAAACAGCGTAATGTGACTGTGGCATTAGTGTGAGTTTTCGTCAACGAAAAAGCGTGGCCTTTATAAAATCTCTCAAGCTTCATTATGATTAATTTCATAGTTGAAGCAGCGTTGATTAGAAGCCATATTTTGTTAACTAAAGTAGACGGAAGTAGTAATTGCAAAGTTCTACTCAACGCCGCTTCTTATACTTCAGTATTCCGCATAAATAAATAATGTTCAGCATTATAAACTCAAAACTCTTAAGAAATGGAATAAAAATGAATTTCGATAAGTTTTTCTAGTACATATTGATAAATAACCCCACAAAAAGTAATTTTATTTCAGCTACAATGTGTTACATACACCTATCGCTTCGTACGCCAACATCAATATTGCAAAATGCAATATAATTCTTGCTATGCTTCGGTCGGCTGTATATTGTTTTATGGGGTTTTAGGGCCGAGACATAAAGCGCCTCCTATCGGATGAAATTTCATCGTCTCGGACGCTTTAGGAGGTACGAACGGAAGGGCAGACACAATGGTCAGAGAGGGGCCGGCCTCAGGCATTAAAGTGTTAAGAGATAGACGCGAAAATACGATCAAACTCTAATCAAATATTTATGATGTTCGATGGCCATGATAGCATAGACGCCATAGACGGTATCCGAACGTGTTTCACCCCTAGTGAATAGTGAATGGGGTAGATCGACCACCCACCGAAGAAAAGAGTAAATAACGATTGAACAGACAGGTGAGGGTTGCTGTTATGGCAGCCTTTTCTTGCAGGGTGATGTCTGAAGGAATTTCGATATTTTTGTTTTTGATTTGAACTATCTTGGTGTCTATAATGGCGCAGTCAGTAAGTTATGCAAACCACATAACACACCTACTTTTAAACCATCAAGATAAGGTGTTGCTACGTCAGGTAGGTAAAGATAATAAGAATTTAGATTTAAAAATTTGCATTTTAAACGGTAGGTGGCGTGAACTGTCCATAAAGAATATACGCAAGATATAGTTTCACCCATCAATGGCTCGAGAGGTCTTAAATATGGATATATAGACCACCATCAATCTTATCTGATATCCAGCTCACTTGGCAGTTTTTAAATTCAGGCAAGCCTGCAAATTTCGTAGACAAATATTGCTCAATGTCATGTCAAGTGAGACTGATGTGTCAAATATAAGTACCATGCTATACTGTGATCAAAATAGGTATGTCTTCTGTCAAAAATCAATGTAAAGTTTGGGCAAACACGTTTACTCTTGTGCGTGTAATATTATTTATTTTCTTCTGCACCTGAGCAGTAACTACGTTAAAAATATTTTTATACATTTCACAAATTATTCCAATACCTGACACTTAACCATAGACATAGTAATCAGCCGTAGTAACAGAATTTTACATCAAAGAAATTTACATCTGTACATACATGGACAAATTTAAAAATTCTCGTCGAGTAATAATCACCGGCCCTTGGCCAGCAATCCCTCAAACCGAAAAGGAATTTTTAATTCGACGGACCGAATCATCCCCTAATGCCATTAGTACGGTCACGGCGTTCATTTTTATCTAGTTATCCTTGGCGTAACCACGTAAGCGAAATAATAAAATTTCGCGTCGCTTTTCGCATTTTCAGTTTTGTAGTTCACTTTTTTTTTGCTAAACCGTTCGATACTTTTTGTGGGCAAAACTCTGGGGTATACTACTTGAATAGTTCTATCGATTGACATTGGTTTCATTAAGAAATTCGAACAAAAAAAGTTATGGATATCTTTTATGGTCGTCTCCCGAACGGCCCATTACATATGGCATATTAGGTGCACATCAGGGTCATTTAAAGGGTGTTATCGAGTGAGCATAACTCTGAGCATACCAGGATGGCTAGCTCAATTAATTACCTACAATTTGACGTATGACTCAAAGTTATGCAAGAACATTTACAGAAGTTATTAATTATTTTATCTGTCTGCAGTCGTATTCCTTGTTATGGGGTAGTTCAACATTATTAGCATTTAAGGGGTGTTATTGAGTGGGCAAAACTCCGACCTTTTCAAGATAGTTACCCCTATTAATTACCTACAATTTGACGGACTAATCAAAGTTATGCATCAACTTTCGCAATTGTTATAAACATTTATTTAACCCACTTGATAAGCCGCATACCAATTTACCGCTTTACTTATGTAAAAGGGGTTGTCACCATAAGGGTAGTGTCGTATTGATACCATTACTAGATGCAGAATTTCATGTAGATTCCGAATTTGTCAACCCCGATGTTCTACGGTATCGGCGGATGGCGTTATTTGCAATTCTATTTGAGGACACCATGAGCTGTTTTAGATGACGCGCTGGTAATTAAATCAATTCTTTTGCTAAACCGTTCGATATTTTTTGTGGGCAAAACTACTGGGGTATACTACTTGAATAGCTCTATCGATTGACATTTGTTGCATTAAGAAATTCGAACAAAAAAAGTTATGGATATCTTTTATGGTTGTCTCCCGACCGGCCCATTGTATATGGCATATTAGGTGCACATCAGGGTCATTTAAAGGGTGTTATCGAGTGAGCATAACTCTGAGCATACCAGGATGGCTAGCTCTGTTAATTACCTACAATTTGACGTATGACTCGAAGTTATGCAAGAACATTTACAGAAGTTATTAATGCTTTTATCAGAGTGACGGTGGCTTCTTTGTTATGCAGTAGGTCCACATTATGATCATTTAAGGTGTGTTATCGAGTGAGCATAACTTCGAGCTTTCAAGGGTAGCTACCTCTATTAATTACTTACAATTTGACGTATGAATCAAAGTTATGCAAGAATATTTACAAAAGTTATTAATTATTGTATCTGTCTGCCGTCGTATTCCTTATTATGGGGTAGTTCAACATTATTAGCATTTAAGGGGTGTTATTGAGTGGGCAAAACTCCGACCTTTTCAGGATAGTTACCCCTATTAATTACCTACAATTTGACGTACTAATCAAAGCTATGCATCAACTTTCGCAATTGTTATAAACATTTATATAACCCACTTGATAAGCCGCACACCAATTTACCGCTTTACTTACGTAAGAGGGGTTGTAACCATAAGGGTAGTGTCGTATTGATACCATTACTAGATGCAGAATTTCATGTAGATTTCGAATTTGTCATCCCCGATGTTCTACAGTATTGGCGGATGGCGTTATTTGTAATTCTATTTGAAGACACCATGAGCTGTTTTAGATGACGCGCTGGTAATTAAATCAATTCTTTTGCTAAACCGTTCGATATTTTTTGTGGGCAAAACTACTGGGGTATACTACTTGAATAGCTCTATCGATTGACATTTGCTTCATTAAGAAATTCGAACAAAAAAAGTTATGGATATCTTTTATGGTCGTCTCCCAACCGGCCCATTGTATATGGCATAATAGGTGCATCAGGGTCATTTAAAGGGTGTTATCGAGTGAGCATAACTCTGAGCATACCAGGATGGCTAGCTCTGTTAATTACCTACAATTTGACGTATGACTCGAAGTTATGCAAGAACATTTACAGAAGTTATTAATGCTTTTATCAGAGTGACGGTGGCTTCTTTGTTATGCAGTAGGTCCACATTATGATCATTTAAGGTGTGTTATCGAGTGAGCAAAACTTCGAGCTTTCAAGGGTAGCTACCTCTATTAATTACCTACAATTTGACGTATGAATCAAAGTTATGCAAGAATATTTACAAAAGTTATTAATTATTTTATCAGAGTGACGGTGGCTTCTTTGTTATGCAGTAGGTCCACATTATGATCATTTAAGGTGTGTTATCGAGTGAGCATAGCTTCGAGCTTTCAAGGGTAGCTACCCCTAATAATTACCTACAATTTGACGTATGAATCAAAGTTATGCAAGAACATTTAAAGAAGTTATTAATGTTTTTATCAGAGTGACGGTGGCTTCTTTGTTATGCAGTAGGTCCACATTATGATCATTTAAGGTGTGTTAACGACTGAGCATAACTTCGAGCTTTCAAGGGTAGCTACCCCTAATAATTACCTACAATTTGACGTATGAATCAAAGTTATGCAAGAACATTTAAAGAAGTTATTAATGATTTTATCAGAGTGACGGTGGCTTCTTTGTTATGCAGTAGGTCCACATTATGATCATTTAAGGTGTGCTATCGAGTGAGCATAACTTCGAGCTTTCAAGGGTAGCTACCTCTATTAATTACTTACAATTTGACGTATGAATCAAAGTTATGCAAGAATATTTACAAAAGTTATTAATTATTTTATCTGTCTGCCGTCGTATTCCTTGTTATGGGGTAGGTCAACATTATTATCATTTAAGGGGTGTTATTGAGTGGGCAAAACTCCGACCTTTTCAGGATAGTTACCCCTATTAATAACCTACAATTTGACGTACTAATCAAAGTTATGCATCAACTTTCGCAATTGTTATAAACATTTATATAACCCACTTGATAAGCCGCACACCAATTTACCGCTTTACTTACGTAAGAGGGGTTGTAACCATAAGGGTAGTGTCGTGTTGATACCATTACTAGATGCAGAATTTCATGCAGATTCCGAATTTGTCAACCCCGATGTTCTACGGTATCGGCGGATGGCGTAATAGCTCTATCGAATATTCTCTACACAACTAATAGTTATAGAAATAATTATTATTACAGAAATTGAACGGTGAAATTGTCATTTTTACAAATTTTTGCGACTATAGGACGGTATAGTAGCAATATATGGAGATATATGTTTGTGCCACGTCATCGCGAGTGGTAGGAGATGAAGGCCGCCCAAGATCAAAGCGTTCGGACGGGATTTATGAATTTCAGATCAGGATAAGGATCAGGACTTCGGGTTCACAGGGAATAAACAAGAACAGGCGTGTATATGTTTGTGTCTCTCTCCTTTCCCTCGATGTAAAATGTCGATTTTTTTTACGCTTTGCTTTGCCTTTTCGAGAAATAAGAAAGTGAATAAATACATAAAATATTTATATATCGAGTGAAATATTTAAATCTCGATTTGGACGTCGTTGATTTTTACTGGAATGTGAAAATAATGGTTAAACGTTCGTTTTTGATGAATTTATGGATAAAAACAGAAAAAAAAACGTTTTTTTTGCAATTAAACCCAAACGAAAATTATCGAAAACCATTTATTGTAAAAGAATCATTAACTTTCGCCTTGGAAAGTATTTTAACCTCAGTAATCATCGATTCTTTTGTGTTACAAACTCCTTTAGGAAACAATAGAAAGGCGCAACAAATTTCCATAAAAAAAAAAAACGAACAAAACCAAACTTTTTATAATACATAATAGTAAATTACAGCTTAATAAACCGTATAAATGAGACTAATAAAAATCCATGTAACCGTATATCTAGACAGCGGTGATTTACAGCTGTCACGAGCTGTCAATTTAAAAGAGATAATTTACTCACCCAATCATACTAGGCCGTGAGTTGTCGCTGCGGCACTGGCGTGAACCTCGCACGAGCCGACGTACCCCAACCTACAACCCTTAAAAATAACCGCCGGAAAAAACCAACGACCTCTTCGCGACGCGTTGCGTGCTACTTTATATTAATAAACAAAAACAACACGCCGTCGCCGCCGTCTGCGTTAACAAGTGGTTTGTCAAGATGGCGAAACGTCAACAATCGACGTCGGACACCGCGCGACACCCCTCCACGCCAACCCCTACGATCACACGTCACCCAAACTAAAAGATAAATACCTGGTCGCGATATAGAATTGGTCCTGACCACGGTCTATACAATAATATAGAGAGATTTAAATAAATTGGTCCGCTGTATGTGAAAAAAATTGTCTGTCAGAATCGCGTGTTTGTGGGGGTGTGCTTCGCGAACGCACCGGTCGGTAATTCAGCGAGCTGTGCGGGGAAAACGGTTCGTATCTTGGATTAGTTTTCCCGACGAATGGTTTTTCGCTAGGATTTGGGCGCGTGCTTGAGTTTGCATGTCGATTTTTCGATGAGATTGTGATTTCTCGAGGTTTTTGTGGGGTTTATTGCGGTTTAGTGTTGTTTATTATGGATTAGGGACGTGTTTTAGAATTACCGTGACAAAAGAATTCCCGTGATAAAACTGTTTTGCTTATCGTGCTTTTTTGATATGGTTATTGGTTAATATGCGATTGCGTCAGTGTTAAAGCATTATGGTGATTAATATGAACGTTTTCAAGGGTTTATATACTCAATTTGAATACATTAAAAGTGTTAGTTCTTGATAAATAGTGGACATTGAAGTACTCGTTGTATAATTAGTTTGTTTGAATTTAGCTCTGTGTATATGTCAAAATTTTCGATTTTAGTTATTGGGCATTCTAGAAATATGTGGTTAAGGCTTCCCACCTGTCCACATTCGCAATATGGACATTTTAGGATACATTTTAGGTTATCTGCTATCTGTTACTGTTGTTACGAATGTCCGGCAGGGGGCGTTTCGGGTTTGACGTTACTGTGGTAATAGCAGCAAAACACGGGTCGACAAAAATCGATTTTTTGGATCGAAAATTGTTTTTAAGGCCGTTTTTTTGCTCAAAACTCTTTGCGAAGGGTATTTAGAGGGATCTTATCGTAAGACATGAGAGCGAGCGGCTTTTATAAGGTCGGCAGGAACGGATAAAAAATGTAAATTTTTGACGTTCATCGATCCGCTTGTCGGAATTTCTAGACGTCACGTGTCATTTTCTCGAGGTTCGCCTTCACCCGAAGAGGTGCAAAAACGTGATTTTTTTTTCAAAATTGACGCATTTAATTTACAAAATATCGCGCAGTCCACGCGGAATTGTGTCCTTTTTTCAATTCGAGCGTCAAAAGTAATATCGAAAAGCCCAATTTTGCAGCTACTCGATCGCAAATGTCGGCGAAAATGGGCGATTCCACTGAACGCGCCCCACACTTGAAAGTTCGTAATTAGTATAAGTAGAAAATTATTTTAATTTAAACCTCAATAAAAAAATATTTTTGCTGTTCATGCGGCTAGCAAGTCTTTATTTATCAAAACCAATCTTTGAACTAACTTTTTGAAATATAACATGTTACTCTACAACTTGTTGCTGCTGTTTTATTGGGTCAGCAAAATGGATACACTAAATATCCCTGTTTTCTTTGTCTGTGGGACAGTCGTGCCAAAAATGAACATTGGGATAGGAAAAACTGACCGTCGAGAATAAATATGACCGTAGGAAAAGCTAACATCGTTCATGAACCATTGATAAGTCGAGAACAAATAATTCTTCCACCACTACATATAAAATTTGGGCTAATTAAACAGTTTGTGAAAGCTTTATATAAGAATGATGTTTGTTCCAAATATATTTGTTAATCATTTCCTGGCCTCAATACAAGAAAATTAGAAGCCGGTATCTTTGATGGGCCACAAATGACTTAAGCTGAAGCATGGACAAGCTTTGTATCAGTTATCGAATTTATTTTGGGAAATCACCAAACTAGACAATATTAACAATACAAATCGTTGACGAAATGCTTCAAAATTTTGAAAAACTACTATGAGTACCAAGTTATATTATTTTCATAGTCATTTAGATAAATTTCTTGACAATCTGAGTGATTACAATGAAGAACAAGAGCAACGATTTCAGCAGTATATCAAGATAACGGAGGAAAGATATGAAGGCCGATGGTATTGCCATATACAGCCAGGTTTCAGGTTTAGTTATTTGGACCTATGTCTCAAGTCAAAACAAACCAAAGAACATAGCATTGTTAAATAATTTGGTGTATTAGCTCTGAAAAATTGAGTAATATATATGTCTATGGTATATTACCTATACATATACCTACAGTTCTGTCAAATATTAACTCCGATAACCTTACTGTGCCGAAAAAAAAAACTGTAACCTGCCTGGTACCAAAACTATGTAACCTGCGACAAATATTACTAAAATAATCACGATTTCTTTCTGTCTATACACCTACGAACAATTGGTATATTCTTTTCGATATAGTTTATAAACTTACCCACTAATTTTCTTCTTCATCACGACGTAAACAACACTCACCAACAACAAATTTACAACCCGCACTGCAGTCTTTGTTGTGAACGTTGTGAAATTCGTCCAATTTGTTCTGAACTTAGCCAAACATGGCACAAACACAAACAATCACCTGTTTTGCATTCCGACTTGTAAATTATGTTTGCCGTTTTATATTGTTTACAATGAGCTGCAATACAGACTGCGCATGATTTTCAATCGTTAAATGTATGAATTTAGTCATTTTAGCCTAGAATTTAGTTGACCGACAATTTACTTACAACTTCATAACAGTATGCAAAACAAAAAGAAAAATAGGATTAGAAAGAATTTAACTCATCTTAAAAAAAGAATATTGTTAATAAACGTTAACAAACACAAACACACATACTGTGACACAGACCAACAAACGCGCACTCGGTTTGACAGCGCCGCCATCTTGGTTACGGTGGGTTATATGCAACACCTCTTACAGTATTATCGGCGGGAGATTTGAATATTTTTGACAGGATATCTTACCAAAATCAATCTTACTGGAACCGTACATATTTAAAACTGGATTTTTATGGGTGAAATGTCCATAATACAATTTAAAATTTAAATCATTTGCGTTGTTTCGGGATAACCTAACCTCAAAAGAGAACTTATTTAAATTTTACCACTTCTGCTTGTTTGATTGTCACTAAAATCAATATAGTTCACCCCCCGGTAATTCTAAAGAATTATACCAAAATCCAGCCCGATCCGTTGTACCGTTTGGGCGCTATTGTATCTCAAAAAGTTTCTATCGATTACAGTACTTACCTTCTAGAGACACAAAAAAGCCAATAAAACAACAAAATTCGATTTCTAATAATATAATAATTAACAATTTCAGACATTCCATCAAAAATCCAATGCCCGAGGAAATAAATTAACCAAAATTAAAAAAAAAAAATAATAAACGGTCTCTACTCGTCACTGTACATCCAGCGCCACCACGCTACCTTCATCCTGTCCCATACATTATCGAAGCTGAAATAATAGAAAAAGAAAATAATTAAATAATAGATTTTATTTCAGGGCGTTGAATAGAAAAAAATCACCTATCCATGGCGGGTCGAACGTCCAACAGGGCGAACTTAAACTTCGGGTCGACGCTACCACCATCGTAATAGTCGATAACGTAGCGAACTTCCTTGCCGCAGCGATCGACAATCCAGTCATGCCTATCGAAGGGTAGTTCATACCCCATCAGCTGACGGATCCTCGCCCTGGGGCTGTAGTCTTTCGCTTTACCCCCAAAACTCTTCAGTCTGAACAAAAAATATATTTGCTAAATAATTTTTTTTTATTTGGAGCTCCAAAATTAGTATTTTTATGTAAAAAGAAATGAGTGAAAAAAATATGTTTGAATAAAAAATGTGTGGTTTCATTAAAAGATATTGCTATGTCTACTGGCGGAGAGATGGCGCTGAGGTCTCTAGTCACACGCTGGCTTAGTTTGAGCTTATATAAGCTGAGCTATAGAAAGTGAAAAAAAATACACTATTTAACATAGATCCTTTTTTGACTTGAAGTAAACAATTTTCTGGTCTTATAGCACAATTGTGATAAGTAATAATGTTTTTTATGTTATAAAATACCTCTGTGGAAAAAATGACAAAAATAAATACCTGGGATTCCCACATTCCCTGGCATGTAGCGCCTCCCATTTTAGTACCTCTTGCCAAGCCTGCTCGTTGTTTGCGTTGTGTATTTTGATGATGTTGTCCATGTCTTTGGGGGCGATGTCTTCTTCGCGCCACCTCCACCCTTTTCGGAGCATCGCATTCCAAAACATCTATTATTTTTATAAATTTTCAACTTTAAAATTTTCCAACTCAATTGTCACAAATATGTTTGAACAAAATTTTGATTGGAAAATTATAAATAGGTTCTTGAAAATTGTTCCTATTTAATACAATATTCGAGTTGAAACATATCGATTAGTAATATATCAAAATTGAATCAAAAGGCATTGCTTTGCTAATCAATCGCATTGCTATTTAACTACTATGGCCCGAAATCATAGAAACCAAAACGGCTGGTTTCAAGCTGTATTTCGATGAATCGATAAAAAGCCACCATTCAGAAAGATCGCGAGGAATATCAAACTCGTTCATAAAACCCTCAACATCGTGACATACACGTAAAGATCCTTCCATTGTAAAATATGCTTTAAAAGGCTCGTTACGCTTTTCAATACTCTTAATACACTTTTTCATGCTGATTCCAATGGTGCTATCAGATTTTCTCTATCTTAAACACCTCGGAAGTTATGACATTCCAAAGTTTGAAAACTATCACAAATAGCTATTTTACGACATCCTCTCCTTTCGGAGCAAACTGTGTCCGAACTAATCACTCAATTTGAATAATTCCAACGGTACTGCATAGGAAAATATCCCGGGAATCAATTTTTTAAAACCCCGTTCCTCTAAGACCTACCATTCGCGAGTAAAACACAAAAAACAACTAACCTGTTGACTAGGGTATACCCAATATGGACTCTCGCCTTCTTTAATGATAGCTTTCGGTATTGTCGACACCTGCCTTTCCGTCGGTAATAAAAACGGTTGATCTGGAGCCGGTTGTTGATTTGCTGCAGGCATCTACACCAAAAAAAAAAAAAAAATAACAGATTTACAAATTTTGTCGGTAAAAAACTTATAAATAAATAAAATTTACCATATTTAGTGGATTTATTTCATCGTTTTTCACGGGACACTCCGAGACGGTCTGTGCTTTCTTGTGCATGGGGCATTCGGGCGGTATATCTTTGGCATTGTAGTCGCCGTGAACAAACTTCGAATGGTCAGGTTTTATTAACGTTTTCTTGTGAATTTCCTCTTCGCTTGATTGGGGATATACTATTTGCGTCGCCGCCAACTCGGCAGCGGATACGGTATTTCCCATTTTCTCCTTTAGCGCTGGAAAAGTAGTTTTGAAATTTTTCTAGGTTATGTACACTTACATAATTTATTGAGCCAATTTTAGAGGGTAGCGAGTGAATTTACCTAAACGAGAAATTGCCAATTCACCGGTGACTTACCTTAATTCAAGATTACGACGTCGAAAATAATATATTCGGGCGATTTTTGGTTTATTTTTGCATTGTGATTTTGGATATCGATCTCTCTGCCAAAGATCTGTCACATGGGATGAATGTTTGGTGGGTTGCCGACTTCAAGGCGTTATTCCCAACAACCAACGCTACTCGTAAACTAGTAGTGACATCTGTTGTTCTGTTACTGAACTACATACGTCAAATTCAAACAAATTTAGACTTAAAACTAAGAATATTAGGTATTTTCGACTTGATAAATATTGTCTAGCATAAATAATATGAAATAAACCCATTTTCTAGTAAAAATCTTCCGGAAAACCATTACGCAAGAGCTTATGTTCAATGTTTAGGATTACCCACATTCTAGAGACTCGCACGTTCGTAATTGCATAATTTGTTTTCGTGCGAAAGCAGTTGCGTGCTTAAATGAGCTGATACGTTTCGCTTTAAGCTGTATTTATTGCATTTTACACGCGGGATGTTCATGTTTATACGCTAATAATTTTTGTGTAAATGTCAGATTTAATGAGCACTTTACAGAACAGGAGGATAGATTACATACTTATATGGTGTATGTGAGTAGAAATATGAGCTCAAAGTCAAAGTTTGCACAAGAACGTCGATGTAAATAATGTAAATATCTTAGTTAGTGATTCAAATAGCTTGGCCATTGGTATTTCGTGGTATGAATAGCTATGATTCATGTCTTTGGAAAGATATGCGAATCTTCCATAATGTTTTGTTGTATGTATGTATCTACTTTAGTATTTGTGCAAATGGGACTCCCACTGCCGAAACACAGTTTGCAATAGTTACACTTTATGTACCTAGTTCTGTAGGACTGCCCAAATGAGCAACGAGGATTTTAGTAGGAGAAAGTTTTGTATAAAAATACAAAATAAACATTACAATTTAATTATTTCAATCTATCCTAGAAAAAGTGTTTCTTCAACCACAAAATATTGTCAAATATATACTCAATGAGTACATTTTTGATACTTTAAACCAAGCATCATTCAGGGTAACGTCCTTCTGTTAGTTCTTCACTATCGAAGTCGATATTGTCGTCTTCATGTTCATTATCATGTTGATTTTCTTCGTCTTCTTCCTCTGGCAATGGACCTTTTGACCTTCCAATACCCAAGTATGCAGCATGAACGGGTCGCTTTCCAAAGGAGAACACCTTTGATTGAGCATCGACCCTCACAAAATAGTTTAGTCCTGTGCAATCAGGTTGACTATGGCTTATAATAGCCACCAGGGTGTTATTGTAGAATACAGGCCCACCAGCATCTCCCTAAATAAAGAAATCATGATTTTTTTGGGAAATTGAAGTATTGCAGATGACTCACTGTACAAACTGATCGTCCATTGTTATTCTCAGCCACTAACCAAGGAAACCAATAGTCTTTTACGATAGTTTTAGTAAACCTCAATCTATTTGACGGTTTATCACAATTTTCTTTTGCAGGGTTGCATCTAAAAGCGCCATAACCAACAATCCCAACTTCACATCGCAGTTTTGGTGGTTTCTCAGCTAAAGGAATTGGCTGAACGTCTCTCCTCAAAACTGACTGGTTTAACCTCAGTAAAGCAAGATTATAATAGGATTTATTATAATAATTTGGATCTGCTGAATAGAAAGGTCCTTTTTGGTTGATATTGTTAAAGCCTGTATACGCGGTTATATTTTTTCGGTTTTCGACGCAGCGTGCAGCTGTCAGTACAGTACGAGGGCCAATTAAGGCACCTCCACAAATTTTCGTGTCTGCTTTTAGAAAAACATAGTAGGGGTAGTTTCTAGCTTGGACTATTTGGCCACTGATGATGCGGTCTTCCAGGTCTTCGTCAGAAGAAGAAAGACCTAAAGAATGTTAAGTTGTTGTTATTTTTTGTTATTTCTTGGTGTATCAGTCTAGTTTTAAACTAAGACGATCACCGTGACATATGCAACCAATTATACCCAGTGTATGGGTTTTAAATGACCCGCGTATATTTGGTTGCATACACAACAATGATCTTCTTACTGCATTGACTCCAGTTCTTGTGATAAACGATGCTTTTGATTGCATCGTATAGTATAGTATAGTTAAATTATTTTAATTTGTTTTTGAAATGAAAGTATAACTAATAAGTCATCTTACCTACAATGTAGAACGAAACAAAGACAATCTTTAAGAAATAGGACATTTTGTCTAACCAAAGTTGCGACTCTTAATAATGAGGAGCTTGTTTACATCAGCTATTTAACCCAGCTCTTCGTTATGTGGATAATGCAGTTACGCAGCAAATAACGATATAAAAGTGTTGTGGTATTGATCAAATTGATTGTATCAAGTCTGCATAACACCAATAAATACTAGGTTTATCAATTGTTGCATGTATATGAAGCATTCTCAGAAAAGCTTGTAAGAATGAATGGAAATTCTGTTTACTGTTATTGCAACATTGCACACAGGAGTATTTAGCGAATTTAGCTGGTCAAATTACAAAATAGTAAAATCAAGATGGAAAAATATCGGTATTATGAAGTACATTGATCGGTTTATCAAAAGAAACAGCTTGCGGAACGGTCAGCATGTCATTTGCTTCGTACCGGGACTGTCGACTTTCGATCGTCTGAGTGAATGACGCCTATGCTCCCATAACAGGCTTGTCAAACTATTTTCAACATATTATTTTGTTATCTACTTATTATACTAATTACGAACTTTCAAGTATGGGGCGCGTTCAGCGGAATCGCCCATTTTGGCCGACATTTGCGATCGAGTAGCTGCAAAATTGGGCTTTTCGATATTACTTTTGACGCTCGAATTGAAAAAAGGACACAATTCCGCGTGGACTGCGCGATATTTTGTAAATTAAATGCGTCAATTTTGGAAAAGAATCACGTTTTTGCACCTCTTCGGGTGAAGGCGAACCTCGAGAAAATGTCACGTGACGTCTAGAAATTCCGACAAGCGGATCAATGAACGTCAAAAATTTACATTTTTTATCCGTTCCTGCCGACCTTATAAAAGCCGCTCGCTCTCATGTCTGACGATAAGATCCCTCTAAATACCCTTCGCAAAGAGTTTTGAGCAAAAAAACGGCCTTAAAAACAATTTTCGATCCAAAAAATCGATTTTTGTCGACCAGTGTTTTGCTGCTATTACCACAGTAACGTCAAACCCGAAACGCCCCCTGCCGGACATTCGTAACAACAGTAGCAGATAGCAGATAACCTAAAATGTATCCTAAAATGTCCATATTGCGAATGTGGACAGGTGGGAAGCCTTAACCACATATTTCTAGAATGCCCAATAACTAAAATCGAAAATTTTGACATATACACAGAGCTAGTTTAGGTCTAACTCTTAAGAGTTTTCGTGGTCAAAATGGCTGATGCAAGTCCAAAGCGAGGGTCACAAAAAATTCTATCCGTGCTGCTGTTTGACGCAAAAAAAGAAATCAGAATGCTATCCTGACAAATCGGCGTTTAGGTTTACCACAACTTGTGCTAAAGTGAAATTATATAGCTTGTTAGATGCAACATATATAAGCTCTTTAAGGTTAGTTAAACAAAGGCCTTGATATTTCCAATAGTTCAAGTCTTTAACAAACAAACAAGAAATACGCAACAAAATCTCTTTAATCCTTGCGATGTGTTTTTTTGAGCATTTTGAAAGAGAACGAGCTCCATTTTGATTGTTATTATTTCCTTTTATTGTTTGTGTGATTCTAAAGACACAGAACGGACGTGTGGCTTCTGACTGTACACTATGTATGCGATTGGCAAATCTGAAGACTTTATATAAGAAATCCTCAGTTGCAAAACTCGTTGTTCTGCTGTTAATTGGGTCTAATTATGCATTGTCGATTGTTTTTTTTTTTTTCATGTTAATTCAATAAGGATACTTTCACGCTTATAAATTACTATACCCAGTATTTTTATTGAGCAAACTTATTGCATATAATAACTCAATTAGCGTCTTGAACCATGATTTTTTTTATTTAGAAGAATAACAGTTTCTTCGTCAGAGCAAAATATACTCAACATAAACATACTAAACTCTTAAACTGGAAGAACAACTAGCCGTTCAAATAACTACATCATAAATATATATATATATATATATATATATATATATATATATATATATATATATATATATATATATATATATATATATATATATATATATATATACGCGGGTCATTTAAAACCCATACACTGGCTATAATTGGTTGCATATGTCACGGTGATCTTCTTAGTTTAAAACTAGACCAATACACCAAGAAATAACAAAAAATAACAACAACTTAACATTCTTTAGGTCTTTCTTCTTCTGACGAAGACCTGGAAGACCGCATCATCAGAGGCCAAATAGTCCAAGCTAGAAACTACCCCTACTATGTTTTTCTAAAAGCAGACACGAAAATTTGTGGAGGTGCCTTAATTGGCCCTCGTACTGTACTGACAGCTGCACGCTGCATCGAAAACCGAAAAAATATAACCGCGTATACAGGCTTTAACAATATCAACCAAAAAGGACCTTTCTATTCAGCAGATCCAAATTATTATAATAAATCCTATTATAATCTTGCTTTATTAAGGTTAAACCAGTCAGTTTTGAGGAGAGACGTTCAGCCAATTCCTTTAGCTGAGAAACCACCAAAACTGCGAAGTGAAGTTGGGATTGTTGGTTATGGCGCTTTTAGATGCAACCCTGCAAAAGAAAAGTGCGATAAACCGTCAAATAGATTGAGGTTTACTAAAACTATCGTAAAAGACTATCGGTTTCCTTTGTTAGTGGCTGAGAATAACAATGGACGATCAGTTTGTACAGTGAGTCATCTGCAATACTTCAATTTCCCAAAAAAATCATGATTTCTTTATTTAGAGAGATGCTGGTGGGCCTGTATTCTACAATAACACCCTGGTGGCTATTATAAGCCATAGTCAACCTGATTGCACAGGACTAAACTATTTTGTGAGGGTCGATGCTCAATCAAAGGTGTTCTCCTTTGGAAAACGACCCGTTCATGCTGCATACTTGGGTATTGGAAGGTCAAAAGGTCCATTGCCAGAGCAAGAAGACGAAGAAAATCAACATGATAATGAACATGAAGACGACAATATCGACTTCGATAGTGAAGAACTAACACAAGCACGTTACCCTGAATGATGCTTGGTTTAAAGTATCAAAAATGTACTCATTGAGTATATATTTGACAATATTTTATGGTTGAAGAAACATTTTTTCTAGGATAGATAGAAATAATGAAGCTGTAATGTTTATTTTGTATTATTATACAAAACTTTCTCCTACTAAAATCCTCGTTGCTCATTTGGGCAGTCCTACAGAACTAGGTACATAAAGTGTAACTATTGCAAACTGTGTTTCGGCAGTGGGAGTCCCATTTGCACAAATACTAAAGTAGATACATACATACAACAAAACATTATGGAAGATTCGCATATCTTTCCAAAGACATGAATTATAGCTATTCATACCACGAAATACCAATGGCCAAGCTATTTGAATCACTAACTAAGATATTTACATTATTTACAGCACAACTAGCCATTGAAATAACTACATCATATATATATATATATATATATATATATATATATATATATATATATATATATATATATATATATATATATATATATATAAATTTTCAGAACATAATTAAACTTTTTTATTGTTAAATGGTAACATCTAAGAACAGTTAACTAAAATGCATAGCATCAGATACAAACAAATACTTACGTAACCGCTTACCAGTTTGCATTTTCCATGAATGTAGGTAATGAAACTGGCTGTGGGCATCTTTATGCCTCGCAAACAGCTACACATAGATCGGGATGTGCTCAAGTGAAAGTTAAAAGCCATCTAGAAGGTCGTACAAGTTGCTCTGTACCTACGACCGATTTTTTTTTCCTACGCGACTCATCTTAGATCTGTGTGCTGGTGGACTTAAGAAACTCATAAATCGTATATTTCCCGTGTGATACCGAACCAAATCCGGAATAGTCGTGTCTTTAGCGAAGGCTATCTCGATTAGTGGTGGATGATCACTGATGTTTTTTAGATTTGTACCATTTCAAGGATGACCGAGAAAAAATGGTCTTTAGCAGCATGAAGGATCTCAATTCGTATGAGTCATTCGCGGATTTAGTTTTCTTGGTGGGTCATGTTTAATTTTGTGCGTGATTTTCGATCATTTTTGTCGTGTTTTGTCGCTTCCTGGTTGAAATGAAGATGACCAGGAATCAGGCTTGTTGTCGAGGAAATTGGATTTCGTATGTTCTGTTCAGTAATTGGTGGTGTTATATGAACAGTTTTGATGGGAAATATTCTCCTTGTTTATATGTACAGTACTTTCTATTAACAGACCATTATTTTTTGCATTATTGGCTTTATACCAGCTTTATTGGTCAAGGAACTGACCCACTCGGTTCTTCTCTAACAATAATGTTATTTCAGAACATATAGTGTAATATTATTATGCATTTGTAGGAAACGATTTTAGGAAAGGTATTGAATATTGTATTAATGCGAAATGTGTTTAGAAAAAAGTACGCAGGCACAGCCACATCTGGCATGGTCGAAGTCGAACCAGCAAACAAAAAATTACGACCAGGACATGCTTTTGTCCCTCAAGCTAGCGAACGATAGAAAATCAGTTATTTTCTATGTATTTTTCTGACTGATCGGTTATCCAAATATCTTTGCTCTAGTATACATACATACATTTATAAATACTGTTAGGTTTTCTTCGGAAATTCATTTCTAAAAATGAAATTTTTAGCACCGGTCGATAAACAACACCTTATTAAACATTGCATTACTTCAGAGTGCAAAATCCTTGAAAACAATACAAAATATGACCATAGTAATTTAAGCTTTAAATTATTCGACATTGTTTTCATGCTTGCTCATAGTTAAATATTTCGAAATCCTTTTGTTAGGCATACAGATCGAAGGCGTATAATTTGTATACGTTTTGTCTCTCAAGATGTTTTGTCTCTCAAAATGTGTCATTCCCAAGAAATGGAGAAAAAGAATAAAGAAAAAAACACATCTACACTTAATTAATGCTGGCAAAACAAATTATTATAAACGCTTTTACCATTGCGTAAGTTGCACATTATAGGATAGTACTAGATGGTACTAGGCAGTAGTAACGCAAACATTTATGTGGAGATGTAGGTGCAGATAGGAATATTCAGATTCTACTCTTATATTAGAGATGGTATTGGCTATGTAACCATCTAACGATATTACAGATAAAATTGATGGTTGTTACAGGAGTTATTTATAAATGTGAAACAGAAATTCCGATTCTGTAACTCCTTGATGAGCTGTCCATTTCAAATGGCAAAGTTTACAGCATTACTATCTTAAGAAATTGATTTCAGATTGGATTAATTTGTGTCTTAACACACCTATTAATTTCTTATAACCAAGAAACATATATTAACCTACATTCTTTGAAAACTATGAAGGTAAGTTGAGAATAGGTTTAAATTTGGCCAAACATGGTCAAAAAGCAATTTCTTCGGTCACAAATTGTTTCTGGGCTCACAACTTGTGACCACTGTCTTGATTCCAATTAACTACACAAGAAAGATTCCTCCACAGTTAACAGAAGAGAAATTCTAGAACAATCGCACTTCCTATCAATACCAAACCGATTACCACACACAAGCGAGCAATTGTCTTCTACACGGCATGTGGGAGAGCCTTCTAAAGAATCTAAGACACACTGGGGAACCCATGGGGGCTTACAGCGAAAGAAAGATGGAAAGATGAGGATAGACAGTCAGGAACAGAACTGTGCGACATTATCGGTTGCCTTGATGTCGTTAAGTTGGTATGGGAAAGTTCTCTTCGGGTTAAAAGGTTGTCCGTGCATCATTTCTTCATCTCTCTTCACAATATACCACTTCCCGATGGTGCTGCACTCTACCGGCTAAGAGAAAGTGAAGACGATTCGCAATGTATCGAACTGGCGGTCTTGCGTCATCATGGAATAGTTCTTGTACGCGGTTGGACCGGAAATTACTCTGGTGGTACGTAATCAACGCAGTATGTTAGATGGAAATGCCCATCTTACGTTGGTTGTGGTCTTTCACACAGTTTTTCGCGCAGATCACAACAAAACTATTGGATTTTTCTCGAATGGTTTGGTAGTTATGGGCTAAAATACGATCTTTTGGAAGTACCTCGTATACAAATCTACATATAATTGTTCTGTGGACGCAATTGTATGAAGCATGTCTGCCATTTCAATAATGGATGCAGCATGACGGAACAACGCGCTCGTGATTTGAAGAATTTGCATTTTTCCGAGCCATTTAAGGTTGGGTATTTGAGCCATTTGAGGTTGGAGAACTCCACTCTTGGATATCAAGAAAAATTATGCTTACATATATAGTGTAGCATGAAGAGGGTTTATTTTTCTATACAAATAATATTTTATTCTAATAACAAAGTTGTTTCAACGGTTAGTTATTCTTACGATTTAAGAATTTAGTTTGTTTATGTTAAGTATATCTTTCTCTGACGAAGAAAAAGTTATTCTTCTATAAAAAAAATAGACGTTCGTCTTACAACAAAAATATGTCGTTGGACGAAAAATATATATGCTTCAATGAAAAAACAGTTTCTTGACCCAAGATTATTACCCTGAGAGATACATAAAAAGTTGTGCTATTACTTTACAGATGGCGCTAACAGATTCTCGCGTTTTTTTGCCACATATTACCGCTATATAAGTTTGACGATATTGAGTGTTCGTATATTATTTGTTTACATCTAGTTTAGCATGTTTATGTTGAGTATATTTTGCTCTGACGAAGAAAATGTTAATCTTCTACATATAAAAAGAATAAGAGGTGCCTTTTACAACAACAACAATATTTTCTTGACACAAAAGTATACGTACGTATCGCTTAAAACAGACGTAATTCCTTTCAAGAAGTTCCTTCATACTTTAAACATGAAAACGTAATACTTGGAACATCAAGAGAATCATATTCTTACTCTGAGAAGTTTGTATTTTACTTGAACCAACGAAATGATCTTTCTGCGGATATAGAAACAAGTGATATTCTTCACTCAAAGATATTCGTGTTGTATCGAATAAATTTTTCTGTTTTCTGTTTCATATTATGTGTATAGGTTTTGCAATTTACCATTATATAAAAACAATCTTTCGTGTTAGTATATAATATAATTAATTAATAATTACTTTGATGACTGATCATTTCAAACAGGATGTGCTATCTTTTAATGGTACATATTGGTATACTTGAGCAACCTTTCTAAAACGATTCTAATTGTTCTGCGATCTAGTAAATAGATGTTTTGCGTTCGTGAATAGTAATTTATGAAGTAGGATTAAATGTCAATGTTAAATTACTCAAGCAGTCAAACCAATAATTTAAAAGCATATCATCGACATTGCTCTTGGAAATTATTAAGTAGAACGTTTTAAAATTCATTATGATAACTTTTTTTCACTTTTTGTGATGCAGAGTGGCTGTGGCTTCATCAAATACAAGAATCACAGAAGGTTTAGACGCTTGTATCAACGAGGTAGTCGAAAACACGGGTGTAGATCATCTTGGATATTTCAAAATTGTTCTTAATCATTTACCAAAGAGTAATTAACCAAATTTACCGAAAACTATCCATCCTTCGTAACAAATTCTAGTCCAATATGCAAGGACGATGTGCAAGGACGCGCCTCGACATAAAAAGGATCCTTAATTAATTGTTTTATTTTCGCAACATCTCGTTGGTCAATTAAACCATTCTCCCAGAAACAAAACACTGCTCTAACATGTACGATATACCCCTACCATTGTTTCATATCATGCCAAATGCGGGAAGAAGCGAAGCAGTTGTACACAGTTGAAGATATCATAAGAACGTAGCCTCAGCAAGAAAAGACTGTAATAGTCAATGCTGTATACAATGTGTAACAGTTCCCACGAGATGTGGCAACTATACCTGAGCACTGGAAAATAGCATCGAGACTGTATACAGGGACGAATTCAGTCAGATATAAATTCATACTTAAAAAAAACTGAGAAAACTGCAACAAAATCAGTCAACAAATTATATAAATTCAACGAATATGTAAAAGTACTGCTTTCAAGCTGTATTTTGATGAATCGATAAAAAGCCACCATTCAGAAGGATCGTGGGGAATATCAAACTCGTTCATAAGATCCTCAACATCGTGACATACAAGCAAAGATCCTTCCATTATAAAATCTACTTTAGAAGGCTCGTTACGCTTTGGAAATAAAGACACTGTCACACCTCGTGCGAAACGATTCCATTTCTGTAGCCAAGAAGCCAATAACTCGGTTTTTGCTTTTGATAAACCTAAGTCTTTAAGCCTGAATAACCTAAGTCCTAAATCATTCAGTTCGCACTGGTTTATAAGGTGAGGTGTTCCTAAAACTTGGTGATTGGTGCTCCTAAAAATGGGGATTTCAGACACTCTGTTAAATCAGGCAAGGCGAAATTTCTTCTGTGTCAAAAATCGAAGATGATGAAATAGATGGTGCACTTGGGAGAGGATGGTTCTCTCCAAGGGGGACAGGGCTCGATGCTGATGGCAAATTTGGATATTTTATTTTATACTTATCCTTCTTCGAACATCCGGAGACGCTTATCACGCAAAAATAGCAATCATCTACAAGATTCGAACGCTCTCGCCACAACATGGGACCTGTAAACGACATTTTCTTTTGCTTTCCTTTCATACACTTTAAAAGTCCGATCTAAGAGGTCCAGATCTCCAATTCTAAATCCAAAATTGCAGAATTGTCAGAAACACCTAAGTTCTGTCCTGTGAAGGCCGTAGATGGTCGCGACGTTGTGCAATTTAAGCAAGACAAGAACTGAAAGGATTTTAATGATTATATAGCTACTGAAATTTCTGTTCTTCGGTAACTGCAGATTATGCTGGTGTGAATAAATAAAATCGTGGTTTATAATTTGTCCAAATTAGGGTAGTCCAAATTAAAACAAACAAACCTAAAAATAAACATTATCAAACCTTAAAACGAAAAAAGAACCACATAATTTCATAATCATCGACTTTAATCACAAAAAAACCTGACAGCATCATCTTCATTTGTGTTACGCACGTAATTCCGCATATTTTTTTAATTCAGGTAGTATCCGTGACCTTCAGCATTCAGCTCATTTCGTAATAAGGAACGTTCTGGCCGTTTATAGAATCAAAGAAGAAAAAATGTGCCTACATAAGACTCAGCACTCAAGTATTAGACCGCGTCCTACAGCATTAAAGTTTCAGTAGGATAAAGATTGCAAATGTGGCCCCCACTTTAGCACGGCGCATCTTCTCTATGGCGAAGGCATCTTGTGGAAGGTTCACATCCTTTCACCTTCTAACACCTGGGGTCCACCTCTAAGTAGAATCTTCCCGCAGATATTCAGTCAGTGTGTGACTGTTGCAAGATGAGGGGTTTTTGTGTAATTATAGTATGTGTCGGTAAGTACTTTTTTTTTGTTTTTACTTAAACTATTTTTATTTAATAGCCAATATAATAATCTATATGGTATGTATTTAAATATATATTTAAATTTATTTAAATTTAGAAAATCTAGTTCAAATATCTTTAAAATAGGTTGTAAATAAATTTAAAAAAGCTACTTTGTTATGTCTATCTGTCTTTGTATCTGTGTCAATCGGCCTGTATAGTTATTAAAATTGATGAACAACTTTCTTACGTAACGTCAACCAAAGAAATTCTTGTCTCACGGTGTGTTTTCACTTTTCTGTATGTACAGTTGTATTCTGCATACTGGTTATGGCATCGTTAGCTCATGAGATAGCGATCACAAGCTCATAAGTATCCACCCATATGCAGATAGAATTATCTGCTATGATAGAATTAATTTTAAATTCCATTCTTACATGTGGAAACCTTTGTTTGTGTTATCCATAACGAGAAAACTTAAGAAAACAAACGACAATTCTAGTACCAATAAACGAGGTTTGGCAGCCTCTACTCGTTAGCACTAAGGACCAAACCTTTTTTTATCACAATCGGCGGGATCCGTGGGATCTTTGTAACCAAACATACAGAAATTCTAAGATTGACAGCAGAATTTGGACTTTTGCACAGCTATATTGTCAATTTTCACCTCTGTACGCTTGACAATGTTGCCATTCGTACATCAGCAGTCAGAAAAGTCATATATTCTACTTTTCTGACTGCTGCTAGAACAAACCAAATTATGTTTCCTAAAATTTAGTTTATAGAATAGAGGAAATGTATCTATTTTCTCTAATTTTTTGTAAATCGAGGTAGAGAGTCGAAAAACACAGATTATGGTGGACTTAGATTATTTTTCTCCAAGGAAATCTTTAGTAAAGACCACAGACTTATTCTCAAATGAAGGAAAACCAGAATACCGCTCGCAAGCTCAAACAAAGCCAACGTGTGACTAGAGACGTCAGCGCCATCTCACCGCCAGTAGACATAGCAATAATTTTTAATGAAACCGCACGTTTTTGATTCAAACACATAATCTTTTGACTAAAATCTATATGGATGTCATTTGCACTAGTACATCTATGTCTTATATAGCTACGTATGAGCACATTGTAAATTATATAGCGAATGTAACAATACAATAACGGGATCCTCTTACAAAATCGTCGTTCTTGCAATTTTAAACAAGTTAAAAATCCGCATCCTCTGTTGGCACAATGGAGATTTCAGACGTTTTCATTTCATTGTAACCAGACAAGGAATTTCAGACGTTGCTTGCTATCTCAGTTTATAACAGATCTGAGAACATGGCTTAATTAGTTTATTGTTTATAGTTGAGTATCGTTGAGTATAAGAGTGAGACTTGAGTTGAGTATAAGGGAAACACTTGATTACTGTAACTTATATCTTTGGTTTAGTTAACCTTGTTATTTGGAGAATAAAAAAAAACAAGATGTTGTTGTGATGTAATAACACTATAGGAAGATGTAATACAATATTGAAGGTGTAATACAACATTGATGCTAGTACAAGAATACAAGAGGAGTTACTAAATTTAAACTAAAATGTCAAGGACTTACGTCCAGTTAAAAATAGAACCTCACAATACAAGAATGTGATCATCCCAATTATTTTGCAAAACAGTTTTTTTTTTCTGATTCTTTGGCTACGATATGCAAATTTATGAATAATTTCCATTTATGATAACCAATCATTGGCCAATATCCATTCATTCAATGAAATCCACAAGGTGTTTTACTATTTCTCAATACATAGTAAAATATTCAAATAAAACAAGAAGAAAGTGGTTTTTTTTTTCGAATGAAAGATGCTTATGTCATGCGAGTGAGTAAATAAACGGCCACTTTCCAAAGTTGTTCCGACCTTTGTTAATGAAAAATTCTCGAGCTAGCGATAAATAATTATTCAAATAGTTTATATGGGCGTTTATTTATTTACTTTCGGTTTTCTTCGTTATGTTGCTTGTCACTTTCATCGGAAGGTGTTAATTTATTACTTCTGATTTATGAAATTTTGTACCTTTTACCCCAAAAATTGTACCTATTTTTGCACGATAAGCGTCTAGGGATATTCGAAGAAGGCTAAGCATAAAATAAAATATGTGTTCTAAGCTTTTACCACAAGATTCTAACGATATTTCTCGCTTTTGACAGGTGTTTTGGCGAGTTGGGTTGGAGCCCAATTCCTGAATAACCGACCATACCCCACCTACAGTTTGGAGTCTATGCCGGATACCGGTTTCACCTGTCAACATAAGATCGTAGGGTCGTACTATGCCGACATTGAAACTCAATGTCAGATGTTCCATATTTGTGTGAGGGTTGCCGGACTTGGGGTGAGTTATCTACACAATTCTTATTGATTTGTATTAATTAAGAACGCATGGAAATGGTTACTTATTAATATTACACACTGTATATTAGGAATTTGTGCTATACAGTGTGTAACAGACAAAGTTACATACAAGTAAAATTAAATATGAGAATTTCTTGTAATTTCTTTCGTCTAATTTCCTGAAAGAATTGTACCGGTACTAACTTGGTTTGGTGTTGTTTAGGATACAATACCATGCAGGTTATCGGTCTTTATATATGGCAAATCTAGTTGCTGGTATTTAAACTCTGCTTTTTATCACTACCGGTTGACACAATGTGTCTCTGCCACATCACGATGTTGCGAAGACACATTGACACATCACGATTTGACCACTTTTAACTGTCACAATGGATGTCTTCATTTTATCGTAACCTAACATTTTACTGCTGTCAGAATGTGTTGTCAAAATTCAAGTTGAAAAGAAAGAGTCGAATAAATAGTCTAATAAAAAAATTTCAAACAACAGAAAAGAGAAAGTAATTTACTCCTCTCTAACTAACAGTCCTTAGATTGATAGGAAAGGTAGCCACATTAAAAAATCAATTAATTCTTTTCGAATTTAATACTAAATTTTTTAATCAACTTCCTGTCAGATCAAGTAATATAAACAACTCTTCACGATCAAAAAAAGATCTTACAAAAAAAACACACTGATAAGGTCAACATTTTCTCTTTTTCTTTCTTAATTTTAATAACATAATTGCGCCTCTTATCCTAAACCAAAGGTGTAACGCAACATCCCAAGAGATAGCGAATCTCGCGGAGAAACGCTAGATGGCGCTAGCGACCTTGGCACGCTTGCAAAACTCATCCTTAGCATTTCCGAAGAACAAAAGATTCAAGAAATTCTTATGTTCTACCCGTATATGATTTTCTTGATGTTCCAACTATTACGTTTTCTTGTTTTAAGTATGAAGGAACTGCTTGAAAGGAATTACGTCTGTTTTAAGCGATACGTATGTATACTTTTGGGCCAAGAAACTGTTTGTTCGTTGAAGCATGTATATTTTCCACCCAAGATGTTCCAAGTATTACGTTTTCTTGTTTTGAGTATGAAGGAACTGCTTGAAAGGAATTACGTCTATTTTAAGCGATACGTACGTATACTTTTGGGCCAAGAAACTGTTTGTTCGTTGAAGCATGTATATTTTGCACCCAAGATGTTCCAAGTATTACGTTTTCTTGTTTTGAGTATGAAGGAACTTCTTGAAAGGAATTACGTCTGTTTTAAGCGATACGTACGTATACTTTTGGGCCAAGAAACTGTTTGTTCGTTGAAGCATATATATTTTGCACCCAAGATGTTCCAAGTATTACGTTTTCTTGTTTTGAGTATGAAGGAACTTCTTGAAAGGAATTACGTCTGTTTTAAGCGATACGTATGTATACTTTTGGGCCAAGAAACTGTTTGTTCGTTGAAGCATGTATATTTTCCACCCAAGATGTTCCAAGTATTACGTTTTCTTGTTTTGAGTATGAAGGAACTGCTTGAAAGGAATTACGTCTATTTTAAGCGATACGTACGTATACTTTTGGGCCAAGAAACTGTTTGTTCGTTGAAGCATGTATATTTTGCACCCAAGATGTTCCAAGTATTACGTTTTCTTGTTTTGAGTATGAAGGAACTTCTTGAAAGGAATTACGTCTGTTTTAAGCGATACGTACGTATACTTTTGGGCCAAGAAACTGTTTGTTCGTTGAAGCATATATATTTTGCACCCAAGATGTTCCAAGTATTACGTTTTCTTGTTTTGAGTATGAAGGAACTTCTTGAAAGGAATTACGTCTGTTTTAAGCGATACGTACGTATACTTTTGGGTCAAGAAACTGTTTGTTCGTTGAAGCATGTATATTTTGCACCCAAGATGTTCCAAGTATTACGTTTTCTTGTTTTGAGTATGAAGGAACTTCTTGAAAGGAATTACGTCTGTTTTAAGCGATACGTACGTATACTTTTGGGTCAAGAAACTGTTTGTTCGTTGAAGCATGTATATTTTGCACCCAAGATGTTCCAAGTATTACGTTTTCTTGTTTTAAGTATAAAGGAACTGCTTGAAAGGAATTACGTCTGTTTTAAGCGATGCGTACGTATACTTTTGGGTCAAGAAACTGTTTGTTCGTTGAAGCATGTATATTTTTCACCCAATTGATGTAAAACGAACGTCTTACTCTTTTTATATGTAGAAGAATAATATTTTCTTCGTCAGAGCAAAATATACAACGAATTTTGTGTTTTCTTGTTCTGTAGGTGCAAGACTTCCGTTTCCTGTGTCCCAATGGCACTGCATTCGACCAAGACCACCAGATCTGTGCCGAATGGGAAGACGTTGATTGTGATTCAAGCACCCTCTATTACGCCAGTGATAACTTTGATTTATACAGAATTGGTTCAGGTGAGTAAATAATTTAAAAAAAAAATTACTGTTCAGGCGGAGATCTCTTACTAGAGAGTTCTTTTAACGTTTGGCCATCAAGCAATCGAATTAATCAATAATTCAATTGCTATTAAAACGATATTTCACCTTACAGGCTTTGAATCGAAGGCTGTTAAATATGGTGAAGAAGAAGAAGTCTTCTCGCTTCAAAGGGCCGAAACAGGTGACATCCGTATCAACCGTGACCAGGAAACCCATCGGGTCAACCAACAGAAGGACATCAGCAGCTTCAGACGCCCAAAAGCACCACAAAGAAACGACGATGAAATCTTTAAAGGATCCAGCAGTTCGAACTTCTTTAATAACAGGAATGGTGGGAAGGAAGTCGATGATGACGATGATGATAAGAACGTCAACTATAACCAGGACAGGGATCAAGAGCAGAGGCGTAAAGTCAACAGACACCAGTCCAGAAGACCTGTGAAGCAACAAATCCAACAAACTGCTGCACCACAACAAGAAGAGGTTCAAACTCAAAGGTCGAATAGGCCAACTGGGTTCATTAATAATTTCGCGGGGAGTGTGACCACGGCTAAGCCGAGTGTGACTACTGAGCAGTACAGGGTTAGGCAGAATGTTAGGCAGAAGCAGTATAACAATGCTGATAACTTCAGACAACAGGGTACGACTAAGAATTTTGATGAGCAGAATTACCCGAGTACTACGTATACCATAAGTACTCCAGCGCCGTTTAGGACGCAACAGGCTCAACAACCGACCACGTACTCGCCGAAGAAGATTGATTATGTTAACACCCAACCACAACAACAACAGAAGACATATACTAAAGAACCTGAGAACTACCCATCGAATTTCCCTAAGCAAAGGAGTTCAACTACGGTTAAATATGACGATTATGATGTGACAAAAGTAAAGAATACTTTTGAGAAAAAACCTACGAGTTTTAAGCAGAATGAGTACCCAACAACATTCGCGCCTAAGACGGCGAAACCATCAACTTTCAATGCGCAGAATACCTTCCCATCTACGTTTTCGCCGAGAACGAACAGTGGATATACACAGATAAGTCAACAGACTACGCAACAACAGAAACAAACAACGCAACAACAGACAACACAACAACAAAGACAGACAACTCAACAACAAAGACAGACAACTCAACAACAGACCACTCAGCAGCAGAACACTCAACAATACAATACGCAGAGTGGTCAGTATAACTCACAATACAACACCCAATCGACTCAATACAATACTCAACCTTCTCAGCGCACTCAAAACACTCAATATACAACACAAGCACCTCAAAGTACTCAACAACAATACAACACACGCAGCAATCAGTACAACAACGAAAACACAGCTGGTCAGCGCGTTCAGAACACTCAACAGTACACAACACAAGCTCCTCAAAGCACTCAACAACAATATAACTCACAATACAACACTCAAACTTACAAAACGCAGCAATACAACACTCAAACGCGTCAATATACAACTCAAGCCCCACAAAGCTCTCAAACGCAGAACAACCAACAATACAACACTCAAAATGGTCAGTACAACACCCAACAGCAATATACTGGTAGGTCAACACAGTTAACGACGTCAAAACCAAGTCCGTTCACTCAATATACACCAACTGTGCCTAAGATAAGTTCAACAACGCCTGTGTCAAGATCTAACCGATTTGATGAGACGCAATATGATGATGGGTCTTATAATTCGAAATACGATAGCTATGATGGTGGTAATGATGAATTTTTGAAGACGGCGCATAGTACAAACATAGCTAGCAGTAGGAATGAGTTGGCTAAGTCTGCCAAACCTGTTGTGGCGGTTTCCACAACTGCTAAGCCGTACTATGAATCGCCGCGACCGTTTTCTGTCAGTCAGAATACACCAAAAGTTGTGACGAAAGTGACGGAAGAACCGAAAACTACTGCGCGTGTTGTGCAGAATGTTGAGCCGGCTGTCAAAAAGGAGAAGAATGCTAGTTATGACTATGCTTATTATGACTCGAACACGCAGAATGAACCTGAATATGAGATTGATACGGATTTCAAAAAGTCGACGGTGAAAAATTGAGATTCTTTTAAGGATTTTTGTTAAGTAGGTTTATCGTATTTTTTGCAGTATTCCTCTCAATTGTTGAGTAAATGTTATCCGAAGCTATATTATTTTTATATGTACATAAGTGTGAAATTGTTTATTATATTTTCTTACCCTCAATATGTGTAAAGTTATTGTAACGAAAAGAATTTATTAATTTGTCCGTAAATCCGCTATAACTAATTTATTTATGTGTGAGGCATTTCGTTCTGACGTGTTTTTATTGTATAATATTGAGTGAAATTTATTATAATTATTTAAGTAAGATTACCGTTGTTTTATTTTATCTCTTGGTGCTTTAGTTTTTGGTAAGTTGCCCATAGTGGCCAGCCCACCAATTATATATAATAATAAAACATTAAATTTAAAGTAGTAACTAAACTACAGATGAAAGCAGTAACTTTTGAACAATTTGTTATTTAGAAATATGCTGGGAAACAACTAAAGACCAGAAAGAGATTTTTTTTATGAAAATATATAATTTAATTCATAATAATTGAAACAATGATTTAATTAATAATAATTAAAAAAAAATTGAAAAATAACTAATTGACTTTTCAAATAAATACTTCTAAAATATAAAATTTCTAATTTTATTGCCATCGTGGCTTTGCTTATGTTATTTACACTCGTGTACAGTGCTTTATGTAGTCAGCTTCAAGGCAGGTAGTCAATAAAATCTCACAAATTGGTATCAAATATGAAATATTTTATGGTTGTGACGTCTTCACCTGACAAAAGACAATACATGTCTCACTGTTACATGTACCTACCTGGTGACATATAAAATGCACCAGAAATAGTTGACCTTAATTGTAGTTTGAACTGAGTGGTAGTAGCCACCAGCGGAAGCAGTACTTTTGCTGGTAAACAGCGTAATGTGACTGTGGCATTAGTGTGAATTTTCGTCAACGAAAAAGCGTGGCCTTTATACAATCTCTCAAGCTTCATTATGATTAATTTCACAGTTGAAGCAGCGTTGATTAGAAGCCATATTTTGTTAATTAAAGTAGACGGCAGTAGTAATTGCAAAGTTCTACTGAACGCCGCTTCTTATACTTCAGTATTCCGCATAAATAAATAATTTTCAGCATTATAAACTCAAAACTCTTAAGAAATGGAATAAAAATGAATTTCGATAAGTTTTTCTAGTACATATTGATAAATAACCCCACAAAAAGTAATTTTATTTCAGCTACAATGTGTTACATACACCTATCGCTTCGTACGCCAACATCAATATTGCAAAATGCAATATAACTCTTGCTATGCTTCGGTCGGCTGTATATTCTTTTATGGGGTTTTGGTGCCGAGACATAAAGTGCCTCCTACCTACCTAGTGACATATAAAATGCACCAGAAATAGTTGACCTTGTAGTTTAAACTGAGGCTTGCTGGTAGTAGCTGTGATTGGCTGTGGTGATCGTTGGAAGGAAGGAAATGGGATTTCATATTCCAACAACAAATCATCATATTTTTTGCAGTATTCCTCTCAATTGTTGAGTAAATGTTATCCGAAGCTATATTATTTTTATATGTACATAAGTGTGAAATTGTTTATTATATTTTCTTACCCTCAATATGTGTAAAGTTATTGTAACGAAAAGAATTTATTAATTTGTCCATAAATCCGCTATAACTAATTAATTTATGTGTGAGGCATTTCGTTCTGACGTGTTTTTATTGTATAATATTGAGTGAAATTTATTATAATTATTTAAGTAAGAGTACCGTTGTTTTATTTTATCTGTTGGTGCTTTAGTTTTTGGTAAGTTGCCCATAGTGGCCAGCCCACCAATTATATAATTGTATATTATATTTTAATTAATAAATTGGACGGAAAACTGATTAAATTACTTTTGAGTTTGAAGTTGATATAAATAAAACATTAAATTTAAAGTAGTAACTAAACTACAGATGAAAGCAGTATCTTTTGAACAATTTGTTATTTAGAAATATGCTGGGAAACAACTAAAGAACAGAAAGAGATTTTTTTATAAAAATATATAATTTAATTCATAATAATTGAAACAATGATTTAATTAATAATAATTTAAAAAAAATTGGAAAATAACTAATTGACTTTTCAAATAAACACTTCTAAAATATAAAATTTCTAATTTTATTGCCATCGTGGCTTTGCTTATGTTATTTACACTCATGTACATTGCTTACAAAATTTATGTAGTCAGGTTCAAGGCAGGTAGCCAATAAAACCCCACAAATTGGTATCAAATATGAAATATTTTATGGTTGTGACGTCTTCACCTGACAAAAGACAATACATGTCTCACTGTTACATGTACCTACCTGGTGACATATAAAATGCACCAGAAATAGTTGACCTTAATTGTAGTTTGAACTGAGTGGTAGTTGCCACCAGCGGATGCAGTTTTTGCTGGTAAACAGCGTAATGTGACTGTGGCATTAGTGTGAATTTTCGTCAACGAAAAAGCGTGGCCTTTATACAACTCTCAAGCTTCATTATGATTAATTTCATAGTTGAGGCAGTGTTGATTAGAAGCCATATTTTGTTAATTAAAGTAGACGGCAGTAGTAATTGCAAAGTTCTACTGAACGCCGCTTCTTATACTTCAGTATTCCGCATAAATAAATAATTTTCAGCATTATAAACTCAAAACTCTTAAGAAATGGAATAAAAATGAATTTCGATAAGTTTTTCTAGTACATATTGATAAATAACCCCACAAAAAGTAATTTTATTTCAGCTACAATGTGTTACATACACCTATCGCTTCGTACGCCAACATCAATATTGCAAAATGCAATATAACTCTTGCTATGCTTCGGTCGGCTGTATATTCTTTTATGGGGTTTTGGTGCCGAGACATAAAGTGCCTCCTACCTACCTAGTGACATATAAAATGCACCAGAAATAGTTGACCTTGTAGTTTAAACTGAGGCTTGCTGGTAGTAGCTGTGATTGGCTGTGGTGATCGTTGGAAGGAAGGAAATGGGATTTCACATAACAACAAATCATCATGATACTATTTATTTAATTTACTTACATTAATAATTTACCCTAATCGGTATTTTGCTATACATATACAAAAATAGAATTGAGTAATCATTTTTCAATAATAATAATAATAATAATAATAATAATAATAATAATAATACAGCGTATATTACAAATCTCCATCCATTCTTCCATATGTACAAACACACAGCTACAGAGAATCAAACTCACGAACAACGTTTAGGCTTTTCCCTGGTACAGATGAGGCTTTCCTCGTCATAGTAAGTTCCTAGATCACAAACAAACTTCATGTCGACAACTTGGGTACTCGTGTACCCCGGTGAGCAATAATGGAACAACCTACAATCCCTAGGGTCCGAATAAAACTGATTTATCTTTTTATCTAAACAGGTGAACATATACTTCCTGTTGATCCTTTCTTTTCGGAACTTCACCCTAACATGTCGCGACAATGGTGTCGTTGGTACAAAACTATTCCTCGATAAAGTTGGGTTGGCACTTTTCAACAACGTTGGATGTGTTACTAATTGTTCCGAAGACGCTTCGACTTTCTCTGTTGTAGTTCGAGTTCGGTTCACTTGATTTCTAGTCCTGTCACGTTTGCTATCAACACCAAATCGATGACTTCCACGTCTTCTCGATGGAAATTTGTGTGTTTCCGGTATTTTTTGTGTCGTGAGCGTGTGATCTTCCATATTCTCGTCATCTTTTGGGTATATCGTCGATAACCCAACCACATTCTTCGGCAAAACTATCGTCGTAGCTACACTCTTAGTATTCTTCTCAATATCTTTGATCATTCCTTCCAAATCGGGAATTGTCGGTGTTCCTGAATTATCCTCCACGGTTTCTTCTGTGATTAGGGAAGTTGTCGCCTCCATTGTTACCAACGTCTCCACGGTACTCCCAGGCATCTCAGTTGTTGTTAACAGGAACTCCTCCGTGTGGGTTTCGGTTGTTGTTGTTGCTGGTTCTTCTGTCGTAATTTGTGTTGTATATTCTGGACTTGTATCTTCAGGGTTTGTATATTCTTGGTTTGTATATCTTGGATTTGTATACGCATTATATTCCGTTGTTGTTGACATTTCTTCCTCTATCACTTCAGTTATAGTCGTCAATATCGGATTCGTGGTTATTTCTGGTTCTTTAAGCTCAGTTGAGTTCTTAATATCGCCTTTTAAGTCTACAGGAACGCTAAACCTGTGATGACCACGTCTTCTACCCATATTTCTTGTTCTTTCTGGTAAATTTGGTGATGGGATTGTTGTTAGTACTTCAGTTGTTGGTACTTCATCAGTTAACATATACACAACAGGTTTGTGTTTTTCCAAGTTTTCTTCATCTTTTTGAACAATCGTTGACAAGCCATCTGGTTCTTTCAGGTCAGCTGAGTTCTTAATATCTTTTCTAACTTCTTGAATATCTTCTTTTAAGTCTTTAGGAACACTAAATCTGTGACTACCACGTCTTCTAACCGTGTTTCTGGTTATTTCTGGTACTTTTGGTGTTGTAATTGTTGCTGGTATTCTAGTAGTCGATGCATGTACAACAGGTTTGTGTTCTTCCAGGATTTCTTCATCTTTTGGATCAATCGTTGTCAAGCCAATGATGTTCTTGGGTATTACAACATCCTCAGGATGTCCAGTCTTCTCTACTTTGATGATTTCTTCTTTATGAACAACAGTATCATCCAATCCCTTACCAGGGATTGAAAGAATAACCTCCTTTGGAATTGCTTGGTCATCTTCTTTATCGTCACGACTTTGCTTGTGATCATGAGTTATTTTGCCATCATGAGCTTCTTGGTCATCATGAGTTTCTTGGTGAGCATGAGTTTCTTGGTTATCATGAGTCCCTTTGCGATCATGAGATTCTTGGTTATCATGAGTCCCTTTGCGATCATGAGATTCTTGGTTATCATGAGTCCCTTTGCGATCATGAGATTCTTGGTTATCATGAGTCCCTTTGCGATCATGAGTTTCTTGATCAGCATGAATTTCTTTGCCATCATGAGTCCCTTTGCGATTATCAGTTCCTTTGTCACCATGAGTTTCTGTGTCCTCATGAGTTCCTTTGTCATCATGAGTTTCTGTGTGATCATAAATTCTTTTGCGATCATGAGTTTCTTTGTCATCATGAGTTTGTTTGTGATCCTGAGTTCGTTTGTCATCATGAGTCTCCTTACCATCATGGGTTCCTTCGTCATTATGTCTTTCTTTGTGATCATGTTCTTCTTTGTGATCACGTGCTTCACGTCCTTCTTTGATATCATGTCCTTCTTTGTGATCATGTGCTTCACGTCCTTCTTTGATATCATGCCCTTCTTTGTGATCATGTGCTTCACGTCCTTCTTTGATATCATGTCCTTCTTTGTGATCATGTCCTTCTTTGTTATCATATCCTTCTTTGTAATCATGAGCTTCCTTGCGATCATGTCCTTCTTTGTCAACATGTCTTTCTTTACCTATATGACGATCTTCACCATCATAACTTCCTTTGCCATCATGACTTCCTTTCTCCTCATGACTCTTATGACCACCATGAGTTTCTTTATAATCATGAGCCCCTCTGCCATCATTCTTCTTGCCAGGACTACCTTTCGTCTCGTCTATTTGATTTTTATAAGACTTAACCTCATAATTATCATCCACATAATCATCAATACCAACCATACTATCAATTCCATCCTTACTTCCAATAACATCCTTTATGTTTACACCATCAGTTTTGACAATTTTTCCACTCCTATCCTTACCATAAGTTTTAGCTTCATAATTATCATCAATATAATCATACAAAGGATTGTTATCCTCAAGATTAACATCATTATTTTCCTCTTTCTCCCCTTCCTTGATAAATTTATCTTCTAATTTCGTTGTGGTCTGTGGTCCCACGACAGAATAAACCTCTTGTTGGGTGGGCCTATGATCTTGTTGGTTGGGCGTATCGTCTTGTTGGATGGGCTTATGATCTTGTTGGATGGGCGTAGGATCTTGTTGGGTGGGCGTATGATCTTGTTTGGTGGGCGTATCGTCTTGTTGGATGGGCATATGATCTTGTTGAGTGAGCCTATGATCTTGTTGGTTGGGCGTATAGTCTTGTTGGATGGGCGTATAATCTTGTTGGATGGGCGTGTTGCCTTTTTGAATGGCTGAATGATCTTGTTGGTTGGGCGTATCGTCTTGTTGGATGGGCTTATGATCTTGTTGGATGGGCGTATGATCTTGTTGGATGGGCGTAGGATCTTGTTGGGTGGGCGTATGATCTTGTTTGGTGGGCGTATCGTCTTGTTGGATGGGCATATGATCTTGTTGAGTGAGCCTATGATCTTGTTGGTTGGGCGTATAGTCTTGTTGGATGGGCGTATTGCCTTTTTGAATGGCTGAATGGTCTTGTTGGGTGGGCGTATGCTCATGTTGGATGGGCGTATGGTCTTGAAGAATGGGAGTATCGCCTTGTTGGATGGGCGTAGGATCTTGTTGGGTGGGCGTATCGTCTTGTTGGATGGGCATATGATCTTGTTGGGTGAGCCTATGATCTTGTTGGTTGGGCGTATAGTCTTGTTGGATGGGCGTATAATCTTGTTGGATGGGCGTATTGCCTTTTTGAATTGCTGAATGGTCTTGTTGGGTGGGCGTATGCTCGTGTTGGATGGGCGTATGGTCTTGAAGAATGGGAGTATCGTCTTGTTGGATGGGCGTATCATCTTGTTGGGTGGGCGTATGATCTTGTTGGGTGGGCGTATGATCTTGTTGGGTGGGCGCATGATCTTGTTGTATGTTTATAAGATCTTGTTGGATGGGCGTATTGCCATTTTGAATGGGTGAATGGTCTTGCTGGGTGAGCGTATGCTCTTGTTGGATGAACGTATGATCTTGTTGGGGTATCCTATGATCTTGTTGGATGGGCGTATGATCTTGTTGGGTTGTCCTATGATCTTGCTGGATGGGTGTATTCTCTTGTTGGATGGACGTATAGTCTTCCTCCGTTTCGTTTTGGTTTGAGTCAATTTCTTCATAGTAATAATCGTACTCGACAGGGGTCGTTTCGTTCTTCTCGCCCTTCTCTCTTGTCCTATTCAGTTGTTGGTTGTCCAAGAAGTTTTGATAATCCTCATCCAGATATTCCTCGAAGTTTGGCTTGTTCTGACTCGCGTTCGCAACAAGATTTTCAACATCCGTTGAGTTCTTATTATTTGAGTTCGTATTTTCTTTTGGACTAGCAGACAGTTCATCGTTGATTTCCGTGATGGTTTCCGGAGCCAACGGTATAGTAACTTTCGTAGTCTTCTCATAGTTCGTATACCAAGTCAGCAAGAATCTCAAGACATCAGCTGCCTCCCTATCAGTCATAATTACATCCTCGCTTTTGGGTTCACTATTCCTCTTGTGTCTTTGTCCAGTAGGTTGGAGCTTAGGAACATCTTCAAACAAAGGCAAGAGCGTAACATCTTCTTCCGAATAATCCAAGTATGAATCAAAAATAGCACTGATTGGTGTATTGTTCAATTTAGCCAACTCTTTCCCATTCTGGTCAGAGATGCTCACCGAAATACTCTTCTTAATCTTAGGATCCGAATGCCTTTTATTCCCTGACGAGTGAGTAAACGGCGCTGGCGAGCTCAAACTCGAATAAATCAAAGGCGGATTAACCGGCGGTCGATCAGACCTTTGGAAATGGTAACTCTGCGCCGTCGAGGACGAAGAAGCACTCTTAAAAGTCGAAGTTTCAGGCCTAAGAACGACTTTACGAGGCGTAGTCTGGTACTGCGTGCTCTTATAGTCATCATAATCATCTTCTTCACCGGTGGTCTGGTAATTCTGATAGTTCTTATCGTCCTGATAATCGAATTCGTACTCAACAGGCTTCTTGTTCTTCTGTTCGTCCTTATAAGCATGCGTGGTCACGATAACATGCTGGTTCTTATCATCGTTGAACCTCTGTTGTTGGTAGGACACTGGTTTGATATCCGGTGATGAATCAGGGTTGAGTTTGAGGTTGATCTCCTTGGGGTTGAAGCGAAAGTCAGGCGCGGAATCTGAAGAGAATTGATGATGGTGTAGTGAGAGTTTACGAGATGGTGGCGGTGTTGTACTCGCTGTTGTTGTGTAGTAGTGAGGCCGGTTCTCGCGACGCGTCGGAGTGGAGTAATACAGCGGGCGAGTTGTCGTTGTTGAGGTTGTGGTCGTTGTCGTGGTTGCTGGGCTCGTTGCTTCGGAATCGCCTGGTATAATGAGTGGGGCGCTGTTGCCGTACAGTTCACGGTTGTTGTCGTAGTATTGTTCGGATTTTTCGCAGTCGACTTCGTCGATCCGTTCGCAGACTCGCGTTGACTGAAAAAAAAACTTAGTTAGATATCATACGAATTTAGTATGTTTATGTTAAGTATATTTTTCTCTGACGAAGAAAATATTATTTTTCTGCATATAAAAAGAAGAAGAATTTTGTATTTTACGATATAGAAACAAGTGATATTCGTTACTCAAAGATATTCGTTTTGTATCAAATAGATTTTTCCCTCTGTGTAGAGTCTTGGGTTGATTTATCGTTGGTCAAAGCAAATTTCCAATTTTTAGGTAATCGCCATACGAATTTTAAAACGACTTTCACTTTTGGAACACCCGCACCTTGTCTGATTACAAATTAGATTAGAAAGGCCTCCTCAATCGAAAATCGTGCAGATTGGTTAAGAAAATCACCCAATTATCGTAAGAGCACTAGCTGTTGACACTGCACTAGTAGGTAGTTAACATTTACCCTCAAAATCAAATTATTAAGTTTTAAACACGTACGGAATACGATTTCTATATACAGGCCGGAATATTTATGCATTTAACTCTTGAAAGTACGATTTGAACCCAAATTAATTAACTAATTAATTAAAATAATATAAAGGGAAATACCGCAGGGTATAGCTTATGGACCATTATTCTTCGTGATGTTTAAAAGCAGCAATAATTGAGTAAGTAAGTCTGACACGAAATTTCTCTTTGTCAAAAGGTCACACGCGTCTACTTAGTGTCTACTACGTGTTGGCAAAACGTTTAGTATTAGTTAGTCGGTGAAATCTTTTCGACTTAGACGGATACGAGTATGCAATCAATCAAAAGTTAAAAATCCCACTTCTTGCTGCTATTATTATTATTGCTAACAACAATCGCATGGCACGACTGGAAAAGTCAAGGTTTGATTCTCTTCACTCTCCACTGTATTAGGAATCCTGACAATCGTATATCAGCAATCCTAATACTGAGTACGAATACAAATAATAACGTCGAGGAACACAAAAAAGGATTTTATAACGCGCTGAGAGATGATGGTCTTCTTAAACACACATAGGAAAAGCAAGTGTCAATGGGTTACCTCGACTACTAGATGTGAAAGTCAACGCCGATCAATGCCAATTTTGCACTTGCGGTATTTGTAGTTTCTTTTCGCTTTTAGTAATGTCTACTGTTCAAGGTCAAACTGTGATTATACCGCTAAACTCAACCCAGAAATGTATGAAGAACAGTCAGAACATTATCTGCCTTTCTTGTAACAACAAATTTGACAGAAAAATGTTACAAGAGTCACTGGTAGTTTGCATATTTGTCATAAACAGCATTGGTCCAAAGCTTGTGCCTTGCGGAACCCCAGACTGTTGTTGATTTTAATCGCGTTTTATTTTTTTATGTGGCATCGACCAAAAAAAAAGGTTTCAAATGTCGGGCAAGAGCGAAACCATGACCTCGGATGGTGCTCCCGCAATAAAAAGTTGGTATTTTGTGCCCCATGGCAAGGCTGTTTGTAATGCTAAACGTACGAGATGGTCAGATAATCTCTTTAATAGTAGGTGTGGAAATAAATTGAGGTAATTGAATTATTTTCCTATCGAGATACGTCGTCAAATGTTGTATGGGGTTGAGATCTGGTGATTGAGGAGGGTGATTGCTTTGGTCCTATATAGAAGCCACTCCTTCACCATTCGAGATGTGTGTCTGGAATCATTGTCGTGCCATCTCGTATTCTGCGCACTTTGTAATAATTTTCTTGTAATCTCTCTCTCTAACAGTGACACATATTTTCTAGCACCTAAATCTAACAAATTAACCAATTTGCCGACATAAAAACAATAGAATTAACCAGCTAACGAGCCTTGTCACACGAGTTGTTAAACACCTCTATACCTGTATAACATACAAGGCTATTTTTCTAACAGTACAATTGCAGGCACATATAAACGCGGTTAATTACACGGGCTAGTGCTGGGTAATAACAATTATTATATTGTTAGCATTCTTATACGTGGCCAAGGTAGAGGTCGCTTGATAGCAGTCAACTAAATACGAGGCACGCTCGCATAGCAAACCCACTGACATAGTTTTAATAGCGATAGCAGCGCCTCACGTTTTTTGACCACATACGCGTCTCATGCGAAATCAGTTGCGCATTTTTTCCTTCGGTGATATTCTTAGATGTCACATCACGTAATTGATTGTAATCAATATGTTAAACGGTTAATTAAGCAAGCTCTTTTAACAGTTGGCGAGTGAGTTTAGCAGCAGCCAGCCCACCAGCAGCGCTTGTTTAACTTTTACAGCAACCAGCACGAATGTTAACTCAGGAAATTATGTATTTTGTGTTTTATAAATATTATGCGAGGTAATAGTCTCCGAATATATGCTACTTGCTGTGAATTATTAGCCGCTGTTAACCAAATTGATTAAGAGGGCAATTTGGGGTAGCTGTGATTGGCTGTGGTGGTCGTAGAAGTGCTTTCCAGGTGTAATGCAGTTGCCAATCTTCAATAAACGAAAGAAGGTAATGCTTACCTGGTCAAAAACAGTTCCGTTTAGACATAGAAATCGAATGTCCATAGTTTCGTTGTTCTGGCCCAGAGTGCATACGTGAAACATCTGACAAGCAGCTTCCACGTCAGCATAGTAACCGCCCACTATCCTCCAAGCGCATGAGAAATTCGTATCAGGTAAATTATCAAAGTCCAAGTACTGAAAGAAAGAAAATGCATTATACCTTTATATTTATACTAACTCCACAAAAAAACAGAGTAAATTATTTTGTAATTGAACCACGACTATCAAATGAAAGTTGTTCTTCGAGGTTCATCAAAACTAATGTTATCAAGAGTATTCTATAGAATCTATAGTACTAATTTTCGCGAAAAACAAAACATCTTTTTGTGTTAGATAACGTTTTTCTACGCGTTCCTATGCATGGTAGAAAGTCAAAGACTAGATACGATGGGTTTACAACTCAATTGACACAAATTCCGCGATTTTCTCACGCATTAATAAATCTCTTATAGATGGATGGAGGACTAATTAACCAATCTATCTGTGAACCAGGGGTGTATTGAAATAATTTTTAATTCCAACTCAATTTTGTCAAATCCGTCGCGCGTTGTTGCCATTTCCTCCTGATATAAGCATCATGAGTCACCATGGATGAATATTGATGCCCTCACATCCTCGTAATTTCGTAATCCACATCAAAGTGTGCGTAGCCGACGTTTGTCAATTGTTTCTAAACCTACACCATCCTCAGTCGCGTCGTCGGTATCAAAAAATTCCATAATAAGCCAAGTAAAACGACGAGAGGTTTAAGCCAATTACCATTATTAAAACAATTCAGAATTAGTGTCTATTTAAATTTAAAAGAATCGGACTCCTTTTACAGCGTTATATGTTGTTAAATTTGATGATTAGGTTGGTTGATGTATGGTTGATGTAATATTTGTTACTTCCGGTTGTCAGAATGTCACCAAAAACAATACAATTCGCCCCCTGGTAATTCCAAACAACGAAATCATATGAAATGGTTTCTGGTGCTTGTTGGTTGTTTATTTGCTCCATATTATTGCAAAAAAAATGTTGTTAAGTGCGGAGGTACAGTTCACCTACATGATGAATGTTAAAAACCCACTCAAGTCGGCAAGTCGTGACTAAGACAATTTTTTCAGACACCACACTCGACCATAATTATAAACATATATACATAGATTACATTCCAAAGTCTCGGCTGTCTTATTTAATTAGATAAACCAAGGTCCGCGATATAAAATGCCATTTGAAGCACAAAGTGAACTAGTCAAGTCCAAATTATCGAAGAAAAATTGGTTATACAACAAACTTGGTTATCCAAGTAACAAAAAAAAAAACGAACATTAACGAAATGATTTAGATATCAGAGATGTGTGAATTATTTAGCATTGCCGGCCGCCTTATTGGCGTCGATATTTAGGTAAAACCCAAGCAGGTTTTCATGTAAAAGTAAGGTAAGTTTTGTGGAAGACCTTGATTTAATTTTGGAAGACACTCCGAAAGGTCATCTGGATTGTTTTTGATAATTTCGCGACTGCATTATAGAAAAAAAGTGATAATTATGCAGGTTAAACAGTTATGTTTAATGTCAATGTTGATGGGTAACAGTTTATAATCAAATGATGCCTATATCTCTCTTCTCTGGTTATTTACTAATGTATTGACTACATACTCAATTTGTGTATAAAATTCCAAAACTTAGAAAGTAAACGATATATTTTATAATCATATTTATTTTATGGTTTAAGAGACCATACGAAATGCCACAAGTAATTTTCAATCTCATCTCTATCTATTATCATAATGATTTAACACACTTTGATTTAATACTTTGATAATTACACTAATGATGGTCATTATTCAAAATGGCATCCTTCTAATAAACAGCGTTGCTCGCAGACAAATAAATTAGATGATGCCAATGCCAAAACATCCGAATGATCTTTCTATGGGACACTCCTTAATACTTGAGTAATGAGTCCGATTTCGATTTCTGTTTCTGCTTTACGCATTACACTCCTTTATGAATATATGCCGTTAGTTTTAGCGTAATTATAAATTTGTTACTTTAAGAAGCTCCAAAAAGTGTACGGAGACAGTCAAGAACAAGTAATTAGCAGTAATTTAATCAGAAAACAGTTTTCTTTAAGTTTGTTTTTAAGGAACGAAAAGTGTCATAAAAAGCTACTAAGAAACTAATCAGAAACTAGTCAGAAACTAGTCAGAAACTAGTCAGAAACTAGACAGAAACTAGTCAGAAACTAGACAGAAACTAGTCAGAAACTGGACAGAAACTAGTCAGAAACTAGACAGAAACTAGTCAGAAACTAGACAGAAACTAGTCAGAAACTAGTCAAAAACTTGACAGAAACTAGACAGAAACTAGACAGAAACTAGTCAAAAACTAGACAGAAACTAGACAGAAACTAGTCAGAAACTAGACAGAAACTAGTCAGAAACTAGTCAGAAACTAGACAGAAACAAGTCAGAAACTAGTCAAAAACTAGACAGAAACTAGACAGAAACTAGTCAAAAACTAGACAGAAACTAGTCAGAAACTAGTCAGAAACTAGACAGAAACTAGTCAGAAACTAGTCAAAAACTAGACAGAAACTAGACAGAAACTGGTCAGAAACTAGTCAGAAACTAGACAGAAACTTGTCAGAAACTAGTCAGAAACTAGTCAGAAACTAGTCAAAAACTAGACAGAAACTAGTCAGAAACTAGTCAAAAACTAGACAGAAACTAGTCAGAAACTAGTCAGAAACTCAGAATATAGATCAGAAAATACACAGGCAGAACAACAACTAAGGCTTATAAATGTTGTAATGATGTAACTGTAATAAGTCTGATGGTGCTTCATGAATGTATGACGATATTCTTCTAGCAGCCGATCCCAAAATTACTGATGCAAGAAAAACAAACTGATCCGAAAAAACCGCCAAGGTCGTCTTGTGGGCCGATTGTGGATAGATTACGGCGAAGCCTACCAGTTATTTATAATGCACCGCAGCAAACGGTAAGATGTATAGACGCTTTGGTTCCTGGCATTTAAGATGGTAATGACAATAGAAATTCTGTAATGGTACGATGATTCTGCTCCTGATATTTACCTGGGTGTTCCCAGCGATAAATTCTTCACGTGTCGTAACAGCAGAGCGCAATTTGTCCGGTTTGATGGCAAATACCACAAAGTAATTAGCAAAGAAATGACATTTTTGTAATTTGATTAATTTGCGGTTCGTTTTTTATGAGAAAGTTGTGGTATAAAACTTGTACTGTAACTTGTACTATAATTTAAATTTAAAAAGAAGAATCACTTACCCCAGGTTCAGTCGACACCAGCATGAATCCAAGTTCCAATAGATAAAGCCAAAGTAGCCCTGAAAAAAATCATATCATATTATTATTAATATTGCTAAATTTGTCATAATAACGCAATTTTTAACTTCTTGAATGAAATATTGCACCAATGAATGTCCAAAGGATTGTACACCAAAAGAAATTTCCTCAACAGGCTGAAGCAACCTTTTGGACAAACACCAATTAATTTCCTCGGCAAATTTAGCACCTACGAGTGTCCAAACTCATCTAAGTCATTAAAAAAAAAACATCCTCATGAGGCTGAAGGAAGCTTTTGGACAAACACCAATCAAACTTATCGGGCAAACTCAATTTTTTAAAGCAAATACTGCATCAATAAATGTCCAAAGGGTTATACACCGGAAGAAATTTCCTTAAAAGGCTGAAGCAATCTTTTGGACAAACACCAATCAACTTTTTCGACTAATTTTCGATTAATTTTAATCATCTAAGTCATTAAAAAAAAAAACATCCTCATGAGGCTGAAGGAAGCTTTTGGACAAACACCAATCAAACTTATCGGGCAAACTCAATTTTTTAAAGCAATTACTGCATCAATAAATGTCCAAAGGGTTATACACCGGAAGAAATTTCCTTAAAAGGCTGAAGCAATCTTTTGGACAAACACCAATCAACTTTTTCGACTAATTTAACACCTACGAGTGTCCAAACTCATCTAAGTCATTAAAAAAAAACATCCTCATGAGGCTGAAGGAAGCTTTTGGACAAACACCAATCAAACTTATCGGGCAAACTCAATTTTTTAAAGCAAATACTGCATCAATAAATGTCCAAAGGGTTATACACCGGAAGAAATTTCCTTAAAAGGCTGAAGCAATCTTTTGGACAAACACCAATCAACTTTTTCGACTAATTTAACACCTACGAGTGTCCAAACGCATCTAAGTCATTAAAAAAAACATCCTCAAGAGGCTGAAGGAAGCTTTTGGACAAACACCAATCAAACTTATCGGGTAAACTCAATTTTTTAAAGCAACTACTGCATCAATAAATGTCCAAAGGGTTATACACCGGAAGAAATTTCCTCAAGAGGCTGAAGCAATCTTTTGGACAAACACCAATCAACTTCCTCGGCAAATTTAGCACTTACGAGTGTCCAAACTCATCTAAGTCATTAAAAAAAACTTCCTCAAGAGGCTGAAGGAAGCTTTTGGACAAACACCAATCAAACTTATCGGGCAAACTCAATTTTTTAAAGCAAATACTGCATCAATAAATGTCCAAAGGGTTATACACCGGAAGAAATTTCCTCAAGAGGCTGAAGCAACCTTTTGGACAAACACCAATTAATTTCCTCGGCAAATTTAGCACCTACGAGTGTCCAAACTCATCTAAGTCATTAAAAAAAACATCCTCAAGAGGCTGAAGGAAGCTTTTGAACAAACACCAATCAAACTTATCGAGCGAGCTCAATTTTTTAAAGCAAATACTGCATCAATGAATGTCCAAAGGGTTACACACCGGAAGAAATTTCCTCAAGAGGCTGAAGCAACCTTTTGGACAAAAACCAATCAACTTCTTCGACAAATTTAACACCTACGAATGTCCAAACTCGTTTATATCATTAAATCAGCCTTTCCCAACTTTTTTCAAGGGCGGAAATAAAAATTTTTTGGGCGTCGCGGACCATGATAAGGTGGCGTTAGGGGTCCACCCTTGAAAAAAGGTTGGGAAACGCTGGTCTAGGGTGTCGCAAGACACTCATTTCGAGAAATAATTGATTAAATTGTTAACAGGTTGCAAAACTTTTCGAGGTTGTTACCGAGCCATTGGTACGAGACTTACGAGAGCACCAATCGTTCGACAATCAGCATGCACTCACTCACAGTCTGCAACCTTATAAATATTTATGGGTGCTTGGCTGACGCATTCTTCTCTATATCTATGCCAAACTGGTATGCCATAAATTGCATCTGCACCCACAATCTTACACACAAAATGGCTGTAGGTACTTTGTATTGGCAGGTTGTATTCTACATATTGTAATTCAATACAAGAGGTACACAATTGTTCAATAAAATCATTGATTCACCGTATCATTGTGTGTGGAAAAGTTAGTGCAACAAATCAGTCAAAAATAGCAGAAATGGTGCAAAAATCAACAGCAATACGTGAAGAAGGTACGGTTTTTTTTTTTTCAGCACAAGAATCAAATTTCCTCTATCTCCATTAGCATCATAGTTTACAGCATGCAGATTTCTATTTCGCATCAAGTATAAACGTAGAGTAACTCGTTATGTGTGCAGTTAACTCCCACGAATCGAACACGAAGACAAGAGAAGATTCCGTACGTTGTTGCGTCAGGTTGTGCAACGTCTCTTATAATCGTCTCTTATAACTGTCACGTCGCGTTTCTGAAAGAACGTCCGTCGATGCCAGATAAAGAGTTTCGTCCGTATTTATGAGTGTTTATGCATGAGGCGGTATCGCGTTGGTGTGATTGTTATTTAGGGGGCTTATTGATTTGGTAGGTACAGAGGTTGTTGTTGTTACTTTTGTGTTTCGTCTTGCAAAATTCGAAGCAACATAACTCACACAATGGGATACCTGCTCCCACGGTGTGCTTCCTGATCTTGTTGTTCCTGGTATTGCTACAGCAACACGACAAGTTTTGTTCTTAATATTTTCTGGCAAAATGCAACAAACGGTATTTCCTAATATATATAATTACAAGACACCAAAAAAACGTAAAATAAACGGCGTGTTTGTCGATAATGTAACAAAGTTGGTGACAAAAAATGAGACCAATCTATCGGTAGAGTCCTTGACAAGGTTGTATTAGCGATACAACAGCTACATTGCAGAAAGACACTGTTTAGCAATCGCTAATGTCCTGAGTAAAAAATAACGCCAAAAGAGCAAAAAGTATCGGTTGAAATATAACGGTGGATTATAAATAAATATCGGAGTTATGTAGGTGTACAAAACAGTTAAGAGAAAGGTGTATACTGTGCATTACTGTCCACTACATTGGTTTATATAACATGGCTAAACGGTCGTGGTAAATTGTATAAGTGAAACTGATTTATTTAAACAATAAAACCGTACAGTTTTAGACATTATTGTACATTACCTATGTAATTTTTAATCACATTATATAATCAAAAAACAAACAAATTAACATCAATCAAAAAAAAATTAAGAGTCATATTTTAAATGCCAGATTAATATGAAATAAAATAAGAATGAAAGGTTTGCGTCCACGGTAAAGGTTAGGATTTGTTCAAATAAATCGCCGTAATAAATTTAGCGTGCCGAAATCTTATTTATCGATAATTGTGATCATATTTCAAAATCTTTAAGTAGAAATGTCGCTGTTTATTACCACCATTCAACTGGTTGTAGGCGGATTATCATTACTTTCTATTTTCAACGGTTTGCTTGTGAATTCGCCGAGTATTGTTTGGTGAAATTGCATAATTTTAGCTTTGAGGAATGCTACTGATTTGGTGGTTTCAAATATCTTTGAGTGAAGAATATCACTTGTTTAAGAGTAAGAATATGATTTTCTTGATGTTCCAAGTATTACGTTTTCTTGTTTTAAGTATGAAGGAACTGCTTGAAAGGAATTACATCTCTTTTAAGCGATACGTACGTATACTTTTGGGCCAAGAAACTGTTTGTTCGTTGAAGCATGTATATTTTGCACCCAAGATGTTCCAAGTATTACGTTTTCTTGTTTTGAGTATGAAGGAACTTCTTGAAAGGAATTACGTCTGTTTTAAGCGATACGTACGTATACTTTTGGGCTAAGAAACTGTTTGTTCGTTGAAGCATGTATATTTTGCACCCAAGATGTTCCAAGTATTACGTTTTCTTGTTTTGAGTATGAAGGAACTTCTTGAAAGGAATTACGTCTGTTTTAAGCGATACGTACGTATACTTTTGGGCTAAGAAACTGTTTGTTCGTTGAAGCATGTATATTTTGCACCCAAGATGTTCCAAGTATTACGTTTTCTTGTTTTGAGTATGAAGGAACTGCTTGAAAGGAATTACGTCTGTTTTAAGCGATACGCACGTATACTGTTGGGTTAAGAAACTGTTTGTTCGTTGAAGCATGTATATTTTGCACCCAAGATGTTCCAAGTATTACGTTTTCTTGTTTTGAGTATGAAGGAACTTCTTGAAAGGAATTACGTCTGTTTTAAGCGATACGTACGTATACTTTTGGGCTAAGAAACTGTTTGTTCGTTGAAGCATGTATATTTTGCACCCAAGATGTTCCAAGTATTACGTTTTCTTGTTTTGAGTATGAAGGAACTTCTTGAAAGGAATTACGTCTGTTTTAAGCGATACGTACGTATACTTTTGGGCTAAGAAACTGTTTGTTCGTTGAAGCATGTATATTTTGCACCCAAGATGTTCCAAGTATTACGTTTTCTTGTTTTGAGTATGAAGGAACTTCTTGAAAGGAATTACGTCTGTTTTAAGCGATACGTACGTATACTTTTGGGCTAAGAAACTGTTTGTTCGTTGAAGCATGTATATTTTGCACCCAAGATGTTCCAAGTATTACGTTTTCTTGTTTTGAGTATGAAGGAACTTCTTGAAAGGAATTACGTCTGTTTTAAGCGATACGTACGTATACTTTTGGGCTAAGAAACTGTTTGTTCGTTGAAGCATGTATATTTTGCACCCAAGATGTTCCAAGTATTACGTTTTCTTGTTTTGAGTATGAAGGAACTTCTTGAAAGGAATTACGTCTGTTTTAAGCGATACGTACGTATACTTTTGGGCTAAGAAACTGTTTGTTCGTTGAAGCATGTATATTTTGCACCCAAGATGTTCCAAGTATTACGTTTTCTTGTTTTGAGTATGAAGGAACTTCTTGAAAGGAATTACGTCTGTTTTAAGCGATACGTACGTATACTTTTGGGCTAAGAAACTGTTTGTTCGTTGAAGCATGTATATTTTGCACCCAAGATGTTCCAAGTATTACGTTTTCTTGTTTTGAGTATGAAGGAACTTCTTGAAAGGAATTACGTCTGTTTTAAGCGATACGTACGTATACTTTTGGGCTAAGAAACTGTTTGTTCGTTGAAGCATGTATATTTTGCACCCAAGATGTTCCAAGTATTACGTTTTCTTGTTTTGAGTATGAAGGAACTTCTTGAAAGGAATTACGTCTGTTTTAAGCGATACGTACGTATACTTTTGGGCTAAGAAACTGTTTGTTCGTTGAAGCATGTATATTTTGCACCCAAGATGTTCCAAGTATTACGTTTTCTTGTTTTGAGAATGAAAGAACTTCTTGAAAGGAATTACGTCTGTTTTAAGCGATACGTACGTATACTTTTGGGCCAAGAAACTGTTTGTTCGTTGAAGCATGTATATTTTGCACCCAAGAGGTTCCAAGTATTACGTTTTCTTGTTTTGAGTATGAAGGAACTTCTTGAAAGGAATTACGTTTGTTTTAAGCGATACGTACGTATACTTTTGGGCCAAGAAACTGTTTGTTCGTTGAAGCATGTATATTTTGCACCCAAGATGTTCCAAGTATTACGTTTTCTTGTTTTGAGTATGAAGGAACTTCTTGAAAGGAATTACGTCTGTTTTAAGCGATACGTACGTATACTGTTGGGTTAAGAAACTGTTTGTTCGTTGAAGCATGTATATTTTGCACCCAAGATGTTCCAAGTATTACGTTTTCTTGTTTTGAGTATGAAGGAACTGCTTGAAAGGAATTACGTCTGTTTTAAGCGATACGTACGTATACTGTTGGGTTAAGAAACTGTTTGTTCGTTGAAGCATGTATATTTTTCACCCAATTGATGTAAAACGAACGTCTTACTCTTTTTATATGTAGAAGAATAACATTTTCGTCAGAGTAGAATATACTCAACATGACATACTGAAATCTTAAACCAGAAGAATAACTAGCCGTTGAAATAACTTGATATTGAGAGAACTTTATTCTTGATATCGAAGAATAGAGTTCTCTCTGTGGCAGTTTCATTTTGTAAAAAACCGATAATAATATTTAATAACAACGCAGACACAAGCTTTCTTCAAGATTTCTATCTGGTGACGTAATGATAAATTATGGCAATAATTGAGACACTAAAAATTATAAGCCTTCCAGTCTTTAGTATGTAATAAGGAAATGAAACTTTAATGCACCGTGTAATTAGATGTTAAAAAATGCTTAGGCCGTTAATTCGGTTCATTTAATTTAGTCTTTAGGCGTAAGATGCTAATAAAAAAAATAAAATACCATTAGAATAATTAAAATGTCGTTCACAAAACAAGACACTTCCTATATCTATAATAATAATAGAACCCACCTACTTTTTTTGACACTACGTCATACGCAATCATAAATATGAAATGTTTTATTGAACAGTTCCGTTATCGTGTAGGATTTTCATACCTACGGAATTCCAGAAGTAACAGAACAAAATTTAATTGCAAAATTTAAAATTTAAGGTCAAAATTTTATGCTTAACTGCAATATAATTGACGTAGAACCTTTCATTAGCAAGCTACAATCACGTGGACGTGTTAATCAGCATTTCTTGATACTTTGACATCTTGTTGTACATTGTTTCGAAAACACGTTGCAAACGGCCAAGTTGTTCTTGCGAAAGGTCAATGTTAAAACCTTCACATTTCGCGCACATACAGTCCGGTGGTATCAATGTGAATTACGACGGTGTTATTTGAAATGTATCTGCATTATTATTTGTTAGGTAATCATGCGTGTTTCCATAGATGTTGTTCATAACTCATTATTGTATTAATTATAACAACAGTGTTTAGTGATTACTGAGAATTTTTACTGTTTACTGAGGATGTTTGACACATTCAGGCGTATAAATATGCTTTAAAATGCTCGTTACGCTTTGAAAATTAAGACACTGTTACACCTCGTGCGAAAAGATTCCATTCCTGTAGTCTAGAATCCAATAATTCGGCTTTTTCTTTTGATAAACCTAAGTCTTTAATCCTGAATAACCTAAGTCTTTAATCCTGAATAACCTAAGTCTTTAATCCTGAATAACCTAAGTCTTTAATCCTGAATAACCTAAGTCTTTAATCCTGAATAACCTAAGTCTTTAATCCTGAATAAACCTAAGTCTTTAATCCTGAATAACCTAAGTCTTTAATCCTGAATAACCTAAGTCTTTAATCCTGAATAACCTAAGTCTTTAATCCTGAATAACCTAAGTCTTTAATCCTGAATAACCTAAGTCTTTAATCCTGAATAACCTAAGTCTTTAATCCTGAATAGCCTAAGTCTTTAATCCTGAATAACCTAAGTCTTTAATCCTGAATAACCTAAGTCCTAAATCATTCAGTTCGCACTGGTTTATAAGGTGAGGTGTGCCTAAAACTTCAAATGGTGAATCGTCACGACTTGCCTGATTTGACAGAGTGATTACAGACACTCTGTCAAATCAGGCAAGGCGAAATTTCTTCTGTGTCTAAAATTGAAGATGATGAAGTGGATGGCGTACTTGGGAGAGGATGGTTCTCTCCGTGGGGGACAGGTCGTGATGGTGATGGCAAATTTTGATATTTTATTTTATGCTTATCCTTCTTCGAATATCCAGAGACGTTTCCTTGTGTAATGTGTAATAAGACACCATGTAATAACTATGATAAACATCATGTATTACATTTCGATTTCAATTTGGCTACACGTAACCCAACTGTGCGTCGGTACATTTTATATTGTAAAATGTAACCGAGTGAAAGTAATGTATGTCGCATGCTAGCACCTTTGACGGCTGAATATTGCTCGAGAACGCTTTTACTGTTAGGAAATAGGTAGGCTATCATTTACATACGTTTTTCGCGTACACCATAAGCTATACAAGCGAACAGGTCGATAAATACGGGTCATTTTTACGGGCTATGCCAGCGAATTTATCGATAGGATCACTTCATGATATTTTTGATTAACTCGCTTATATAGTCATTGTTATTTGCTCTCTGTTGTTATCATGGTTCGCGAACCCAAAAAACTTTTATTTCCGCCCTTGAAAACCCCTGGGGCCAAACGCCCTGATTTAATGATATAAACGAGTTTGGACATTCGTAGGTGTTAAATTTGTCGAAGAAGTTGATTGCGGTTTGTCCAAAAGATTGCTTCAGCCTCTTGAGGAAATTTCTTCCGGTGTGTAACACTCTGGTGCATATTTGCTTTAAAAAATTGAGTTTGCTCGATAAGTTTGATTGGTGTTTGTCCAAAAGCTTCCTTCAGCCTCTTGAGGAATTTCTTAATGCCTTAGATGAGTTTGGACACTCGTAGGTGCTAAATTTGCCGAGGAAGTTGATTGGTGTTTGTCCAAAAGGTTGCTTCAGCCTCTTGAGGAAATTTCTTCCGGTGTGTAACACTCTGGTGTAGTATTTGCTTTAAAAAATTGAGTTTGCTCGATAAGTTTGATTGGTGTTTGTCCAAAAGCTTCCTTCAGTCTCTTGAGGAATTTTTTAATGGCTTAGATGAGTTTGGACATTCGTAGGTGGTAAATTTGTCCAAGTAGTTGGTGAAGTAGTTGGTGGAGTACTATTGCTACTCCATAGGTCTATTATGATAGACCCACGGACCACAGGTTGGGAAACATTGCGGCCTATCTGATAATCATATTATTAAATTACGTTACGTTTTATATCACGATAAAAATCTTAATTTGCTGTCGACATGACGTCAAATTTGTAACTTAATAGAGGAATAAAATCACACAAACACATAAGGAAATGCATCTAACAGCAATGAGCTTCAGATAAATGCGAGAACGATTTTCAGTGCGTATGAAATTTGTTGCCAACATTAACATATCGGTGTTAATTTGCGAGTTTTGCTGTGTCGGTATTATAGGAAACGATACGCATGAGCGATTTCAAACTTAAACCGAATTAATATTACGTAAACACGCAGATAAACGATTATGTTTGTTGTGTTGGCAGCATTACTACTTTTACTTATGTCGAAACTATTCCAGTTTATTATGGCTGTGTATAAATTTGATTTAATGTAGATTACCAACTGGGGTTGAAAAGGAAGCATGACTATATACATAATAAGTTTTGTATGTAGTGACACATCTGAAAAAAAATACAGAAGGGGTAAAAGCAGCTTACTGCTGCTATTTTGGACACCTAATATAAGCTGTATTTCCTGTTAGATCGGATTTATAAAGTGAATAGAAGTGAAGCAAAGGAGAATGCCAAAAAAAATTTAAAAAATCCAATCATGTACATAGATGATTGCTATTTTTGCACGATAAGCCTCTCTAAGGATAAGCATAAAATAGAACATCCAAATTTGCCATCAGCATCGCGACGTATCCCCCATGAAGAGATCCATCCTCCCCCAAGTGTGGATGACGCCACTTCATCGTCTTCGATTTTTGACACAAAAGAAATTTTACCTGTTTGAAGAAACTGATTTGACAGAGTATTTAAAATCACTCTGTCAAATCAGGCAAGTCGTGAAGATTCACCATTTTTTGGAGCACCATTCACCAAGTTTTAGGAACACCTCACCTTATAGTCCTGCATATTCCTTGAATTTGTATTATTTATAAGGAGCATGATCAATAATCAAATAAAAATTTATCTGATCGTAACTACTGGTTGTTCTGTTGTTATATTACTACCCATAGCATTATATTATTAGAAACCTGACATTTATGATTTAATAATTGAGTTAATACCTCCATTATCCTTCAGGATTGCCATTTCAACAATCAGTTAGCATAGATCATAGATCAGTTCAAATATCGAAAGCGATAAATAAAAGTTTGGAGGTCGGTAAAAGTGAAACGCAAACAAAAAATGATATGCGGGTGTATGTCAAATGACTGCGCTAACACCCGTTCTATTATTATATCACATCGTATCCGTAGGTCATTACTTATGGCATTGACGTGGGTGTTTAATTGTCTATCTACCAGTCTACTGAGTCTACCACCCGAATTCCAATCTCTGCGAACGATCAAGAACGTTTGAAAAAATATATAGGACACATTGGACACGATATTACGAAAGGTACATATTTAAACTTAGAGTTTGAAACCGTACGACAATTGTATGTCTTGTATGTCGACTTGTATATCGACTAACCAGTTCGAATTGCAAAATCCGCACTATTATGACCATGGGGACCCGCTGTATCACCCATTCTCCGCGTTCATTAAAATGGCAAACGCGAAAAAAATGCCATTTCCTATATATCTCTACATTTCGTTGTGGAATATTTTCTATACACCGTCTGCTATAAAAGTTAATTGAGATATTAGAATGTGTAATATAGCATATTCAGCATGAACTCAACACCATGTGGAAATTGACACAACAGAAAATATAATTTATACATACCTCTCAGAAATATTGTTTTCATTCTTGTATGGCAAGGCATGGCTACGCCGCTAAAACAAATAAAAAACAATCAAAATTACACACAGAGAAAAGAAATGTTTTATTTGAAATAAAGATCGGCCTTGAGGTAAATAAAGATTATGTGTTTGAACCAAAACGTGCGGTTTCATTAAAAATTATCGCTATGTCTACTGGCAGGGAGATGGTGCTGACGTCTCTAGTCACACGTTAGCTTAGTTTGAGCTTATACAGGTTGTCCCACCTAATCTGCTTCGGTCCATAGCCGACTTATTGATTTTTTAATATGGATAAACTATATCTAAGTGGCATCGTTTTTGAACTACATGAAGGCATCTTCGCATTTTATCGGTCCAAAAACTGAAAAATTGGGAATATCTCCAAAACCGTTGAAGATAGACACCATCATACCTGTATAAAATTGAAAGAAAATTAAATTTCACATCAGGTTATGCAAAAATTATTATATCGTTCCATTTAAAAAAATGAAGTTATCCATGATTGAAATCTTCGAAATTTACAGATCCCTACTTAAGACCTCCGTAATTTAAATGCGATAATTTTTTTAATATCAGACGTGTGCTTTCTTATGCCTAATCCAAAACTGAAAACCGCATCTTTCTATCTTTTACAGTTTCGGAAATATTTCCAAATATAAAAGACTCAATTTTTTCGAAAATTGTCATGTAGTTCAAAAACGATGCTACTTAGGCATAATGTATCCTTATCAAAGTACCGTTTAAATTTAACAAAGAATCCAAAAGTGCAATAATATATAAGGTGTTCCATTTAAAATAACAAAGTTGATACCTATTTCCGGTATAAGCGGAAGTCCGCTATTCCTGAAGCTAATTTTAAAATGTGTAGATTATGATTCGATACAACTTTTATCTGAAACATTTTTATAAAAAATCAATAATAAGTCGGCTATCGACCGAGGCAGCTTACGTGGGACACCCTGTATAAGTACAAATGAAATTATAAAAAGGTATAAATGAAATTATACCAAACTTAATCTCAGTAATAAGTACAGATTTCACAAATCGAGCATATATTTCAACGTATGCCGAACACGCACGATAAATAAAGTAGAAATTGCTGGTTATAATAAATTATTTATAATAATATCTCGTGTACATACATGAATACGAAATTAAACAACCATCTACATTCATTAAAAAGTGAAAATCGCAGATTCTAACTAACCATTTCATTACACCACAATTTTTATTCATAATAATAATAATAATAATCATCACAGTAATAATAATAATAACGTTATTGATATCGGTTAATAAGATACGAAGTTAGAACTGTTGATTAATTTTTTTTTCGGATGTTATTTTATATAATTTATATCAAGGTTTGAAAGGTAAGTGAGTGAAAGTTATCGATTTGATAGGATAACTAGAAATCGAAATAGATGATGCCACTTCCTGTTTACGAAGGATCGCAAATTGACAATCCTTTCTTCGCGAGGTCACTCGCGAGGCATTTTTATTTCACTCGCCATCCATATTTGCGCCATATTTCACCCGCCATCGCCTTAGGGCCGCCTTTTAATGCTTTTAACTCGATATCGGTCACGGATTTCTAATTAAATCGTTAGTTCACACTGTATTACATAGTATTTCCACAAATTGCCGGTTCGGATATAGCCACATAATAGATATAGTAAGTAATAATAGAGTATAATGTTAACCGTTTTACTATATAGGTGTTCTGATGCTGAAATTTATCTACCTATACTAATTAGGAACTTTCAAGTGTAGGGCGCGTTCAGCGGAATCGCCCATTTTCGCCGACATTTGCGATCGAGTAACTGCAAAATTGGGCTTTTCGATATTACTTTTGACGCTCGAATTGAAAAAAGGACACAATTCCGCGTGGACTGCGCGATATTTTGTAAATTAAATGCGTCAATTTTGAAAAAAAATCACGTTTTTGCATCTCTTTGGGTGAAGGTGAACCTCGAGAAACTGTCACGTGACGTCTAGAAATTCCGACAAGCGGATCGATGAACGTCAAAAATTTACATTTTTTATCCGTTCCTGCCGACCTTATAAAAGCCGCTCGCTCTCATGTCTTACGATAAGATCCCTCTAAATACCCTTCGCAAAGAGTTTTGAGCAAAAAAACGGCCTTAAAAACAATTTTCGATCCAAAAAATCGATTTTTGTCGACCCGTGTTTTGCTGCTATTACCACAGTAACGTCAAACCCAAAATGCCCCCTGCCGGACATTCGTAACAACAGTAACAGATAGCAGATAACCTAAAATGTATCCTAAAATGTCCATATTGCGAATGTGGACAGGTGGGAAGCCTTAACCACATATTTCTAGAATGCCCAATAACTAAAGTCGAAAATTTTAACATATACACAGAGCTAGTGTTTAACTAATCTGTGTCTTAGCCCTGGTGTAACCATATATGTCGTGTGTTTTAATTGAAATTTGTTACTGCGATAAATATATGCGATGGTCCCAAACTAATTTTCCTACTACCTAGTTTTGTTGACCAGAGAACGATTACTCCCACTGCGTGAGAGAAAAAACTGGACAGTATAGAGATTCAATTACAAAACAAAAAAAGAGGATATTTCGCAATTTGACCATGCTTTTTAAACAGCGCGCAGCACCTACCGGCAGTCTATAATGCTGTGCATGTGATCGATAAATGTCTTACAAATCGCTGCAGAGAGTTGTTAACATTGAAGAAATCACTATAATGGACTACTCGTCGCTGATATATTTGCGATGGAAGATGGGTTAGGTCGCATAACAAGCAATTAAACACTGATGGAACTATGAGATTTATCCGTTTACAGTTCACTGTTCAAGGTCTATTACGCTAACAATTCGCGTTCATTCACTATTGCCACGGTCGCACTACGCTGTTTTACTAGCGTGGTATTTGCTGCTGGCTGCCAACAACATAGTGTGACCACTCAGTTTTTACCAGGTGGCCAGTGAGTTTAGCAGCAGCCAGCCCACCAGCGCTTGTTTAACTTTTACATTTAACATACTGATCACATAATGAATGGTCATTATCCGGCCGAAGAGTTACAATGCTTTCAAAATGTATCAGTCTCAATTCAAATCAGTTTCAAACCAGGTAGTCAATAAAACTCCACAAATTGGTATCAAATATGAAATATTTGATGGTTGCAACGCCTTCACCTGACAAAAGACAATACATTGTCTCCCTGTTGTATGTACCTACCTGGTGACATAAAATGCACCAGAAATAGTTGACTTTGTAGTTTGAACTGAGGCTTGCTGGTAGTAGCCACCAGCAGCAGCAGTACTTTTGCTGGTAAACAGCGTAATGTGACCACAAAATAGCCGCTGGCTGCTGTACCAGCAACTAGCGATTAATAAAACATCCTAGTGTGACCATAGTATATTTGCTAAGAAAATGGTAAACAGCTGATCTGTTTTGATCTGTTATTTCTTGCAATGTAGGTGGTGCTTATTATGGTACTTTTATCACCTTCAATTCGGTTAATAATGTGCGACATAATTATAATATAGACTGGAAAATCAGAGCTATATATGAACGTAGACACTCAACCATAAAAAATCAAGATTCTCAAGCACAGATATCCACTTCAACAAAATAGATCAATTACCAATTGCGAAATACTCACAAAGATGAATGACCACATCACTATACCATAAAACTGTACCAATTGCACCAACCTAACGAACCTAACAGTGCCCCATAGAGACTCCCATTAAATCTTGTAGTAGCATTACAGCAGTGGTTTTCTTTACAAACACTTAAAACATCAAATTAAGATTAAATTAAGAGCAATTAACCAGCAGTTTGGGTGTGGGCGTTTGCATAACATATCCATATCTATTTTCTCGTTTCTCGATTCTTGTAGCCATTAAAAGCGTGCTCTGTATTGATATGGCCTGCTTTAAGACCGAGTTTGCCAGTCGAGACATAAGCAACATTTTAATCAAATGCACACACTGAACTGCCTTGAAGGAGAGAGTTTGTTATTAATGTGTGTGGAGTATATATACAAGAGCAAGTCATTACGATATTGCACAAAATGCATCAAAAACAACAATATTGATGATGATTATTAGGATTTTCTTCTATACAAATAATAGAACTTCAATATAGTTGTTTCAACAGTTAGTTATTCTTCCCGTTCAAGAGTTTAGTATGTTTATATTGAGTATATTTTGCTTTGACGAAGGAAATGTTATTCTTCTACTCTATAAAAAGAGTAAGACGTGTGTTTTACATCAATTGGGTGCAAAATATAGATGCTTCAACGAACAAACAGTTTCTTGACCCAAAAGTATACGTACGTATCGCTTAAAACAGACGTAATTCCTTTCAAGAAGTTCCTTCATACTCAAAACAAGAAAACGTAATACTTGGAACATCTTGGGTGCAAAATATACATGCTTCAACGAACAAACAGTTTCTTGGCCCAAAAGCATACGTACGTATCGCTTAAAACAGACGTAATTCCTTTCAAGAAGTTCCTTCATACTCAAAACAAGAAAACGTAATACTTGGAACATCTTGGGTGCAAAATATACATGCTTCAACGAACAAACAGTTTCTTGGCTCAAAAGTATACGTACGTATCGCTTAAAACAGACGTAATTCCTTTCAAGAAGTTCCTTCATACTTAAAACAAGAAAACGTAATACTTGGAACATCTTGGGTGCAAAATATACATGCTTCAACGAACAAACAGTTTCTTGGCCCAAAAGTATACGTACGTATCGCTTAAAACAGACGTAATTCCTTTCAAGAAGTTCCTTCATACTCAAAACAAGAAAACGTAATACTTGGAACATCTTGGGTGCAAAATATACATGCTTCAACGAACAAACAGTTTCTTGGCCAAAAAGTATACGTACGTATCGCTTAAAACAGACGTAATTCCTTTCAAGAAGTTCCTTCATACTCAAAACAAGAAAACGTAATACTTGGAACATCTTGGGTGCAAAATATACATGCTTCAACGAACAAACAGTTTCTTGGCCCAAAAGTATACGTACGTATCGCTTAAAACAGACGTAATTCCTTTCAAGAAGTTCCTTCATACTCAAAACAAGAAAACGTAATACTTGAAACATCAAGAAAATCTTATTCTTACTCTGAGAATTTTATATTTTACTTGAACCAACCAAATGATCTTTCTGGGGATATAGAAACAAGTGATATTCTTCACTCAAAGATATTCGTACACCTATCCATAGTTAGACAAAGAATAAACTTTCCTTCAGTTCGTATCACGACTGTATCTATCAAATACCAACGGACAAATTATTATTTAGGTGCCTCCCAATTAATCATAGATCGAGGCATGGTAATCGAGAGAACAAAGGACTTCCTGGCATTCGAAATACGATATGGGAACCGTCAAAGACGTGAAGACAAAAGATTAGGTCGAGAAAGTTTTCTCATCACAAACCGAACGGCGAAATATCGTACATTAGTGCTCTCTGCGTTTGAAAAACTCTCCGTAATAACCGACTCTGTTTTCATATAAGTACTAAGCGCTGTCACAAAGAAAGAGTTATTATGTAATAATGGCTTCATTAATGCTGTATACAGAAAAATCTTAGCGAAACACGTACTGTTATGGTGTCTGTAGTAATGGAAAGTGGGCAGATATTGCTTTTTTATTGGATTACTTGGTAATTTATGTCACTAGGAGGAAAATATATGATATGTTTTGGTTTCACTCTAGAGTACTGCTCGAACAATTACGATTTTAAATTGACGTTTTGTTGCCACAGAGTTGGAGAGAATAGTTGAAAATTGCTGGTTATTATCTGCTTAAAATCATGTTCATGTGAAAATAGCAGAACCGAAGAACGGTAGCAAATTTTAGAGCCTTTGCTATTGCATTGTCTGTGTGATATTCACACAGTGAAATGCCGGCGGTCATTTAGCAATCACGAACAGATGATTGTTTTCCTATTACTGACGTTCCTCATTTGTTCCCAGGTTCTCGTTTTTAACGGCACAATTCTTCAGTGGATCAACATTTCATCTCGATATTGTTATGGCTTCTTCTGCATAACACGCTTTTCCTTAGCATCACACTCCTTTATATCAGTCCCAGTTCTTTTTTCTTATGATATCGTTTTTTTTTCTCCGTTTTTACTCTAAATCAGATATTTTCTTCATAAAAAGTGTAAGAAATAATCTTGGCAACACTTAGCAAGAAACACTTAATACACAGGAAGAACGTATCCTTTTTCATTATGCAATAAATAAACGCCTTCCGGCATATGAAACATTACCAATGCATTTTATGTCAATGTCGTATGCAGATAATTGATGGCGGATAACCAAATCGATAAGAAGAAGAGATATTATCGAGCGAAAGTTGTACAATGAACAGCTGACACATCTGTTCCGATCTGTCCTCACTAAGTTCGCACATATCTTCACAGACGATGTAATTTCAGCTCAAGTAATGACTCGACCAAAGTAGCAAAATCATCCATTATGTTACCAATATAATCTTTCTTTTAAACTATTATCTTTCACTTTCTACTACTGTCCACTAGTCAAAGCAACTGCCTGCTTCCAAATAAGAAAAAAAAAGATCGAATTAGTTTCTCTGTCATTTCCATACCGATCATACATACCAAATATGAATTTGTTACTATACTGAGTACATTTCTAATCAATTTTGTGATTACGCAGTTATGAGAAACATTATTTTATTCAGAAATGCCAACTAAACAAGCAAAAAAGCTGCCCGGACGCGAAAACCGTTATATTTATGTAACACCTGTAATATTTTTATAAACTTTTTAGCATTTATGCAAGCGTACATTTCGGACTGGCTCAAATGTTACTTTCCTAAGTCATTAGAGGTCTTACGTAAAGCACACGATAGGTTATGGAAGTCACATGCCAATCGACTAGGGACGCCATGGAATATTTGTCTCTCCGAATACGAGGAAAGAATTTCAGATTTTATGTGCACGAAAAATACCACAAGAATTTGCATGCTTTAAGTGTAAAAAAAAAACAGTTTCTTGACTCAATATTCTTACTCTGAAAGGTACATAGAAAGTTGTACAATTACTTTACAGATGGCGCTAACAGTTTCTCGCGTCTTTTGCCACATATCACCGCTATATAAGTTTGACGATGTTGAGTGTTCGTATATTGTTTGTTCACATCTATGTATAAGTGTTTTATTTCATGGGTGACTTACAAGGGTTATGAGGGAAACCAGGATTGTTACAATATTTTGTTGGGTGAAAAATATACATGATTCAACGAACAAACAGTTTCTTGGCCCAAAAGTATACGTACGTATCGCTTAAAACAGACGTAATTCCTTTCAAGAAGTTCCTTCATACTCAAAACAAGAAAACGTAATACTTGGAACATCTTGGGTGCAAAATATACATGCTTCAACGAACAAACAGTTTCTTGGCCCAAAAGTATACGTACGTATCGCTTAAAACAGACGTAATTCCTTTCAAGAAGTTCCTTCATACTCAAAACAAGAAAACGTAATACTTGGAACATCTTGGGTGCAAAATATACATGCTTCAACGAACAAACAGTTTCTTGGCCGAAAAGTATACGTACGTATCGCTTAAAACAGACGTAATTCCTTTCAAGAAGTTCCTTCATACTCAAAACAAGAAAACGTAATACTTGGAACATCTTGGGTGCAAAATATACATGCTTCAACGAACAAACAGTTTCTTGACCCAAAAGTATGCGTACGTATCGCTTAAAACAGACGTAATTTCTTTCAAAAAGTTCCTTCATACTCAAAACAAGAAAACGTAATACTTGGAACATCTTGGGTGCAAAATATACATGCTTCAACGAACAAACAGTTTCTTGGCCCAAAAGTATACGTACGTATCGCTTAAAACAGACGTAATTCCTTTCAAGAAGTTCCTTCATACTCAAAACAAGAAAACGTAATACTTGGAACATCTTGGGTGCAAAATATACATGCTTCAACGAACAAACAGTTTCTTGACCCAAAAGTATGTGTACGTATCGCTTAAAACAGACGCAATTCCTTTCAAGCAGTTCCTTCATACTTAAAACAAGAAAACGTAATACTTGGAACATCTTGGGTGCAAAATATACATGCTTCAACGAACGAACAGTTTCTTGACCCAAAAGTATACGTAGGTATCGCTTAAAACAGACGTAATTCCTTTCAAGCAGTTCCTTCATACTTAAAACAAGAAAACGTAATACTTGGAACATCTTGGGTGCAAAATATACATGCTTCAACGAACAAACAGTTTCTTAGCCGACAAGTATACGTACGTATCGCTTAAAACAGACGTAATTCCTTTCAAGAAGTTCCTTCATACTCAAAACAAGAAAACGTAATACTTGGAACATCTTGGGTGCAAAATATACATGCTTCAACGAACAAACAGTTTCTTAGCCGACAAGTATACGTACGTATCGCTTAAAACAGACGTAATTCCTTTCAAGAAGTTCCTTCATACTCAAAACAAGAAAACGTAATACTTGGAACATCTTGGGTGCAAAATATACATGCTTCAACGAACAAACAGTTTCTTAGCCGACAAGTATACGTACGTATCGCTTAAAACAGACGTAATTCCTTTCAAGAAGTTCCTTCATACTCAAATCAAGAAAACGTAATACTTGGAACATCTTGGGTGCAAAATATACATGCTTCAACGAACAAACAGTTTCTTGACCCAAAAGTATGCGTACATATCGCTTAAAACAGACGTAATTCCTTTCAAGAAGTTCCTTCATACTCAAAACAAGAAAACGTAATACTTGGAACATCTTGGGTGCAAAATATACATGATTCAACGAACAAACAGATATAGAAACAAGTGGTATTCTTCACTGAAAGATATTCGTGTTGTATCGTATAATCTAGTCTAGAATATCTAGATCACCTGTCAATTGAAAAATATAGACTTGTTTCTTTACAGCAAACCGGTAATTACAGTTTACGTAAACCACCAGGTTGCAATTCTTTAATTTTATAACACTTCCGCTCCACTTTTGCGGTCTGAAAAGTGATTTACATATTTCGTGAGTGGATTTTTGTAACCACAACGCGTATTTCGAATACTTTCAATTTCTATTTACAATTTCCCCTTTGATTTTTATCGTTTTCTACAGGTATTTAACTAGACAAACAACAAGAAACGTGCTTCTTATCACAACCACTAAATAAAAGTAAATCGAAAGCAATTACGAACGTACAGGGACATTTTAATGGGACAACATTCACTATTTTATATATCGTAACACTAGTTTTAGCATTTTAGGATGTTATATGCAGACTAGTACATAGGTGGTTTATCCTTTGTCATGCGGAATGCAACAATAAACATTGCTATTGCATCTCTACTGTCTGTCTATACTGCGTTATGTATTCGAACTGCATGTTATTCAGTCTCGATTATCTAATTCTACGATCAAAGGCATACAAACTGCATTCCAAGTCGTCAGAAATATTTATTTTCAACTACAGATAGATAAGAAATTGTAGAATCCAGTTAGTTTGAACATTACATTGATATTGAAAAACACTAATAATTCCTATTAATTACACTAGTCAACAAAATAATAAAAAAAAATGTACCTTAGATGCCACTATTTTTTTCTTAGATACCATGGTCCGCTAAACTCAAAAATCGCATTAAAAAATTTTTGAATGGATACGTTTTCGAGTTATGAATTTTTCTTTTTTTTGTTAATTTTTTTGGAGGTAGTTCGACTATTTGGAGCATATCTCGAGTTCGGAACATCAAATCTTGTCGTTCGGTACATCAAATTAAAGCCAATTGAATCACCAATAAATGTTATTAATATTGTTTTACAATCGCTTCAGTGGTGCAATTGACCATAATTTGAATTTTTTTTAGTATAAATGAAAATCGAACATTCATTTAACCGCCAGGGAAATGTAGAAATAGTAAAAATATGCTCAGTTTCTTATTTTTTACGTAGAGTTTGCCCCTTTACGAAGAGAACAAGGTATTTACGATGAAAATCTATGAAAAAATACCGAAGTTATGATCAATTATGATCAATGGGTACGAAACTACCAAAATTCGGCCTTTTCTCTATTTTGTATTTTTCGTCATTTATAGCAGTTTAAATGCATGGTAGAGGTCGGATCCATTCGGAAGACGAGTACGTCACGTGATTCGCACTAAGATGCGCATCTTTTAGTCAACGTTTCGCACTCTGTTGCAAGAGGCATCTTCAGGACGGAGAGAATGAACGTGTGTGGAAGGGTGAGGGTATTTATCGTCGCTCAAAACACGTAGTGGCATATCTCATGAAAAAATGATATTCAGATATGTCAGTACGTGTTTCGATCGACGTTATGGCGCAGGTGCCTGCGCAGGTAGTCAAACAACTATTGGTTGGGAGGGCGGTTTGGGGTAGCTGTGATTGGCTGTGGTGGTCGTAAAAGTGGTTTCCAGGTATGATGCAAATGCCAACCGTCATCTCGATTGAGATTGGAGGGATCTTTAAAGATTTCGATCGCTTCGCGGATTCTACGAGGATAATAACGTGATTCCCGGGAGATTATTTTTGTTTGGTCGAGAAGAATTGTTGTGTCTGTGCTCAGCAAGCGCTGAACTGGTGATCTGGCGCAGCCTTGTACAACGTTCATGTTCTGAAACCCCAACGCTGACAGAGCGCTTTATCTCATCAATGTAGACACTGCCACAAGCACATGGGATACGGTATACACCTGGAGCTAGCAGTTGAGAAGATTTCATCCTCAGAATCTTGGTGACGTCAGTGACGAGCATGGTGAGAGGTTTCACTAGGAAATGAAGACTATTGAGCGGCGCTACCAGGGATTTTGGATTGAAAAAATGATGGGCAACTATATCTGGTTCTTCATAAGAAAAACAGATTTCGACAAGAATATAAGGCGAAGCAGCAATCAAACTCACTTCTAATCTCCTTTATATTGAAAACATCACATTAAAACTAAGCACAATGAATTAAACTTGTAAACATAGAAAAAGTAGAATTCTGGTAGTTTGGTACCTATCAATCTTAAATGACCATAACTTCGCTATTTTTGCATAGATTTTAATCGTAAATACCTTGTTCTCTTCGTAAAAGTTCAAACTCTACGCAAAAAATATTAAACTAACTATATTTCCACGATTTCTACTTTTAACAGGTGATAGAGTAAATGTTCCATTTTCATTTTGGCCAAATTTTTATAATATCGTGGCCTATTGCGCTAAAACTACTGAAGCGATTGAAAAACTATATGAGTGACAATTGTTGGTGATACAATTAGCTTCAATTTTATGTGCCGGGCGACCAGATTGGACGTTCCTAACTCGAGATATGCTCCAAATAGTCGAATTACCTCCACAAAAAAAACAAAAAAAAAGAAAAAAAATTGTAACTCGAAAACATATCCATTAAAAAATTTTTGTATGCGATTTTTGAGTTTAGAGGACTGTTGACTAGTGTTATTGAATAAATACACCTGTCAATAGCAACGTAATACATAACAATCCATACATACATACCTAATGGATCATTGTTAACGAGAGAAAAGTGTATCGTAAATATGGATCTCATTGTATACAGTTCGATTTTTTTTATGTCAATGTCATTACTTTCGTTAATTATTTTCAATCTGGGTGACTCAAATAATGCGCCGCAACGTTTTTCAGTGAGCAATAATTTAATTACCCAACTGTAACACTTTCGTTTGCGATGGTGGTGTTATAAATTTCTTTTGTTGGTGTAAAGGTTAACTATAGGTAATACTGGCACTAACTTTCGCTGAAAATTATTTTGTAATGATTAATCTGTAGTGTTACGAGAGATATATATAGAATGGATGGGTTCTGGATTACTTAATTCTAACGTTGCTCTTTAGAACATCATAACAACTAAATTATGTCTCAAAAAAAAAATTCTACGGTTTTTTTTTTATTTCTATTATTTACATTACACGTTACACCGTTTAAATTTCTAGTGCAAATGTTACGCACCGTGAACCTACGCTATTATAGTGTTATGCAAAGCAACACTTGTCTTACTAAGGCAAGAAATCTTACAGCGTGGCGACCATGTTTGCACTTTGTCTAAATTTGCAAAAACACCCACCGATCATGTAACAGCAACAAGTAACACTTAGAAAGAACTCTATAGTCTTTTGTTGTTACTAGTGAACATTTAACAATGCTCTCTGATGTTTCTTACGTCAAATTTTCTTCTACAAGAGTTGCAAGACATATTTATCCAATATATATGAATATATAATACTAATTTGATTAAATCTCTTTATAAAGATCACCTCTAATGTTGAACTGTCTGATTCACAATCAAAACCAATTGACGACATCTTTGACATAAGCACTTAACCTTTTCGAAAGCAATTAACATAACCAAGTCAATTACAATAGATTATATCATTGCATCTGTCGAAATAACTGACGTTTGCATGGAGAGACATCTATTGGCGAAATAGCAAGGTAATCAATTGTTGATATAAGCACAACCTTAGCACAACAGATGAGCTTCTACAGACTCTATTCTATAGTATAGAAAGTAGAATTTTATCACTTTGGTAATATCGAGAACCCAGGCTAATGGTAATGCAATAATATATGGTTTAGCAATAATATATACGATTATAGATTATAGATTTTAGCTGTTCAACGTCTCGAGTTTTAGAAACTGTTTAGACTTGTAATAATTGTGCGATTGTAAAGTTAGATTAGTTCAAAGTAATCCTTCCAATGGTTGGTAATGGGTACCAATAGTTTACTGGTCACTTGACAATGTTATACAGGTTATCCATCAAATTTTGTGCACTCAAACCTGTTGCACCATGTTATTATGGTCTTATTTGACATTTTATGGAATAATTTTATATTTTATTAAGAAATCCTTTTATTATTATTAAATTTCGTGAAGCCACAGCCACTCTGGATCCTACCTAACGTCATAGGATAACACATGTCATGTCATGTCAGTGGCACTGACGTTTATCAACATCTATGCACATACATAGTCACAGACATATAGATACATAGTCAGAGACATACACATACATAGTCACATACATATGATTTCCAGAAATCATTGCAATGGGTGCAGGGGACCTCAAAACGCGTATTTCCGTTAAAATCTCGAAAAATTATATACTAGATAAGATATTAGTCACACTTCTAAGAAAAAATTGAAGTAAATAATAAATATTCATGTGTTTGATGTCTTTTTTTTTTAATCAAAGATGCCGTATGGAAATTACAGAGGTAAATGATATGAAATTTTACCAAATGACGGTATAATAATAAATTTTATCTAATATCCCCAATATTTAGATGTTGTATTATGGTAATTCTTACTTTATATGATGATGAGATTTTATTAGATTTTTATGAATCGTGTCTATAAATAGAAATGTGTTTTTATTTTCCGATTAGGTTCCTTAGAAAGAAGGTATTATAAGCAACGGAAAAATCGGGGTTTTAGTGGAAATACATGTTTATAATAAACGTAACTTCAGTTAAATAAATTGAATATCAGCAAAGCAATATTTATTGGAACTAAAGAAATATTTTTATTTACAGTGAATTTCCAATTTCCAGATCCAATTTATGATATTGTAAAGAAACATATATGTACACACAATTGTTGAATCCAATAAATATATGATTAGTCACAATATTCATTTGGTTGGTTGAAGTAAAATATAAAATTCTCAGAGCAAGAATATGATTTTCTTGATGTTCTAAACATTACGTTTTCTTGTTTTAAGTATGAAGGAACTGCTTGAAAGGAATTACGACTGTTTTAAGCGATACGTACGTATACTTTTGGGTCAAGAAACTGTTTATTTGTTGAAGCATGTATATTTTGCACCCAAGATGTTCCAAGTATTACGTTTTCTGGTTTTAAGTATGAAGGAACTGCTTGAAAGGAATTATGACTGTTTTAAGCGATACGTACGTATACTTTTGGGTCAAGAAACTGTTTATTCGTTGAAGCATGTATATTTTGCACCCAAGATGTTCCACGTATTACGTTTTCTTGTTTTAAGTATGAAGGAACTGCTTGAAAGGAATTACGACTGTTTTAAGCGATACGTACGTATACTTTTGGGTCAAGAAACTGTTTGTTCGTTGTAGCATGTATATTTTGCACCCAAGATGTTCCAAGTATTACGTTTTCTTGTTTTAAGTATGAAGGAACTGCTTGAAAGGAATTACGACTGTTTTAAGCGATACGTACGTATACTTTTGGGTCAAGAAACTGTTTATTCGTTGAAGCATGTATATTTTGCACCCAAGATGTTCCAAGTATTACGTTTTCTTGTTTTAAGTATGAAGGAACTGCTTGAAAGGAATTACGACTGTTTTAAGCGATACGTACGTATACTTTTGGGTCAAGAAACTGTTTATTCGTTGAAGCATGTATATTTTGCACCCAAGATGTTCCAAGTATTACGTTTTCTTGTTTTAAGTATGAAGGAACTGCTTGAAAGGAATTACGACTGTTTTAAGCGATACGTACGTATACTTTTGGGTCAAGAAACTGTTTATTCGTTGAAGCATGTATATTTTGCACCCAAGATGTTCCAAGTATTACGTTTTCTTGTTTTAAGTATGAAGGAACTGCTTGAAAGGAATTACGACTGTTTTAAGCGATACGTACGTATACTTTTGGGTCAAGAAACTGTTTATTCGTTGAAGCATGTATATTTTGCACCCAAGATGTTCCAAGTATTACGTTTTCTGGTTTTAATTATGAAGGAACTGCTTGAAAGGAATTATGACTGTTTTAAGCGATACGTACGTATACTTTTGGGTCAAGAAACTGTTTATTCGTTGAAGCATGTATATTTTGCACCCAAGATCTTCCAAGTATTACGTTTTCTTGTTTTAAGTATGAAGGAACTGCTTGAAAGGAATTACGACTGTTTTAAGCGATACGTACGTATACTTTTGGGTCAAGAAACTGTTTATTCGTTGAAGCATGTATATTTTGCACCCAAGATGTTCCAAGTATTACGTTTTCTTGTTTTAAGTATGAAGGAACTGCTTGAAAGGAATTACGACTGTTTTAAGCGATACGTACGTATACTTTTGGGTCAAGAAACTGTTTATTCGTTGAAGCATGTATATTTTGCACCCAAGATCTTCCAAGTATTACGTTTTCTTGTTTTAAGTATGAAGGAACTGCTTGAAAGGAATTACGACTGTTTTAAGCGATATGTACGTATAGTTTTGGGTCAAGAAACTGTTTATTCGTTGAAGCATGTATATTTTGCACCCAAGATGTTCCAAGTATTACGTTTTCTTGTTTTAAGTATGAAGGAACTGCTTGAAAGGAATTATGACTGTTTTAAGCGATACGTACGTATACTTTTGGGTCAAGAAACTGTTTATTCGTTGAAGCATGTATATTTTGCACCCAAGATGTTCCAAGTATTACGTTTTCTTGTTTTAAGTATGAAGGAACTGCTTGAAAGGAATTACGACTGTTTTAAGCGATACGTACGTATACTTTTGGGTCAAGAAACTGTTTATTCGTTGAAGCATGTATATTTTGCACCCAAGATGTTCCAAGTATTACGTTTTCTTGTTTTAAGTATGAAGGAACTGCTTGAAAAGAATTACGACTGTTTTAAGCGATACGTACGTATACTTTTGGGTCAAGAAACTGTTTATTCGTTGAAGTATGTATATTTTGCACCCAAGATGTTCCAAGTATTACGTTTTCTTGTTTTAAGTATGAAGGAACTGCTTGAAAGGAATTACGACTGTTTTAAGAGATACGTACGTATACTTTTGGGTCAAGAAACTGTTTATTCGTTGAAGCATGTATATTTTGCACCCAAGATGTTCCAAGTATTACGTTTTCTGGTTTTAAGTATGAAGGAACTGCTTGAAAGGAATTACGACTGTTTTAAGCGATACGTACGTATACTTTTGGGTCAAGAAACTGTTTGTTCGTTGAAGCATATATATTTTTCACCCAATTTTTGTTGATGCAAAACGAACGTCTTACTCTTTTTATATGTAGAAAAATAACTTCTTCTTCGTCAGAGAAAATTATACTTAACATAAACATACTAAATTCTTAAATCGTAAGAATAACTGGATTGTTTTTGGTGACAATCTGACAACCGGAAGTGGCAAATATTACCTGTATCTTCTGAGGGATTCGACCGATTGAGATCAAACTCATACCAGCTGATCCTCCAGTGAATATGTATATAAATGTGTATAAATTTGTAGATGAGTGGGATGAACGGTTTAGGCGCTTCAAGAGTTTATAGAAGCTGTCAGATTTTGACAAACGTCAGTGCCACTGACATCTTAACACATTAAGATCGAAAATTATTGAAAAGTTTGACAAAAACTGAAAAAAAAAAAGCAATATCAACCAATATCGAAGACTTGTATAGGTCATGGCTGTAGAGTTATGTATTTATTATGCAACATCTATTTCGAATTCCGTCTATATTGGTGGAATAACAGGTTAAAAGAGTATAAATGACGTGAAGACAATTTCACTTTCGTTATTAATATAATAACGAAGTAATTACCGCAAAGATTCATTAGGAATTTAGGAGTTTTAATCACCTTAGAGAACAGCAAGCGATACATTTAGCAAAAATATTTATTCTTGGGAGAAATCGGCCAGTTTTTCGCGTTCCGAACGAAACCCGATGTTCAAAGTAGGACATCACGCTTTTACTTTTTAAAATCGATTAAAAAATAACAAGATTCTAAACACTAAACCAATTACCTGTAATATTATCGTCCTCTATGAGTTCCATGTCACAAATCCTACAAGAACAACCTTAAAATACCATAATTTCGATCAATAATCACTTTCAACACTTAAAAACGTCATTTTAACCAAACGAAGAACAAATTTTTTTCGAATCACCAATTTTAAACACAATTTTTCGAACACGAATTACGAACGCGGTTCAAGAAGTTGCAAATCGCGGTATGGTGGCGTTCATATCAAATAGGCGAGTGATATTATGTTGGTAGCGGTTTCTTCGCAATTGAAAGTGAAATACTGAAGGCAAGGCGAGTTTCTTCACTCTCGTGTACCGCTTGGAGTCGGTGAACGGACGGTGAACAGCGTCAGTTCTGTTGCCTTGCCATGCAACCAACTGACCCGGTGCCTGCCTCTGCGACCACAGCGAAACGATGATGATAATTATTTGAGGACACTCTACTAATGCAAACGAAGACGTAGGAGGATGACAGGTCTTGACTTAGATGCTGGAATTTTTAAAGTTCCACGTCTTTGGAAACTACGAGAATTTGAACTGTATGGAGTATGGATATATATACTGGATTTTTTTGGTGATAATGTCTGATATAGAGAATGCTCGTATGGGATTTTGTGTTAAAAATATGGTTTAAAGTTGGAGTTCAGAGCGCATGTGGCTTCACGAAATTGAATAATAGTAAAAGTGTTTTTCTACTTTGCATTCACAATGCACACATTGTAACACTGTTTTCGGTGTTACAATTAGCAAATTGTAACACCGTTTTTAGTAACTTTTTTCTAAGATTGGTGACATTGATATCAAATGCATGTCAAACAAAAATACACATAACCACAAAAGTAAGCACGAACTGATTTTTTAGAATCGCACAAACTGCGAAGTATGTATATTTTTATACATATTTAAACATGCGTGTTGCATTCTAGGTTTCGTACTACTAGTATATGATGGTATATAATAATTATCAATAATTACTTTTTCACAGATATTTGAATTTAAGTGACAGATGACAGTGTTACCAACGGTTGCACCCATAAATACTCTAGATTGGAATTTTACCTAATATACTTATAAATTTTTATAAAATTAATGACGCAAAGTAGAAAAAATAGTATATTACACTCGTTTTATAAGACATATTGGCGCATTCGTTCATTTGGGGCACGAGGAGCGTCAGCGACGAGTGCCCCAAACAACTCATGCGCCAATTTGACGTCTTATAAAACTTGTATAATAATATACTATTTTCTACTTTGCATTCACAATGCACACATTGTAACACTGTTTTCGGTGTTACAATTAGCAAATTGTAACACCGTTTTTAGTAACTTTTTTTCTAAGATTGGTGACATTGATATCAAATGCATGTCAAACGAAAATACACATAACCACAAAAGTAAGCACAAACTGATTTTTTAGAATCGCACAAACTGCGAAGTATGTATATTTTTATACATATTTAAACATGCGTGTTGCATCCTAGGTTTCGTACTACTAGTATATGATGGTATATAATAATTATCAATAATTACTTTTTCACAGATATTTGAATTTAAGTGACAGATGACAGTGTTACCAACGGTTGCACCCATAAATACTCTAGATTGGAATTTTACCTAATATACTTATAAATTTTTATAAAATTAATGACGCAAAGTAGAAAAAATAGTATATTACACTCGTTTTATAAGACATATTGGCGCATTCGTTCATTTGGGGCACGAGGAGCGTCAGCGACGAGTGCCCCAAACAACTCATGCGCCAATTTGACGTCTTATAAAACTTGTATAATAATATACTATTTTCTACTTTGCATTCACAATGCACACATTGTAACACTGTTTTCGGTGTTACAATTAGCAAATTGTAACACCGTTTTTAGTAACTTTTTTTCTAAGATTGGTGACATTGATATCAAATGCATGTCAAACGAAAATACACATAACCACAAAAGTAAGCACAAACTGATTTTTTAGAATCGCACAAACTGCGAAGTATGTATATTTTTATACATATTTAAACATGCGTGTTGCATCCTAGGTTTCGTACTACTAGTATATGATGGTATATAATAATTATCAATAATTACTTTTTCACAGATATTTGAATTTAAGTGACAGATGACAGTGTTACCAACGGTTGCACCCATAAATACTCTAGATTGGAATTTTACCTAATATACTTATAAATTTTTATAAAATTAATGACGCAAAGTAGAAAAAATAGTATATTACACTCGTTTTATAAGACATATTGGCGCATTCGTTCATTTGGGGCACGAGGAGCGTCAGCGACGAGTGCCCCAAACAACTCATGCGCCAATTTGACGTCTTATAAAACTTGTATAATAATATACTATTTTCTACTTTGCATTCACAATGCACACATTGTAACACTGTTTTCGGTGTTACAATTAGCAAATTGTAACACCGTTTTTAGTAACTTTTTTTCTAAGATTGGTGACATTGATATCAAATGCATGTCAAACGAAAATACACATAACCACAAAAGTAAGCACAAACTGATTTTTTAGAATCGCACAAACTGCGAAGTATGTATATTTTTATACATATTTAAACATGCGTGTTGCATCCTAGGTTTCGTACTACTAGTATATGATGGTATATAATAATTATCAATAATTACTTTTTCACAGATATTTGAATTTAAGTGACAGATGACAGTGTTACCAACGGTTGCACCCATAAATACTCTAGATTGGAATTTTACCTAATATACTTATAAATTTTTATAAAATTAATGACGCAAAGTAGAAAAAATAGTATATTACACTCGTTTTATAAGACATATTGGCGCATTCGTTCATTTGGGGCACGAGGAGCGTCAGCGACGAGTGCCCCAAACAACTCATGCGCCAATTTGACGTCTTATAAAACTTGTATAATAATATACTATTTTCTACTTTGCATTCACAATGCACACATTGTAACACTGTTTTCGGTGTTACAATTAGCAAATTGTAACACCGTTTTTAGTAACTTTTTTTCTAAGATTGGTGACATTGATATCAAATGCATGTCAAACGAAAATACACATAACCACAAAAGTAAGCACAAACTGATTTTTTAGAATCGCACAAACTGCGAAGTATGTATATTTTTATACATATTTAAACATGCGTGTTGCATCCTAGGTTTCGTACTACTGGTATATGATGGTATATAATAATTATCAATAATTACTTTTTGACATATTTGAATTTAAGTGACAGATGACAGTGTTACCAACCGTTGCACCCATAAATACTCTAGATTGGAATTTTACCTAATATACTTATAAATTTTTATAAAATTAACGACGCAAAGTAGAAAAAATAGTATATTACACTCGTTTTATAAGACATATTGGCGCATTCGTTCATTTGGGGCACTCGTCGCTGACGCTCCTCGTGCCCCAAACAACTCATGCACCAATCTGACGTCTTATAAAACTTGTATAATAATATACTATTAGTTTAGACTCTAGTGTCTCATGCGAAATATTCTTGTCTTACACGTCAGTTTCAAATATTTAAATGTTGCACTTATGACGAAATGGTAAACCCTAGAATTCATAATGTGGGTAAATAACCTTTGTTACTGCCTTTGGGCATTGTATAAAATTCCTACTTTTAAATACATATGCCATAAGTACTTAAAAAGCGACTTGTTACAATGACTGATAATGAATATTATGAATAACCCAATTACTGTATGTATTATATTCCATTTCTTTTCCGGGTGTCATTAGAACTCAGTAACGTCATAATATTATGTCAGGCACGATAAGATATCATTATACAATAGTCGTCAGTCCAAAAATTCTGTATAACTTAACGTGATAAAATAATACAAATAAACTTGTTGATTCGTAATATTTTGAACGTCTTGTGTCTTAAAAAAGACGTTTTTCTACTTTACATTCACAATACACACATTGTAACACTGTTTTCGGTGTTACAATTAGCAAATTATAACACCGTTTTTAGTAACTTTTTTTCTAAGATTGGTGACATTGATATCAAATGCATGTCAAACGAAAATACACATAACCACAAAAGTAAGCACAAACTGATTTTTTAGAATCGCACAAACTGCGAAGTATGTATATTTTTATACATATTTAAACATGCGTGTTGCATCCTAGGTTTCGTACTACTAGTATATGATGGTATATAATAATTATCAATAATTACTTTTTCACAGATATTTGAATTTAAGTGACAGATGACAGTGTTACCAACGGTTGCACCCATAAATACTCTAGATTGGAATTTTACCTAATATACTTCTAAATTTTTATAAAATTAATGACGCAAAGTAGAAAAAATAGTATATTACACTCGTTTTATAAGACATATTGGCGCATTCGTTCATTTGGGGCACTCGTCGCTGGCGCTCCTTGTGCCCCAAACAACTCATGCGCCAATTTGACGTCTTATAAAACTTGTATAATAATATACTATTTTAGACACCTGTGGCAAGAATTTAGTCGAAAATTTGGGGCTAGATACACAAAATTTAAGTTTACGAAAATGTAGACGTTTATTACCTGTTTCGGCTTGAAGTATTCGAAGTATTCAGTGTAAGTTTAAGCTTGGAAAACATTGAAGCTCTATGAAACTTTGGATGTGCTCTAAATCATTTAGTCCTCGACTCCTTTTCTACAACAAACGTTATTAGAACGATCACTACAGCTGATCAAAATTACTGACTTCAAAAAGATCGCAGAGGACCATAGACTTCACCATCAGGAAGAAAATCCTTCCTTAAAAATGAAATAATCAAATATTAACTTCATTTGAATACTTTTATTGTACCAATTTGAACTGAAAAATCGACAATCTGAAAAACACGTACTCAATAAATGTCTAAGACAGATCAAACAAATAATACTTACTGAAAATCCATTGAGGACACTATTATCAGTTATCACTCTTCACTAAGCTTGTGTTGACTTGGTCAACTCGACGATATTCAGAGTCCACAAAACTCTACAACGCCACGAAAATAGAATTTATTGAGATCCTACCTTATGGTGTCTTCATATCCAGCGATGGATATCATCTATGGGACCTACCTTGCACAAGATGTCTTCATTCAGCTGCCTGTCTTCCTCTAAATCAGCTCTCCACATCCCTGGCTCACACACAAAACTTCACCCAGTATAATCATTAATCACACACCAAAATCAAAAACCCAAAGGGCCATATCACCGCACCACACTCACGACAGATTCAGATGCATTTCTAAACAAACAAAATGTGTTTTTTTTTTAGGTTAAGGCACTACTAATACACGGGTTACTGACTATTGTAGATATTTGGTCGTATGCGAAACACCGTACACCGCATTCTGTCAAAACTAACCAAAAAATCACTCGAAACACCGCACGGAACATCACAAATCACATATTGAGGTCTTTTACAAATATTTCGAGACACAACACACGGTTTTCCTGTGAAATTCTGTCAAAAATCGACAAGAAACGCACGTTTGACAGCTAACTGAGCACACATACATTTACGGCAATATGGCGAAAAACAAAAAAATGCTTGCGATCAACAGGTCACGTGGGCGGTTGCTTAGTACCCGCGCGGTCGCGGTGAGGGGTGCACGTTTGGATTTTTACGAGGCTGCAACGCCAGAAGATGTTTAAATAGGAAACAGAATGTGTTTTTTTCTACTTTGCATTCACAATGCACACATTGTAACACTGTTTTCGGTGTTACAATTAGCAAATTGTAACACCGTTTTTAGTAACTTTTTTTCTAAGATTGGTGACATTGATATCAAATGCATGTCAAACGAAAATACACATAACCACAAAAGTAAGCACAAACTGATTTTTTAGAATCGCACAAACTGCGAAGTATGTATATTTTTATACATATTTAAACATGCGTGTTGCATCCTAGGTTTCGTACTACTAGTATATGATGGTATATAATAATTATCAATAATTACTTTTTCACAGATATTTGAATTTAAGTGACAGATGACAGTGTTACCAACGGTTGCACCCATAAATACTCTAGATTGGAGTTTTACCTAATATACTTCTAAATTTTTATAAAATTAATGACGCAAAGTAGAAAAAATAGTATATTACACTCGTTTTATAAGACATATTGGCGCATTCGTTCATTTGGGGCACTCGTCGCTGGCGCTCCTCGTGCCCCAAACAACTCATGCGCCAATCTGACGTCTTATAAAACTTGTGTAATAATATACTATTAGTTTAGACTCTAGTGTCTCATGCGAAATATTTTTGTCTTACACGTCAGTTTCAAATATTTAAATGTTGCACTTATGACGAAATGGTAAACCCTAGAATTCATAATGTGGGTAAATAACCTTTGTTACTGCCTTTGGGCATTGTATAAAATTCCTACTTTTAAATACATATGCCATAAGTACTTAAAAAGCGACTTGTTAGAATGACTGATAATGAATATTATGAATAACCCAATTACTGTATGTATTATATTCCATTTCTTTTCCGGGTGTCATTAGAACTCAGTAACGTCATAATATTATGTCAGGCACGATAAGATATTATTATACAATAGTCGTCAGTTCAAAAATTCTGTATAACTTAACGTGATAAAATAACACAAACAAACTTGTTGATTCGTAATATTTTGAACGTCTTGTGTCTTAAAAAAAGACGTTTTTCTACTTTGCATTCACAATGCACACATTGTAACACTGTTTTCGGTGTTACAATTAGCAAATTGTAACACCGTTTTTAGTAATTTTTTTCTAAGGTTGGTGACATTGATATCAAATGCATGTCAAACGAAAATACACATAACCACAAAAGTAAGCACAAACTGATTTTTTAGAATCGCACAAACTGCGAAGTATGTATATTTTTATACATATTTAAACATGCGTGTTGCATCCTAGGTTTCGTACTACTAGTATATGATGGTATATAATAATTATCAATAATTACTTTTTCACAGATATTTGAATTTAAGTGACAGATGACAGTGTTACCAACGGTTGCACCCATAAATACTCTAGATTGGAATTTTACCTAATATACTTCTAAATTTTTATAAAATTAATGACGCAAAGTAGAAAAAATAGTATATTACACTCGTTTTATAAGACATATTGGCGCATTCGTTCATTTGGGGCACTCATCGCTGGCGCTCCTCGTGCCCCAAACAACTCATGCGCCAATTTGACGTCTTATAAAACTTGTATAATAATATACTATTATTATATTGAAAATCAAGTTATTTGCAGGTTTAACATTAAAAAACGTCACGAATTCGTTAATAGGACCAAAGAATTCTTTAGCTTTAAATGTCACACAAGTTACAAGTAAAAAAGGCTTTATTTGAGCAGCATGTATATATCTCCACCAAACGTCATTTGTAACACATGACACACGTCATTCATGATAAATTACAGTACGTTTTCATTGAAAATGCTTTTACGCTAAAACCTAAGATGTCCAGAATGCTGCAAAATCTTCGACCACGCAAATCTCCAGTCTTCGAGCAACAAATTTACTAAACTATGTGAAAATACGCTGGGTCGCAAATGAAATGTCAAATTATCACTCGTAATTTATGGAGCGATTATGGTGTAAGTGCTTAGAATTTAAGTTGAACGTCAAACTCAAATATCCACACAAATTAAAACCACTTTTACCGGCTAATTCAAGTGAGTGGTCTGCCCCAAATAAATACGTAGATATACCATATTCTCCACGTTCATTTCGGCATGTATTTATTCTAGATTTGTTCGTACGTTCAAGTTTTCAAATAAAATAGACGACCTTTCTGCTATTTAGAGCATAAAACGGTCTTTGTGTAATACCTATGATTGTCTGGAGACAATGCAGATAAAATACTAACTGGTTGAATTCTTTATACACGTTTTATGGTTGTGTTTTTTTCCAGTTCTGTGCATGTATCTTTGACTTTTGCTATAAAAACTTGCTATTTTAAGGTCGCAGACGATACAAATGTCGAAAATATCGTTAAATTGTTGTTTATGGACCCCCAAAAAATAGTTTATAAATGCATTATTGACCAAACATTGAGAAATGGAAAGATGACAAATTTGTGTTAAACTTACGAGCTGTAATAGCCTTCATATTGTTTGCAGTTACATAATGAATAATTCGAGTGGTTCTTAATGTATTCCCCATGTCAAAAATCAGTATTTTCGGAAGAACAATCGATAAAATCGACAAACAATCGGAGAAATAAATCAGCAAGACAATAAAATGTCAGGCTTATTACACGAATATACATACACCAGTTTTCTCTACGTCAATTATGAATAAGTGTCAGGCAGGAGTCAAAGTTGTAAGTCATGCCCAATTTTATCATTTTATTGTATGTTATCATATTTTTAATCCTTTAATTTTACTAAATAGATATGTTTGTAAATTTAGACTACCATTCCTACAACCGCGCATATTCGGTTGCCGGAGTATCTCTTTCACACTACTTACACCTGATCCCCTTTGCAGCGACGAGTTTTACCGCATTCATCCATGTTTAAATTCCATCGCGTTAATCTGAAATCTTACATATCGGCACTATTAATCATATGAAAATTTTAGGTTAAGTCCAACAAGATATCCTTTCAAATCTAAGCCGAAAACATACACAAATAAGCCGAAAACATATACAAATAATCCGAAAATGACTGCAAATCTAGCCAGAACATTCTTAAAATCCTACATTACTCAAAATCAACAGGTTAGGGCTCTGGGCGCTTATAGAGCGGCGATAATAAAAAATGTTAACATGCCTCTGGCCATCGAAGAGGTGCAACAGCAGAAACTGGGGAAGACCGACGTTAGAATTAAGGTCCAATACTGCAGCATGAACGCCATGGACGCTGCCTCATTCCGATGTGCGATGAGAGAATTTCCGTTCATCCCCGGATATGAACTATCCGGAAGAGTGATAGAAGTAGGCAGGAGCGTCAAGAAAGATCAAGTCATCGTTGGAGAACATGTCGCAGCTTTAAATTTAGCGAGGAACGGAGGTTTTGCTGAGGAATGCGTTGTGAGTGTTTAATTTTAATTGATAGGTTAGAATCGACTTTATAGGTTAGAATAGAATAGTTTTGTATTTACACAAGTTGTCATAGTAACAATAACAGTAGAATATAACAATTGAAACACTTTAAGGTTGACGTTCGTGATGTTTTTCGTCTCCCGTCAAACGTAACCTTAAAAAAAGCCGCCGTTTTGATATTAAGCCACGGAAAAGCGATATACGCGTTTTCCAAGCTCCGAACGCCGAAAGAGCAAGAATTGGTGGTTATAACGGCGGGCGCTGCGGGTTTGGGTCTTGCTGCGATAGATGTCGCTGCTAGAATGTACAAGGCCAAGGTGAGATTCTTTTAGGTACGCATTTTAGGGCGGCAAATTATATATTTTTAAGGTGATAGCGGTTACGGATTCCGAGGAGCGATCGGAGTTTATGAGAGCTCGCGGGGCGTTCAGCACGATACATTTCGACGAGAAGACTATCGTCGACGATGTTCTCAAATTAACCGATAAAAAGGGGGCCGCTCTTATTTATGATGGAGTAGGGGATTACATGTTCGAGAGGATAAATAAATGGTAAGTTGGTCCTACTGCATAATTTAAAGTCTAATCTCACCTTTTGATGTCACTAATGGTCACTAGTAAGGGAATTTTTCAAGCATCTACTTACTCTAGATGGCGCCACTGAAGACATTGCAATCCAATTTTACAAGCATTTATTTGTTCCTAGTTCACTTACAACAAAATAATGACCATAGTATTGTTAATCTGAGTTTCATACTAGTATTTAACACATTCAAAGTCAAAATAATGAATTATTTTCTTGCGCATCTAGGGAATTTTATCGTTGTATGTTGTCTTGTGTTATTTTTGACGTTTCGTACAGAGTCGGTAACCCGTAGTAACGTGACAGTTCTCCTACCCACCGCAAGATGCCAGCACATCGTAGCGCAATTATTCAAGATATTTTTTTCTACTTTGCATTCACAATGCACACATTGTAACACTGTTTTCGGTGTTACAATTAGCAAATTGTAACACCGTTTTTAGTAACTTTTTTCTAAGATTGGTGACATTGATATCAAATGCATGTCAAACGAAAATACACATAACCACAAAAGTAAGCACAAACTGATTTTTTAGAATCGCACAAACTGCGAAGTATGTATATTTTTATACATATTTAAACATGCGTGTTGCTTCCTAGGTTTCGTACTACTAGTATATGATGGTATATAATAATTATCAATAATTACTTTTTGACATATTTGAATTTAAGTGACAGATGACAGTGTCACCAACGGTTGCACCCATAAATACTCTAGATTGGAATTTTACCTAATATACTTCTAAATTTTTATAAAATTAATGACGCAAAGTAGAAAAAATAGTATATTACACTCGTTTTATAAGACATATTGGCGCATTCGTTCATTTGGGGCACTCGTCGCTGACGCTCCTCGTGCCCCAAACAACTCATGCACCAATCTGACGTCTTATAAAACTTGTATAATAATATACTATTAGTTTAGACTCTAGTGTCTCATGCGAAATATTCTTGTCTTACACGTCAGTTTCAAATATTTAAATGTTGCACTTATGACGAAATGGTAAACCCTAGAATTCATAATGTGGGTAAATAACCTTTGTTACTGCCTTTGGGCATTGTATAAAATTCCTACTTTTAAATACATATGCCATAAGTACTTAAAAAGCGACTTGTTACAATGACTGATAATGAATATTATGAATAACCCAATTACTGTATGTATTATATTCCATTTCTTTTCCGGGTGTCATTAGAACTCAGTAACGTCATAATATTATGTCAGGCACGATAAGATATCATTATACAATAGTCTGCAGTCCAAAAATTCTGTATAACTTAACGTGATAAAATAACACAAATAAACTTGTTGATTCGTAATATTTTGAACGTCTTGTGTCTTAAAAAAGACGTTTTTCTACTTTGCATTCACAATACACACATTGTAACACTGTTTTTAGTAACTTTTTTCTAAGATTGGTGACATTGATATCAAATGCATGTCAAACGAAAATACACATAACCACAAAAGTAAGCACAAACTTATTTTTTAGAATCGCACAAACTGCGAAGTATGTATATTTTTATACATATTTAAACATGCGTGTTGCATCCTAGGTTTCGTACTACTAGTATATGATGGTATATAATAATTATCAATAATTACTTTTTCACAGATATTTGAATTTAAGTGACAGATGACAGTGTTACCAACGGTTGCACCCATAAATACTCTAGATTGGAATTTTACCTAATATACTTCTAAATTTTTATAAAATTAATGACGCAAAGTAGAAAAAATAGTATATTACACTCGTTTTATAAGACGCATTCGTTCCAAACAACTCATGCGCCAATTTGACGTCTTATAAAACTTGTATAATAATATACTATTTCGTAAAACTAAATTTCATTTTGCGTATCCACGGATTTTATTTTTGCAGTCTTGCGTTAGGCGGCCACATACTCCACGCAGCGCCGTACCGTTGCGCGGTCATTCCAAAACCGAAACCGAACACGTACCTTACGATGGTGTACCTGCACGCGCTGCGGGTCCAAGATCCCGAACTATACCGCACTATGATAAGCGACGCGTTAGAACTGTGCCACGAAGGGATAATATCCGCTCATATTGGGGCCACATTCCCTTTTGAGAGAATAAATGAGGCCATTGATCACATTGAAGAAAGAAAATGCACGGGAAAGGTCGTTATTGAGATGACGGAATGAGTATCTTAGTAATTTTAAGGGTAAGATATTTTTTTTACTGGCTTTGTTTATATTGATGGTATTTTACTGGTCTTTTTGTTTTTTTTTTTTTTTGGAATGGGAAAATGTCATTAATATAGACAAACTTTATTACTATACTTTACATTACTATTATATTTCTGGACATTTGTACATAGAAAGTTTTTATCATTTATTCTGTATTCAGAACGTATGTATACATTTTTTATTACATTGTAATGCAATTGTATTCTTTATTGATTATGAATGACCTTATATGCGATTGATTAATTTATTTTATTAATATTATTGAATAAAGGAAATAAAACGTCCATAAGTAGTTTATATAATAATTTTTTTATTTAACTATAACTTACAATAAAAAAAAATCACTTAACAAACAAAAATATACAATAAAATATATATCACATCGATAAATACTAAGGAATTTGACGAGTTTTTTTTTGTTAGCATGGACAAGTAGGATCGTTCAAACCATCATTTCTTTCGAAAGGAACGGTAATAGTAACGAAATTTGAACAATTATATCACTGGCAATATAAATTAATTAAGTCTAGATGTGTCGTAAAATATGCTAGCTTAATTTATCGCCGCTCTGGTCGAACCTACATACGTCCATAAACACTCCCTTACCCCTATTTGATATGTCTGCATAATCCCTCTTGCTCCTGGCGCATAATTTACTAGAGAATTTAGTATCTCGTTTCCTGAAAGAAAATATATACTGATATAATAATATAATTAAATAAAAAAAATATTGGGGTGGCCAATTATTGTTTAGAAATTGAAAAATAAAGTGATTTAGTACCAGTTCAGTCAAGAGATGTCACCACACGATATTGCGATGTCATTGGTTAAATTCTGACGTATATAGAGAGCCGAGAGCGCCATCTGGTCTGAATATAGGAATAAATACGTCGTCCCCCTTTCAAATATTTTATGATTTGTTATTCATTTCATTATGCAGAGTTGTCATTACTTTGCAAGACCGAATGTGGGCCAAATTTCATCCTTGAAGTCCACTGTGCAAAGTTGCACAAAGCAAATTATTGAAATTATCGGAAATTGCAAGAAAATAGTCAATAATTTTGCAATGACACACTTCTTGTCAATGACAAAATAATTTTTTTGTAAACTCACTTATCGATTTATATATTTATTGATTCCTGCTGTTGTATTGAATCCCTAACCTCTAAACTGTAAGGATTTCGATGTTTGACAGGTGTATCTTAGGATTTTTATAAAAATGTTTCTGTCTGTCGATGTTTTTTTGACAGATTAGATTAGACAGATTAGCGCCCTCTACATTCGCTCGTTCAGGCGAATCCAATTTGACAACCATTTATTGTTCCTAGTTCACTTACAATAAAATAATGACCATAGTATTGTTAACCTGAGTTTTATTTTACTATTTAACATGTATTTAAGGCATCCAAAGATAAAATACTGAACCATTATCAAAATAAAAAGATTTAGAAAAAATAAAGTGATTTAGTACTAGTTCAGTCAAGAGATGTCACCACACGATATTGCGATGTCATTGGTTAAATTCTGACGTATATAGAGAGCCGAGAGCGCCATCTGGTCTGAATATAGGAATAAATACGTCGTCCCCCTTTCAAATATTTTATGATTTGTTATTCATTTCATTATGCAGAGTTGTCATTACTTTGCAAGACCGAATGTGGGCCAAATTTCATCCTTGAAGTCCACTGTGCAAAGTTGCACAAAGCAAATTATTGAAATTATCGGAAATTGCAAGAAAATAGTCAATAATTTTGCAATGACACACTTCTTGTCAATGACAAAATAATTTTTTTGTAAACTCACTTATCGATTTATATATTTATTGATTCCTGCTGTTGTATTGAATCCCTAACCTCTAAACTGTAAGGATTTCGATGTTTGACAGGTGTATCTTAGGATTTTTATAAAAATGTTTCTGTCTGTCGATGTTTTTTTGACAGATTAGATTAGACAGATTAGCGCCCTCTACATTCGCTCGTTCAGGCGAATCCAATTTGACAACCATTTATTGTTCCTAGTTCACTTACAATAAAATAATGACCATAGTATTGTTAACCTGAGTTTTATTTTACTATTTAACATGTATTTAAGGCATCCAAAGATAAAATACTGAACCATTATCAAAATAAAAAGATTTAGAAAAAATAAAGTGATTTAGTACTAGTTCAGTCAAGAGATGTCACCACACGATATTGCGATGTCATTGGTTAAATTCTGACGTATATAGAGAGCCGAGAGCGCCATCTGGTCTGAATATAGGAATAAATACGTCGTCCCCCTTTCAAATATTTTATGATTTGTTATTCATTTCATTATGCAGAGTTGTCATTACTTTGCAAGACCGAATGTGGGCCAAATTTCATCCTTGAAGTCCACTGTGCAAAGTTGCACAAAGCAAATTATTGAAATTATCGGAAATTGCAAGAAAATAGTCAATAATTTTGCAATGACACTTCTTGTCAATAACAAAATTATTTTTTTTTTGTAAACTCTCTTATCGATTTATAAATTTATTGATTCCTGCTGTTATATTGAATCCCTAACCTCTAAATTGTAAAGATTTCGATGTTTGACAGGTGTATCTTAGGATTTTTATAAAAATGTTTCCGTCGATGTTTTTTTGACAGATTAGATTAGACAGATTAGCGCCCTCTATATTCGCTCGTTCAGGCGAATCCAATTTGACAACCATTTATTGTTCCTAGTTCACTTACGATAAAATAATGACCATAGTATTGTTAACCTGAGTTTTATTTTACTATTTAACATGTATTCAAGGCATTCAAAGATAAAATACTGAACCATTATCAAAATAAAAAGATTTAGAAAAAATAAAGTGATTTACTACTAGTTCAGTCAAGAGATGTCACCACACGATATTGCGATGTCATTGGTTAAATTCTGACGTATATAGACAGCCGAGAGCGCCATCTGGTCTGAATATAGGAATAAATACGTCGTCCCCCTTTCAAATATTTTATGATTTGTTATTCATTTCATTATGCAGAGTTGTCATTACTTTGCAAGACCGAATGTGGGCCAAATTTCATCCTTGAAGTCCACTGTGCAAAGTTGCACAAAGCAAATTATTGAAATTATCGGAAATTGCAAGAAAATAGTCAATAATTTTGCAATGACACACTTCTTGTCAATGACAAAATAATTTTTTCTGTAAACTCTCTTATCGATTTATAAATTTATTGATTCCTGCTGTTATATTGAATCCCTAACCTCTAAATTGTAAGGATTTCGATGTTTGACAGGTGTATCTTAGGATTTTTATAAAAATGTTTCCGTCGATGTTTTTTTGACAGATTAGATTTGACAGATTAGCGCCCTCTACATTCGCTCGTTCAGGCGAATCCAATTTGACAACCATTTATTGTTCCTAGTTCACTTACGATAAAATAATGACCATAGTATTGTTAACCTGAGTTTTATTTTACTATTTAACATGTATTTAAGGCATCCAAAGATAAAATACTGAACCGTTATCTTGTGGGTTTAGGGAATTTTATCGTTATACGTTGTCATGTCATTTTTTGACATCTGGTACAGAGTCGGTAACCCGTAGAAGTGTACTAGTTCTCCTAACAACCGCAAGATGTCAGCACACCGTAGCGCTAGACATTTTTTCGCGAAACTAAATTTCTTTTGGTGCTTCAACGGAATTTATTTCACGATCTAAGCATTCCAATCAAATACTCACCCTCTGCCGGGTAAATCTAACTCATCCACCGCTATAGTCTTCACGTAAAGGTGGTCATTACACCAAAACAGGCATAGGGTTCTTGGTTCTAACACATTCATGTCGTACTCCCAATTTAGCTCAACTTTTTTGATATTTCCACCCAAGTCGGCATGATGTGACAACACCATGGAATAGGTGGAACCATGTTCTAACTTCATATCACCAGTTTGTGTTAAATCCAAGTGGATTACACCAGCTGAACTGTGCAAAGAGGCTTTGAGAAAACCTTGAACCCATGTTTCCGCAGTTGGAGGTTTTGCCAACTCTAAACTGATCCTGTACAAACGATCTAAAAAAAAAACTAAATAGTAGTGACATCTATCGTCGTTAGTCATAAACGAAAACGTCAAAATGGGATTATAGGTTATAGATGTTTATAAATTACAATAAAAATGCTTTATTTTGTAAATAAATCCTTCTCTGCACTTACGACAAAAGGGAAATTCTCTTCCAGTCGAAGTAAAATATTTATTTTCGAGATTATTTCCCTGAGGATGTGTGGAAACTTCATTTTCCAGGCCAGGGCTGGAATCAGCGTGGTAGCCCATGAGGGCACAACTGCCTGAGCCCTGTTTACAACCGAAGCATTTTCCAGCTAAGAATTGTTGATAACTCGGGCAGGAATGCGCTATAAAAATGCCGATAGATCATTTTTTAATAGGCAGTTGTTGAAAGTGATGACATAACCTCACCTATATAGGGACACTGTCCGTTTATGCTGTCTATGAATAGTTTTATTGCCCTCACGTGGTTGCAAGCCACCAGTACTCTTGATGCTTCTTCCAAACCATCTCTATAAGGTGACCATAAATAAATAAATAAATATATCCGGCTGTATTTATATTCTTTTTGGAATGATAGATCACTTTTATATTGAGATATTTTTGTGCTTGCTGATTAAAAATGATGGTTGATCAACCATTTCATTGAATATTTTAGTCATTCTAGATACCAAACTTACTTAATTAAAGTTAATGGAACCAAAGGACTCTGGGTTATGTCACATCCTGGTTGTTCTTTTCCATTATTTGGATAAAAATCCAGGTGACCACAAGGTTGAGACATACCGTATCCTGAAAAAAACAAAAATTGGTTGTGGAATTTGTATATAGTGTTGATTTAAAATAAGAAGCGCACACGGAAAAATAAAAAAAAATCATTTTCTTTCGCACATTTCGAAGTTTGAACTACTGGAAATTGCGAAATATAATGTCCTAATGTTCCCAATGGCAATAAAATTGCAATTGTGTGTAAAGTGACTTTTGTAGTTATGTTGGAGGTTAGAATTAATGGAGTAAAATGTTTGAAGAACTGCCGTTTTGGTAGGTATTACTATTAAATGTTATACATTGAAAGATTTTTAAATAGAAATTCCTTGGGTTCGTTTTAGCGTTAACGATTAGCGTTAGCGATATTCACGACAAAACAATTGGCTGTTTTTGTGACTTTACACACCTGTTGAAAGCCCAAGACCTATTCTTCATACAAAAATTCGAATTCCGGCTGTCGCAGTATGTAAACAAGGTCAAACATAACCTAACACGCTCGGATACGTTCGAGATTTCAGGAATTTTATTATTATTTAGCAGCATGAGTTCCCTAACTTCGATGGAGTTTTCAATAATAATTATCTTTATTCAATTCCTGTATCAAAACACATTTCATGAATGCGTTCCATTCCAATCTCCCATGATTGGTAAAATGGTCTACTGCGCATCCTAATGCGGTGCAACTTCACCGTACACATTTACGTTTAAATCAACTTGGGGGTGGGGAGATTTAGGGGAATTTTGTATTTTAAAATTTGGAATTATGTCAGTTATGTGTTAGAAGGAGTCTAATTACCAAATACAGACATACCCAGGAAGATAATGCCTTTGCCATCTGTATGGATGACATCAACAAATTCTGCATCTGTTGGGTCCAAGCGTACATGTGGTGGCATTCCCTAAAATTAAAGAAGAAACATTTTCACCTCATTCTTAGCGGTATTCTGGTTTCTCTTCATTTGGGAATAACTCTGCAGTCTTTACTAAAGATTTCCGTGCAGAAAAATAAAATCTAATGGGTCCACCATAATCTTTTATTCTGTTTTTCGACAAATTAAGTTATACAACTTACTTGGAAATAAGGCTCAGCTGGGTCGAGACCTGTGATCCTTCCAAGTCCTTTGATCATGGATCCTGCATATCCTGCAGTATGAGCACCCAAAGAATGACCGATGATATGGACATCACCTACGTCCATACCATACTTCTTTTGCTGTAATAATTTTTAATGTTTGGCATTATTTAACCTCTCCTAAGTTGACGAATGGTGTTTGGTTAAAGAGAGATGATTAGGTCACTTACCAAATGTGTAATGAAATTGCCTAATTCCAAACCAACCAATCGCGTATTCGCAGTGGCTTGAGTATACAAAGGTAGGCTACCACCAGCCCAATCAACGATGAAGACGTTCATGTCTTCAGCTTTCAGTAACTCGTCTTTCATGTCACCAACCTAGAATGAAAAACGTGAAAAACTCTGTCAAATCAGGCAAGTCGTAAAGATTCACTATTTGAAGGCATACCTCACCTTATAAACCAGTGCGAACTGAATAATTTAGGACTTAGGTTATTCAGGATTAGGTTTATCAAAAGAAAAGGCCGAGTTATTGGATTCTAAGCTACAGGAATGGAATCTTTTCGCACGAGGTGTGGCAGTGTCTTCATTTACGAAGTGTAACGAGCCTTTTAAAGCATATTTTAAAATGGAAGGATCTTTACGTGTATGTCACGATGTTGAGGGTCGTATGGACGAGTTTGATATTCCCCACGATCCTTCTGAATGGTGACTTTTTATCGATTTATCAAAATACAGCTTGGAAGCAGTACTTTTGCATATTCTTTATAGAATGTCAACTATCTGGTCTATACCCACTTTACGTTAGGCAGACGAAATGTTCAAATATCAAATCTGTTATCGCATCATTTTATATCCACAAGACTTCCACGATACTTATGACAAATTTATATAACAAAATTGGTGCGATAATTTGTACAAAGTTCCAGAATGATTTAGATCGATTTGTTGCATTAACACAGACCACGGAACCAAGTAGATGTTACATAAAGAGCATTACATAAAACTAGTAAACGTTCTACCTATATAATAATAATTTATCGCATAAATCCTTACTTAATTCGATAATGGCTTCAGATATTTATAAATCTGCATCTTGCACACTTTCAAGTAATGTATCAAAACAGTATATTATATGAAATCTATATACATCGGCAAAGAAATAGGTCAAATGTGCATAATGTAATGTAACCGTTGCAACTTTCACGATTTCGATTTTAGTAGCACCGGTGTGTCTGTTATTTGAATCGGAAAAATAGAACTTTTAACAAGTATTTTTTTGTTGCTTATACACCAATCATCTATTTTATCAATCAATTCTCAACCTGTGGTCCAGGGACCCCCCTGGGGGTCCGTGGGTCTATCCCAGGGGGTCCGCGGATAAAACGCAACAGATAATAGACCTATGGAGTAGCAATACTACTCCACCAACTACTGCACCAACTACTTGGACAAATTTAGCACCTACGAATGTCCAAACTCATCTAAGTCATTAAAAAATTCCTCAAGAGGCTGAAGGAAGCTTTTGGACAAACACCAATCAAACTTATCAGTCAAATTCAACTTCTTGAGTGAAATATTGCAGCAATGAATGTCCAAAGGGTTATACACCAGAAGAAATTTCCTCAAGAGGCTGAAGCAATCTTTTCGACAAACACCAATCAACTTCCTCGGCAAATTTAGCACCTACGAGTGTCCAAACTCATCTAAGTCATTACAAAATTCCTCAAGAGGCCGAAGGAAGCTTTTGGACAAACACCAATCAAACTTATCAGGCAAACTCAACTTCTTGAGTGAAATATTGCAGCAATGAATGTCCAAAGGGTTGTACACCGGAAGAAATTTCCTCAAGAGGCTGAAACAACCTTTTGAACAAACACCAATCAACTTCCTCGGCAAATTTAGCACCTACGAGTGTCCAAACTCATCTAAGTCATTAAAAAATTCCTCAAGAGGCTGAAGGAAGCTTTTGGACAAACACCAATCAAACTTATCAGGCAAACTCAACTTCTTGAGTGAAATATTGCAGCAATGAATGTCCAAAGGGTTGTACACCGGAAGAAATTTCCTCAAGAGGCTGAAACAAACTTTTGGACAAACACCAATCAACTTCCTCGGCAAATTTAGCACCTACGAGTGTCCAAACTCATCTAGGTCATTACAAAATTTCTCAAGAGGCTGAAGGAAGCTTTTGGACAAACACCAATCAAACTTATCAGGCAAACTCAACTTTTCGAATGAAATATTGCACCAATGAATGTCCAAAGGGTTGTACACCAGAAGAAATTTCCTCAAGAGGCTGAAGCAACCTTTTGGACAAACACCAATCAACTTCCTTGACAAATTTAGCACCTACAAGTGTCCAAACTCATCTACGTCATTAAAAAATTCCTCAAGAGGCCGAAGGAAGCTTTTGGACAAACACCAATCAAACTTATCAGGCAAACTTAACTTCTTGAGTGAAATATTGCAGCAATAAATGTCCAAAAGGTTATACACCGGAAGAAATTTCCTCAAGAGGCTGAAGCAACCTTTTGGACAAACACCAATCAACTTCCTCGGCAAATTTAGCACCTACGAGTGTCCAAACTCATCTAAGTCATTAAAAAATTCCTCAAGAGGGTGAAGGACGTTTTTGGACAAACACCCATCAAATTTATGGGGTAAACTCAATTTTTTTTAGCAAATATTGCACTAATGAATGTCCAAAAGGTTATACACCGAAAGAAATTTCCTCAAGAGGCTGAAGCAACCTTTTGAACAAACACCAATCAACTTCCTCGGCAAATTTAGCACCTACGAGTGTCCAAACTCATCTAAGTCATTAAAAAATTCCTCAAGAGGCCGAAGGAAGCTTTTGGACAAACACCAATTAAACTTATCAGGCAAACTTAACTTCTTGAGTGAAATATTGCAGCAATGAATGTCCAAAGTGTTATACACCAGAAGAAATTTCCTCAAGAGGCTGAAGCAATCTTTTGGACAAACACCAATCAACTTCTTCGACAAATTTAACACCTACGAATGTCTATGACTCGTTTCGGCCTTTCCGATTTATGTTGAGGACATTGAGGTTAATTCTCCTATAACCCAACAATTATACAGCTTTTAGATTGCTGTTTCTATACAATTGACACAATGAAGAACAAATTCAAAGACAATATGCAGCATTTAAACTATGTTTAATTTCTTGCGTCACTATGCATTACCATACACTTTATTCGAACATAAGAAGCGATAGCCAAATGTGTCGCGTTGCTTCTAGAATTAAATGTTGCCGTAACTCTAGTGTCTAGTGATTGTACTTGCAGTAACAATTGATACTTGCAATAGCAATTGCCACTTACCCAATTTGACAGGGGAGTGTCAATGAAACCGTGAATGATGAACTTGGTCTTCTTTTTTGGGTCGAATTTTGACTTCTTGATGGAGTTATCGTCTTTTGCGTATAAAAGTTGTCCCTGAAATTATTAAATAAAATTTTTAGATGAAACTGGATGGTGTTTTTGATGGTCTAAGTTCGTAAAACGCCTGTTTTGATGGTCTAAAACACCCTGTAGAATAATTAAGGAGATTGTAAAAAAAACTAGCGAAAAAAAGAATGCTAATAAAAAGAAACGTTAATTTATTATAACTTTCGTTTTCCCCTTAATACCACTAATTCAAATTTTAATAGATTCATTAAAATTTATGTAAATCATCAAAAACTACGATTGAAATGTTCGCTACAATTATGTTTTTCCGCCAAGTTAATTTACAGCCTATTAAAGGTGATTTTAATAATTGCAGCATTAATAAACACATTATAATTGTTTATTTAAAGTTACATCAACAATTTCAGCTCTCAAATTATACAGCAAACTTTCGTTTTTATCTCTCCTGTCAGATGTAACAATAACATCGACGAATTAATAAACAACACGATTCTGTAACACAGTTGTTAAGTAACAAACGCCGAATAAACGTAATGAATTGTTGCTTCAAATTGTTTATTATAATCGATGGTTGGTATTTTCTACAATATCCACATTTGTCCTGAGCCAGCAGCGCAAGCTCTAAATAAAGTTCAACATGTTCAACTTTACAAGCAACAGCCAAAACCATTCTCCGGCATGTAAAAATAGCAGCTGATGAGTGACCACACCATGCTGGTTAACTAATAATCTACAGCAAGCAGCAAATACTAAAACAGCGTAAGTGTGACCACCCCATGCTTCCAATCAACGTTAAATACATATAGCTTACCTCAGCAGTGTTCAGTCTTGTATACAGGATAAATCTAGTGTTGATCACCTCCCTGGGTAGTGGAAAAACATTGAAGGGTCTTATTATTAAATGGTACCAACTTCTAGTAATATTTAGACATCCCAATTCATCGTAACATCGCGATTCATTTTCAACTGAAAACCAAAAAATATACGTTCAAATAGAAATACAACTTTACGAGCACCTATGACCTCTACAATAAGATATTTCAACATTATTAAGTTCAATTGCTCCAAACAACGACCTTGTAGGTTTACTACCTCCAAATTTGGCGTGACCATCATCAACTGTGTAATGTATAGTAGCCTTAACATTGAAGTAATCAATTTTGCAATGCTGTATAAGCAGCATATCTTTTAATGCACGAAAATCTTAAGGATTTATTTGGTAAATAAGTGATCTTCAACTTTCTTCTCAACGGTAAATTGTCGAGGTCGATGTCAAGTTAGCACAGTCTGCTTGTGGTCTTGAGGCTATAAGAAGAAGAAGACCTACAGAAGAACTTGAACGATGGTGAAATCTGCCACTCACAGCGGTGTAAAATCGAATTATTTTGGTTGAATATGTGTCACAAGAATTGCTCTTGCACCATGTGGTATCGTTTAAAATATAGTGTAGTCGAAAAAAACACAATAAAAGATTATGGTAGACTTATTATTATTGAAATCTTTACTAAAGACCACAGACTTATTCCCAAATGAAGAGAAACCAGAACATCGCTCGCTTTCTATAGCTTTATCAGCTCAAACTAAGCCGACCTGTGACTAGAGACGTCAGCGCCATCTCCCCGCCAGTAGACATAGCGATAATTTTTAATGAAACCACACCTCTTCTCCAAATAATTTCAAATGGAATATTTATTTACCTCAAGGCAACAAAGAAATACATTGATTTGATTTTACATTTCTTTTCTCTCTGCGTACTGCACGTCGAAAGAAAGAGCGAGTCATTAAATAATGAGCCGCGGAGGAAGTCAAAACAATTGTATAGCAACCTGTCAAGCAGTCAGTCGGTGTTAATTAACACGCTAGGAAAAATTCCTGAAGAGATTCCGACATTGCTCTGCTGACAGACACAAATTATGACCTGTATATAGTTAGATATGGTGAGTGATGGACATCAACATTATGGGACTGTTGAAAGGAAAAACGCTACTTCCTCAATTCCTTTGTCATTTGTCATGTTACAGCTTTTTTGGGCCAAAAGAATTAATAGACTTGTTCCACACAAAAAGAAATCAATATAAATCTATTTGAAAGTGAATTTTTGTAACACCGCGGAATGTGGCTTTTTCTCCACGACAAGCCACAGTCTTCACCGTGACTGAAGCAATATACATTGAGAAAAGACAAATAATTTACATCTAACTTCCACGGCGAAGGTCTTGGTCAATATTCAAGACAAGCATAATAAGATATCACCCGTAGGGCTCTCTCTATACATACTTCCATACATTTATCATTCACGCTTCTCTAATCACGTCCACGCAACTTTTTTCCTTTTACCCGTGGGCTCTAGAGGCTTTTCTGTCGAAATTGAGGAGACATTCACCGTGACCTACGTTATAATTAAATTTATCACTTCGGGAAACTATATTCTTGCCGAGTGAGATTCGTACAGTGTGATAAAAACCGTGCGATTGTGCAAACCTTGAACGTGGTTTGGTTTAGATGGTCAAATGGTTTATTACCACAGAGTTCAGACTTAGAAAGCCGTATAAGCGAAAGGATTTCACCCAAATTAGTCTATCTGTTATGAGGTGACTGAAAAAAAAAACGATTCTTTAACACCATAATTTGAAATGAAGATTTGGAAGAGAAAGATTTGAGTGAAAAGATTATGTGTTTAAATCAAAAACGTGCGGTTTCATTAAAAATTATCGCTATGTCTACTAGTGGGGAGATGGCGCTGACGTCTCTAGTCACACGTTAGTTTAGTTTGAGCTTATATAAGCTGAGCTATAGAAAACGAGCGGTAATCTGGTTTCTCTTCATTTGGGAATAAGTCTGTAGTCTTTAGTAAAGATTTCCATGGAGAAAAATAATCTAATGAGTCCACCATAACCTTTTATTGCGTTTTTCGACTACACTATGTTTGGATTGTAATCAAAGTCCCATGATTATAATCCAAAATTTTTTCTATTTAAAAAGAACGTATTTGTTCTTTCTCTGTGTAATAAAATTTTTACTTTTTGCTCTCAGAAAATATTAAACTATACCTATCTGTATATAGCTTCAATATTAGACATCTTTAACCCTTACCTCTCTAATGAACTTGTGAAAAGAGCTTAATGGTTTTAGTAAACCGAAGTGAAGGTAACGTTCTAATGTATAATTAACATAATTCCTCATAAAAGGGACAAGAAAACAACCCACACGAGTGCTTTCTTCTTCCGCCTACCTCACCATTCAATCGCTGCTATCTTCAGCAGCCTTTCTCTTACCTGGAGAGTTTTCATCTTTAATTTGCAAGCCGGAAGATAATTTTCCAACCCAACCCAATAATGATTCTCATACTTGAAAATTATCATCATTTATCCGATAATTTGTAATTCGTATCGAAATTTGAAACAAAAAGTAGATTTACAAGAAGCTGTGGCATACAGAAGTTGGCATTGCGAGTTTTTAAACACAAATTATGGTTATTGAGACATGTATGTTCAATTTACGTGAATACGTAAATATAAATATAGTGATTACTAACTGCAATAGGACAGTGCAACTTTCATGCACTGACCGATTTAAAATATTGCAACACATACGAAAGACCTTACCTTGAGAGCATAGATTACACCTTACAGAACTCCTATGTAGTATTAAATTGATTATATACTATATAAAATACTTTTATACTATATAAAACACTTATATACTGTATTGAGGCTTGTAAAACACGAGTTTATCGAAAAAATATCTCCTCCAAAGACACTAAAATGTGTATGACATGTGTAATCAAAATGAGCCACTCAAACTCATTTGCAAACCACAGACAGATGTTTACAGCAACATAAAAATCGCACGTTGCTTTCTCTTACCTCAAACGTGAAAAGTAACACGAACCCAACATAGTTACGAAAGGCAATCAACAAAATAAATAAGAGACAATTCAAAATCGACTATTTTGGTCGCCTTGAAGTAGACAATCGTTATGTTTTTGCTCAGAGCACGTGCCTACAAGTATTTGAAGAGTTTGTTTTAATATTGTGCTGACGCTATAGCATTTATTGGTAGAGATAGAAAGTAAAATTCTTGCAAAAAGTCTTGTGAGGTTTTTCTTGATAATAATAAGCACTTTAACGAGTTAGAATGGCATGCGGAAATGTTGGAGATGCAAACTTAGCCTGTTACTAAAAGAGGACAATGGACAAATTGGTAAAACTTACATGGTAAAGGCCAAGGTATCTTATCCGATCTAGCCCAGCTGAAGGAGTCCAAGATGCCAGCACTAACAAGTCTTCTCGCGTTGAAGATGATCAAAATATTGAAGAGAGTCGTCCATAATGCGTTGAGTTGCACCATTTTCACTCTTTTACAATATTGAGTACAAAAGAACACAAAACACTAACAGTACAGGTATTTTAAAAGGTTCGTTAAAACCAAAAAACTTCTGATAGTGCATCCAAGGTGGATGTATGACCATAGAAACGTCAAAAGGCTAATCCATTATCGGACATTCCTTGTATGTGTTCTAGAAAGAATAGAGATAAAGATATTTTAGACAAGAAGTGTAAGAAGCTATTACATATTTATTTATTGTTTTTTTTGTTTATAATAATATAAAAAGACACAAGGTTTAATTAACCTTGTGTTCTTTAGATAACCCATCAATAATGTTAGTTTTAAAAAAAAAACCCAAAAGTATACGTACGTATAACAGACGTAATTCCTTTCAAGAAGTTCCTTCATACTTAAAACAAGAAAACGTAATACTTGGAACATCTTGGGTGCAAAATATACATGCTTCAACGAACAAACAGTTTCTTGACTCAAAAGTATACGTACGTATCGCTTAAAACAGACGTAATTCCTTTCAAGCAGTTCCTTCATACTTAAAACAAGAAAACGTAATACTTGGAACATCTTGGGTGCAAAATATACATGCTTCAACGAACAAACAGTTTCTTGACCCAAAAGTATACGTACGTATCACTTAAAACAGACGTAATTCCTTTCAAGCAGTTCCTTCATACTCAAAACAAGAAAACGTAATACTTGGAACATCTTGGGTGCAAAATATACATGCTTCAACGAACAAACAGTTTCTTGACCCAAAAGTATACGTACGTATCGCTTAAAACAGACATAATTCCTTTCAAGCAGTTCCTTCATACTTAAAACAAGAAAACGTAATACTTGGAACATCTTGGGTGCAAAATATACATGCTTCAACGAACAAACAGTTTCTTGACGCAAAAGTATACGTACGTATCGCTTAAAACAGACGTAATTCCTTTCAAGCAGTTCCTTCATACTCAAAACAAGAAAACGTAATACTTGGAACATCTTGAGTGCAAAATATACATGCTTCAACGAACAAACAGTTTCTTGACTCAAAAGTATACGTACGTATCGCTTAAAACAGACGTAATTCCTTTCAAGCAGTTCCTTCATACTCAAAACAAGAAAACGTAATACTTGGAACATCTTGGGTGCAAAATATACATGCTTAAACGAACAAACAGTTTCTTGACTCAAAAGTATACGTACGTATCGCTTAAAACAGACGTAATTCCTTTCAAGCAGTTCCTTCATGCTTAAAACAAGAAAACGTAATACTTGGAACATCTTGGGTGCAAAATATACATGCTTCAACGAACAAACAGTTTCTTGACTCAAAAGTATACGTACGTATCGCTTAAAACAGACATAATTCCTTTCAAGCAGTTCCTTCATACTCAAAACAAGAAAACGTAATACTTGGAACATCTTGGGTGCAAAATATACATGCTTCAACGAACAAACAGTTTCTTGACTCAAAAGTATACGTACGTATCGCTTAAAACAGACATAATTCCTTTCAAGCAGTTCCTTCATACTCAAAACAAGAAAACGTAATACTTGGAACATCTTGGGTGCAAAATATACATGCTCCAACGAACAAACAGTTTCTTGACTCAAAAGTATACGTACGTATCGCTTAAAACAGACATAATTCCTTTCAAGCAGTTCCTTCATACTCAAAACAAGAAAACGTAATACTTGGAACATCTTGGGTGCAAAATATACATGCTTCAACGAACAAACAGTTTCTTGACTCAAAAGTATACGTACGTATCGCTTAAAACAGACATAATTCCTTTCAAGCAGTTCCTTCATACTTAAAACAAGAAAACGTAATACTTGGAACAGATGTTTATATACTTGGAACAGATGTGCAAAATATACATGCTTCAACGAACAAACAGTTTCTTGGCCCAAAAGTATACGTACGTATCGCTTAAAACAGTCGTAATTCCTTTCAAGCAGTTCCTTCATACTTAAAACAAGAAAACGTAATACTTGGAACATACTAATGTTTTTCTTTTAATATGACAAAACGCAAAAATAACCTTCCAAAAGTATTATCAATTTCGAAATATTTTCAAAATATGCCTGGTGTAGTTATAATTAACACAATTTAGTAGCATTATTTAGTAATAATTCATTATCACGTAGAATCTAAATTGTTACAAATTTAAGACGTCAAAAATATACACTTGTTTTGGTTTTAACAAGGACAATAGTGATTGTTGGTCACCTTCCAAAGTTAAGGGACTCTATATTGATATTTGTAATTGATATTTTATATTCCTTTTTTTATTTCAGTAATACTCAAGGTCAAAATGCTTAAAAACGTTTTGGGTTGACCACAAAAAATATCTTAGTGGTATTATATCAAAACTTTGATGCATGTTGATGACTTTTTAGGCAATTCTTATAGAATTTGGTGAAATTTTAAGCAATTTTCAGCAAATTCAGTTAAATTTACAAGAGAACGCCGTAATTTTTCGAAAATATACAATGACAAGTAAGTATAATTTAATTAATGATAAATACGAATAGTTACCTTCCAGGTTAAAAAAAACTCACTATTCAGACTTTTTCGACTTTCAAAAAACCCGAATCACAAAAACAAGACCCGATTTCGACAAATCTCTACCAAAAATGTCGAAAAATTCGCCGCTATGTATGTTTTAGCGATGTTTTTGGTCCTTCGAGCGGAGTAACACTAAAAGCACTGACCAACGGCGCGCAGCACAACCATAGACTACCGCAAATATCTGTTGGGGACCTCTGCTAAGTGGCCAAGTGCCTTTTCTTCCACTTGCGACCACTCTACCACCACTTTTAGCTGTTACAGTTGGTATTCTCTCCAGCAAAACGAAGCGAGCGAGTTGTACGTACGTTTGCGAGTTACACAAGATAGCAGAACCCATTGGCCATTATGCAAGGAAGAAATTCACAAGAAGCAGTGTAGAAAAGCTTTCTCTCTAAACTACACTGGCAGGAGTACTCGTATATACGAATGTTCGACCAATTCGATCGTGGCGAGTTATTATTCCAAATAAAACCAGATTTATTTCATTCAAACGACTTTTAGTTGATTATAGTGTGTTATTCATACGTGTTATTATGAGTCAAAGTGTTATTGATGCGAAAAAGTTAATAACCTTTCCCAATTTGACTGATGCATTGTGACAGAGATCACTTGTCTTCGGCATATTAAACACTAGCCAGACATGCCATGAATTCAAGATTTTCAATAGTGAGCATAATACACACGGTGCTTAATTCATTAATATTCACAAATCGGTGATTCCCGTGACATTTCACCGATGTTTGTGAAAAATTTCGGCTGCAGACGTCACAGACAGTGTTCTCTGACCTAGTGCGAAGAATATATCGTCAAACGAAAGTAAATTTTATCCATTGCCACGAGAATATAGTTGCACATTGTTGTATTTAATTATTGTGTTCTATTCTGGTAGGCAAAAGTGTGTCATCCGTGCTATTATGCATGCCCTGTGACCGTGTCTGCATTAATGCATTTTGGTTGTCAGGGTTGTTGTACACAGGCGATTGCAAAAGTCTAAACCCATCAAAATTCGATACAACACGAATAACTTTGAGTGAAGAATATCACCTGTTTCTATATCCTTAGAAAGATCATTTGGTTGGTTCAAGTAACATACAAAATTCTCAAGAAGAAGGATATGATTTTCTTGATGTTTCAAGTATTACGTTTTCTTGTTTTAAGTATGAAGGAATTGCTTGGAAGGAATTACGTCTATTGTAAGCGATACGTACGTATAGTTTTGGGTCAAGAAACTGTTTGTTCGTTGAAGTATGTATATTTTGCACCCAAGATGTTCCAAGTATTACGTTTTCTTGTTTTAAGTATGAAGGAATTGCTTGGAAGGAATTACGTCTATTGTAAGCGATACGTACGTATACTTTTGGGTCAAGAAACTGTTTGTTCGTTGAAGCATGTATATTTTGCACCCATTGATGTTCCAAGTATTACGTTTTCTTGTTTTGAGTATGAAGGAACTGCTTGAAAGGAATTATGTCTGTTTTAAGCGATACGTACGTATACTTTTGGGTCAAGAAACTGTTTGTTCGTTGAAGCATGTATATTTTGCACCCAAGATGTTCCAAGTATTACGTTTTCTTGTTTTAAGTATGAAGGAATTGCTTGGAAGGAATTACGTCTATTGTAAGCGATACGTACGTATACTTTTGAGTCAAGAAACTGTTTGTTCGTTGAAGCATGTATATTTTTCACCCAAGATGTTCCAAGTATTACGTTTTCTTGTTTTAAGTATGAAGGAATTGCTTGGAAGGAATTACGTCTATTGTAAGCGATACGTACGTATACTTTTGGGTCAAGAAACTGTTTGTTCGTTGAAGCATGTATATTTTGCACCCATTGATGTTCCAAGTATTACGTTTTCTTGTTTTGAGTATGAAGGAACTGCTTGAAAGGAATTATGTCTGTTTTAAGCGATACGTACGTATACTTTTGGGTCAAGAAACTGTTTGTTCGTTGAAGCATGTATATTTTGCACCCATTGATGTTCCAAGTATTACGTTTTCTTGTTTTGAGTATGAAGGAACTGCTTGAAAGGAATTATGTCTGTTTTAAGCGATACGTACGTATACTTTTGGGTCAAGAAACTGTTTGTTCGTTGAAGCATGTATATTTTGCACCCAAGATGTTCCAAGTATTACGTTTTCTTGTTTTAAGTATGAAGGAATTGCTTGGAAGGAATTACGTCTATTGTAAGCGATACGTACGTATACTTTTGGGTCAAGAAACTGTTTGTTCGTTGAAGCATGTATATTTTGCACCCATTGATGTTCCAAGTATTACGTTTTCTTGTTTTGAGTATGAAGGAACTGCTTGAAAGGAATTATGTCTGTTTTAAGCGATACGTACGTATACTTTTGGGTCAAGAAACTGTTTGTTCGTTGAAGCATGTATATTTTGCACCCAAGATGTTCCAAGTATTACGTTTTCTTGTTTTAAGTATGAAGGAATTGCTTGGAAGGAATTACGTCTATTGTAAGCGATACGTACGTATACTTTTGAGTCAAGAAACTGTTTGTTCGTTGAAGCATGTATATTTTTCACCCAAGATGTTCCAAGTATTACGTTTTCTTGTTTTAAGTATGAAGGAATTGCTTGGAAGGAATTACGTCTATTGTAAGCGATACGTACGTATACTTTTGGGTCAAGAAACTGTTTGTTCGTTGAAGCATGTATATTTTGCACCCAAGATGTTCCAAGTATTACGTTTTCTTGTTTTGAGTATGAAGGAACTGCTTGAAAGGGATTATGTCTGTTTTAAGCGATACGTACGTATACTTTTGGGTCAAGAAACTGTTTGTTCGTTGAAGCATGTATATTTTGCACCCAAGATGTTCCAAGTATTACGTTTTCTTGTTTTGAGTATGAAGGAACTGCTTGAAAGGGATTATGTCTGTTTTAAGCGATACGTACGTATACTTTTGGGTCAAGAAACTGTTTGTTCGTTGAAGCATGTATATTTTGCACCCAAGATGTTCCAAGTATTACGTTTTCTTGTTTTAAGTATGAAGGAATTGCTTGGAAGGAATTACGTCTATTGTAAGCGATACGTACGTATACTTTTGGGTCAAGAAACTGTTTGTTCGTTGAAGCATGTATATTTTTCACCCAAGATGTTCCAAGTATTACGTTTTCTTGTTTTAAGTATGAAGGAATTGCTTGGAAGGAATTACGTCTATTGTAAGCGATACGTACGTATACTTTTGGGTCAAGAAACTGTTTGTTCGTTGAAGCATGTATATTTTGCACCCAAGATGTTCCAAGTATTACGTTTTCTTGTTTTGAGTATGAAGGAACTGCTTGAAAGGGATTATGTCTGTTTTAAGCGATACGTACGTATACTTTTGGGTCAAGAAACTGTTTGTTCGTTGAAGCATGTATATTTTGCACCCAAGATGTTCCAAGTATTACGTTTTCTTGTTTTGAGTATGAAGGAACTGCTTGAAAGGAATTATGTCTGTTTTAAGCGATACGTACGTATACTTTTGGGTCAAGAAACTGTTTGTTCGTTGAAGCATGTATATTTTGCACCCAAGATGTTCCAAGTATTACGTTTTCTTGTTTTAAGTATGAAGGAATTGCTTGGAAGGAATTACGTCTATTGTAAGCGATACGTACGTACGTATACTTTTGGGTCAAGAAACTGTTTGTTCGTTGAAGCATATATATTTTGTCGTCCAACGAAATATTTTTGTTGTAGTAAGAGGAACGTCTACTTTTTATAGAAGAATAACTTTTTCTTCGTGAGAGAAAAATATACCGTTTGGGCGCTATCGTGTGTTGCTCTAAACAGTATTCAGGTTAGATGAAGAAATTTTGCAACAACCAAACACGTGAGTGTTATATAAATCGATGAGAATGATTGTATAGATATTTCGTAGATAAATATTAGCTATCTGTGTGGTAATTTCGCGACATATTTGAACGATAGCATCGGCCTTGTGGTACATTTTTCTTCGTGCGTACCAGAAAACCAAACACATTACATCACCAATACCTATTGTTGATAATAAAGTCCCATACAAAGTTGTTAGTTAAGTACTGAAAGTGTCATTTAATAACTGTCAGATTGACAGTCGTTACATGTCCACTGATGTCCACTCAGTAAATGGTATAATCTGTCAAAAGCAAATTGACGTTTTTTGGACAAATTTCAAATTTTAAACCTACCAGGTAACTATCGATGACGAAAAACAAGAATTATCTTGAGAGCTCATGGACTACCTCAATGTTCGAATTCCACAGGAGACAGGCGCCTCACATGTCGTAACAACCAATTTATTAACAAACAATCCAACAAAAAAAAATATTATTTACTTTCTACGTACAAAAAACCCTGGGGCCAAGAACACACCTACTTATAAAAACCATGCCATCAAATAATTCCTTAACTTCACAAACAAAAAGTAACCTAATGACTTCCTATAACCACTTATAACTAACGTCACTAAGCAATGCGAAAAACTACGTTCGAAATATTGTTACGCAACGGAATATTTTGAAGACACAACGTTTCATGGCCAATGGGTATCAACAACACCAATCTACTTCCTTCCTCGTTCTAAACACTAGTTCACGGTTATGTAATGAAATTTTACATTATCCATACGTTCGAAAATATGTTTGTATAAAATTTTGTTTTATTTCTGGTCTACTGTGGTGATAACTTTGTATCTATCTACTCTAAATGGAAGCTCTTCTTGTAGAACACACGCTGGATGTTGCATAATATGATATTTCGATGGAATCCAGTGTTGTTGTTGTTGTTGTTGTTATTTTGGTTACGTAAAAAACTGGATCGAATATGAGTAAGTGGGACAAGACCCTTCGGCTCTGATATGCCACTTGGAGCTCGCAAAAGCGTTCTTACGAACATGTCAGGAATCCACTTGGTCGTTTTGGAATTCCTTTCCCTTGTATGGGTAAATAAATTACATAAACGTTTTGAGCGAATTCTCTCCGCGACTTTCTACGCTGTTTGTATAAAATTCCATTTGATTCTGGATGGTATATAACGTGCCAATTTGTAAATATGTAGGTATACAAATTTGTAGATCGGTGGGATTAAAATGTATAATTATATAATTGTATATTATAGTTTAATTAATAAATTGGAGGGAAAACTGATTGAATTACTTTTGTGTTTGAACTAAAGAGGTTTTTTTTATGAAAATATATAATTTAATCAATAATAATTGAAATAATAATTTCTGTAAATAACTAATTGTAGTAGAGCCATTAACTTTTCAACTAAATACTTCTGAAATATAGAATTTCTAATTTTATTGTCACCTTGCTTATGTTATTTACACTCGTGTACAGTTCTTTCAAAATTTACTTAGTCAGGTTCAAGGCAGGTAGTCAATAAACCCCACAAATACCTACCTGGTGACATAAAGTACATCAGAAATAGTTGACCTTAATTGTAGTTTGAAATGAGTGGTAGTAGCCACCAGCAGCAGTACTTTTGCTGGTAAACAGCGTAATGTGACCTTTTTTTTATCACATTTGCATATATAATCAATTATAAAATCTCTAAAATCCCATGTATATCCATTATATCCAACAATACATCATTAATTATATATTTTACTATGGGCTTTTGTACTTTAAACTTGAAACTAATTGCCTACTTATGAGCAAGGAGAAGATATGAATATAATAGACTATCATAGTTTAATTGACTTTCTAATGAACAACTTTATTAAAATTTTTCAAGAAATTTCTTGGACTTCTCTATAGTTTATACATTTACTGATACAATTCAGTCCTGCATCATTGTTTGTTGGCAATAAAAGACCATTCCTCCTAACATCGAGATCTATCTGATAGAAAGTTGTTTACAAATGTGTCCATGCCAGTAACATTGAAATTACCAGGTCCTATTCAAGCGACTACCTCAACATTGCTCTAAAATTTCGTACGACCAGCTTCGCTGAAGTAAAAGTTGTATACGAAGTCATTAAATTATAATTAAAATATTCATATATTTTGGAATACCTGGGCTTTTAGCCATTTATACTTTCACGCGTTTGTCACACGAGATTAAATTAAAACATGTATGTATTTACATCTATATCTTATACAGGATTACCATCCAACTTAAAATGAAAAGGTAGACGTTAATTTTGGAAAATTTAAATAGAAATTGCCTCATTCCATATTTGTACCGAGATAATATGCATATATGCCAATTAAATTATTTATACTTTTGAGTTATAAAGGTTTTGTGGAAACCACGATACAAGAGAACCATCTAAAAGTGCAATAAATAACAATAAATGATGTATTGAAAGATTTCCGGGGTTTCTATTTAACTCAATTGTGCACATTGTGTTGCACCTTACGTACGTAATTCCATAATAAATTAGAAAATAACTAAACCATCGCCATGATATCTTCACCGATAATGTTTTCCTTCCGGATTTTAACTTCCGGAATCAATTACTGTTCTATTGAAACGATACTTCAGTAAAATCCTTAGAAATTAAATAACCAAGCAATTCTGTGACTAAACTCTTCGAGATTTGAACTTGAATAAGCATGCACAACAAAGTTGCCTAATCGCTATTTAAAATCAAACTGTATGCAGCCGTTTACAAGCCACACGCGTCTGCATATAGAAAGTTTAAAGCATTTATTGCCAATCAGCTGTCATCATATATCACCTTCAAGTCTCAACATAAAATTTTTATATCGTTTTATGCTAATATCGTTGGTGTTTGTCATGTTTTCCCTTTCGTGGCGTCTGTAATAACTAATGTCCTTGACATTCGACACCATAACACAAAATATTTGGGGTGGCCCTCACCCCAAGTGTCTAAACACTTGCAATTATTCAATTCTGTTAAGCCACAGCCATGACACAGCCACTCTGGACCCGACCTAACGTCAGTTTAGAGGACACAATGATATTTTTCTACTTTGCATTCACAATGCACACATTGTAACACTGTTTTCGGTGTTACAATTAGCAAATTGTAACACCGTTTTTAGTAACTTTTTTTTAAGATTGGTGACATTGATATCAAATGCATGTCAAACGAAAATACACATAACCACAAAAGTAAGCACAAACTGATTTTTTAGAATCGCACAAACTGCGAAGTATGTATATTTTTATACATATTTAAACATGCGTGTTGCATCCTAGGTTTCGTACTACTAGTATATGATGGTATATAATAATTATCAATAATTACTTTTTCACAGATATTTGAATTTAAGTGACAGATGACAGTGTTACCAACGGTTGCACCCATAAATACTCTAGATTGGAATTTTACCTATTATACTTCTAAATTTTTATAAAATTAATGACGCAAAGTAGAAAAAATAGTATATTACACTCGTTTTATAAGACATATTGGAGCATTCGTTCATTTGGGGCACTCGTCGCTGGCGTTCCTCGTGCCCCAAACAACTCATGCGCCAATTTGACGTCTTATAAAACTTGTATAATAATATACTATTTTCTACTTTGCATTCACAATGCACACATTGTAACACTGTTTTCGGTGTTACAATTAGCAAATTGTAACACCGTTTTTAGTAACTTTTTTCTAAGATTGGTGACATTGATATCAAATGCATGTCAAACGAAAATACACATAACCACAAAAGTAAGCACAAACTGATTTTTTAGAATCGCACAAACTACGAAGTATGTATATTTTTATACATATTTAAACATGCGTGTTGCATCCTAGGTTTCGTACTACTAGTATATGATGGTATATAATAATTATCAATAATTACTTTTTCACAGATATTTGAATTTAAGTGACAGATGACAGTGTTACCAACGGTTGCACCCATAAATACTCTAGATTGGAATTTTACCTATTATACTTCTAAATTTTTATAAAATTAATGACGCAAAGTAGAAAAAATAGTATATTACACTCGTTTTATAAGACATATTGGAGCATTCGTTCATTTGGGGCACTCGTCGCTGGCGTTCCTCGTGCCCCAAACAACTCATGCGCCAATTTGACGTCTTATAAAACTTGTATAATAATATACTATTTTCTACTTTGCATTCACAATGCACACATTGTAACACTGTTTTCGGTGTTACAATTAGCAAATTGTAACACCGTTTTTAGTAACTTTTTTCTAAGATTGGTGACATTGATATCAAATGCATGTCAAACGAAAATACACATAACCAAAAAAGTAAGCACAAACTGATTTTTTAGAATCGCACAAACTGCGGAGTATGTATATTTTTATATATATTTAAACATGCGTGTTGCATCCTAGGTTTCGTACTACTAGTATATGATGGTATATAATAATTATCAATAATTACTTTTTCACAGATATTTGAATTTAAGTAACAGATGACAGTGTTACCAACGGTTGCACCCATAAATACTCTAGATTGGAATTTTACCTAATATACTTCTAAATTTTTATAAAATTAATGACGCAAAGTAGAACAAATAGTATATTACACTCGTTTTATAAGACATATTGGCGCATTCGTCAACTCATGCGCCAATTTGACGTCTTATAAAACTTGTATACTAATATACTATTGTCACACTGACATTTAATGTGATGTCATGTCGGTGGCACTGACGTTTGTCAAAATCTGACAATTTGCAATACACCCAAATAACACTTTAGAGACACACATACATTTCCAGAAATCATTACAGTAGTGGATTCAGAGGTCCACAATGTCAATGGTCTCGACGTGTCTCGACCATGTCACAACTGTCAAATAACTGTCATCAATAATGTCACAACTGTCATACGACATATCTCTCCATCGCAAAGGTAAATTTGAAGAACAAATATTTTCAGACCACAAATTAATGAAACCTGGCAAAACCAAAAGGCACAGCAACAGTATGTATTTATAGAAAATTTAGCCTAAATTTATCTAAAATTTACCAAGTGCTGTTCTTATTTTGCTTGTTTATGCTGTTCTTCCTCATTTTTAATATGTATATTGTTATTTTTTGCTTATTCATGGTACATTCAAGCTTTTTTTGGCGATTTTTAGATTGTAAAAGATGTGTACAAAGTGCCACCTCTACATACGTACAGATAATCATTATGATGGAATGTAGAAACAGGCATGTATATAGAGACAAAATATGCGGAAATGCCTTTTTTTACCAACATGAAAACTAACTATGTATTCGATTGTTACTTTCTCTGTGGTCTGAGTGATGGCGAAGTGAAGTGATGACTTGATTAGATACAAAATGGAGAAGAGAACACAATTCTTCTTCATAACAGAAGTGTTCCACAGAATTGACATGCAACATTATTTTAACTAAATGTAAAAAAAAAACAACACAGAGATGTCAAATTATCTACCTATACTAATTACGAACTTTCAAGTGTAGGGCGCGTTCAGCGGAATCGCCCATTTTGGCCGACATTTGCGATGGATTAGCTGCAAAATTGGGCTTTTCGATATTACTTTTGACGCTCGAATTGAAAAATGACACAATTCCGCGTGGACTGCGCGATATATTGTAAATTAAATGCGTCAATTTTGAAAAAAAAATCACGTTTTTGCACCTCTTCGGGTGAAGGCGAACCTCGAGAAAATGTCACGTGACGTCTAGAAATTCCGACAAGCGGATCGATGAACGTCAAAAATTTACATTTTTTAACCGTTCCTGCCGACCTTATAAAAGCCGCTCGCTCTCATGTCTTACGATAAGATCCCTCTAAATACCCTTCGCAAAGAGTTTTGAGCAAAAAAAACGGCCTTAAAAACAATTTTCGATCCAAAAAATCGATTTTTGTCGACCAGTGTTTTGCTGCTATTACCACAGTAACGTCAAACCCGAAACGCCCCCTGCCGGACATTCGTAACAACAGTAACAGATAGCAGATAACCTAAAATGTATCCTAAAATGTCCATATTGCGAATGTGGACAGGTGGGAACCCTTAACCACATATTTCTAGAATGCCCAATAACTAAAATCGAAAATTTTGACTTATACACAGAGCTAGTTTTAACTAAATACTTAATTGATTGTAAAAAAAACAACACAGAGATGTCAAATTTTGGCTTTACTAATATCATTTTCGAACTATTTTCAATAACTATAGAGAACTCAAACGCATATAAGTGTAATGCTTCGCAATAATAAACATTGCTCAACAACTTTCTTTCACTTCCTACTGATTACCGAATTGAGTACTCGCCGAAATGAACAGACGCTTTGTAAATCGTCTCACTACGTCGTAATTATCATTATCTCTCAGCATATAACACGTAACACGAATTGCACAATTACATTTTCCTTCCGAAATATGTATTTATTCGTCATAACACTCATAACAATTTTGAATCTCACTCCTGTCAGTATCGGCGCCATCTATCAACGACCTTCCGAAACGTTATGACAATTAAAGTTACGATAATTAAGCCAAATAAAATAGCAATAATAAATAGAACATAATTAGACCAAATTTAATAATTTATTAGGCGATTTTATTATATTGGTACTATTATTAATTCATATTTCGTCGATTTTCAACTAAACGTAAAAAATCGCAAGGTTTTAGTTTCGACACCTAACCTACGTTTGCTAAGAAATAGTGACGTCATCATAAGTTTTGATTTGTTTTTTTATTACTTCTTTTGGAATTTAGAATTGTACGATTATAAAACACGGTGAATAAATCAATATACAATGAAATAAAGTAAATAGAGCATAATGATGTCGGTAATTGTACCCACAAGGTAGCAACACCATATCGTTATAGACCTTGTTCATTCAGTACTGAAATGTCAGATGGTTGTTGTTCTCCGCATTGAAAGGCGATAGTTTGATTAAAAACAATTAAATTTAAACCACGATGGCTTCAGATATAAGCGAGCAACCCGTAAAAACAAAAAGACCATCAGGTAATATAAATTTAGGGGCTAAATTTGGGTTATCTAAAAAATAAACTAACAAATCCAATATAGAAACCACTCCTAAATATTGATTATTTATTTAGGGACTGTGTTCATGTTTATCGACCTATTTAAAACAATCAATAATTCTAATTTTTTATTACAGATAGCGCTTTTAAACAGCAAAGATTGCCGGCATGGCAACCGATTTTGACAGCCGGAACGGTGCTACCTACATTCTTTGTTATCGGCATTGCGTTTATACCTGTCGGTATAGCCTTGCTGTATTTCTCGGACGAGGTAAAAGAAAAAATTATTGATTACACATTTTGTAATAAGACCGTGGAAGGACGAGAAATGACAGAAACTTGTGCTAGCGTTCTCCAGAAGAATAATAGCGAAGATTGTACTTGTATTATCCCATTTACGCTAGATGCAGATTTTGTGGTAAGTTTTTACGAAAAAGGTTAGTAAAATTTGTTGATTTTTTGTGTTTTTTAGGGTAAAGTTTATATGTATTACGGTTTAACTAATTATTACCAAAATCATAGACGATATGTCAAGTCAAGGGACGATAACCAACTTTTGGGGAATCTAAATCAACCGTTATCTTCGGATTGTATTCCATTTCGTGATGATAACAGCACAGTACCATCCCAACCCGTTGCACCTTGCGGTGCAATAGCTAATTCTTTGTTTAGTGGTAAGTATCTCATATAATTTAATAAACATGAAAAAACACTAGAAAAAATTAATTGTTTGTTTACACTGTATATTTAACAATAAAATCAAATAATAATTTGATAATAAAGTCAAATAAACACTAATCAAACAATAAAAATAATAACTGTCACTAAATAAGGTTAGAATCAAAATTTGTTTAGTAGAAATTGGTCAAGCATCTACTTCACGCTAGATGGCGCGTAAAAATATCGAATCATTTCTTTGCGCATCTAGGGAATTTTATCTTTATTATGTTGTCCTGTCATTTTTTGACATCTCGTACAGAGTCGGTAACTTAATAACTTAATAGTTCTCCTACCCACCACAAGATGGCACCACACCCTACTATCATTATTCTGCATATTTCCCCGCGAAATATCGCATTTTTACCAATTTTTTTTTTTATAAACTTCTTCTAGACAGAATGGAGTTATACCATAAGACACAATCCAACAAGAAAGAATTCCAAGAAATCCGATTACTTCGGAGGGGTATCGCGTGGGAGTCGGACCGCAATATAAAGTTTAATAATCCGCCCGGCGACCTGCGCGTGGCCTTTCAAAATTATAGCAAGCCGAGAGCGTGGAAACAGCACGTTTTCGAGCTGGACCCCGATGACGAAGAAAACAACGGTTTCAAGAACGAGGATTTGATTGTTTGGATGCGTACTGCTGCCTTGCCGACATTCCGAAAGCTATACAGACGTATCGACCACGACCAACCGGGATACGTCCATGGGTTGCCCATGGGCGAATATGAACTACGGGTTACGTATAGTAAGTTTTTTTTTTTCTACGTAAAAATTTTGATCTTAAATAACTTTCTTAATTTTTGATGGATTTTGATGATTTTTTCACTAGATTAAAGATAAAACCTTCAGAATTCTTCCTAGCTAATACAATTTTATCTACTTACGCTAGATGGCGCCACGAAAGACGACACAATCCAATTTTCACATTTTACAACCATTCAAACATCAAAAATGACTTGTTTCGAGAATTATTCCAAAAATTTTATTACCCAGCAAGAATCTACAAGATTTTGTCTATAATTCGTTGAAAGAATCATCAAAATCCATCGAAAATTTCAAAAGTTATCGGAATATTACATTTCGTCTTTCAGATTATGATGTCAGCTCGTTCGACGGTACAAAACGTATGATTCTCAGCACCACGTCTTTACTGGGCGGTAAAAATCCGTTCCTAGGTATAGCTTACATCGTTGTCGGTTGCATATGTCTGTTGCTAGGCATCGCGTTGCTGTTTATCCATATAAAATGTGGGAAAACGTAAGTAGAAATTTTTTGAGATATTTTTTTTTGCTAGCAACTTTGACTTTGAATAATTTGTGAACCAGTTCATCGATTTTAATGATTTATACATCATTTAATAGAGAAATTAGTCGGGATTGTTGTGGGTTATAGCAGTTTTGAAAATCGCAAAAGTTGGGGGTTATTTTCAAGGAAGAGACTAGTGCTGTTTATTTTTGTCAGGCTGTGTAAAACACTCTGTATAGTAAATCGCAATGTACATTGACAAAATTGACTTAATGTGTCTTACAATGTTGATTATTTATTCTACAATTTACCATAGTTTAAATATTATTTACTATTTGGAAAATATTTTTTTTTCAGTACAACGGAAATGATTAGCGTCAACCCAAGGACAGCGTATTAGAAAAGCACCCGTAGTCAATATTTAGTACTTAAAATCACTCAAGTGACCTTGTCCTTAGATATTAGACTCGTTTAGGTGCCGCCACATGTTAGGACACTTCTTTTCCAATTCTATTTATTTAATTGCGTTTGCCGTTCAACAATCGTATCTATCTTATTTTTTTAATTGTTTATTAAGTTTTAGCAATTGCTCTTCTGACTCGATTCTACAATTTTTAAATAATGGCTACGTAGCCCGCTTGCGTAAATTTTAATTAAAAAAAGAAAGAAAAAACTTTGAATTTAGCGAATCTCTACGATGATAAATATGCCAAACTTGTAACGCAATCATTTTTTTAGATTTTAAGGAGAATTTTATCGTAATTTATAACTGTTTTGTATATAATTTTGTTAAAATAGTATATTGTACGCATAATGTGACCACTATATCAAGAATAAATGTTAAATATACAATTGTGTTTGTTTTTTTTTTATACTCAAAGTCCTATACCTATATAGTTAATACTTTCACCGGCAGAGCGGCGACTCTCATCGAGGCGAAACATGGGCGAGGCGATCCAACTAGCGACATCTGTTGGGCGGGAGTTTAATTAGCAAGAACCAAAATAGGCCCGAATTATCGCGGGAAATTCAAATCGTACGCGACAGATTAGAATTTTGACAACGCCAAGTGATAACGTTGATAAGAAATTCGATAAGTTATTATAGAATTAGGGTATATGTGATTAATTTTAGGCAGAAATGTCGCCGAGATCCAGTACACCGATCGCAACAACGACAAAAACTAGGAAACCACAAGGTAATTCGCTAATAATGTTTAATTATTTAGTATGTTTAATTCATTTTGATCGATTACTTGTGTGATTACTTGTAGATAGTGCTTTTAAACAACAAAGACTACCATCATGGCAACCTATTATAACAGCGGGATCAGTTTTGCCTGCTTTTTTTATCATAGGCATATTATTTATACCTTTAGGTATAGTTCTTGTGCATTTTTCGGACCATATACAAGAAATAATAATCGATTATACGTTTTGCAACAACACGGATAGTGTTACATGCGCTAGCTTGCTATCTGAAGACCCTGCTGTGGACTGTGAATGCATCATTCCCTTTGAATTAGAAGAGAATTTTCCGGTACAGGACATTTTTTATACATATATAAAATTTTGCGATGTGATTTTTGTGTTTTCGTGTACAGGAACCGGTATATATGTATTACGGCTTGACCAATTACTACCAGAACCATAGAAGATACGTTAGCTCAAGAGATGATCAACAACTTCTTGGGCGAATATCAGAATATCCTTCCTCGGACTGCTTTCCATTCCGCGAGGACAATAATAGTGGAAAACCTGTTGCTCCCTGTGGGGCTATAGCTAATTCAATGTTTAGTGGTATGTATGGATATTTGCTTTAAAAAAATTTAGTTTGCCCGATAAGTTTGATTGGTGTTTGTCCAAAAGCTTCCTTCAGCCTCTTGAGGATTTTTTTAATGCCTTAAATGAGTTTGGGCATTCGTAGGTGGTAAATTTGTCGAAGAAGTTGATTGGTATTTGTCCAAAAGATTATTTCAACCTCTTGAGGAAATTTCTTCCGGTGTACAACCCTTTGGACGTTCATTGGTACAATATTTCATTCAAAAAGTTGAGTTTGCCTGATAAATTTGATTGGTGTTTGTCCAAAAGCTTCCTTCAGCCTCTTGAGGATTTTTTTAATGCCTTAAATGAGTTTGGGCATTCGTAGGTGGTAAATTTGTCGAAGAAGTTGATTGGTGTTTGTCCAAAAGATTGTTTCAACCTCTTGAGGAAATTTCTTCCGGTGTACAACCCTTTGGACGTTCATTGGTGCAATATTTCATTCAAAAAGTTGAGTTTGCCTGATAAATTTGATTGGTGTTTGTCCAAAAGCTTCCTTCAGCCTCTTGAGGATTTTTTTAATGCCTTAAATGAGTTTGGGCATTCGTAGGTGGTAAATTTGTCGAAGAAGTTGATTGGTGTTTGTCCAAAAGATTGTTTCAACCTCTTGAGGAAATTTCTTCCGGTGTACAACCCTTTGGACGTTCATTGGTGCAATATTTCATTCAAAAAGTTGAGTTTGCCTGATAAATTTGATTGGTGTTTGTCCAAAAGCTTCCTTCAGCCTCTTGAGGATTTTTTTAATGCCTTAAATGAGTTTGGGCATTCGTAGGTGGTAAATTTGTCGAAGAAGTTGATTGGTGTTTGTCCAAAAGATTGTTTCAACCTCTTGAGGAAATTTCTTCCGGTGTACAACCCTTTGGACGTTCATTGGTGCAATATTTCATTCAAAAAGTTGAGTTTGCCTGATAAATTTGATTGGTGTTTGTCCAAAAGCTTCCTTCAGCCTCTTGAGGATTTTTTTAATGCCTTAAATGAGTTTGGGCATTCGTAGGTGGTAAATTTGTCGAAGAAGTTGATTGGTGTTTGTCCAAAAGATTGTTTCAACCTCTTGAGGAAATTTCTTCCGGTGTACAACCCTTTGGACGTTCATTGGTGCAATATTTCATTCAAAAAGTTGAGTTTGCCTGATAAATTTGATTGGTGTTTGTCCAAAAGCTTCCTTCAGCCTCTTGAGGATTTTTTAATGCCTTAAATGAGTTTGGGCATTCGTAGGTGTTAAATTTGACGAAGAAGTTGATTGGTGTTTGTCCAAAAGATTGTTTCAACCTCTTGAGGAAATTTCTTCCGGTGTACAACCCTTTGGACGTTCATTGGTGCAGTATTTGCTTTAAAAAATTGAGTTTGCCCGATAAGTTTGATTGGTGTTTGTCCAAAAGCTTCCTTCAGCCTCTTGAGGAATTTTTTAATGACTTAGATGAGTTTGGACACTCGTAGGTGCTACAATTGCCGAGGAAGTTGATTGGTGTTTGTCCAAAAGATTGTTTCAACCTCTTGAGGAAATTTCTTCCGGTGTATAAACCTTTGGACATTTATTGATGCAGTATTTGCTTTAAAAAATTGAGTTTGCCCGATAAGTTTGATTGGTGTTTATCCAAAAGCTTCCTTCAGCCTCTTGAGGATTTTTTCAATGCCTTAAATGAGTTTGGGCATTCGTAGGTGGTAAATTTGTCGAAGAAGTTGATTGGTGTTTGTCCAAAAGATTGTTTCAACCTCTTGAGGAAATTTCTTCCGGTGTACAACCCTTTGGACGTTCATTGGTGCAGTATTTGCTTTAAAAAATTGAGTTTGCCCGATAGGTTTGATTGGTGTTTGTCCAAAAGCTTCCTTCAGCCTCTTGACGATTTTTTTAATGCCTTAAATGAGTTTGGGCATTCGTAGGTGTTAAATTTGTCGAAGAAGTTGATTGGTGTTTGTCCAAAAGATTGTTTCAACCTCTTGAGGAAATTTCTTCCGGTGTACAACCCTTTGGACGTTCATTGGTGCAGTATTTGCTTTAAAAAATTGAGTTTGCCCGATAAGTTTGATTGGTGTTTGTCCAAAAGCTTCCTTCAGCCTCTTGAGGAATTTTTTAATGACTTAGATGAGTTTCGACACTCGTAGGTGCTACAATTGCCGAGGAAGTTGATTGGTGTTTGTCCAAAAGATTGTTTCAACCTCTTGAGGAAATTTCTTCCGGTGTATAACCCTTTGGACATTTATTGATGCAGTATTTGCTTTAAAAAATTTAGTTTGCCCGATAAGTTTGATTGGTGTTTGTCCAAAAGCTTCCTTCAGCCTCTTGAGGATTTTTTAATGCCTTAAATGAGTTTGGGCATTCGTAGGTGTTAAATTTGTCGAAGAAGTTGATTGGTGTTTGTCCAAAAGATTGTTTCAACCTCTTGAGGAAATTTCTTCCGGTGTACAACCCTTTGGACGTTCATTGGTGCAATATTTCATTCAAGAAGTTGAGTTTGCCTGATAAGTTTGATTGGTGTTTGTCCAAAAGCTTCCTTCAGCCTCTTGAGGAATTTTGTAATGACTTAGATGAGTTTGGACATTCGTAGGTGCTAAATTTGTCCAAGTAGTTGGTGCAGTAGTTGGTGGAGTAGTATTGCTACTCCATAGATCTATTATCTGTTGCGTTTTATTCGCCAGAACGGGCAAATATAAAAATGATTAAATATAGTGTATAATAATGATATTAATATTAATTATCAGATAAAATGACACTGGCTTATGTCGAGGGCACACGACCAAAAGATGTCCCTTTGCTAAGAACGGGAATCTCTTGGAAAACCGATCGAAACAGTAGATTTATAAATCCGGAAGGCGATTTACAACAGGCTTTTATAAACTTTACGAAGCCGAGAAATTGGCGAAAACCCGTTTACGAACTGGACCCGGAAAATCCTGATAATAACGGTTTCCAGAACGAAGATCTGATAGTTTGGATGAGGACTGCGGCCTTGCCGACATTCAGGAAACTCTACAGACGCATCGATCATACCGAAAATTATTTTTCGCATGGCTTACCGAAAGGAAATTACGAATTACGGGTTAATTATAGTAAGTTTGACGATTTTTTGTTGGTATTGGTTTTGGGTGTAGAGTTATTACCCAAAGATTAACCATCTGTCATCACTGACAGCGCTGTCAAACCTGACAGGGCTGTCAAATCTGACAGAGCTGTCAAATCTGACAGAGCTGTCAAATCTGACAGAGCTGTCAAATCTGACAGAGCTGTCAAATCTGACAGAGCTGTCAAACAGGTTATGATATAGGTTATGTTTAACTTCCTGGTTAACTTCTATGAGTTCTTTTTTGTTTTAATTCTTTCTAGTGTATGATGCTGTTGCGTTTAATGGTACAAAACGTATGATCTTAACTACTATGTCCTTTATGGGTGGTAAAAATCCATTTTTGGGGATTATGTACATCGCCGTCGGTGGTCTATGTTTGTTACTGGGCATTGCTTTCCTATTTTTGCACATCAAGTTTGGAAAACCGTAAGTTCTTTGTGTACATCTGCGTAAACTTTTATTTTTAAGATTTATATTTCATTTATTTTGTCTACAGTTCTTTAGATGTTAACACCACAAACCCAAGAGCTGCAGGCTACTAGTTACAGATGAGAAAGTTCAGAACAGTATTTATCTATATTTTTTAAGTTTAGTTTATTATGATTATTATTATTATTAAATAATTATACAAATTGTGATATTTACAATTATAGAAACTTTGTAATAATTCTGGAATGACCAATAAATGATATTGGTGGCGCTGATGTCAGCTGTAGACTACAACCTAACCTAGCTATATCAATCAATCTGACAGCTGTCAGAATATCCCTAACCTATATCAACCAATCTGACATCTGTCAGAATATCCCTAACCTATATCAACCAATCTGACAGCTGTCAAAATATCCCTAACCTATATCAACCAATCTGACAGGTGTCAGATAACACAAACCCTTGTGAAATCAAAAAGAAATAAGATAGCTTTGTTCGAGCAGTAATAAGTCTTTTTATTATTTATCACAACAATATCAAATACATCAAACATCAGACCTTGCTGTAAAATAAAGTACATAATTATAATTATCATTATCAGAGAATTACTATCAGATACTTATATCCATAAATTAAAGTACAAATAACCATATTTCCAAAAGAAAACATACAAAGATCACTCAAAATCATCCTTTAATCACAGCGATTGGCCTCAGCTTTATACACTTCTTACTGATTCCTGCGGCATGACACGTATTCACGACATCCGTGACGTTCTTATAAGATTCGGGGGCTTCTTCCATGACTAATTTCGGAGAAGCTACCCTAATCGAAATTCCCATACTTTGAAGTTTGGCCAAGACGTCAGTATAGTCAATATTCCTTCGTGACTTTGCCCTTGATAATGCACGTCCCTACAGATTTGAAAGATGAGTAATACTAACCTCAAATTTGAATAACCTCAAATTTCAATAACCTCAAATTTGAATAACCTCAAAAAAAATTACTTACCGCTCCATGGCATGTAGAGCCGAATGTTTCGAGCATTCCTTGTTCTGTACCGGTCAAAACGTAACTGCATGTTCCCATGGTCCCCCCGATTAAAACTGGTTGTCCTGTCAATTGGTAATCGACAGGGATGAGGGGGTGATGTGGTGGAAAAGCCCTTGTCGACCCCTAAGTCATAAAAATTAACAATGGAAATTAAAATATTTGAACAAGAGAAGTTCTTAAAACTCATTATACTTATCGTTTATTGATTATTTTTTTTTTAATTCTTTTGGTTTGGTAGCATCATTACCTTTCGATGTACCAGTAATGTTCTTCGTTTTCCATCGACAACGTGTTCCTCAACTTTTGCGATGTTATGTGATACATCATAGATGACATGCATATCCAAATCATCCGGTGTTGAGTTGAACTGTTTGGCAAAGGCCTAGAATTTAGAGTTTATAAATTTAGGCATTTGGAAAATAGTTACAACTTGTAGAACACAAACTACCGAACGCATTCCCTCGGAAAATCGCGTTTTTCGACCCTTTCCTGTGAGATGTTAAGACCGAGAGTTAATTCATCACTTGGGATATAGATCAGCGACCCAAATTTTTTTTATTTGGGGGTGATATGCGCCCCCCGAGCACCAATGTCGGTTCCTCCGTTTCAAAAACGCGATTTAGACTTGAAATTTTAGTAATTTAACGGACTATTGTGTAATAGTATATTATTATACAAGTTTTATAAGACGTCAAATTGGCGCATGAGTTCGCGCCAAATGAACGAATGCGGCAATATGTCTTATAAAACGTGTGTAATATACTATTTTTTCTACTTTGCGTCATTAATTTTATAAAAATTTAGAAGTATATTAGGTAAAATTCCAATCTAGAGTATTTATGGGTGCAACCGTTGGTAACACTGTCATCTGTCACTTAAATTCAAATATCTGTGAAAAAGTAATTATTGATAATTATTATATACCATCATACACTAGTAGTACGAAACCTAGGATGCAACACGCATGTTTAAACATGTATAAAAATATACATACTTCGCAGTTTGTGCGATTCTAAAAAATCAGTTTGTGCTTACTTTTGTGGTTATGTGTATTTTCGTTTGACATGCATTTGATATCAATGTCACCAATCTTAGAAAAAAGTTACTAAAAACGGTGTTACAATTTGCTAATTGTAACACCGAAAACAGTGTTACAATGTGTGCATTGTGAATGCAAAGTAGAAAAACATATTTTTGCGGTTTTTGATTTTTGTGATCATGAAATAATTGTAAAATAACATAATTTCCGAAGCCTTGGAAAAGAATTGGTTTCAAATGTTTTTTTTTTTTTCATATTGTATTTGTATAATCCACATAACAATATTGTATAATTGGGAGTTGTAAAATTGGGTTGCACCGTCTCTGGTGGCGCCATCTTAGAGTAAGTAGATGCTTGAAAAACTTCACTTGTGAAAAAATATTTCTTCTAATTTTATCTAAGTGATATTTTATATTTGATTAATATTTGACCAAAAGTATACTGTACAGTTTAAATTACACCCTTTGTATTTATTGGCTGCACTGTTGCACCAACCATAGTCTAACCTCACTCACAGTAGTCACACCTGTCAAACCGCTGTCAAACCGCTGTCAACATAGGTTAGGTTCCCACCATAAGTACCCCAAATCACAATACAAAACTTCAAAATACAATAAAACCATAAATTTAACAACAAAATACACAAAAACAACAATCATTCAGCATAAAATCAAAACACCAACCTGTCTAGTCAAGAAGGTCATCGAACTGCGATTGACCCACGCAAAATTCGCCGCGGCAGCCATCGCCTTCAAATAATCCTGTCCCTCCACGGAATTAATCCTCGCGCAGGCCAACTGTCGATCGTTAGTCTCGATATTATCTCGCTTCATCGCCTTCTCCATCTGCACGAGAGCGTCCGTCGCCACCTGGTGTCCGAAACCTCTACTACCCGAGTGGATCATAACGCAGACCTGCCCTTTTTCCTCGATGCCCATCTTACAGGCGGCCCACTTGTCGTAGATTTCTTCGACAACTTGAATCTCGGCGTAGTGATTGCCAGCGCCTAAAGTGCCGAGTTGCGGCAAACCGCGTTTTTTTGCGCGCATGCTGACCTTTGAAGGGTCGGCGTTGAGCATTCGGCCGTACTCTTCGCAGTGTTCTTTGTCCTCGGCCCAGACGTAACCTTCACGGAGCGACCAGTCCATACCCATCTCTAGAGCTTCCTCAAGGTCTTTTGCGTTCATAGGAATTATACCTATGGAATAGTTTATTTATTATTGGGACCACCTGCTGTTTTATTGCATCTGATTTTTGCAAATTAAATTCTTTCTAGTCAAAAAGTACAACATTCCTGACCAAAGACACGTTTATTGATTATTGGGACCACCTGCTGTTTTATTGCATCTGATTTTTGCAAATTAAATTCTTTCTAGTCATAAAATACAACATTCCTGACCCAAGACAAGTTTATTGATTATTGGGACCACCTGTTGTTTTATTGCTTCTGGTTTTTGCAAATTAAATTGTTTCTAGTGATAAAATTCAACATTTCTGACCTAAGACAAGTTTATTGATTATTGGGACTACCTGCTGTTTTAATGCTTCTGATCTGCTATTCTATTACTTCTGGTTTTTGCAAATTACATTTTTTTGAGTCATAAAAAACAACATTTCTGACCCTAGACAAGTTTATTGATTATTGGGACTACCTGCTGTTTTATTGCACCTGTTTTATAGCATCTATTTTTTTTTTCAAATTAAATTCTTTATATACGACAATCAAACAAAATAATAAAATTTTCTGTTTTCTTACCTTTTGATCCAACGCCTACGGGTATATGGTCAAATAAACTCTGCGCCAGATGTTCTTTGACAGGAAGTACATCGTTTTCAAATAAATTGGTCCGCAATAACCGCACTCCGCAGTTAATATCAAAGCCTACTCCACCTAAAAAAAGCAAAAACATTGCATCATAATCTGTAATAAGTGTTAAGCCAAGAAAAGAACAGACAGACATAACCTGTAATTATTACAATTAGGTAATAAAAATCGATAGAAAAACATTAAAAAAAAAAAACTACATACCGGGCGAAACGACGGAATTAGGATCGTCCATATCAAAAGCGGCCATATTCCCTATCGCAAACCCATAGCCGGAATGCACGTCCGGTAATCCGACGGACTTGCCGACAATCCCAGGTAACGCAGCCACATTTGCGATTTGTTTAACTCCCGGTAAAAAACCGCCAACCATACCTGGACGGCAAGAGTTTCTTAACTCTTCCAACATGAGCTTCTCCAAGGTGCTGTTAACGTAGAAGACCCCTTCTACGTTCATATTCGGCTGAAAACCCTTCTTGATCCGCCAGCAGTGTGGGTTGATTTTCTCTAGATATTTCAATTCTTCCTCGTACTTTCTAACCACCATTTTAAATCTGGAAATAAACGAGGGTAACGGTTGGATTTTATTAATAAATATGTTAGAGTTACTCACGTTTTTGTGTGATCAAATATTTTCGCCGGGTTTAGGTTATTTCTGGTAATTGACAGCTAGATGTCAAATTTTAGAGCCTGAAGTTAGGTGCTTGTTGTCAAGTTTTTAATATTTAAGTGTAGGCAACCTCGTAATATGAAATATCCCGCGTGGTACGCCCAAAATTTAAAAATGCTTTGTTATTTATTCACAAATGTGTTTATTATTTTGTTATCAAAAGATTAATATTATAAAAACTACATTTCTAAGTCTTTTTGTTGATCATTTTATGGATTTATTGTGAACCCTTTCCAGGATTTGATTTCTCTAAATAGCCTCAAGCCAGGACTTTGTGTGGAGCTAACAGTTCTTGCTCCAAGTAATTTATATCTGGAATCTAGCTCTCCCAATTCTACAGAGCATTTCAAAAATTTCTTGCCAGCTTCCAGCTGTTTTTCAGAAGGCAGTTCAGCTAAAAAACAAGATCAACATTAAAGAAGCACTTGAAAAACTAATTCTTGGTACATACAAGTGAAATTTCCAATAAAACCTATTCCTATTGATTTTGTATTGTATCCTCTAGTATGTGCACCCACTTTATGCCAACCAGCACCCTCATAGACATTTCCATCTCCACCAATCATGAAACTATAACAAGAAATACATTAAAAACAAAAAATTAAAAATAAAACAGTTTTTAGTAGAAAATATTCAAATATTTTTACTTATATCCGATGTCGTGGAAATCTAAAGTGTCTATATGATAATTCTGGATGTTTGTAAGCAAATCCGAACATTCTATTTCGCTGAAACATGAAGGGGTCACTGAATGATGAATTATAACATATTTTAATGGGACAATCGTATATTGAAATTCACTTGGAGCCCTGCCTCCCCAATTAGCTTTCGAAATAATTTTCGGGCAAACATCTGGATAATCTGCAACAAAACATGCATTAATTTTTATTGGAATAAACGACAATTTAGAAAAAAGCAATACGTGTCAGAACATTCTTGCACAAAAACACAAATATAACACAAATATAAACCAGATTCTGCATGGTGTTTGTTGTTCACGACATCAACCAACAATAATTCACAATACGAAAGAATATAATATTTATATGACGATTAAAAGGGGATTTACAACGTCCAGTCTTTTTTTATTTTTGGTTATGACTAGTGACTAGTCCATGCCTAATTATAATTGCGAGGCAAGCAAAATACTGTTCTACGAAAATTACATGCGCTAATTAAACATAAAACGAGGTCAAAGTTTTATAAACTATTTTAATTCAAGATGTAAACAAATTCATGGCATTATTGTGTCTTGATACCACCTTCATTACCCGCGTGTTTACTTGGTTGCCTGTATTGCTCTAGTCGAACGACAATTCGCGAAAGAAAAACATTGACACCTACAAATTATGCATCTTCTGTGATTTTAACGCTGTGTATGTGCTTATAGTTTACGTGTTTGTTGATTAGAAGATACCAGGCAGCTATAATGGAAGATTTAGGTGAGTTTAAACATTATTTCCGCAAGATGTACGATTTTATAAGCACCCCAACATCTGATTGTTTACATAACCTAAAACGGAGTGATGTTTTCGCTAATTTTCTCGATATAAGTTATTGTTATGTTTAGATATTGTTTTTATCGCGTGTTATTATTCTTAATTAACAGAAGAGGTTAAGTTATTCTAACAAATTGTTATAAACACCCATTAATTTATGTTAAAAACCGTGTTGTGGCGTCCTATAACTTATCCTACGTTTTGTTCTTAATTTAATTTTGATTTTATTCGTTTATATTGATATATTAAGTATTTCTTTGGTAATAACCTATAAAATATTTGTTTGGTGATATCACCTGTATTTAAAATAGCGACGGCCTTGACCGGTATTGCTGGTTCTTTAGCTGTCAAAGAAATTGTTGGTTAATCTGGTTTTTGTTAAAATGCTCAAGCGAGATTAAAACAGATGGTTCAACATCTTGAGTCTGACAAATTTCCTATGCTTATACGAGAAATAAATGTTAATTTCCTGTGTTTATGTCTATACGTAGTACGAGTGCACTTAATGGTTACCATGGCAGCTAAAACAGCTGTACTAAAAACAGTGTTCTGGCTAATTTTGTAAAAAAATTTGTATTTTTGAAATATGTTTTATAAATATTATGCGAGGTAATATTCTCCCAATATATAAAGAGGGCTTTAAGTTTGACCAAAGATTCCCCTATTTTAGAATAAATACTAGCTCTGTGTATATGTCAAAATTTTCGATTTTAGTTATTGGGCATTCTAGAAATATGTGGTTAAGGCTTCCCACCTGGCCACATTCGCAATATGGACATTTTAGGATACATTTTAGGTTATCTGCGATCTGTTACTGTTGTTACGAATGTCCGGCAGGGGGCGTTTCGGGTTTGACGTTACTGTGGTAATAGCAGCAAAACACGGGTCGACAAAATTCGATTTTTTGGATCGAAAATTGTTTTTAAGGCCGTTTTTTTGCTCAAAACTCTTTGCGAAGGGTATTTAGAGGGATCTTATCGTAAGACATGAGAGCGAGCGGTTTTTATAAGGTCGGCAGGAACGGATAAAAAATGTAAATTTTTGACGTTCATCGATCCGCTTGTCGGAATTTCTAGACGTCACGTGACAGTTTCTCGAGGTTCGCCTTCACCCGAAGAGGTGCAAAAACGTGATTTTTTTTTCAAAATTGACGCATTTAATTTACAAAATATCGCGCAGTCCACGCGGAATTGTGTCCTTTTTTCAATTCGAGCGTCAAAAGTAATATCAAAAAGTCCAATTTTGCAGCTACTCGATCGCAAATGTCGGCGAAAATGGGCGATTCCGCTGAACGCGCCCTACACTTGAAAGTTCGTAATTAGTATAGGTAGACTAGCTCTGTGTATATGTCAAAATTTTCGATTTTCGTTATTGGGCATTCTAGAAATATGTGGTTAAGGCTTCCCACCTGTCCACATTCGCAATATGGACATTTTAGGATACATTTTAGGTTATCTGCTATCTGTTACTGTTGTTACGAATGTCCGACAGGGGGCGTTTCGGGTTTGACGTTACTGTGGTAAAAGCAGCAAAACACGGGTCGACAAAAATCGATTTTTGGATCGAAAATTGTTTTTAAGGCCGTTTTTTTTTGCTCAAAACTCTTTGCGAAGGGTATTTAGAGGGATCTTATCGTAAGACATGAGAGCGAGCGGCTTTTATAAGGTCGGCAGGAACGGATAAAAAATGTAAATTTTTGACGTTCATCGATCCGCTTGTCGGAATTTCTAGACGTCACGTGACAGTTTCTCGAGGTTCGCCTTCACCCGAAGAGGTGCAAAAACGTGATTTTTTTTCAAAATTTACGCATTTAATTTACAAAATATCGCGGAATTGTGTCCTTTTTTCAATTCGAGCGTCAAAAGTAATATCGAAAAGCCCAATTTTGCAGCTACTCGATCGCAAATTTCACCTTCTATTTACAAATTGCTACATGGCATGGCACGTTTAATCAAGTCGAATGTGCACATGGCGCTTACTTATACCGTATACGGCAGCATACCATCCTTGACATACACAAGGCACAGTGCGTTTGAGGTAATTTCGGTACCCCCTCACACGAAACATACGAAAATCGATCGCAAACAATTGCTCAACGGGTACATTTTTAAGTTAGACATCAACGTCTGTTACACGGCTAGGTTAAAAACCCAAAAAATGACGCTCGCTACGCGTTTCTATAAATAATAAAGTTGACGGAGACTTTTCAACTGTTACAACCTATAATTTAGTAGAACTTACCTCGGCAAATTGATATTATATTGTTTTGTGCGTGAGTGCGAGTGATAACGTGAATTTTTTCGTGTTTTCGACGCCGATGTCGGTCGATATGTGTCGTGCGGCGCCATTCATACGTGGATTTCTTGTTTTTGTTGCAATACTATTGTGGGATCTCTAAATCTGTTGCATCTAGACGCGCGTCGCGTCTTCGCACTTAAAATAAAAACATATTTCGGTGAGGTTATGCCGAAACTTTCGCGGTGACACGTGACACGACTTACGGTGCGATTGTTTTGTGTTTTGTTTTTCGATTTTCCCGCCGATTTTCCTCCCCAAAATGGATCGGTCGATGTACGGCAAAGTTGTACCTGGAACATTGCATCCGTACCAGTGCACGCTACGTTGTGGAACTTTACCTGGGTGTAAGTTGAAAAAGTTGTTTAAAACTGTTTTTTTTTTGTCGTTATCTCTTGATATACAGTATGGATGATAGAAAGATTACTGAATTATGTGATGAATTGCTGTGTACAAAATTAACCTTGGCATCATTCGAATTTCGTAATGAAACATATCTCAATCGATAGAGCTATTCAAGTAGTATACCTCAGAGTTTTGCCCACAAAAAATATCGAACGGTTTAGCAAAAAATTTGATTTAATTACCAGCGCGTCATCTAAAACAGCTCATGGTGTCCTCAAATAGAATTGCAAATAACGCCATCCGCCGATACCGTAGAACATCGGGGTTAACAAATTCGGAATCTGCATGAAATTCTGCATCTAGTAATGGTATCAATACGACACTACCCTTATGGTTACAACCCCTTTTACATAAGTAAAGCGGTAAATTGGTGTGCGGCTTATCAAGTGGGTTAAATAAATGTTTATAACAATTGCGAAAGTTGATGCATAACTTTGATTAGTACGTCAAATTGTAGGTAATTAATAGGGGTAACTACCCTGAAAAGATAGGAGTTATGCCCACTCAATAACACCCCTTAAATGATAATAATGTTGACCTACCCCATAACAAGGAATACGACGGCAGACAGATAAAATAATTAATAACTTTTGTAAATATTCTTGCATAACGTTGATTCATACATCAAATTGTAGGTAATTAATTGGCGTAGCTACCCTGGAAAGCTCGATGTTATGCTCACTCGATAACACACCTTAAATGATCATAATGTGAACCTACTGCATAAAAAAGGAGCCACACAGATAAAAACATTAATAACTTCTGCAAATGTTCTTGCATAACTTTGAGTCATACGTCAAATTGTAGGTAATTAATAGAGCTAGCCATCCTGGTACGCTCAGAGTTATACTCAATCGGTAACACCCTTTAAATGACCCTGATGTGCACCTAATATGCCATATGTAATGGGCCGGTCGGGAGACGACCATAAACGATATCCATAACTTTTTTTGTTCGAATTTCTTAATGAAACAAATGTCAATCGATAGAGCTATTGGAGTAGTATACCCCAGAGTTTTGCCCACAAAAAATATCGAACGGTTTAGCAAAAAATTTGATTTAATTACCAGCGCGTCATCTAAAACAGCTCATGGTGTCCTCAAATAGAATTGCAAATAACGCCATCCGCCGATACCGTAGAACATCGGGGTTAACAAATTCGGAATCTACATGAAATTCTGCATCTAGTAATGGTATCAATACGACACTACCCTTATGGTTACAACCCCTTTTACATAAGTAAAGCGGTAAATTGGTGTGCGGCTTATCAAGAGGTTTATATAAATGTTTATAACTATTGCGAAAGTTGATGCATAACTTTGATTTATACGTCAAATTGTAGGTAATTAATAGGGGTAACTATCCTGAAACGGTCGGAGTTGACCCCCACTCAATAACACCCCTTAAATGATAATAATGTTGATCTACCCCATAACAAGAAATACGACGGCAGACAGATAAAATAATTAATAACTTTTGTAAATATTCTTGCATAACTTCGATTTATACGTCAAATTGTAGGTAATTAATAGGGGTAATTACCCTGGAAAGGTCGGAGTTTTGCTCACTCAATAATACCCCTTAAATGATAATAATGTTGATCTAGCCCATAACAAGGAATACGACGACAGACAGATAAAATAATTAATAACTTTTGTAAATATTCTTGCATAACTTCGATTTATACGTCAAATTGTAGGTAATTAATAGGGGTAACTATCCTGGAAAGATCGGAGTTTTGCTCACTCAATAACACCCCTTAAATGATAATAATGTTGATTTACCCCATAACAAGAAATACGACGACAGACAAATAAAATAATTAATAACTTTTGTAAATATTTTTGCATAACTTTGCTTATCAAGTGGGTTATATAAATGTTTATAACAATTTCGAAAGTTGATGCATAACTTTGATTAGTACGTCAAATTGTAGGTAATTAATAGGGGTAACTACCCTAAAAAGGCCGGAGTTTTGCCCACTCAATAACACCCCTTAAATGATAATAATGTTGACCTACCCCATAACAAGGAATACGACGGCAGACAGATAAAATAATTAATAACTTTTGTAAATATTCTTGCATAACTTTGATTCATACGTCAAATTGTAGGTAATTAATAGAGCTAGCCATCCTGATACGCTCAGAGTTATACTCAATCGATAACACCCTTTAAATGACCCTGATGTGCACCTAATATGCCATATGTAATGAACTTCTTCAAGTAGAAACAACAAAGCGTTTCAAGTCGTAAATTTACCATTATGCCTTTAGTACTGGCAATTTCCTGCAGCATGTGGGTTTTTGCACTTGTCTGCAATTTGTTCAACTTCAGAATTAAGAGTGATGTAATGTTCCGTATTCGCGACTGAAACCAATTAAAATTCTATTGGCTTATCTCATCCGTTTCGGCTCTTATAAGACTTATGAGACTTATAAGACTTCCAATTGATGGTATTTATGTTCTACATAGGCTAAACTAATTAAAAAACATGTATTATTATGCATAGAAGCAACACGTGTATTACTATTATATCATTATGTAACTTTAAATGCGTTTACTACCGCCTACATCTTACACTAATAATTTCCGGAATCTATTTTTGAAGCATACTCTTATACACAGACAGATATATCCCTTCTTTACTTTACCACTGTGAAACGTAACTTTTAACGTTTTGCTTACGTCATGAGATCATTATTATAATACGTCGCTCTAAATAGAAAATCTATTTTTTGCCGTCATTTTTTGTAAGGTTAGAACACCAAAGTTCTGTTTACACTTGACAGATGGGGGAGTTAGACCGTGCTGTTTGTGTTGCCTACCAATCGTACATACCAACGGCAGTACTAGTGCAAAACGCTCGTAATATTGTAATCCCACATTGACTATGTGTGTTAATAAGACGGAAAAGAATCCTGAATCTGTATTTTCTTCACCTGCAGGTCAACAGCCCGCACCAAAATTACGAAAATTCGCCAAAATCCCGATTTATATCGTCGAATACCACAACGACGTGTTGCCTTTTATATACAGGGCGATCGGTTCTAGACACTTGCCACTGACCAATCAAACATTCGTGCATTTCGACTCGCACCCTGATATGTTGATATCGCGAAATTTCCCGGCGAAACTCGTCTTTGACAAGGAAAAATTGTTTGATGAGCTGAGCATTGAGAACTGGATTATGCCGGCTGTTTATGGCGGTCATTTTGCGAACTTAATTTGGGTGAAACCCCCATGGGCTGAACAGTTGAAAGAGGGAGGACGATCGTTCTTTATCGGGGAGGAAAAGGATAGCGGATATTTGAGAGTTAACACGATGGAAAATTATTTTTTAGGTGATTGTTTATTCGCACCAAAGGAGGATTTATTGGACGCGAAAGAAGTGAATTTAGAGGTTGTTACTTTGGGGAAAGGGATTGAAAATCTGGAGGATAACTTTCCGGAGATTAGGAAAATTATCGAGGCTTATATCAAAGTTGGTACTTCCTACGTGTTAGATATAGATTTGGATTTCTTCAGTACGAGCAACCCTTTCAAAACGTTGTACCAGGAAGTCGATATGTACCAGCGTCTTAAGACAATCTACAAGTTTGATTGGCCGAAAACAAACAACCTTTCCGAAATTGTGGACGCTACGAAAAGACGCCAGGAACAACTTAATAACCTAGAAGGTTACTTCAAACACCTCCAAGAACATAGAGAACTTCCAAAGGTCCAGAACCCTACAAAAGTATACACACAAATAGAAGAGCTCCATAAGCGTTTTCTTGAAGTGTACAAGCCGAATTATGTTGACTACGAGTTAGTGCATGACGCAGGCTGTACCCATGATGAAACGGAACTTCCTGACCACGTGTCAACCAAGGAAGATTTAGAGGTGATGTTCGAAAGTTTCCGAAAGTTTCTGGATGTGCTTAGTGTACCTCCTACCATGGTTACCATCTCCAGATCGAATACTGATGACTACACACCTGATGAAGATGTAGAATTGATACAGAAGACTGTGTTGGAGATTTTGCAGAAGCGTTTTGAATGTGATGAGCCCGTGCTTAAGTATTTGGAGAATGTATCAGAAAGTAGTGATCAATGAACTTAGTATTTAATTATGGAAACAATAAAATTAATAATAATTTACGACAGACAGTCTTTAATCCTGAATAACCTAAAGTCCTAAAGCATGCAGTTCGCACTGGTTTATATGGTGAGGTGTTCCTAAAACTTGACAAATGCTGCATATTCACGACTTGCCTGGTTTGACAGAATGATGTCAGACACTCTGTCACATCTTTACACCTGACGCAAAAGAAGAAATTATATCCATACAAAACATCTTGCCAATAACATGTGTGGGACACTTTTCAATAGTAGGCGTTCCCATACATATTGGCATTCCAGAATACACCAAATAAGTCAATACCAAACATCCATTGGCATTTTTGTTTGTTAGATTTTGGATAAATTGAATGAAACGGAACTTCCTGACCACGTGTCAACCAAGGAAGATTTAGAGATTATGTTTGATAGTTTCCGAAAGTTTCTGGATGTGCTTAGTGTACCTCCTACCATGGTTACCATCTCCAGATCGAATACTGATGACTACACACCTGATGAAAATGTAGAATTGATACAGAAGACTGTGTTGGAGATTTTGCAGAAGCGTTTTGAATGTGATGAGCCCGTGCTTAAGTATTTGGAGAATGTATCAGAAAGTAGTGATCAATGAACTTAGTATTTAATTATGGAAACAATAAAATTAATAATAATTTACGAAAGACAGTCTTTAATCCTGAATAACCTAAAGTCGTAAAGCATGCAGTTCGCACTGGTTTATAAGGTGAGGCGTTCCTAAAACTTGACAAATGCTGCATATTCACGACTTGCCTGGTTTGACAGAATGATGTCAGACACTCTGTCACATCTTTACACCTGTCGCAAAAGAAGAAATTATATCCATACAAAACATCTTGCTAATAACATGTGTGGGACACTTTTCAATAGTAGGCGTTCCCATACATATTGGCATTCCAGAATACACCAAATAAGTCAATACCAAGCATCCATTGGCATTTTTGTTTGTTAGATTTTGGATAAATTGAATGAAACGGAACTTCCTGACCACGTGTCAACCAAGGAAGATTTAGAGATTATGTTTGATAGTTTCCGAAAGTTTCTGGATGTGCTTAGTGTACCTCCTACCATGGTTACCATCTCCAGATCGAATACTGATGACTACACACCTGATGAAGATGTAGAATTGATACAGAAGACTGTGTTGGAGATTTTGCAGAAGCGTTTTGAATGTGATGAGCCCGTGCTTAAGTATTTGGAGAATGTATCAGAAAGTAGTGATCAATGAACTTAGTATTTAATTATGGAAACAATAAAATTAATGATAATTTACGAAAGACAGTCTTTAATCCTGAATAACCTAAAGTCCTAAAGCATGCAGTTCGCACTGGTTTATAAGGTGAGGCGTTCCTAAAACTTGACAAATGCTGCATATTCACGACTTGCCTGGTTTGACAGAATGATGTCAGACACTCTGTCACATCTTTACACCTGTCGCAAAAGAAGAAATTATATCCATACAAAACATCTTGCTAATAACATGTGTGGGACACTTTTCAATAGTAGGCGTTCCCATACATATTGGCATTCCAGAATACACCAAATAAGTCAATACCAAGCATCCATTGGCATTTTTGTCCGTTAGATTTTGGATAAATTGAATGAAACGGAACTTCCTGACCACGTGTCAACCAAGGAAGATTTAGAGATTATGTTTGATAGTTTCCGAAAGTTTCTGGATGTGCTTAGTGTACCTCCTACCATGGTTACCATCTCCAGATCGAATACTGATGACTACACACCTGATGAAGATGTAGAATTGATACAGAAGACTGTGTTGGAGATTTTGCAGAAGCGTTTTGAATGTGATGAGCCCGTGCTTAAGTATTTGGAGAATGTATCAGAAAGTAGTGATCAATGAACTTAGTATTTAATTATGGAAACAATAAAATTAATGATAATTTACGAAAGACAGTCTTTAATCCTGAATAACCTAAAGTCCTAAAGCATGCAGTTCGCACTGGTTTATAAGGTGAGGCGTTCCTAAAACTTGACAAATGCTGCATATTCACGACTTGCCTGGTTTGACAGAATGATGTCAGACACTCTGTCACATCTTTACACCTGTCGCAAAAGAAGAAATTATATCCATACAAAACATCTTGCTAATAACATGTGTGGGACACTTTTCAATAGTAGGCGTTCCCATACATATTGGCATTCCAGAATACACCAAATAAGTCAATACCAAGCATCCATTGGCATTTTTGTCCGTTAGATTTTGGATAAATTGAATGAAACGGAACTTCCTGACCACGTGTCAACCAAGGAAGATTTAGAGATTATGTTTGATAGTTTCCGAAAGTTTCTGGATGTGCTTAGTGTACCTCCTACCATGGTTACCATCTCCAGATCGAATACTGATGACTACACACCTGATGAAGATGTAGAATTGATACAGAAGACTGTGTTGGAGATTTTGCAGAAGCGTTTTGAATGTGATGAGCCCGTGCTTAAGTATTTGGAGAATGTATCAGAAAGTAGTGATCAATGAACTTAGTATTTAATTATGGAAACAATAAAATTAATGATAATTTACGAAAGACAGTCTTTAATCCTGAATAACCTAAAGTCCTAAAGCATGCAGTTCGCACTGGTTTATAAGGTGAGGCGTTCCTAAAACTTGACAAATGCTGCATATTCACGACTTGCCTGGTTTGACAGAATGATGTCAGACACTCTGTCACATCTTTACACCTGTCGCAAAAGAAGAAATTATATCCATACAAAACATCTTGCTAATAACATGTGTGGGACACTTTTCAATAGTAGGCGTTCCCATACATATTGGCATTCCAGAATACACCAAATAAGTCAATACCAAGCATCCATTGGCATTTTTGTCCGTTAGATTTTGGATAAATTGAATGAAACGGAACTTCCTGACCACGTGTCAACCAAGGAAGATTTAGAGATTATGTTTGATAGTTTCCGAAAGTTTCTGGATGTGCTTAGTGTACCTCCTACCATGGTTACCATCTCCAGATCGAATACTGATGACTACACACCTGATGAAGATGTAGAATTGATACAGAAGACTGTGTTGGAGATTTTGCAGAAGCGTTTTGAATGTGATGAGCCCGTGCTTAAGTATTTGGAGAATGTATCAGAAAGTAGTGATCAATGAACTTAGTATTTAATTATGGAAACAATAAAATTAATGATAATTTACGAAAGACAGTCTTTAATCCTGAATAACCTAAAGTCCTAAAGCATGCAGTTCGCACTGGTTTATAAGGTGAGGCGTTCCTAAAACTTGACAAATGCTGCATATTCACGACTTGCCTGGTTTGACAGAATGATGTCAGACACTCTGTCACATCTTTACACCTGTCGCAAAAGAAGAAATTATATCCAAACAAAACATCTTGCTAATAACATGTGTGGGACACTTTTCAATAGTAGGCGTTCCCATACATATTGGCATTCCAGAATACACCAAATAAGTCAATACCAAGCATCCATTGGCATTTTTGTCCGTTAGATTTTGGATAAATTCGTAAAAATAAACTCCTAACTAACTCATTTGACGTCATGAACCTTAATAATCCTAAATTACAACCTACGAATGTGTCTTAAGGCGTATTTACTTGATCAATCGTAATTATTTCGTTAATACTGCGTGGTAGACGTTGGCCTTCGCGATCTATAGAAGAAAACTAACACAGGTTCGATCTTTTAATCATACCAACTTGACGTTTGTTGTCATCTGTGCGAATTTTCGCGATTTGTGTGTGTTCGTGAATTTTGTAAGTATCTTTCCCTGTTGGGGTTGTTTAATTTTAATCCTTGTGGAGGCATTATTTGTTTTATAAGTAATTTCGATGGAAAAAAAGTGTTTTGTTAGTTTTTTTTATAGTCGTTGTTGCACACAATTATGTGAATTGACAGTGAAAAGTTCAAAGTTTTTGATGTGTTTTTGGCAAAGTGTTGAGGTCCAACGTGTATTTTATTTGTTGTTTTGGCTTCTCGTGTTGTAATAAAAGTACATGTTTGGCAGTGGTTCAAGAAAAATTGAACCTACGCCTGTTACCTTAGTTCCGTCCGTTATATGAAATGTAGGTGATTCTAATATGTCACAGATTAGTTATGGTTACGTGTAAAATAATACACGGTCCTGCAGTTCAGGAGATGAATCTTCTATAGCTCAGTTATTATTTATTACAAGCTTGTGCCAGGAGACAGGGTGGTTTAGGTGCGTTCTGGCAGAAATAGTAAAAAAAAAATCTCCATCACTTAGTTGAGTGATAATTGGCATTGCTTCAAAAAAGTTTAAAATCGACATCTAAGTACCAAACCCTTTTTTATCACAATCAAATCGTGCGATCTCTGTAACCAAACATACAGAAATTCAGTAGTGTAGCAGGGATACTTCTAGACCATTGGCGGTTCTAGACCATCATGGGTTTAGAGCAATATGTCAAAAAGGGGAAGACTAGACCAACCCAACCTAATGTTAAGAATTCCAGAGATACTTCTAGACCATTGGCGGTTCTAGACCATCATGGCTTTAGAGCAATATGTCAAAAAGGGGAAGACTAGACCAACCCAACCTAATGTTAAGAATTCCAGAGATACTTCTAAGTTGAAAGCAGAATTTGGACTTTTGCACGGCTAGATCGTCGTATATACATTTCAGGAAATTATTTTTTATTATATCTATAGAATTCTCTCTACAGACAACATTTTCCACGATAGATTGAAGATATCTTGCACAATATTTTAATAATGGTCAGGTTAAACTAGTTTTTTTCGCGATTCCGCAAGTGTGTGCGTCCTGAGCGTGCTAAAATTAGATTTCGTAGAGACTAGGGTCCCTGAAACCTCCCGAAAACACTTTGCCAAAACATAAGCGACCTCATATATACCTCAACGTTAGTCATACTCATAACACGGGATCTCTCTCCTGCCTTCGAAATAATTGAGTCCCGATTTCAATTTAAATCGTCGTTATTAGTTTGGTTCGTTAATTTTTCGGGCGTGTCTTGAGTGAGTTCGACCCTCAGTCTGGCCTGATTCAAGATTCGATTTGGTTTGTGACCGCGCGCGACCAAAGTTATATATACGTGAATATCGTTGATCCGTGAGTGTTTTGTTTCAATTCGAAGATGTCAAACAAGATGCGCATGCGCACCCCAAGCCCGAAGACCGTCACTTTTGACCCATCCCCACCAACTACCCTCGAAAGGCCGTACATCAAGAAACGGATGCATTTCAGGAACCTGAAGGAATGGGAGCAATATCTCAGTAAGTCAGCTATAGATTCGTGCTCAGATAAACCCAAAACAATAACAGTTCTTTTAGATGAGATTTATTCGCTACTTGGGCTCTTTTCTTTTGAGTTACTTATAGGAATTTTATCTGGAGAGGCTTTAGAAGCTGCCCACAAAGAAATTCGAACGCTTCGTTTAAGTCATACGAGAAAGACATCAAGAATAGGGATCTAATTAAAATATTAGTGTTACGGTCAGATCCATACATATCTAGTCTTAGGTGGAGTGGAATTTTGAAACATTTTGTCAACGATTTGTATTGTTAATATTGTTCAGCTTGGTGATTTCCTAAAAGAATTTCGATAACTAATACAAAGCTTGTCCATGCTTCAACCTAAGTCATTTGTAGTCCATCAAAGACACCGGTTTCTAATTTTCCTGTATTGAGGCCAGGATATGATTAACAAATATATTTGGAACAAACCTCATTCTTATATAAAGCTTTCACAAACTGTTTAATAAGCCCAAATTTAATATGTAGCAGTGGAAGAATTATTTGTTCTCGACTTATTAATGGTTCATGAACCATGTTAGCTTTTCCTACGGTCTTATTTATTCTCGACGGCCAGTTTTTCCTATCCCAATGTTCATTTTTTTGCACGACTGTCCCACAGATGAAGAAATCAGGGATATTTAGTGTATCCATTTTGCTGACCCAATAAAGTAGCAGTAAGTTGTAGAGTAACATGTTATATTTCAAACAGTTAGTTCAAAGATTGGTTTTGATAAATAGAGACTTACTAGCCGCACGAAAAGCAAAAATAATGTTTTATTGAGGTTTTTGGTGTCTTAGTGAGGTCTTTTTTTTGTCATTTTCAAGCTGCATCATTACTTTTCTTCGTATTGCTTCTGGACTAGTCAGATAGCAGAAGTGATAGAACAGAACGCCTTTTTTCCTGGCGATAACACAAATTGTAAAAGTGTGTAACTTGTCAAAAATAATTTGCGTCATAGGCCACTACACAGTCTCAAAAATAGCAGACAAAGAAATATATTTTGTCCTATGCTGGTTTGGTAACAGCCGATAGTAAATACATATATAAATTTACAAGAAACCTTTAGGTGGAGTGGAATTTTGAAACATTTTGTCAACGATTTGTATTGTTAATATTGTTTGGCTTGGTGATTTCCTAAAAGAATTTCGATAACTGATACAAAGCTTGTCCATGCTTCAACCTAAGTCATTTGTGGTCCATCAAAGATACCAGCTTCTAATTTTCCTGTATTGAGGCCAGGAAATGATTAACAAATATATTTGGAACAAACCTCATTCTTATATAAAGCTTTCACAAACTGTTTAATAAGCCCAAATTTAATATGTCGTGGTGGAAGAATTATTTGTTCTCAACATATCAATGGTTCATGAACCATGTTAGCTTTTTTTGTTATATTTATTCTCGACGACCAGTTTTTCCTATCCCAATGTTCAGTTTTTGCACGACTGTCCCACAGATGAAGAAATCAGGGATATTTAGTGTATCCATTTTGCTGACCCAATAAAGTAGCAGTAAGTTGTAGAGTAACATGTTATATTTCAAAAAGTTAGTTCAAAGATTGGTTTTGATAAATAAAGACTTACTAGCCGCACGAAAAGCAAACAAAGCACTTCTCATGTAAAAGATATAGACAATGATATGTCTAAAGCCTGATGTTTTGGAAAGCGATATTCCTTTGATTTTACCCGATCAGTTCGATTTACTCAGTGACGTAGATTTATCATCCGATGATGAGGATTAAAAAGATTTGTGTTTGAATGTGTTTTATAGTACTAGTATTTAAAATTAAATATAAAATGCGTGTAATATTAAGAATTGTTGTTGTTATTCTGTACCAAAGAAAGACCAAGTATTTGTTTTATCCTCTACCCAGTTGCAGTTAAGTTTAACACAAAATCGAATCACTTTCTAGCTTTGAATTCCGATCACGCCAACGACCCGGCATTTCTTATGAATCTTATGACACATCCATCGACTATTCCTACAAACTTGACCATCTTTCGTTAACAAACACAATCCACAAACATTATTATTGCTCACTCATTAGGTACTCCTCCGATATAGCCAGAAGTAGGTCTAGTTCATGGCACAACATTCCTAATTCGATATATTTGTCATCAGCTCACCTTCTGTAAGGTATCTACAAACAATCCGTCACTCTGTTCAGTCGCGTCTTTGTCATCGGTACCTCGAGGAAGCGATAACAAGCTTTCCTAGACCTCTTACTAAGTCTTATCTTTCCGTATCAGATACCGGGAAAGGCATCCGAGCTCTTGGCGTATGAAAATTTCCGTTTAAATCATTTTGTTCGTTCGTTTAAATTGAACAGTGACGCTGCTGCGGTTTCTGCCTTTCGTGAACTTTGCTAATCGTGCTTAATAAAAAAAAAAATTGTCGCATCAGTTGATGAGTTCGTGTGTTCAGTTGTGGCTGTATTGTGGTACATAATAGTTTTAGTTCGTGTCTGAAATTGTTACGTTTGAAAGTTTGTGGATATGGCGAATGTTGTTCAGCAGAGAAATTCGTATACAACTTGTAGGGAGAAGTGTGAATTAGGTGAGATGTTAAAAAGATACAGTAAAATGCACCTAAGAACTAATAATACATTATGGGTTACCTCAACTACAGATCATTTGGTTGGTTCAAGTAAAATATACAATTCTCGAAGATTTTGATTTTCTTGATGTTCCAAGGATTACGTTTTCTTGTTTTAAGTGTGAAGGAACTGCTTGAAAGGAATTACGTCTGTTTTAAGCGATACCTACGTATACTTTTGGGTCACGAAAATGTTTTTTCGTTGAAGCATGTATATTTTGCACCCAAGATGTTCCAAGTATTACGTTTTCTTGTTTTAAGTATGAAGGAACTGCTTGAAAGGAATTACGTATGTTTTAAGCGATGCCTACGTATACTTTTGGGTCAAGAAACTGTTTGTTCGTTGAAGCATGTATATTTTGCACCCAAGATGTTCCAAGTATTACCGTTTTCGTGTTTTAAGTATGAAGGAACTGCTTGAAAGGAATTACGTCTGTTTTAAGCGATACCTACGTATACTTTTGGGTCAAGAAACTGTTTGTTCGTTGAAGCATGTATATTTTGCACCCAAGATGTTCCAAGTATTACGTTTTCTTGTTTTAAGTATGAAGGAACTGCTTGAAAGGTATTACGTCTGTTTTAAGCGATACGTACGTATACTTTTGGGCCAAGAAACTGTTTGTTCGTTGAAGCATGTATATTTTGCACCCAAGATGTTCCAAGTATTACGTTTTCTTGTTTTAAGTATGAAGGAACTGCTTGAAAGGAATTACGTCTGTTTTAAGCGATACGTACGTATACTTTTGGGTCAAGAAACTGTTTGCTCGTTGAAGCATGTATATTTTTTACCCAATTTATGTAAAACGAACGTCATAACTCTTTTTATATGTAGAAGAATAACATTTTCTTCGTCAGAGCAAAATATTCTCAATAAAATATTATTTGGATAGCAAAAATATCCTCTTCATGCTACACTATATACGCAAAAATAATTTTTCTTCATATCCAAGAATAGAGTTCTCTCTGTGTAGGCTTTTCCACTACAATCCTGGTTTTCCTCATAATCCTTGTAAGTCACCCAAGAAATAAAACTCTTATGCATAGATGTAAACAAACTATATACGAACACTCAATAACGTGTTCCTTGTTCAAAATTTATTGTCATTCAAAATCAATCCAATTTGGTGACTGGACAAAAGATTGAAATCACAGAACTGTCAATATTGAGGCTAGACAGTGTATTGTATTGCTTTATTAAACACGCAAAATGCACATTTCCTACTTAGTACGCCACACATTGACAAATATTAAATTTGCATGCATATTTACTTCCGGTATACGATGACAAAACTGATCAGTGGAGGTATGTATTAAGGTGGCTCCACACACAACGGAAAATCCGAAGGTCTGCCTTGAGGCGCTAGGCCTCGAGGCAAACCTAAAAGTAGGGGGATCTCCAAACACTACGGTATATACGAAGGGCAGCCTTAAGGCATTCCAGTTTGTGCTCGCGCAATGGCGTCAACAAATGATGCTCTGGCTGTTGTTGATTTATTTTAGCTATAGAAAGTAATAAAAGGCTTCGAGGCCTACCTCATATCCCTCCACACAGTCCAAGAGGCAAGCCAAATGAGATTTTGTATTGAGATTTCCGGCCTCCAGGCGTCAGACCCGCAGGAATACCTCTACAAAATTCTCCATACACACATGGAGGTTTTCCTTGAGATCTTACGCCTCGAGGCATGCCTTCGGGTTTTCCGTTGCGTGTGGAGCCACCTTTAAGAAACATATCAGTGATTACTTTGTCCAACACCATTTGGTGTTAATCATCATGGTGACTCATCATGTTATCTATCGTCTGTTTGTTTATTTTGGTTGATATTGATGAGCATGAACGTTAACTCAGGAAATGATGTATTTTTGAAATGTCTTTTATAAATATTATGCGAGGTAATATTCTCCCAATATATAAAGAGGACTTTAAGCGATACAGTTGTTAAAATACTGATCGTCGAGTGTAATATACTATTTTTTCTACTTTGCGTCATTAATTTTATAAAAATTTAGAAGTATATTAGGTAAAATTCCAATCTAGAGTATTTATGGGTGCAACCGTTGGTAACACTGTCATCTGTCACTTAAATTCAAATATCTGTGAAAAAGTAATTATTGATAATTATTATATACCATCATATACTAGTAGTACGAAACCTAGGATGTAACACGCATGTTTAAATATGTATAAAAATATACATACTTCGCAGTTTGTGCGATTCTAAAATATCAGTTTGTGCTTACTTTTGTGGTTATGTGTATTTTCGTTTGACATGCATTTGATATCAATGTCACCAATCTTAGAAAAAAGTTACTAAAAACGGTGTTACAATTTGCTAATTGTAACACCGAAAACAGTGTTACAATGTGTGCAAAATAGAAAAACATTTTTACAATCTCTAAAAGAGTTTTTTTTTTCTTAATTACAGATGCACTTCTTGCCGATTTACAGAGCACTGTAAATGCGGGTGGTGGCGGCAGCATAGGTGGCAGCACTGCGAGCACTCCTGGCTATGGCTCTCTAAATAAGGGTAGCAGACAATCGCCCACAAGGGAAATTCCGATAACCAGATCTGATTCTTACACATCGAGATCGGTAAGTGTACAATATTATTATAAATATTGAATCTAAGCATGTAAAAAAATTATATTTTTCGACTCAGTCGGTAATAGAGTTGATAAATAGAGATACCCAGAGAAAAATTGACTGTTGAAAGTAGGTTATTATAGAAGCATTGGCAAAAGTTGTGTTTACGGTTACAAATCATCAACAAGAATTGTTTTCCATCGCAAAATTTAGGCGGTTCTATTTTCGATCTGGGTCGACCCATTTCCGACTGTTATTAATAAACTGGCGGGGCGACATCTGTCGCCGTTTCGCGGAAAGTCGCACTTCGCAACTTTGCCACGCGATGTCGCCACTTACAGCTATATATATATCTACATCTTAATGAAATTGCTGTTTTTTGCATGTTTTTTTCGCAAAACTCAGTACCGAGGGTTGATTTTTTGTTTAAAATGGTTAAGAAATAAAGAGAAATAATAGGTAATTGGTTATATTTAGATAATTTGAGGTGTATTATAAGATCTGTGTTTATCAATTCGTCCTTATGAATTATCAGAAGTCAAAAATAATGTGCGTCGGCGACTTATTTAAAAATAACTCCCATAAAGCATAAAGTATTTTATAGCTGGTTAAAACCAGAAAAACAATTGGTTAAATATGGCCACAGATACATATAAAATAAACGTTAAAATGTTCAAGTTTTATTTCTTAAATTGGCTATATATTTCATATTACGTAACATTTTTATAATCCCTCTCGATAATTCCGCGTTTTCTATCAAATTAGATGTTTAGTAAACGTCTCTTCTAAAATTTTGGACGCTGACTCAGACATTCGGAAACGAAACCACCTGTTGATGAAATCCAACAAGTGGTTTGGAATCCGACCAGTGGTTGTCGAGTATAGGGATCACAGTTTCGAAATTTCGACGTGAATTACCGAAAATTTCGCTAATTTGTATTGTTTCACAATAGAAATAAACTTTATTATTGATATTATCCATATAATCTTATACAATTACCTAAGATTTTTACTTTGTGTTGCTTGTATATTAATAAATAAACACTACACGTATTTATCATCAGAAGAGGGGTTATTGAGTGGGCAAAACTCCGACCTTTTCAGGGTAGCTACCCCTGTTAATTACCTACAATTTGACGTATGACTCGAAGTTATGCAAGAACATTTACAGAAGTTCTTAATGTTTTTATCAGAGTGACGGTGGCTTCTTTGTTATGCAGTGGGTCCACATTATGATCATTTACGGTGTGCTATCGAGTGAGCATAACTTCAAGCTTTCCAGGGTAGCTACCCCTAATAATTACCTACAATTTGACGTATGACTCAAAGTTATGCAAGAATATTTACAAAAGTTATTAATTATTTTATCTGTCTGTCGTCGTATTCCTGGTTATGGGGTAGGTCAACATTATTATCATTTAAGGGGTGTTATTGAGTGGGCAAAACTCCGACCTTTTCAGGGTAGCTACCCCTGTTAATTACCTACAATTTGACGTACTAATCAAAGTTATGCATCAACTTTCGCAATTGTTAGAAACATTTATATAACCCGCTAGATAATCCGCACACCTATTTACCGCTTTACTTATGCAAGAGGGGTTGTAACCATAAGGGTAGTGTCGTATTGATACCATTACTAGATGCAGAATTTCATGTAGATTCCGAATTTGTTAACCCCGATGTTCTACGGTATCGGCGGATGGCGTTATTTGCAATTCTAGTTGAGGACACCATGAGCTGTTTTAGATGACGCGCTGGTAATTAAATCAATTTTTCTGCTAAACCGTTTGATATTTTTTGTGGGTAAAACTCTGGGGTATACTACTTGAATAGCTCTATCGATTGACATATGTTTCATTAAGAAATTCCAACAAAAAAAGTTATGGATATCATTTATGGTCGTCTCCCGACCGGCCCATTGCATATGGCATATTAGGTGCACATCAGGGTCATTTAAAGGGTGTTATCGAGTGAGCATAACTCTGAGCATACCAGAATGGCTAGCTCTATTAATTACCTACAATTTGACGTATGACTCAAAGTTATGCAAGAACATTTACAGAAGTTATTAATGTTTTTATCAGAGTGACGGTGGCTTCTTTGTTATGCAGTAGGTCCTCATTATGATCATTTAAGGTGTGTTATCGAGTGAGCATAACTTCGAGCTTTCGAGGGTAGCTACCCCTATTAATTACCTACAATTTGACGTATGAATCAAAGTTATGCAAGAACATTTACAGAAGTTATTAATGTTTTTATCAGAGTGACGGTGGCTTCTTTGTTATGCAGTAGGTCCACATTATGATCATTTAAGGTGTGCTATCGAGTGAGCATAACTTCGAGCTTTCGAGGGTAGCTACCCCTATTAATTACCTACAATTTGACGTATGACTCAAAGTTATGCAAGAACATTTACAGAAGTTATTAATGTTTTTATCAGAGTGACGGTGGCTTCTCTGTTATGCAGTAGGTCCACATTATGATCATTTAAGGTGTGCTATCGAGTGAGCATAACTTCGAGCTTTCGAGGGTAGCTACCCCTATTAATTACCTACAATTTGACGTATGACTCAAAGTTATGCAAGAACATTTGCAGAAGTTATTAATGTTTTTATCAGAGTGACGGTGGCTTCTTTGTTATGCAGTAGGTTCACATTATGATCATTTAAGGTGTGCTATCGAGTGAGCATAACTTCGAGCTTTCGAGGGTAGCTACCCCTATTAATTACCTACAATTTGACGTATGACTCAAAGTTATGCAAGAACATTTACAGAAGTTATTAATGTTTTTGTCAGTGTGGCGGTGGCTTCTTTGTTATGCGGTAGGTCCTCATTATGATCATTTAAGGTGTGTTATCGAGTGAGCATAACTTCAAGCTTTCCAGGGTAGCTACCCCTAATAATTACCTACAATTTGACGTATGACTCAAAGTTATGCAAGAACATTTACAGAAGTTATTAATGTTTTTATCAGAGTGACGGTGGCTTCTTTGTTATGCAGTAGGTCCACATTATGATCATTTAAGGTGTGCTATCGAGTGAGCATAACTTCGAGCTTTCGAGGGTAGCTACCCCTATTAATTACCTACAATTTGACGTATGACTCAAAGTTATGCAAGAACATTTACAGAAGTTATTAATGTTTTTGTCAGTGTGGCGGTGTCTTCTTTGTTATGCGGTAGGTCCACATTATGATCATTTAAGGTGTGTTATCGAGTGAGCATAACTTCGAGCTTTCGAGGGTAGCTACCCCTATTAATTACCTACAATTTGACGTATGACTCAAAGTTATGCAAGAACATTTACAGAAGTTATTAATGTTTTTATCAGAGTGACGGTGGCTTCTTTGTTATGCAGTAGGTCCTCATTATGATCATTTAAGGTGTGCTATCGAGTGAGCATAACTTCGAGCTTTCGAGGGTAGCTACCCCTATTAATTACCTACAATTTGACGTATGACTCAAAGTTATGCAAGAATATTTACAAAAGTTATTAATTATTTTATCTGTCTGCCGTCGTATTCCTGGTTATGGGGTAGGTCAACATTATTATCATTTAAGGGGTGTTATTGAGTGGGCAAAACTCCAACCTTTTCAAGGTAGCTACCCCTGTTAATTACCTACAATTTGACGTACTAATCAAAGTTATGCATCAACTTTCGCAATTGTTATAAACATTTATATAACCCACTTGATAAGCCGCACACCAATATACCGCTTTACTTATGCAAGAGGGGTTGTAACCATAAGGGTAGTGTCGTATTGATACCATTACTAGTTGTAGAATTTCATGTAGATTCCGAATTTGTTAACCCCGATGTTCTACGGTATCGGCGGATGGCGTTATTTGCAATTCTATTTGAGGACACCATGAGCTGTTTTAGATGACGCGCTGGTAATTAAATCAATTTTTCTGCTAAACCGTTCGATATTTTTTTGTGGGTAAAACTCTGGGGTATACTACTTGAATAACACTATCGATTGATATATGTTTCATTAAGAAATACGAACAAAAAAAAGTTATGGATATCTTTTATGGCTATCTTCTCCCCGGTGATAAAAAGCGCCATCTACACGTGCGTCGCGAATACGGGCATTGCTCTGTCTATATTGGTATACAGTGGGTATACACCGCAACAACACCTGTCCCGTCCGTTTTCCTATTCAAGATCAAGACTATCAAGAGTACTTTTCACACCCAACCAACACACATATCGCTTGTTGTTGCCCGGCAACTGGTGATGTTTGTATTGAGCGAGCCCGTGATGCCGTGTGCAAAGCGACGGGTTTCCCGCCACACTTCTAACCTCTCCGGCTCCCCATACAGATTTTCGTCTCGCTTTTTGCACGCGAAAATCGACTGAGTCCGTCTCGCTCGCCGAATTTGACTAGCGTTCGCTCCATAATAGGGGACCCTACACACACCGGCGACTAATATTACTAAATCAATCCGATTTTGGATTCGATGCGATCGAGTTACGCGTTTTGTTTTTTTTTTTTTCGAAAATTTTCGGGGAAAAGTCGAAAATTTTTTGTTCGGTTTTTGAGTTGACGTTTACGACAACCACTTGTTTGATTCACGCAACCACTTGTAGGATTTTATCAACAGGTGGTTTCGTTTTCCAACTGCGTGCGTGAGTCAGCGTTGAGGTTTTTCGAGCGACGATTGTCGTCCATTGTTTTAATGAAATTTTGACTGTGTATAACACGGGAATAAGCAAGTACTTATTCCGAAGGTATCAAGTTACAAATATTACGTAATAATGGGAAAAATTTGCCTAAACTTAAAAGAATTAAATCTCAAATTTAACTACTTGCACATTCTTTCAATTGATTAAAAATTGTATTATTTTTTTTTTCAAATATTTAAATAAATCTGTGATCTGACGTTTTAGGAACAGAATGCAGTGTTTTATTTGTAGATTTTGCCGCGTGCAGCTGTCTGAAATAATTTTCCGAATAAATTTCTATTGGACGATTTGAAATTAATCTCTGGCTAATTTGGTTCTTTCGACCGATCCTCTTGTGATGTTTTTCGGCTATAAAATATTCCGTGGTGCTATTTTTGAGGCTGTGTAGTGGCCTATGACGCAAATTATTTTTGACAAGTTACACACTTTTACAATTTGTGTTATCGCCAGGAAAAAAGGCGTTCTGTTCTATCACCTCTGCTATCTGACTAGTCCAAAAGCAATACGAAGAAAAGTAATGATGCAGCTTGAAAATGACCAAAAAAAGACCTCACTAAGACACCAAAAACCTCAATAATTAGTATATTATTATACAAGTTTTATAAGACGTCAAATTGGCGCATGAGTTGTTTGTCCCCAAATGAACGAATGCGCCAATATGTCTTATAAAACGAGTGTAATATACTATTTTTTCTACTTTGCGTCATTAATTTTATAAAAATTTAGAAGTATATTAGGTAAAATTCCAATCTAGAGTATTTATGGGTGCAACCGTTGGTAACACTGTCATCTGTCACTTAAATTCAAATATCTGTGAAAAAGTAATTATTGATAATTATTATATACCATCATATACTAGTAGTACGAAACCTAGGATGCAACACGCATGTTTAAATATGTATAAAAATATACATACTTCGCAGTTTGTGCGATTCTAAAAAATCAGTTTGTGCTTACTTTTGTGGTTATGTGCATTTTCGTTTGACATGCATTTGATATCAATGTCACCAATCTTAGAAAAAAGTTACTAAAAACGGTGTTACAATGTGTGCATTGTGAATGCAAAGTAGAAAAACATTATTTTTGCTTTTTGTGCGGCTAGTAAGTCTTTATTTATCAAAACCAATCTTTGAAGTAACTTTTTGAAATATAACATGTTACTCTACAACTTACTGCTACTTTATTGGGTCAGCAAAATGGATACACTAAATATCCCTGATTTCTTCATCTGTGGGACAGTCGTGCAAAAACTGAACATTGGGATAGGAAAAACTGGCCGTCGAGAATAAATATGACCGTAGGAAAAGCTAACATGGTTCATGAACCATTGATAAGTCGAGAACAAATAATTCTTCCACCGCTACATATTAAATTTGGGCTTATTAAACAGTTTGTGAAAGCTTTATATAAGAATGAGGTTTGTTCCAAATATATTTGTTAATCATTTCCTGGCCTCCATACAGGAAAATTAGAAGCTGGTATCTTTGATGGACCACAAATGACTTAGGTTGAAGCATGGACAAGCTTTGTATCAGTTATCGAAATTCTTTTAGGAAATCACCAAGCTGAACAATATTAACAATACAAATCGTTAACAAAATGCTTCAAAATTTTGTAAAACTACTATGAGTACCAAGTTACATTATTTTCATAGTCATTTAGATCAATTTCCTGACAATCTGAGTGATTACAATGAAGAACAAGACCAGCGGTTTCAGCAGTATATCAAGATAACGGAGGAAAGATATGAAGGCCGATGGTATTGCCATATAATAGCAAACTGGACCTTAGAAAGAGACTATCCTGAACAAAAATACAATAGAAAACCACACACAAAACGTTTTCTCAATTTAAATTTGTGGTTCTTTAATTCTTTTATTGTTAATTTCAAAATTGTGTAATACGCCTCATGGTTTCGAATGGTAAAAAAATCAAATTACGTTGAATATGGACTTGATAATAACTTGATGATAATTCATAGCTTTATTTTAATTTGAAATCTTTGAATAAAACTTCTTTAAAAATATATTGGGCACTTTTAGTTAACGTTATTTAAAATATTAATGGATTGCCATTGTCTCTCAAAAAGTGGAGTCAATTTAACAAATATTTTGTTATTTTCATATTTAGTAGACCAGAATTACCTAAAATTGACCTAAAATTGCCATCGAACTTTGTGAATTGCGCATATCACTTGACATTTCTTTTCGAGGAGTCATTGTTACAACTGCACACTTCTTGAAACTGTCTAGACTACAAATAAGTCTAGACTACAAATAGGTCTAGACTACAAATAAATACAATTCATACAAAGCCTAATTTAAAGCCTGAACGCAAAATTAAACAAACGATAGCCCAATTTATCAGTAGTGTAAATTCAATCATCAGTTCTTGGGATATAAATTTAGCATGATTATTTTGAAAGTCGAAAAAGACTTAATTTTTAACTTCGCGTAGTCATTTCGCGAACCATGAATGAAGGAAACGACAGCCATAAAATCGTTCGTATAACAATAAAGTTCTATGTTTATTGTCTTGTAAATAAATCCAGATCAATTGTGTTGTGGAAACCCTTTCATGTTGTCATCATTTCTTCAACGTAAACATACATACAGGAACGCGTATAATAGTAGATACGTACTTCCTGTTGAAATGATGTAACCTACAGTGTTTTACAGTGTTTTTCTCTCGATTCTTTGCGCAGGGCACCTACGGAAGAACTGGTGAGGCTAGAAGCCCCGGTTATGGACAATATTCCAGCGGCTACGGCACATCAGAGAAGAGGCCCTTCAACAATAACCTCTCAGAACTGGATAACCTACTCCAAGATCTTAGCAACTCGCCTGAGTTGCATCAGAACAGATACGTCAACGTCACTTCCGGTATGTACCAAAAAAACATATGAAATCATGTTTAAGTAATGGTCATTTAATCTTGAGATATTTGTACAGAAACTCTAATATTTGTGTGAACTACATGTAAGACTACATTCACGAACAAGAGTAAACGTGTTTGGCCAAACTTTATATTGATTTTTGACAGAAGAGATGCCTGTTTTGATCACAGCATAGCATGGGACGTATATTCTCCCAAAAGAAGACTTTCTTCACTCATATCAACGTTGAACACTGATATCTACAATGTCAGTTGTCCATTTGTCTTTAGATTTACCACCGCGTGACAGTCTTTTCTTCCTTTTTACAGAGAATGGCGTTAATGGATATAAAGGATACAGTGGTTCGGGAGGACGCAGTCCTGCAAGTTACTCAAGACCATCCAGTGCCCAGAATACCCTGGGAAGGCCACCCGTGGACAGTCTGCTTGATCAACTTAACGCTGGGTGAGTGAAAAGCTAAATAAGAGCATTTATCATGATTTTGAATGAGCCAATGGTTAGTTCTTTCTAATTTTCTAAACTCTCCTGTCTCTCTTTACAAACCATATTTTTAAATCACACCCATTGATAAAAATCCAAAGGGATTACGTCCGGTGCACGTGGGGACCACTTGATTGTCCTTTTTCTATTTCTATCGAAATGGGCATCATTGAATAAATCACAAACCTCTTGTTGGTTTCGTATACGGTCTCCATTCTCTACCATCATCAAAATTTCTATTTTTTTTGCGTATTATTTGCCTATAATGTCGAAAAGTCTGTTTTCTTACACAGAGAGAACTCTATTCTTGGATATCAAGAAAAAATATTCTTGCGTATATATTGTAGCATGAAGAGGATATTTTTGACGAAGAAAATCTTATTCTTCTACATATAAAAAGAGTAAGACGTTTGTTTTACATCATTTGGGTGAAAAATATACATGCTTCAACGAACAAACAGTTTCTTCACCCAAAAGTATACGTACGTATCGCTTAAAACAGACGTAATTCCTTTCAAGCAGTTCCTTCATACTTAAAACAAGAAAACGTAATAGTGGGAACATCTTGGGTGTAAAATATACATGCTTCAACGAACAAACAGTTTCTTCACCCAAAAGTATACGTACGTATCGCTTAAAACAGACGTAATTCCTTTCAAGCAGTTCCTTCATACTTAAAACAAGAAAACGTAATAGTGGGAACATCTTGGGTGCAAAATATATATGCTTCAACGAACAAACAGTTTCTTCATCCAAAAGTATACGTACGTATCGCTTAAAACAGACGTAATTCCTTTCAAGCAGTTTCTTCATACTTAAAACAAGAAAACGTAATACTTGGAACATCTTGGGTGAAAAATATACATGCTTCAACGAACAAACAGTTTCTTCACCCAAAAGTATACGTACGTATCGCTTAGAACAGACGTAATTCCTTTCAAGCAGTTCCTTCATACTTAAAACAAGAAAACGTAATACTTGGAACATCTTGGGTGAAAAATATACATGCTTCAACGAAGAAACAGTTTCTTCACCCAAAAGTATACGTACGTATCGCTTAGAACAGACGTAATTCCTTTCAAGCAGTTCCTTCATACTTAAAACAAGAAAACGTAATACTTGGAACATCTTGGGTGAAAAATATACATGCTTCAACGAACAAACAGTTTCTTCACCCAAAAGTATACGTACGTATCGCTTAGAACAGACGTAATTCCTTTCAAGCAGTTCCTTCATACTTAAAACAAGAAAACGTAATACTTGGAACATCTTGAGTGAAAAATATACATGCTTCAACGAACAAACAGTTTCTTCACCCAAAAGTATACGTACGTATCGCTTAGAACAGACGTAATTCCTTTCAAGCAGTTCCTTCATACTTAAAACAAGAAAACGTAATACTTGGAACATCTTGGGTGAAAAATATACATGCTTCAACGAACAAACAGTTTCTTCACCCAAAAGTATACGTACGTATCGCTTAGAACAGACGTAATTCCTTTCAAGCAGTTCCTTCATACTTAAAACAAGAAAACGTAATACTTGGAACATCTTGGGTGAAAAATATACATGCTTCAACGAACAAACAGTTTCTTCACCCAAAAGTATACGTACGTATCGCTTAGAACAGACGTAATTCCTTTCAAGCAGTTCCTTCATACTTAAAACAAGAAAACGTAATACTTGGAACATCTTGGGTGAAAAATATACATGCTTCAACGAACAAACAGTTTCTTCACCCAAAAGTATACGTACGTATCGCTTAGAACAGACGTAATTCCTTTCAAGCAGTTCCTTCATACTCAAAACAAGAAAACGTAATACTTGGAACATCTTGGGTGCAAAATATACATGCTTCAACGAACAAAGAGTTTCTTGACCCAAAACTATACGTACGTATCGCTTAAAACAGACGTAATTCCTTTCAAGCAGTTCCTTCATACTTCAAACCAGAAAACGTAATACTTGAAACATCTTGGGTGAAAAATATACATGGACAGTTTCTTGACCCAAAAGTATACGTAGGTATCGCTTAAAACAGACGTAATTCCTTTCAAGCAGTTCCTTCATACTTCAAACCAGAAAACGTAATACTTGGAACATCAAGAAAATCATATTCTTACTCTGAGAATTTTGTATTTTCGTCACTCAAAGATATTCGTGTTGTATGGAATAACTTTTTCCCTCTGTGTAGTAAATCTAGTACATATGCTTTTAAAAGAAATTATGATTAATCATCTCTGACAAATTAGACCGAAGTATAGTTCAAGAAAACTTCAGTAACTCACTGAGTAATGGCTTTATTGTATTTTATAGACTGGTAGGACACATGGTGATGACTGATGAATCATACTCAAACAAGTTCAACTAAATTTAATTATAATTTGGAAAAGAAAACAAAAAAAGCATGTGATTCAAATTGTTGAACTCTGCTAAAGTCGTTGTGCTCAATTCTATAATAAGGGCGGTCAAATTTTTTGGCGCAGCTCGTATTTAGTCTCCAAAAGTGTGGTAAAGACAATCGTAGTCGTAAATTAGTGATCGTAGTCGTAAATTAGTGATCGTAGCCGTAAATTACTGTAAATCTATGCGGTTTATATTCATGTATTTAGATAATTTGCACCGACTTATCGTGTTCTTGCTATGATGCGTTCTTGTGGTTGCAAGAACGGCCGGCTGTCCTGTGTGTTATTATTATTGTCTATGTTCTATATAACGTCCACATTTAACTTTATACGATTAAACTTGATGTCTAACGTGCAGTGGTACAAAAAAGTTTCCTTACAATAAGCATGTTTAACGAATATGACAGCTTGACTGAATATTAAACAATTTTATTGATTCAAGAAAAGAATTAAACTCAGAACCCGAATGCTAATATTTGGTAGGGTTTCCCTTTGATGTAATTATTGCTCGCAATCTTTGTTCCATGGGATTAACCAGTTTTGTCGTGACCGAAGGTTCAGTTTTATTCCACTCTTCTTGGAGGTTTCCTTTCAAGTCATCTTTGTTACTTATTTTATGTGTGCTGGTTCTTCTCTCCAATTCTTACCACAAATGTTGTATTTGACCATATGACGTGCTGACCACTCTTGCTTTGGTCCTATATAGAAGCCACTTCTTCACTATTCGGATGTCGGTTTTCCGTTGCAAACATGGAGATCTTATCGTCGAATTATTGTTTGGAAAAGTTTCGGATGGCAGGACGAGTTTTAGTGGCAGTTCTGGTCGCCAGCACGTGCTGATGCTGTGATTTTGTCTGTCATTCAGCGTTGGTGTATCTCGCGGCTGTTTTTTTACGTCAACGGTTGGGTCGTCAACACCGGTTGTTCGTTGTTGTTGTTGTCAGTTGTCGGATTGCGGGAGTAATCGAGAGTTTTTGTGTTGGTTCGGAGTACGAGTGCTTAGCGACAAGTGACGATCTAGATTGGTTATCTGTCGGATTTATGGTGATTCTGGTGAGATTTTTGATGATCTTTGATGTCATTACTGCTCGCAATCTTCGTTCCAAAGAATTAACCAGTTTTGTCGCGACCGAAGGTTCAGTTTTATTCCACTCTTCTTGCAGCTTTTCTTTCAAGTCATCGTTGTTACTTATTTTACGTGTGCGGGTTCTTCTCTTCAATTCCTACCACAAATGTTGTATTTGACCATATGACGTGCTGACCACTATTGCTTTGGTCCTATATAGAAGCCACTTCTTCACTAGTCGAGATGTGTGTTTGGAATCATTGTCGTGCATGAAGTCATCTCGTATTTTGCGCACTTTGTAATAAATTTTCTTGTAATTTTTTGAGATAAGCCTTACTGTCCATTGTTTGTTATATAAAACATAATTGACCAACTCCTGCTGGCGACATACACCCCCCAAACTATCATACTACTACCACCTCCATGCTTAACAGTCCCAGTTAAATTTTCGATATTTAATTCAGTTTTGGGCTTCCTCCACACTTTTTGTTTGCCATCTGATCCGTGAATATTATATTTGCTCTCGTCACTGAAAATTACCTTGTTCCAGTACTTTAGATTTTTATTTAGATCTTCTTTGGCATATTGGAACCGTTTCACTTTGTTTACCGCTGAAATGAATGGCTTTTTTCGATAGGCTCGCGTATTATAGTTGTTTTTTCTTGAAACGTACCGTATGGTTTCATCGCTGCACTTCACTTTCATCTCATTCTTTAGCTATGTTAGTAGCAGTATTGTTCGGATTTTTCTTAATCTCTCGTAGAATATGTCATTCATGATGTTGATTCAAAACTTCTGGACGACGAGATCGACGAGAATGTTTCACTGTGTCTGTATTTCCGTAGTGTTTGATAACATATTGAACCGTCGATTTACATTTTTTAACAGTGTTTGCCACTTTTTGCATAGAACTGCCCTCGGATTAAAATTTTACAATTAATAGACACATATCGTCACATAATTCCCGTTTTTTCGGACACATTTTAAGTTTTCTCCAAAATAAATATTCGTCTCGTTGCAAGGAAGAACTAACTGTCCCAATTCATTGAGTGATAGCAAACTCCCCACACCATATGTGGGGACAATCCGCTGTTCCTGGATATCGTACGAAGACTTTTTTGTACTAAAATATACGAGTTTCACAGTTTTAGTTATTAAAACTTTCCAGTGTGTCACTTTCGATAAAATCTAAGAAAACATCGGGCCAAATTAATGTTCCAAATTGTTCGGAAAATGGTTTATTGAGTCGCAAACGGTAACAGATGCATCATACTTTGCCAAGAACACGTAACCTATTGATAACCGGTGGAATTTTGTTGCCAAATGCGCCGTCAAGCCGTACGGCACGCACACACATGGAAGAATTTCGAACGAAATTGAATTTTGCGCTCACTACCGAAAATAGAGTGTAGTAAGTAGTATTTTTGGACATATTGTGCGCCATTATTAGACATATTTAATAATAAAACGGCGCACCGCCTGTCCCAAGTTTTCAACAAATTTCGCACGACTAATGTACCGTTCTTTTGCTGATTTATTACTTTGATTTATTTACTTATGGAAAAAAGTTACATTGATGTGTACAGTGTGATGTATTTTGTCGATATTCATGCTGTCAACTGCGATATAATGGATTTTCAATGTTTTTTGCTTTTCAAAATAATCTGTCCAATTCTGTATAAGGATTTTTCGGATGTTTGGTAACAACTGTCAATCTGACAGTTATTAAATTACACTTTTTTAGTAACCAAGTGTTTAAAATATTCAAGTAACTGAGTTGATAAGTAACAACTGTGGATCTGCAATTATCGATGTGAAAATTAAGTAAGACTTCAATTAAATATTGATATTTTTGTACAATTAAAACTGTAGGAGAAAAAGAAGTATTTTTTAGGGAAATTTACAAGATTGTTCCCCATTCGAAGTTCCAGACTTCTTTATGAAACAGTACAGACTGTCGAAAGATCTCGTGATAAATCTAATAGAAGAAATGGGAGAGTTTGTTCAAGGCAGTACCCAAAGAACAAAAATTCCACTCCAACTAAAGGTTTCTTGTAAATTTATATATGTATTTACTATCGGCTGTTACCAAACCAGCATAGGACAAAATATATTTCTTTGTCTGCTATTTTTGAGGCTGTGTAGTGGCCTATGACGCAAATTATTTTTGACAAGTTACATACTTTTACAATTTGTGTTATCGCGAGGAAAAAAGGCGTTCTGTTCTATCACTTCTGCTATCTGACTAGTCCAGAAGCAATACGAAGAAAAGTAATGATGCAGCTTGAAAATGACCGAAACAAGACCTCACTAAGACCCCAAAAACCTCAATAAAACCATATTTTTGCTTTTCGTGCGGCTAGTAAGTTTTTATTTATCAAAACCAATCTTTGAACTAACTTTTTGAAATATAACATGTTACTCTACAACTTACTGCTACTTTATTGGGTCAGCAAAATGGATACACTAAATATACCTGATTTCTTCATCTGTGGGACAGTCGTGCAAAAACTGAACATTGGGATAGGAAAAACTGGCCGTCGAGAATAAATATGACCGTAGGAAAAGCTAATATCGTTCATGAACCATTGATAAGTCGAGAACAAATAATTCTTCCACCACTACGTATTAAATTTGGGCGTATTAAACAGTTTGTGAAAGCTTTATATAAGAATGAGGTTTGTTCCAAATATATTTGTTAATCATTTCCTGGCCTCAATACAGGAAAATTAGAATCCGGTATCTTTGATGGACCACAAATGACTTAGGTTGAAGCATGGACAAGCTTTGTATCAGTTATCTAAATTCTTTTAGGAAATCACCAAGCTGAACAATATTAACAATAAAAATCGTTGACAAAATGTTTCAAAATTCCACTACACCTAAAGGTTTCTTGTAAATTTATATATGTATTTACTATCGGCTGTTACCAAGCCAGCATAGGACAAAATATATTTCTTTGTCTGCTATTTTTGAGGCTGTATAGTGGCCTATGACGCAAATTATTTTTGACAAGTTACACACTTTTACAATTTGTGTTATCGCCAGGAAGAAAGGCGTTCTGTTCTATCACCTCTGCTATCTGACTAGTCCAAAAGCAATACGAAGAAAAGTGATGATGCAGCTTGAAAATGACCAAAAAAAGACCTCACTAAGACACCAAAAACCTCAATAAAACATTATTTTTGCTTTTCGTGCGGCTAGTAAGTCTTTGTTTATCAAAACCAATCTTTGAACTAACTTTTTGAAATATAACATGTTACTCTACAACTTACTGCTACTTTATTGGGTCAGCAAAATGGATACACTAAATATACCTGATTTCTTCATCTGTGGGACAGTCGTGCAAAAACTGAACATTGGGATAGGAAAAACTGGCCGTCGAGAATAAATATGACCGTAGGAAAAGCTAATATCGTTCATGAACCATTGATAAGTCGAGAACAAATAATTCTTCCACCACTACGTATTAAATTTGGGCGTATTAAACAGTTTGTGAAAGCTTTATATAAGAATGAGGTTTGTTCCAAATATATTTGTTAATCATTTCCTGGCCTCCATACAGGAAAATTAGAATCCGGTATCTTTGATGGACCACAAATGACTTAGGTTGAAGCATGGACAAGCTTTGTATCAGTTATCGAAATTCTTTTAGGAAATCACCAAGCTGAACAATATTAACAATACAAATCGTTGACAAAATGTTTCAAAATTCCACTCCACCTAAAGGTTTCTTGTAAATTTATATATGTATTTACTATCGGCTGTTACCAAACCAGCATAGGACAAAATATATTTCTTTGTCTGTAAAATTTATCAAAGAAATAAGTAGGTATTAGATTTCTGCTGCCCAGAGTGTTAAAATTGGCAGATGTAGTCAAGTTACTATCAAAGTTACTAAAACTTAAACTTTAACAACTTCACTTTCCTAGCAACCGAAATAGTAATGATACAGAATAGAAATCGGGGTTATTTCAAATAAAACTATTCCTCCCTTAAAATAAACACTTCTTTTGCAGTGAAGTGATATACAGTGGCCCAAAAAAGGTGACCATAACTGTCAAGGAGACCAAAACGGAAACTGGTTTCCCTGGCGAGACAGAACTCATCTCCAGAGATGTCACCAGGGTTCATACATCTTCCGCGACCAGAGAACTGGATGATCTCATGGCTTCTCTATCGGATTTTAAGGTACGTCAAGAAACCACTTACAATCACTTAACGGACGCTAAATATTTAGGTTAAACCACTCAGGAGTCGATTTATTTTGGCAGAGCGCGCGCGAGTCGCTTTGAGATTGAAAACTTTACAGAAAACCGCTGAAAATCGCCTTTATTCATATCTTCAGTTTTTAGTGGTTGTTTTGTAGCTTATACCGAAATAAGTTGAGATTATGTTAACTGGAGAGATTATGTTAACAGTAAACTAGCGATCGCTTTTTGATTTTGTGTAAGATCTATATATAACGCGTTTAATGTGTATAATGTGTAGATCTAAGGTCGTGGGGGGTATTAATAACTCGCACAAACGACCAACTTTGAAAGTTAATTAACAAATTTTTCGCTCGTGTGTTTACGTTTTATTTTCGGTCGGAAATGTTGGTCTACCTGACTATTAGAAACTATTAGAAAAAGAAATCTAGAATGGAAAAGCCAGCAAAAGTTTACCGCTACCTAATATTCTAATCTAGCAGAAAATCGTCTATTTTTCGCGCGCGCGAAAATCCGAAACATTTCCACGATTCGTCGGCTATGCCGCGCCGTTCTGGGCGTGATATAATCCCTCGTTTTTTGGCCGCCGTTCCACAAATAGCAACCTACAGTTCGAAAGAACCGCCGCGCGCTCAGACATTCCTCATAAAATCCGAGATACCACGCGAGAACGCGCGCGAAAAAGACAGAAAACTTTCGGACCGGAAAATTTCACTTCGGCTAACGAAAACCGACAAAGTGGGGATACCGTCTACTTTGCTTTGGAAATAGGTTAGCTAGGATCAGTCTTGATCCGAGTGATCGCAGCATCGCATCATCCCAGAGGTAGTTACCTTACTTCATCATCAGTCTGCTTACTTCATCATCACCTCCCATCTTTTATTTATATTACGAACAGGTTTCGCCCGGTAAACCTCAACATCATCAGGTCAGCGAGCAAGAGTACGCTAGGCCTATCAAAGCGACGCAACAGCAAGCCGTTCCGCCCAAGCAAAACTTGGATTCTATGCTTGGTAATTTACAAGCAGATATGAGCCGTCAAGGAGTCAATACAAGCCAGAAGGGCTGTTGCAGCGCCTGCGAGAAACCGATCGTTGGGCAGGTCATCACCGCTTTGGGGAAGACATGGCATCCTGAACATTTCACCTGCGCCCATTGCTCCCAAGAGCTGGGAACGAGGAATTTCTTCGAGAGGGATGGTAAACCATACTGCGAGCCGGATTACCATAACCTGTTCAGTCCGAGATGTGCCTACTGCAACGGACCTATCCTCGATGTGAGATTTTGTGGATTAAACGGCGAAAAAAACGTATTATTTTGGGGTTTCTTTTAGAAATGCGTCACCGCGTTGGAGAAAACTTGGCATATGGAACACTTTTTCTGCGCGCAGTGCGGGAAGCAGTTTGGAGAGGAAGGCTTCCATGAGAGGGAGGGAAAACCGTACTGTAGGGATGACTACTTCGATATGTTCGCGCCGAAATGCGGTGCCTGCAATAGGGCCATCATGGAGAATTATATTTCTGCGTTGAACGCGCAGTGGCATCCAGATTGCTTCGTCTGCAGGGTAATTTCTAACACCCTCCACTTTCTCCTCAATTCACCTCAAATTTCCCCCTTCTACCTCAATTTTCACCCCCATATAGGTACCGCCAGAATAAGCAACAAAAGGTTAAGTATTTTTCTTATTTAGGATTGCAAGTTAGCCGTCCAAGGAAAGAGTTTTTACGCTGTTGAGGGAAAACCTGTATGTCCCGCATGTATCGGCGCTGAGGAGGAGGAGGAGGAAGATTAAACACCCCCCTGAATTATGCCCCCCCCCTGAAATGACATGACACAAGTTACACTCACACACATGAACACTCTAAACACTATAAAAAATTGACATATTGAGAAAACGAGCAAAAAAATATGAGATAATGTTTAAGTTGTATAGATACTTTGTACTGATTGTATATGTAAATAAAGAAGGATAAAATATAAAACAAAAAATAAATATAACAAAAAAAAAAATAAGAAACAAAAAAAATAAAAAAACAAAAAATAAAACAAACAAAAACAAATCAAATGGGACCAAAACGGCATGTTGACGTGACGTCAGCGTGCTGCCTTTTATTCCCTGTGCCACAATGTTGCTAATGACGTCCCAATGTCAAGTTGCAATGTGGAGCAATGTGGATAATAACTTTTTATTTAAACTCGCTACAGTTCGAGTTATTTTTGAATGTATGCCCAGTGCCAAAAATACATTTATTTAGTAAACTGTTGTTTTAATACTAGTGGTTTTTTTCTCTGAATGGTTGAACCCATTTGGTTTGTCATGTTGTTTGCAATATAAAAGAAATGTTTGAATGAAATAAATCTGGTTTTATTTGAAATAAAGATCGGCCTTGAGGTAAATAAATTATTTGGAAGAGAAATATTTGATTGAAATTATGTTTGAACCAAAAACGTGTGGTTTTATTGAAAAATATCGCTATGTCTACTGGCGGGGAGATGGCGCTGACGTCTCTAGTCACACGTCGGCTTACGTTAAGCTTATACAAGATGTAACAGGTTTAAACATTGAAGGAGTAGACGACCCTATCACCAGCCGTTCAAAAGTTCAATTTATTCCACCTCTAGAGCTAGAAATAAAATCATAAACATCAGCATGAAAATTTATCCACAAAGACTATAATTATTTCGTTTTTTAAGCAATTTTACTCGTTATGTTTATAATTTTTAAGAATTAAAACCAGTATTGCGATTTATTCAATTCTTTATTGGTACATATACAAGCAGTATAATGTGTGTTACATAATATATATTATACATAAAATATCTGGGGTGGCCCTCACCCAACTTTCCGACTACGCCGTTAGCACAATGAAGTGTCTGAACACTTTTGCAATTATTCAATTTTATGAAGCCAGAGCCACTCTGTACCCTACCTAACGTCAATTTCTCTGACATAACAACATCATGTCAGTGGCACTGACGTTTGTCAAAATCTGACAATTTGCAACACAGCGACGAACGAAGACTGTGGATTCTGTCAAGCCGCTTCTATAAAAGCTTAAAGCACCTAAACCATTCATCCCATTGATCTGCAAATTAGTATACTTATTTAAAATCCCCAACTTGTTTGTCAAATGTCAACATATGACGTGTTTCTTGCCTTTACAACCGAATAACACTTTTCCCCATACACACAATAACTACAAAAAAAAACTCACGTCGGATTTGTTCTTTCAAGTTTTCTAAACTCCCCTGTCTATCTTTATAAACCCTATGTTTTAAATCACACCCATAAATAAAAATCGAAAGGGCTTAAGTCCGATGCACGTGGGGACCACTCGATTGTCCCTCTTCTATTTCTGTCAGAAAGGAGACCATTGAATAATTCCCAAACCTCTATATTGCTTTCATTTACAGTCTCCCTTGTTTACCATCATTAAAATTTCTATCCAACCTGTAGAGAATGTTCTAAATTTAGCTGAAAGAAGTTATTTGTTCATGCATCTGCCAAATATGTTAGATACTAATTTAAACAACATTTTTTCCTGTAGGACTGCAGACAGCCTTTTGTCGGTGGATCGTTCTTCGACCACGAGGGTCACCCGTACTGCGAGACGCACTATCACTCAAAGCGTGGCTCCTTGTGTGCCGGTTGTCATAAGCCGATAACCGGAAGGTGCATAACAGCAATGTTCAAGAAGTTCCATCCTGAGCATTTTGTGTGCGCCTTCTGTCTGAAGCAACTGAACAAGGGCACGTTCAAGGAACAGAACGACAAACCCTACTGTCACAATTGCTTCGACAAACTCTTCGGATGAACTGCCGAAGACGTATAGAAAAAAAAAATACGAAATTTATTTTTTTAATGATCTATTTCACTTTTCAATGTTTCACTTACTTTTTTTTTAATTATTTTCACTCGATGTTACTAATCTTATTATTTCTCTGTTTTATATTTATATTTTGGCTTTATGTTGCTTTAACACTCGTGAAAGAGGTGGATGGTACTTTGTTATAGACGTGTATGGAATAAATATGGTCTGTGTATGTGTCATATAGACATGTAGGTTTCATTTTTGGAGTAAGCACTTGTTACATAGCATGTAATTAATTAGATACATATGTTTATTAATTGTTGATGGTTTCTTCTATATTTTTTTTGTAATGCAGATTTATTAAACGATGCCAAACTAAACGTAAAGTAGAATGATGTGTGCAATTAGGTAATTAATTACAAAATAAAATGTATGCATTTTAAACAATTCTGTTTTATTTTACCATCATAGTAAGTGAGCGTGTTACTAGCTTTTAAAATTTTGACAACCGGAAGTGACAAATGTTATAAGATGTTTCAAACCAAGGAGAGCACAGTTGTGTATGCAACCAAATATACGCAGGTCAATTATAAACCATACACGGGGTATAATTGGTTGCATATGTCACTGTGCTCTACTTAGTTAAAAACTACTCTACAACACTAAGGTAAGTTTATATATTATTGGGACTACCTGCTCTTTCATTGCACCTGTTTTTTTTACTAATTAAATTCTTTCTAGTCATAAATAAAACACCACAATCAAATTAAAAAATTTTTACCCTATTTATTACTAACTAATTACATTTGACCACACTGTAAGATAGTTACAGGAATCTTAGGTTTATTATTAGGCCCGGTAGGCACATTTTCTATCTTTCTCATCACTAATAATCCGTCCATCACTCGACCAAAAACAACGTGTTTACCGTCCAAAAAATTACATTTCGAACACGTAATAAAGAACTGACAACCGTTCGTATCCTTACCACTGTTCGCCATGGACAATAACCCGGGCCCGTCGTGTCTCAAACTAAAATTCTCATCCGGAAAAGTACTACCCCCGTAGATACTCATAACACCCGTTCCGTCACCCTAAAAAGTTTATTCTTATAAAATAATCACAAACTAGCACACACAGCAAGCATACATTTACAAAATCACCCCCTTGTATCATAAAATCTTTAATAACCCGATGGAAACTTGCTCCTTTAAATCCTAAGGGTACACCGTCCTTTCTGAACTCCCCCGTGCAGAATTGCCGGAAGTTTTCGCTTGTTTTCGGTACCACGTCAGCGTATAACTCAAAAATCATCCGGCCGATTTCCTAAAATCAAAAATAAGCGAGAATTATCGATATTTTGATACATAACCTCGAAATTACCGTTGTTCCGACTGATACATCGAAAAAGACCACGGGGTTCGCCGGATGTCGTAGTTGGGACTGAATTTGACTCCAACTAGGCATATTTCTTCGAAATTATTCTTACAAAGTATTATTTTGAGCGTTGAAACGTTAAAAAAAAGTTAGGTTAGGAACGCTTTGTCGATTTAAAATCGGTAGATGTCGCGCGTGCGCGGTGTGTAGAGACCGGTTCGAGATCAATTCCGAATACATAACCTCTAAACGCAAAAGTGTAAACAAACTCGTGTATGGTAAAATGGCTAAACCGAAATCGGTATTTGGACAAGCATCTTATGATTTGTTGTGTGATAAGCGTAAGAAAATTGAAAAAGCGATAGAGTCAACTGAAGATAACATAAGCCAGGTGTCGTTAGAATGGGTGCAGTTGTGTAATCTTGTTGAAAAGCAGAATTTAAATAGACAAAATCAAGGGGGGAGTTCTCAAGAATCTAAAGCGTTGGATAGTTCACTGTTGGTGTCTAATTTAGAAAATTCTGCGTGTATAAACGACCAACCTATCAATATTACAGTGAAACAGGAAAAACGTAATTCTGACTCGGAAGAATTCGATAGTGATTAATAATAGTTTGATTGATACAAAAAGAGTATATGTGTTATAAATAAATATGTTATTTTTGTATCTTCAAAAAAAAAATAAATTATGATGAATTTATAATATCTTGTTTGTTTCTTGTTGTCTAACAATGTTGTAGTAAATACTTGAAGTAAACACTAAACATTGTATAGATGTTTCAAACCAAGGAGAGCACAGTTGTGTATGCAACCAAATATACGCAGGTCAATTATAAACCATACACGGGGTATAATTGGTTGCATATGTCACTGTGCTCTACTTAGTTTAAAACTACTCTACTAGGAGCAATTACTTAACTTTACGGCGTTTTCGCGACTTACTAATCGCCTGACGCATTATTTTATCGTTTGAACATCCTGTCGATTATATAAGCAAGTTCTTATCAAAAAAGCGAAGAAACAACACTCCTTAGTTCATAATTATTCCCCAGAACACACAACAATGCCTAAAATCATTATCTTCTTAATATTAAGCATCACAGTATCACTAGAAAGCAAGATAAAACCTTTCCACGTCTTAAAGAACATCAAAGATCTAAAGGTGGAAGAAAACCGGTCAATATTCTTCTTGGACACGACTATAGTATCCGATAACTTCACCCGCGTCCAAATGAAGCATAGGACTGCATGTTCCGTGGAATCAGCAGCTGACAAACACAAGAATCGCACAGTCTACCTCTTGTATACAACACCAGGATACGTACACGCTCAGGATCTCACAAAAAAATATTTCCGCGTGTTGTTAAGACGCGATAATGTAAGAATAGCCTACGTGAACATCACAGATTTGGCCAGGAAGACACCCGTGGAAGAATTACTTCTAGAGAAGAAGATTGAATCGTCAAAATACAAGATCATCCATTATAGTGACCTGTTGAGATTGCTGGTGTTGTGGAGATATGGTGGAGTGTATTTGGATAATGATGTGCTCGTCTTGAGGTCCTTGGAGGGATTGTCGAGGAACTTCGTGGGGTTGCAGGATGATAATTTGGTGGAGAATTGCGTGCTTGGGTTTCATGGGAAAATATTCAGGGAGGCGTACGTTGGTGGTGTATTGTTGAGCAAGTTTAGGGATCGTTATGAGGGCAACTCTTGGGATGCTAATGGACCTGGACTATTAACAAGGTTTGTTTTTCTTGATGACCACCAGTATGGGTACGTAAGTGTCAGATATTGGGATGATTTATTGAAGATAAGCCTGTTTTGAGCACAGCATAGCATAGGACTTATTTTCTCTCAATACCTGACACTTAAGGGGGCTCTACACGCAACGGAAAATCCGAAGGTCTGCATTGAGGTAGCCTTGAGGCTTGAGGTGCCTTGAGGCTTGAGGTGTTTCCTTGAGGTGCTGCGCCTCAAGGCAGCCTTCGGATTTTCCGTTGCGTGTAGAGCCACCTTTACCCTCGTCACGATTAATTTTAGTTTTGTTCGACGACTGTTCGACACTGAGGAACTACCGCAGACTATTGATAAAATCTTCCATGGTTTGAGAATTTATCCGCGCCAGTATTTCTGTCCGATTCCTTGGGATGATTGGAAGCATTTTTTCGATGAATTCCATACGAAAACAGTTCTAGAGAGAACCCAAAATAGTTACGCTGTACATTTTTGGAATAAGCACAGCAAAGCAAAAATGGTTCTTGCTGATAGAGATGTCCCATACGTACTGTACGCGAAAAAATATTGCCCAGATGTAATGGAAGTGATATCCAAGTGGTTTTAGATGCATATTTTTCTTTGATAATAAATAAATTACCTTAAAATGTTTCTGTATTATTACCCATTCTTTAATTAGTACCAATCTAACATTCTTATAAAAGTTAGATAACTATAATATAACATATTATGTTATCAGCACATTCCTACCATATCATCACCAAGTATAAAGAGCAAGACAGCATAGTTCCTTTGATTAGTTGCATATCAAATTACACCATGAAGTTTTTACTGTTGATAGTGACTCTTTCTTACATAGTATCATTAGCGAAGTCAAGAACATCGTACCAGAAAGTTTTGAGCAACATTCTAGACACTGACGTGTGGAACAGCGAAGCAATATTCTTTCTAGATACGTCTGTAGTCTCAAATAAATCACAGAAAATATCTCTATCGTACAGGACAGCTTGTGCCATCGAATCAGCAGCTAGAATCCACAAGAATAGAACTGTATTCTTACTATACACGACACCAGGTTATATAACGTACGAGGGAACAAAATCAGACGAATATCTGATAGCTTTATCCCATTTTGACAACATACAAGTATGTTATGTCAACTTAACACAAATTGCTAAGAATACACCTGTTGAAGACCTAGTAAAAGATGGAATTATTCCATTATCCAAGCACAAGAACAAGCATCATCAAGAATTATTGAAGCTAATCGTTCTGTTTAAATTCGGCGGTGTATATCTTGAAAATGATATGTTAATATTAAAATCATTCGATGATCTCGATAAAAACTTTGTGCCCGTTCAAAATTCTGAAATACTCGATGGGATCTTCAGTTTTCGTAATGATTTCTACAAGGATCAGTTGCAGGTGTTGCTGGAGTATTTCGCGAGGAATTACGACGTAAATCAGTTGTATATAAAAGGCTGTTTGCTGTTGACGAGTTATGTGAGAGAAGTGTGTCAGATTGAAGCGGTGAAGAAAGCGCTGAATAGGAAATGCGATGGGTTGAAAGTGTATCCTGCGGAGTATTTTTATCCGGTGCCTTTGAAGGTTTGGCCATTGATTTTCGACGATAGGAAGAATCAAAAATTCGAAAATATGCTTAAGTATGCGCACGCTGTACACTTGTGGGAGGAATTGCCGGAAAACAGAAGATTTAGGATTAGTCAGGCGCCTATTACGAACGTCGTGAAGAAGTGTTGTCCGAAAGTTTATAAAAAAGTACCGTTCAAGGTGGGATTGTCATAGTTTAGTTGTTATTGTTTAAGTTTCATAAGATGTTACTTACCTTCATTACGTGCCACTCTGTAAAATTTCAAACTGGGTTATCTCAATAAAATAAAACTACCGTGTAAAATCAACTTTTATTCAAACTTATACCCTACCTAAAAGAATTACATTAAAAAAATAAATATAAAGTCATCAAATACACGATTCTCATATACAAAAAGGCGTCTCATATACAAAGAATAAAATATTAAAAACTCGACGTATCGATATTATACAATCTAACCGAATGGTCTGAACTACAACTTGCAAGTTGTAGAACCTTATCCTCAACGGAAAATCCAGCCCTGCCAAGCACAGGTCGAAAGGCAACCCTTTTGACAGTCAAATGATGGGCAACCCTAAAAAACAAAAAATAAACAGTACAAAACAGGCACCATCCAAGTGTTGACAGCTCTGTCAAAGCAATAAAACCTCAATCCTTGACCCTGTCAAATTGACACTGACATTTAATTACTAACATAACCTCACATATTTGACAGATTTTGGTCATAAATCATAAAAAACCGTCAAAGCGATATAATCTTAATCTTTGACACTGTCAAATTGACAGTGACATAACTGTCACTAACATAACTTCACGAATTTGACAGATTTTGGCCATCAATCATAAAAAAACTGTCAAAGCAATATAACCTCAATCTTTGACACTGGCAAATTGACAGTGACAGTTAATTACTAACATAACCTCACATATTTAACAGATTTTGGTCATAAATCATAAAAAGGCGTCAAAGCGATATAATCTTAATCTTTGACACTGTCAAATTGACAGTGACATAACTGTCACTCACATAACTTCACTAATTTGACAGATTTGGCCATCAATCATAAAAAAAACTGTCAAAGCAATATAACCTCAATCTTTGACACTGGCAAATTGACAGTGACAGTTAATTACTAACATAACCTCACATATTTGACAGATTTTGGTCATAAATCATAAAAAGGCGTCAAAGCGATATAATCTTAATCTTCGACACTGTCAAATTGACAGTGACATAACTGTCACTCACATAACTTCACTAATTTGACAGATTTGGCCATCAATCATAAAAAAAACTGTCAAAGCAAAATAACCTCAATCTTTGACACTGTCAAATTGACAGTGACATAACTGTCACTAACATAACTTCACTAATTTGACAGATTTTGGCCATTAATCATAAAAAAAACTGTCAAAGCAATATAACCTCAATCTTTGACACTGGCAAATTGACAGTGACAGTTAATTACTAACATAACCTCACTTATTTGACAGATTTTGTCATAAAAAACCGTTAAAGCAATATAACCTCAATCTTTGATGATACTGTCAAACTGACAGTGACAGTTAATTACTAACATAACCTCGATTATTTGACAGATTTTGGTCATAAATAAAATCAAAGCAATATAACCTCAATCTTTCACACTGTCAACCTGACATTGACAGTACATACCCAACATAACCTCACAAATTTGACCGATTTCGTCCAAAAATCACAAAAAACTTACGTATTATCAAAAGTAAGCAGTTTCTCCCATCCATTCGACCATTTATAAACATGTATAAGTCCGCTTTCCATTCCAACGGCAATTATGTAAGAATTGTTTATTAATATCGGGGCGAAACCCAAAGCTGTCACGGAATCTTTTAGGTCGAGAGCGGCCGAAGCGGCCTCGTATTTGCCGAGCACGTTCTCGGGTTTCTTGTCGGGGTTTCTCCGCCAAACGACGACTTTGCCGTCTCGGGATCCCGTGGCGAAATGGCGTGAATCGTGCGTCCAAGCGCAGCACCATATTATCCGCGAGTGGATACCGGTCTTCTTGTCGGTCGTCGCAACGAGTTCGAACTTGTCTTCCGGGGTTTTCGTGAACAGGGACCACCTGCGATCACGTGATACCGAAAGGAGGTGGTTTCCGTCCGGAGAGAAGGCCATTTGTGCTATTGTAAGAGTGTGTGAGACCAGTTTTTGGATTTGTTGCCAGGATTTTGTGTCCCTAAACATATATTTTTTTATTTTTAAATGCCTTGCTTGGTATAAAAATATGTATATATAATAATAACCTCAATCTTTGATGCAGTCAAATTGACAATGACAGTTAATTACTAATATAACCTCATTAATTTGACAGATTTTGGCCATCAATCATAAAAAAATGATGTCAAAGCAATATAACCTCAATCTTTGACGCTGTCAAATTGACAGTGACAGTTAATTACTAATGTAACCTCATTAATTTGACAGATTTTGGCCATCAATCATAAAAAAATAATGTCAAAGCAATATAACCTCAATCTTTGACGCTGTCAAATTGACAATGACAGTTAATTACTAATGTAACCTCATTAATTTGACAGATTTTGGCCATCAATCATAAAAAAATAATGTCAAAGCAATATAACCTCAATTTTTGACGCTGTCAAATTGACAGTGACAGTTAATTACTAATGTAACCTCATTAATTTGACAGATTTTGGCCATCAATCATAAAAAATAATGTCAAAGCAATATAACCTCAATCTTTGACGCTGTCAAATTGACAATGACAGTTAATTACTAATGTAACCTCATTAATTTGACAGATTTTGGCCATCAATCATAAAAAAATAATGTCAAAGCAATATAACCTCAATCTTTGACGCTGTCAAATTGACAGTGACAGTTAACTACTAATGTAACCTCATTAATTTGACAGATTTTGGCCATCAATCATAAAAAAATAATGTCAAAGCAATATAACCTCAATCTTTGACGCTGTCAAATTGACAGTGACAGTTAATTACTAATGTAACCTCATTAATTTGACAGATTTTGGCCATCAATCATAAAAAAATAATGTCAAAGCAATATAACCTCAATCTTTGACGCTGTCAAATTGACAGTGACAGTTAATTACTAACATAACCTCACATATTTGACAGATATTGGTCATCAATCATAAAAAAATAATGTCAAAGCAATATAACCTCAATCTTTGACGCTGTCAAATTGACAGTGACAGTTAATTACTAACATAACCTCACTTATTCGACAGATTTTGGCGATAAGTCATAAAAAAAACTGTCAAAGCAATATAACCCAATATAATACCATAGAAGAATTGCTGCATGTTGTGGTGTTGTCGACTTGCAGGCAGAAGCTAATAAGGAACCATCTGAAGTTGAAGCTAACGAATACACTTCATAGCCGTGTCCGTATAATTTTTGAATTTCCGGCCACAAAGTGTTCTGTATTAAAGTTTCTTCCGTAGGGGGACCTTAGAAGGGATTTTTTTTTATAATTTAAATCAGTTTGATGGACGGAATTATATGTTTTATACCAAATAATTCTTCGGCTGTGAAAAATGACTCTTCCGGATATGGATTCTTCTTATCTTTTGGTTTGGAATCCTCCTCGTTATTATCTTCGAAAACGGCCTTATTTGATAAGCCTAGAGACGGCACAGAAGCCCCTTTTGGTAGAAACTCAGTTTCTAAAGAAATTATAGAAAAATCAAAATAACCCTGATAAAAATCGATCAAAACAAAGTTGACGTCGACTTCCGGTGACCGGAAGTGGCAGTTACAAAGTTTAAAAAATGTTGATTCGCCTCAACGAGTGTAAGAGTCGCTGCTCTGGTGGCGAAAGTATGAAACATTGAAAACTAGTTCTATTACTTACCATCAGTATCATCTTCGATAAAACATATCCTCTTAAAATTCTCTACGAAATTCGCTGGAGCCTGAAAAGCCCTGATAACTTTTTCTTCAGCACCTGAAGCATATTTATACCTAGACAGCACAGCCAAGCAATTCAAATCATACCCGTGGACCTGCGGCCTGGCAATCTCATGCCAGGTGATCTAAAAAACACCCAACAATTAACTCCCAGAACTCACAAGAAATCACGCACCTACATCTTCATCATCAGTGATTTTCCACGGTGCGTGAACCCTCGTGGTTTGATCCGCAGAAGCCGTGATAAAGAACTCCCCTTTAGGTTCCCAAGCCAAATCGATAACTTCCCCGTAATGCCCCCCAACGGTCACCAATGGTTCCCAAATATTCAACCCGTCCACAAAGTTCCATATGTGGAACGCCCCGTGATAACTATGGGCTAGAATCGAGTTGCCATTCGGGGAAAAAATGGCACCGTAAAAGCCCAGAGTGTTTCCCCCGACTTCCCCAAGTCTCGTCGATTCCAGCCAGAGATTTGCCACGTCGTCGTATTCCCAAATCGTCAGGGTTTTATCGATGGATGCCGATAGTAATTTTAGGTTTTTCTTGGACCAGTTTACGGAGTAAACCCAACCTTCATGGCCCATTAGGATCGATTGGAGGTGGATTTTGTAGTTTTGTGTCGGGGATTTTAAGTCGTAGCTTGGTTTTGTTTCGTTATCGATTGTTATTTCGTTCATACGGATAAAGTTGTCTTGGGCTGACGAGGCCAACAGGATTTTATCAACTGAAATTAGTGCACCTGAGCATTAACTACCTTAATTTTGTGATATTCCTAGAGTAGAATAATCATACTAACAAAACATGGGTATACATGTCCGTGATTAATTATATAGTTGTTTTCATTAAATGTTATTCTTTGTCCACCACTCTTGTGTCATGATTTTTTTCTTATGTTTGATAAATTGTTTATAACAAGCAGAAACGTGATAGTTCCCCTAACAACCACAAGATAGCAGCACATGGTAGCGCAGTTCTACTAAATTTCATTTTGTGCATCGACGGAATTTATTTCGCGTAAATTTTTAGTACCACGCGATTGTACATGAATGTATCTATCGCTAAAAGTCATTTATGTCATCTCACCTCGCTTTCAGACAAAAATATAGACATGCAAAAAGTCCAAAACATCGCCAATGTTCAATTTATTTATTTATAGCAAAAACCCTAAATTCATTACTTGAAAATAACTTTCCACCCTTCCTACACATCTCTAAAATGCATCAGCGAAAACACCGTGCTAAAACAAGACCTATTTTTCTCATAAATTGAAAAAATCAAGTACTTCTACCGTAAGTACGAAAAATAATTATAATCTTCAAGTAAATAATCAAAACTTACCATCTTCTTTAAAATCCATCCCTCGGACCCAATCGGAGTGTCCCGTGATACAACCCGACTTAAAGAAATCAACTTTTTCTCCGTTTCCATCAACGTATAAATCAATTTTTGAATTATCCATCCCACAAGCCAAAATTACACTTTTGCAATGTAAAAAACCTAATTTCACAGATACACAAAGACCATATCCAAAGTTTAATACTTGCTCAGCATGAAAACCATCTAAAAACCATCAAAATAAATACAAAAATGTCCAAAAAACGTGAGAAATTGCAAAAAAACCTTTCATATTGCGTCGACACCATATCCTAACAGAAGAATCAACTCCAGCGGAAACCACAATAGCCGTCTGACCTTCCTGATCCTTATACAAGGCATCTACAACGTTTACAGTACCTTCATGGCCGGTTAGAACTGTCGGCGTGTAGTTATCATCGAGTTTCGACCAAACAATGACACTTCCATCTGCCGAACACGAGACAAGTTCTGTTTCGATGTCGATACCGGTGATCCAACGGACCGCGTTTACGCGTTTTTTGTGTTTTATCAATGTTTTGGTGATTCTTCCACCACCGGTCTGGAAAAAAATTGGAAAATTGACAATAATTTTTAGGTTATGTGAGGTTAGGACTTACGTCCGTGCCCCATATCAGCACCGCGTTACACGAGCTGTAGCAGATTAGATTATTGTTGCCCCAGTGTGCCGCTTGAGGGGTTAAATTGCAAGAACTTGCTATGTAACACGGTTGTTGTGACATTTCTAACCAAAGATTGTAAGCACGTTACGTTGGGATTTTCCCGCGTAAATTTGAAATTTGAATTGAATATAATTTTAAAGCTGTGATTTTATTCTGCGGTAAAATGTATTTATAAATATCTATTCAATATTGTTATTATAATCGTTTTGATAAGTAAGAATTTATTTTTGAATAAAATTGCCATTGAATTGAATAAATTAGTGCCGCCATCTATCCACCAACTCGGTCGCGGCGCCATCTCTCGTTCGTTCGTCGAACCGCATCGCAGTAGCAAACCGCTCAGTACTTCGGAGAATCGCCGGACTGCAAGCAGTTTCATTCATATTTGACAACCCAAACAATGGCTGACTAACATATGAGCCCGGATCGATTTAACCGTAGTATTTGTGTGTGTATATAATGTGATTTCGTCGAACAATAACCATGTGGATACCGACAAAGACGAAGAAATACGGCGTCGGTAAGTTAAACAAATAATTTAGCAGTTACCCCGGTTTTCGTAGTTTGTTTTGACAGTTCTACTTCATTGAATGAATTTGGTGTATTTTGAATTGGTTTTTGCTATTGGGTACGAGCCAGAATGGATGTAATTAGTAGTAGTATTGTAGTAAATTGTATAAGAGGCACTTTGGGGGTATTTTTGTAGTTTTTTTTGTGTATGGTGTCGTTTAATTAGGTTCTATAGGTTATAATTAAATAATTACTGAGAATAAACAAGGTAGTGACTAAACAATTACGTGTTATACAATAATTCAGGCTAATTTGTCAGTGTGAATGCAAACAAGCGGAGTATTGTTTTGTGTTTTTAATCTTTTCGACGCTACTCGTTTTTACTGCGCCTGGATGTTTAGTAAATTAAGATTGATGTTTTGGCTGGACCCTTCCAGTTGTGGCTTACACTTTTTTTTTAGTTTTGATGCTCTCAACAGACGTGACTTCCGTTCATAGTTAAACTCTGTTTCCTTTAGTAATCCCGCGACATGAATGCATTATTAGAAAAGGCTCGTACTTTATTGTCTTCGTGTTTTCTGAATTATGTTGTTCGCAAACTTCACAACAGATGTTCAGGAATGTAGGGTTTCTTTGGAAAAACACTGACCGTCCGTCCCACTTCCTGTTTAACTGTACAAGATGTTTCGAGAATTAATAGTCAAAGTGTCAGAGGTAATTTTACTGTAAACTTGTACCTTCATTAACTCCGGAAAGATATATTTCTTCTACCATTACTTCTTATACAGAAGCTTTATCTAGAACACCTGCTCAAGTAAGAATGTCTCCGATGACTAAATATTTACAAAAAAAAATTTACGCATATGTAAACACAGCATATAATAAATTTCTTATCACAATAACGTTATTGTAAGATTTCCTAAGCGGCATTATAATAATCAATTTTTTTTGGACAGATACGTAGTGATAATAACGTCGACCTTATGATAAGAAAGTTTAGGCATTGCTAATCTGACATTGCTTGCATTTCTTATAATTCTATTGCCAGTGATTCAACGAACAACAATTCATGTAACTTGTCTATGTTTTTAGACAATTTAGTGACGAACAGTGCTGTATAAATCGTTTTGTACAAAGTTTTTGTGAGATTAAATCATATCGATATACACATCAAAAGATAGCTGAGACTTTGACCTACCTACCATAGTTATTGCAGAGAAAATTTATAACAATTAGTGGGTGAAATAAATTAATGAATTCCAGGCACTTTTTCGTCCGGCTATTGGTCGACGACGAACAGTGCTGTATAAATTGTTTTCTGCAAAAGTTTTGCGGGATTAAATCATATCGATATACACATCAAAAGATAGCTGAGACTTTGACCTACCTACCATAGTTATTGCAGAGAAAATTTATAACAATTAGTGGGTGAAATAAATTAATGAATTCCAGGCACTTTTTCGTCCGGCTATTGGTCGACGACGAACAGTGCTGTATAAATTGTTTTCTGCAAAGTTTTTGCGAGATTAAATCATATCGATATATACATCAAAAGGTAGTTGAGACTTTCACCTACCTACCATAGTTCTTGCAGAGCAAATTTATAACAATTAGTGGGTGAAATAAATTAATGAATTCTAAGCACTTTTTCGATCGGCTATTGGTCGACGACGAACAGTGCTGTATAAATTGTTTTCTGCAAAGGTTTTGCGGGATTAAATCATATCGATATACACATCAAAAGATAGCTGAGACTACCACCTATCAACCATAGTAATTGCAGAGCAAATTTATAACAATTAGTGGGTGAAATAAATTAATGAATTCTAGGCACTTTTTCGATCGGCTATTGGTCGACGACGAACAGTGCTGTATAAATTGTTTTCTGCAAATGTTTTGCGGGATTAAATCATATCGATATACACATCAAAAGATAGCTGAGACTACCACCTATCAACCATAGTAATTGCAGAGCAAATTTATAACAATTAGTGGGTGAAATAAATTAATGAATTCCAGGCAATTTTTCGATCGGCTATTGGTCGACGGCGGACAGTGCTGTATAAATTGTTTTCTGCAAAGGTTTTGCGGGATTAAATCATATCGATATACACATCAAAAGATAGCTGAGACTTTGACCTACCTACCATAGTAATTGCAGAGCAAATTTATAACAATTAGTGGTTGAAATAAATTAATGAATTCCAGGCACTTTTTCGATCGGCTATTGGTCGACGACGGACAGTGCTGTATAAATTGTTTTCTGCAAAGGTTTTGCGGGATTAAATCATATCGACATACACATCAAAAGATAGCTGAGACTACCACCTATGAACCATAGTAATTGCAGAGCAAATTTATAACAATTAGTGGGTGAAATAAATTAATGAATTCCAGGCAATTTTTCGATCGGTTATTGGTCGACGGCGGACAGTGCTGTATAAATTGTTTTCTGCAAAGGTTTTGCGGGATTAAATCATATCGATATACACATCAAAAGATAGCTGAGACTTCCACCTATCAACCATAGTAATTGCAGAGCAAATTTATAACAATTAGTGGGTGAAATAAATTAATGAATTCCAGGCACTTTTTCGATCGGCTATTGGTCGACGACGAACAGTGCTGTATAAATTATTTTCTGCAAAGGGTTTGCGGGATTAAATCATATCGATATACACATCAAAAGATAGCTGAGACTACCACCTATCAACCATAGTAATTGCAGAGCAAATTTATAACAATTAGTGGGTGAAATAAATTATTGAATTCCAGGCAATTTTTCGATCGGCTATTGGTCGACGACGAACAGTGCTGTATAAATTGTTTTCTGCAAATGTTTTGCGGGATTAAATCATATCGATATACACATCAAAAGATAGCTGAGACTACCACCTATCAACCATAGTAATTGCTGAGCAAATTTATAACAATTAGTGGTTGAAATAAATTAATGAATTCCAGGCACTTTTTCGATCGGCTATTGGTCGACGACGAACAGTGCTGTATAAATTGTTTTCTGCAAATGTTTTGCGGGATTAAATCATATCGATATACACATCAAAAGATAGCTGAGACTACCACCTATCAACCATAGTAATTGCAGAGCAAATTTATAACAATTAGTGGTTGAAATAAATTAATGAATTCCAGGCACTTTTTCGATCGGCTATTGGTCGACGACGAACAGTGCTGTATAAATTGTTTTCTGCAAATGTTTTGCGGGATTAAATCATATCGATATACACATCAAAAGATAGCTGAGACTACCACCTATCAACCATAGTAATTGCAGAGCAAATTTATAACAATTAGTGGTTGAAATAAATTAATGAATTCCAGGCACTTTTTCGATCGGCTATTGGTCGACGACGAACAGTGCTGTATAAATTGTTTTCTGCAAATGTTTTGCGGGATTAAATCATATCGATATACACATCAAAAGATAGCTGAGACTACCACCTATCAACCATAGTAATTGCAGAGCAAATTTATAACAATTAGTAGGTGAAATAAATTAATGAATTCCAGGAAATTTTTCGATCGGCTATTGGTCGACGGCGGACAGTGCTGTATAAATTGTTTTCTGCAAAGGGTTTGCGGGATTAAATCATATCGATATATACATCAAAAGATAGCTGAGACTACCACCTATCAACCATAGTAATTGCAGAGCAAATTTATAACAATTAGTGGGTGAAATAAAATAATGAATTCCAGGCAATTTTTCGATCGGCTATTGGTCGACGGCGAACAGTGCTCTATAAATCGTTTTGTGTAAAGTTTTTACGAGATTAAATCATATCGATATATACATCAAAGGATAGTTGAGACTTCCACCTATCTACAATAGTTATTGCAGAGCAATTTTATAACAAATAATGGGTGAAATAAATTAATGTCGGTCTGTGTTCTATTGGATTTACTTATCTCAGTTCAAATCAGATAACGTCTAGTCGTTACGAATCTTTCCGAGGTTTTACTAAGTTTACTAAAGTTTACTAAGAGATCTGAGATAACTATGTATTTTCTACGAAGATCAACTTACAAAATCTTCATCTTGTTGACTTTTTTAATGCGACAAAATACTTAAATAAATAAAACACACACATAGTGCTTAGTATAGTTTGGTGATGTGTTCTCAACGAATCATGCTATTTATAAAATTCTCTAAGATATATCGGTTACCTCCCACCTAACTTTCCAACTACTTCGTTGACCCAACTTTTTTTCGATAAAATTGATTGTTTATCGTATCAAATATCATTTTAAATGCCTCATCCGGTATACAAAAATTAAGTTAGCATATTTTCTAATGAAGAATAATGCACTTAATTGAGTTAACTGCATATTTGTGCTGCGTGTGCAATCAATTACAGATTAAAAACTCGATTTTAATTGGTTATAAGCGGCAAATTACACAGAATTATCGATTTCTTGTACGCTATTGTTGTTTGATGAAGTTGAACCACTGTTATATTTGCGTAATTTATAGATTTGTATGCATTCTGGATATATCCAAGTGTATATTCTGTACAATTAATTGTTTAGTTTTCTTTACACACTCGTGGAACTTGAAGTAGAAAAGTGTTTGAACTATTGGTCTTATTTCTCTGTGTGTGTATTGAGTGTCCTCTTCCTTTACAAAATTGGAGACATCCTGTAATTATCATTAGTATTATTGTATGTACCTATCTACAGTGGCCGACAAAAGTCTACGTACAACCCTCATTTCTGCTATCTGACGAGTCTCAATATCGTCAAACTTATATAGCGGTAATATGTGGCAAAAGACGCGAGAAACTGTTAGCGCCATCTGTAAAGTAATTGCACAAGTTTCTATGTATCTCCCAGAGTAAGAATCTTGGGTCAAGAAACTGTTTTTTCGTTCGACCTTATAATAAACATTAGTTATCACCTTTAACACGAGTTCTAACAACAACTAATTTCTTTCGCAGCCATATACAATTGGCGTGGCGACAAGAAATTCGGTTTGCCGTTAGAAATTGGCGAGACCCTACAAATACTAGAAGAATGCCCGGGATGGTATCGAGGCTTCTCCACGAAAAACCGCGGCGTCAAAGGCATCTTTCCGCAGAGCTACGTCTTCCTGAAACCTTGCAAGGTGGACAACGAAGGCCTCTTCGAGAGTGTCGTACCTCTGGAGGACCCCATTGTGAGGGAGGTCACTCTAGTACTCAGAGAATGGAGCAGTATTTGGAAAAAGTTATACGTGGTAGGTGATTTAGCATAATATACTAAGCAAATTTTGATTTTGTGTGTTTTTTTTTTATAGGAGAGGGAGACTTATAAGTTTGAGACTGTTGGGAAAGTTATGAGAGATCTTTTGGAATGGAGACGTCAGTTGGTTTCTGGGACTTTGACACACGATCAGACGAAGGAAATCAAGATGAAGATCATTGCCAAAATCGATTGGGGAAATAGGTAAGTCTGTATTAGATTATTTTTCGGAAACCTTAACGAAAAGCTTTAGTTATTTTCAAATGAAGAAAAACCAGAATACACTTTCTATAACTCAGCTTATAAAAGCTCAAACTAAGTCATCGTGTGATTAGAGACGTCAGCGCCATCTCCACGCCAGTAGACATAGCGACAATTTTTAATGAAACCACACATTTTCACTCAAATCTTTCTCTTCCAAATAATTTCAAATGGAATATTTATTTACCTCAAGGCCCATCTTTATTTCAAATAAAACCCAAACAATTTCTATGTTACGGTTAGTTTATTACTTCCTATCGTAAATATTAACAAGAAATAATAAATTCGAGTCAAAAACCACGACACCATCTTAACAATAGCGTGGAAAAAATTATGCAAAAACAAATGAGTAAGAGTTACATAAAACTGTTTATACGACAAGTTTTGAAGGTTGTTGTTTTTATGTATTGTTCAGGATAATAAAACTCTTTAGACGGCTTACTCAGCGCATTCTTAAAAAAAAAGGTTGTTACTAAAATAAAACGCAAAATCTGCGAAAATTATTTTATTGAATAAGGCATTTTTAAACAACACAAAGACTTGCTTAAATCTATTGCAATTTATCGAAACGCGTCTTAAAAATAATAATCATTATAAAAATAATATATTTATAATATATGTATAGTTAGGATCGAAGCAAGTTTGCTAACTTGAATGGGTGAAAAAACGTTGGGAACACGAACAGAGATTAGAAGTACCGTCGTTTGATCATGCGGGGGCCATCACATCGTCGCCGTCGTAAATACAATCACAAAAATATATCATATCACTAAATGCTAAGGAATAATACAGTAACACTTGGAACTAACGCTAACAAATCATTCTTCCTTCAACAGTCGAGATCTCTAAATTTTTAATTACGTCCAATTTTTCTTACACAAACGCACTATACAATTTTTTTTTTCGGTCAGCCGTACACATCCTATGTTCGTCTTATGTTTCCGTCTCCTTGCCGAAAGATTCTATCTCGGGATATATCGGACTCATCTCCAATGTACTTGGCGCAGACGGTAAATTACTGTTGCTACCGAAATTCAAACGGCGCACTAACTCATCTAATATCTCACCAAAGACCATTAGATTGAGATTCTGTCCAAGGAAATGAAGCAGTAGAAAATCTCCCACCTGAAATTTAAAAAAAAACAAAATTTGTTAGGTTATTAATTCATTAAAACGTCAAATTTGTTAGGTTATCTTGGTTATTTCTACGTCAAATGGTTAAAAACGTCAAATTTGTTAGGTTATCTTGGTTGTTTGTACGTCAAATGATTACAAACGTGAAATTTGTTAGGTTATCTTGGTCGTTGTTATGTCAAATGAATTAAAAACGTCAAATTTGTTAGGTTATGTTGGCAATTGTTATGTCAAATGCGTTAAAAACGTCAAATTTGTTAGGTTATCTTGGTCGTTGGTATGTCAAATGAATTAAAAATATCAAATTTGTTAGGTTATCTTGGTCATTGTTATGTCAAATGGAATAAAAATGTCAAATTTATTAGGTTATGTTGATCATTTATATGTCAAATGATTAAAAACGTCAAATTCGTTAGGTTATCTTGATCTTTGGCATGTCTAATGGATTAAAAACGTCAAATTTGTTAGGTTATCTTGGTTGTTTGTACGTCAAATGATTAAAAACGTCAAATGATTAAAAACGTCAAATTTGTTAGGTTATCTTGGTTATTTGTACGTCAAATGATTACAAACTTGAAATTTGTTAGGTTATCTTGGTCATTGTTATGTTAAATGGAATAAAAATGCCAAATTTATTAGGTTATGTTGATCATTTATATGTCAAATGATTAAAAACGTCAAATTCGTTATGTTACCTTGATCTTTGGCATGTCAAATGGATTAAAAACGTCAAATTTGTTAGGTTATCTTGGTTATCGGTACGTCAAATGATTAAAAACGTCAAATTTGTTAGGTTATCTTGGTTATTTGTACTTCAAATGATTACAAACGTGAAATTTGTTAGGTTATATTGGTCGTTGGTATGTCAAATGAATTAAAAACGTCAAATTTGTTAGGTTATGTTGGTCGTTAGTATGTCAAATGAATTAAAAACGTCAAATTTGTTAGGTTATGTTGGCAATTGTTATGTCAAATGCGTTAAAAACGTCAAATTTGTTAGGTTATCTTGGTCGTTGGTATGTCAAATGAATTAAAAACATCAAATTTGTTAGGTTATCTTAGTCATTGGTATGTCTAATAGAATAAAATCGTCAAAATTATTAGGTTATGTTGATCATTTATGTGTCAAATGATTAAAAACGTCAAATTTGTTAGGTTATCTTGGTTATTTGTACGTCAAATGATTACAAACGTGAAATTTGTTAGGTTATATTGGTCGTTGGTATGTCAAATGAATTAAAAACGTCAAATTTGTTAGGTTATGTTGGCAATTGTTATGTCAAATGCGTTAAAAACGTCAAATTTGTTAGGTTATCTTGGTCGTTAGTATGTCAAATGAATTAAAAACATCAAATTTGTTAGGTTATCTTGGTTATCGGTACGTCAAATGATTAAAAACGTCAAATTTGTTAGGTTATTTTGGTTATTTGTACTTCAAATGATTACAAACGTGAAATTTGTTAGGTTATATTGGTCGTTGGTATGTCAAATGAATTAAAAACGTCAAATTTGTTAGGTTATGTTGGTCGTTGATATGTCAAATCAATTAAAAACGTCAAATTTGTTAGGTTATGTTGGCAATTGTTATGTCAAATGCGTTAAAAACGTTAAATTTGTTAGGTTATCTTGGTCGTTGGTATGTCAAATGAATTAAAAACATCAAATTTGTTAGGTTATCTTAGTCATTGGTATGTCTAATAGAATAAAATCGTCAAATTTATTAGGTTATGTTGATCATTTATGTGTCAAATGATTAAAAACGTCAAATTTGTTAGGTTATCTTGATCTTTGGCATGTCAAATGGATTAAAAACGTCAAATTTGTTAGGTTATCTTGTTCATTCATGCGTCAAATGAATTAAAAACGTCAAATTTGTTAGGTTATCTGGTTATTAGTACGTCAAATGATTACAAACGTGAAATTTGTTAGGTTATCTTGGTCATTTATATGTCAAATGAATTAAAAACGTCAAATTTGTTAGGTTATCTTGGTCGTTGGTATGTCAAATGTATTAAAAACGTCAAATTTCTTAGATTATCTTGGTTATCGGTACATCAAATGAATTAAAAACATCAAGTTTGTTAGGTTCTCTTCAAAATTCACTCATCTAAATTGTAAAATCACTGACCTGCGTCTTTCTGATGAGCGTATCGACTCCTGCTGGTGTGCCAAACCTGAACCGTCTCTTCAGGATGGTCTCCCTTACGTTGGGTAGCGATACGACGGCGAAGGAGTACAATATGGAGAGACCGGACAGTACGGCTAGGATGATGAACCAGAACCACAGGAAAATGTAGATTTTCTCGTTTAGAATGTTGACGGCTAGTACGCAGAGTACGTCATGCTTTTGAATGGTGCCCGACGGGCCGTACTTGTGGAACGTGCACTTGGTCATCCTGGGAAAGACTTGGACCATCGGGTCCGTGCGATTCTCCTGGTCCATGTTCGAGTATTTTATTACGTCCGAACCGTATTCCATAAATGCTCCGCCGAGGAATTTGTTTGTCATGAATATGTTTAATAACTGGAAAATAATTGAATTAATTAAGAAATTAATTAATTAAAAAATAAAAAATTGAGGTTAGGTTATGATGTGAGGTTACGTACCACGTTTGCAAAGTTCAGTGCTTCGGCTAAGAAGTAACCGACAGCGTAGCCGTTGTGCATGTGTAGTGTCTCGACGAGGTACTGTACCAGACGAGACTGTCTGTGCTCGCGTTCTTCCTTTGCCCCAATGATGCTGCCACGCATGCCATCCGTGATCATTCTAATCTTGCCCTCTTCCCAGTTCTTCCACATCAAGTGGGGAATGTAAAATAATACTCCCTAAAATTAATTAATAAAACATTAAAATTAATCGATTTATACCTTCTAAAAATTATTTTAAAAATAAAAATTAATTAATTAAAAATTAAAATTAATTAATTAAAAAATTAAAATTAATTAATTAAAAAATTAAAATTAATTAATTAAAAAATTAAAATTAATTAATTAAAAATAATTATTTGGGAAATTACCTGCATAAAGAGTACGAATGGTACCCATTGATAGTAGCTATGATAGACCTTCTCTTGGTTTTCGTTGCCCAAACCAGGGTGGGCCACCTCAGTGCCGACCTGTTTATGTTGTTCATGGGGCAGTGTAAATGTGTACGTGATCCAACAGAATGTGTTGACCACGTGGTACGGGACGCTGCCCCCTCCTATACATTGGATGGGGTCACCTAACAAAAAAAACGATAGTTAAATATTATAGAACATTCTCGTTTGGAATAGTTTTGTTAGGTTATGTTACTAATTGGCGTTTTTAAGTAACTGAAACTGTTACGTTAGACTTCAGTTGATTGAAATTTGTTAGGTTATATTGGTCGTTGGTACGTCAAATGAATTAAAAACGTCAAATTTGTTAGGTTATCTTGGTTATTTGTACGTCAAATGATTAAGAACGTCAAATTTGTTAGGTTATCTTGGTTATTTGTACGTTAAATGATTAAGAACGTCAAATTTGTTAGGTTATCTTGGTTATTTGTACGTCAAATGATTAAGAACGTCAAATTTGTTAGGTTATCTTGGTTATTTGTACGTCAAATGATTAAGAACGTCAAATTTGTTAGGTTATCTTGGTTATTTGTACGTCAAATGATTAAGAACGTCAAATTTGTTAGGTTATCTTGGTTATTTGTACGTCAAATGATTAAGAACGTCAAATTTGTTAGGTTATCTTGGTTATTTGTACGTCAAATGATTAAGAACGTCAAAATTGTTAGGTTATCTTGGTTATTTGTACGTCAAATGATTAAGAACGTCAAATTTGTTAGGTTATCTTGGTTATTTGTACGTCAAATGATTAAGAACGTCAAATTTGTTAGGTTATCTTGGTTATTTGTACGTCAAATGATTAAGAACGTCAAATTTGTTAGGTTATCTTGGTTATTTGTACGTCAAATGATTAAGAACGTCAAATTTGTTAGGTTATCTTGGTTATTTGTACGTCAAATGATTAAGAACGTCAAATTTGTTAGGTTATCTTGGTTATTTGTACGTCAAATGATTAAGAACGTCAAATTTGCTAGGTTATCTTGGTCGTTGATATGTCAAATGAATTAAAAGCGTCAAATTTGTTAGGTTAGACTTCAGTTGGATATTAATTAATTATAAAATCATAAACACAAGCGTTACTTATGGAAATTAATTAGCCTTGATTGCGTGTGACACAATTCTAAATTGATAACAGTTATGATAAACAAAACCGATTATTTTACACGAAAATATTATTCATTCCACGCAAATATTAATTATTTACATGAACGAAACCATAATTCCAAACAAAAATTGGGTTTTGAGCAAAAGTACGTTAGGGATTTTACTTTCCACTTCATAATAATATTTTAATTCATAATGTTGGTATATATACTCACCGATTAGGTTATTAGCCGTTACTATGATACAACATACGAATAAAATCGCGCATGTTATCCTATAGTGAGCCCTGAATATCATATTATCGATAATCGCTTTATCGATAAGGTAGCGGACCTTCACAAGGCCCGCTACCGCCGATACCATACCGAATACCGTCATTTTCGATTATCTGAAATAAAAAGTTAAAAAATTAATTAATTAGGTTAGGATTTGGAAGTGAGGTTGTGTTCCAAAAATTTTTTTAAGTTATTAGGTGATATTTTTATGATAAATGTGTATTTTTCAATGTTTGTCAGTAAAATTTGCACGTAAGTGCATAACTTTGCATAGAGAGTTGCACAAGATTAGAATTTTAACAAAATTGCTGACGTTTTATTGTGGCAGTTTTTTGATGCATGTATAATTTAGCTGCAACAGAATCTTTGATAACGTACTGAGAAATTCTCTTATCATCTACGAGTTTAAGTGAAACTTTGAATCATATTTTTTTCTTTGTTAACATTATCTGGTAACAGTATAAACAAGATTAACCAATTTACATTGAAATTTAGAACAAAAAAACCCAACATATGTGCATCTGTGTAAATAAATCAACACGTGGTTTCTATAATACCGATTTTCCTTGATCTAAATACTTTTAAAGTAAATTTAGGGCATTCAATTTGCGGTATAGGAGCGAAGTCTTTGCTAATTGATGTCAATTTAGTCTTGTTAATAGTGTAAAGTTGCCTGTAGAGGTCACGATGGCTCGTACGATGACAAAACTCGTTTTAAAACCAAGCTTGTGGGGACAATTCGAAAGCAAAATGGCCGTCTTGCTTCTAAATTCGAAAAAAATCTCGAAATCTTGAAAGTTACACAGGTAAATCACCTGCCCGAGCATTCACATCATCGACGTGCTTCGATAATCTTAACTATAACCGCATCCATTGTCTATAGGTATTCCACATAGAAATTACCTTTTTAACGATAGAAATTCACTAAAATTAAATCCTTAGGATGCGTTATCACTGTACGTCAAACTTCCGTTTCCCGCGAACTAACTTATCGGTAAAACAAAACAAAAAACAAAATAAAAACAATCACAGGTCGCCGTTTAAAACATGGTTGCCACTATTGCTCGTTGCTTGCACTACTGTCGAGGCATAATGTATGGAAGCATTCTTCTTGCAAGTGAGAAGAGTGCCGTGCCTGACGGTGGTGGGGGTATACCCGTTTCTCCCCTCCACCCCGCCACCGCGCTGAAGCTTTTGCGCTACTGTTTAAGAATGTAGCCGGACCGAATGCATGAACCTCTTTGTCAAACTGGCCGTTTTACACCGGGAAAATATTAATCTGTCTCAACGTGGTTTCCTTGGGTTATAGATGGGAAATGTTATGTTCTTTTTTTAGGTTAGGTTTTCTGGGGAAAGTCCGGAAACGCCCGGATTTTTGTATTGGTTAATGTGGTGCAATGTTATGAGGAAATTTGCCTGGAATTCCTTTGTTTATTAGTCATCTGTTCGTGGTAATTTAGTCATTTCGAAAGTACACGATTGATACGCCACTGGTCAGTTAACCAGTGGCGTATCAATCGTGTTTTTTTTGTTGCGTTTTTGTAGAATTAGAAAGTAGAAAGTACATTTTTTTTGTATATAAATTATAAAAATTATCCCGAAGACGCTAGTTAATAGTTTCATCACCAGAGTGGCGACTCTTTCGCTCGTTGAGGCGAAAAAAATAATATTTTGAGCGTTGTAAAGCGGGCTTGTGTGTAACATGGATTCTCTCTGGGACCTGGGGGCTCTTAGTCATCTTGTCTGTTCTCTAGGGTCGGTTGAATATTTCAGGGTCCTCTTTGTCCGACTGACGGACATAATGGAAAAACTCGGAGCATGAGTCTGTCAAATTCTAACCTATATCTCTCTTTGTCTCCCTTGAGGTACTCCTCGCAGGCGTTTTTATTGGACAGGTCAGATTGAGGGTCGTTGATTTTAGGAAATGAATTTATTACCTGTTGATTTATCGTACGGAATTTCTACCCTTAGGGGTTGATAGGGTTTCCTTTTTCCACTCCTTTGGTTAGTTAGTTAATAGTTACCTACCAACCTACCCTTTTAGAGGTTATTATTTAAGATAAATACCATTTGAATGATTAAAATTATGATTCATGACTTTTGGTGACAATTTGACGATCGATTTTGACCAAATTGATACACCAAAACTCATCTTCCAGTGTCTTTAAATATGAATGCCAATTGTTGTGGTTTCACACTGACTGCCCACTGACCTGTATGATGTAATTGCGCATACAGCCAGTTGACATTGAACATGCAACCAGTGATTTTCATAAACCCCCCTTCCATCTGCAAAACGCACCGTTCCCTGCAGAATGTCACGTCCAGCAATAACTAATCATTTATTCGTGTAATTATGGCATTATGTAGTCATTGAATAATCACCACACTAATGCTATGGTCACACTAGGCTGTTGTACTAGCGTACTATTTGCTACTGGCTGCTTACAGTGTGAGCACTCACTGTTTTACCAGTTGGCGAGTGAGTTTAGCAGCAACTAGCCCACCAGTGCTTGTTTAATTAACATTAACATTTACATATAATTAACATTTACAGCAAACAGTTTCGTCATTTGCTGGCTGCTGTAGATTATTAGTTAACCAGCATGGTGTGGTCACTCAACAGCCGCTCGAACGGTTTTGACAGTTGACCTTGTAATTTGGCTTGGAAAATAGCGTGTGATGTGACCACAAAATAGCCACTGGCTGCTGTAAGCTTTCCCTTATCTATTGAAATCATTCAATACGGTGGTAATTGTCCAATTAGCATCTTTGCATGCCATTAAAACTTTAAATCATTAAACCCACAATACCAGAAAACCATTCAGTTAGATATAAATCATAGCTTTTGTATAGTAAAAACCAGGAGAGCTGCAAATGACGATTTCGGCGATTCTGCTGTTATTTTTGACGTACGCGACAGATCTTGTTTGACCGATTACCCATGTTAGAATGAAACAGCCTTCGTTTTGTATATCTGTTTCGTAACCTTGTAAGCGATGAGTAAATTTGCAGCTCTCCTGGTTTGTACTATATTTGTTGCTTGCTGTAGTTTATTAGCCGCTGTTAACCAGCATAGTGTAACCGCTGAGCAGCCGCTATTTTTGCATGCCTGCGAATGGTTTTGGCTCTTGCTTGTAAAGTTGAACATGTTGACCTTTAATTAGCCGCTATTTAGAGCTTGCGCTGCTGGCTCAGGGCAAATGTGGTACCATATAGCATCACCAGCAACTAGCGGCTAATAAAACAGTATGACCGTGGCATATTTGACAGCGCTTTTGTTCTGTCACCATAATCTTTAAAAGTAAAACAGGTAGATTGGAGAACTCACAATAATCTTTTAAATGTCACAATGAACGTCAGGTATATAGAGATAACAGACAGGTAAAGGGACCTATCATTCACAAAATCTTCGTTGTCAGTTTAACAACTTCCTAAAATACATCATCAAGAAGGGTCATGTCTCATCTTCCCAGAATATATCCTCTAACCTTATTGTGTTGCTAATCTTCTTTTATTATAAAACCCACCCGTGGACAATTGCCTGCCTTTGCTAATAAAGCTTACATATTCCCAGTACGTATTACCATCGCTTCTAAGGAGCTCTTGAGTAAAATACAGTAATCCAAAGCCAGTATTTGTATTTATCGTGAGCAGTGCTATGTAATTTAGGCCCATTGCCACCAATAGGTGTGCCGTCCATTCGACGGCAATAGGTATATGGCATCCATTGATGGCATATACCAGTTCTTAAGATACTGCACACTCATTGTTCGACAAGAAGTTACCTCCACGAAGGTTCGCAGCCTTTCTCACTGTAATATTATATACAGGATTAAGCTTTTGTATAATACAGACAGTTGGACATACAATTTCTGCCTTTCTACCATTAGAACTAGCCTGTTTAGGTGCAGTTTCTTCTGGTATGCAGCTAGAGTGGTTGGTAAATACTGAATTCGTCTTAATTCATTAGCATGCCTGCGATAACTGTGTTGTGCACCTTCTGGTTCTTTTCTCCGTGCTGTGCACACCTATGGGACGGCACCAGAGGCTATACAAGTACCTCCGGTGGATCATTGAACTCACTCAAGGCTAACGTGACAAAACTGTGCGCGACCATGTCAACGGCATACCTAAATTGGAGACTGTTCGGCATTTTTACCTAGCCAGTAGTTCCCAGACTGTCTCTGAGACGGCTTAACCATCGCCCCTACTCTGGGTCTGCTATCTACCTTTGTTACCCAATGGTATAATATAGGGAGCAAAATATATAAATATGTATGCTGAAAAAAAGAAATCTTGAATAATTATTGTCAAAAATTCTTAAAAATAACTTTGTTTGAAAAAAAAAAATAGTGTTGGGTAGGAAATAACCATCGGCCCTACTCTGGGTCTGCTATCTACCTTTGTTACCCAATGGTATAATATAGGGAGCAAAATATATAAATATGTATGCTGAAAAAAAGAAATCTTGAATAATTATTGTCAAAAATTCTTAAAAATAACTTTGTTTGAAAAAAAAAATAGTGTTGGGTAGGAAATTACCATCGCCCCTACTCTGGGTCTGCTATCTACCTTTGTTACCCAATGGTATAATATAGGGAGCAAAATATATAAATATGTATGCTGAAAAAAAGAAATCTTGAATAATTATTGTCCAAAATTCTTAAAAATAACTTTGTTTGAAAAAAAAAATAGTGTTGGGTAGGAAATAACCATCGCCCCTACTCTGGGTCTGCTATCTACCTTTGTTACCCAATGGTATAATATAGGGAGCAAAATATATAAATATGTATGCTGAAAAAAAGAAATCTTGAATAATTATTGTCAAAAATTCTTAAAAATAACTTTGTTTGAAAAAAAAAATAGTGTTGGGTAGGAAATTACCATCGCCCCTACTCTGGGTCTGCTATCTACCTTTGTTACCCAATGGTATAATATAGGGAGCAAAATATATAAATATGTATGCTGAAAAAAAGAAATCTTGAATAATTATTGTCCAAAATTCTTAAAAATAACTTTGTTTGAAAAAAAAAATAGTGTTGGGTAGGAAATAACCATCGCCCCTACTCTGGGTCTGCTATCTACCTTTGTTACCCAATGGTATAATATAGGGAGCAAAATATATAAATATGTATGCTGAAAAAAAGAAATCTTGAATAATTATTGTCAAAAACTTTGTTTGAAAAAAAAAATAGTGTTGGGTAGGAAATATGATAAAGGAAACGTGGTTCTGATAAGAACTCTTACCCAAAAGTCAATATTAACACCTATTCTATGCGATAACCAATGTTGGTTTTGAAGTAATATAAGATTCAGATTCTCCAGTTTGTTATATTTTGGATAGTTGAAACTTGAATACATTTCAATATGTTTCTTTTGCTCATTTTTAAAGAAAACTCGGTTTGGATTTGGTTCCCCGCCAAGGGGTCGAGATGGTCGATCCTGAAGAGATGTCTGTCGTCGAACTGTACCATGTTCATGTCTCAAGCGCGGAAAACTCACAGGGTGTATCGGTATGTTTCACAATTATTACCACATATATATTATAATATATCATCTAAGCTTTTATCATCTGTACTAATAAAAAATCCTCATTTTTTATGTTACCATTCCAGTCTAGGGGTACAATAAAAAAACGCGAAACCAAAAAAGTACTCACTCACCACCTCTACTTCTGCATGCGCGATTTCGGCCATCACATCGGTGAAGATACCGAAATATATTTTTCCCTGTACGATGGTCGCAAGCAGAAGTACATTTCCGAACGGTTCCTAGTCAAAATTTCCAAAGAGGGCTTCTCGAATTACGTGGATAAGTTGCACAGCAACTGTACCGTCTTCACCGATCTCGGTAACCACGATCTCTCCAAAGACATATACATTGTAGCGCACATTATGCGGATAGGCAAAATGTTATACTCGGAGAGCTCGAAAAAGACTGAAAAAAACGCGCCCATCGTTCAACAGAATTACAAGAGACCGCACGGGGTCGCTGTGCAAAATTTGGGCGACGTTTTGCTCAATAAAAATGATTCCGAAGAGAAGGAATTTACTCTGAAGGTCTATCAGGGGGAAGAAAAGGATTTTCACCAGTTGCATGAGTCGATAGTCAAGCAATCGGGGAAGTACAGCGCGTTATCATGCCAACCAAACTACGGTAAATTCCCTAAAGATAATATATATATATATATATATTTTTTGGTGTTCGTTTTTCTTTTAGGAATTATCATTTCCTTAAAAATGTACCATGGTCAGTTGAATCAAGTGAAGGAAGAACATCCCTTGTTGTTTAAAAACATGAGCCTAACTAATAAATTAGGTTTTCCTGATGTCATAATGCCCGGAGATGTTAGGAATGACCTTTACCTGCTGCTGGAGAGGGGGGAATTCGAAAGAGGGGGGAAATCTACGGGGAAAAACATCGAAGTTACCATCATTGTGTTGGATAGTGAGAAAAATATTTTAAGGGTAAGTGGATTATTTTATTCTTTATTATAACTCCCCTTACAAAAAAATCTATTGCTTCTAGAACTGTTTATGGGGTGCTTCTGGATTAGATGGGTCCTCAGAATACAATTCCATGATAATATACCACCATAACTCCCCAGCGTGGGCGGAAAATGTCCGCCTCACCCTGCCAATAGATAAATTTGCCGGCGCCCATGTGAGGTTAGAATTTCGACATTGCTCAAGTAAGTACTTTTCAAACTACGCCAAACATAATGCACTACGCCAAACATAATACAATACGTCAAAATTCGTACCCGGAACCGTTGGAACCATCCAAATCGTGCGATTAGATCGGACACAGTTTGCTCAGAAAGGAGAAAATGTAGTAAAATAGCTATTTTGATGCAATTTTCAAACTTTGGAACGTCATAACTTCCGAACCGTTTACGATAGAGAAAATCCAATATCACCATTGGAATCAGCGTGAAAAACTGTATGAAGACCGTATCCTTTATCGGATCTGAGATAGTTGACTTTTTATCAACTCGTCAAAATTTCGTAAAAAATAGCAGTTTTGAAATCATAATTGTCAAGTGGGACGCCTATCTCAAAAACTAGGTCTCGAATCGATATGGAACCTTCGCTAATTTACTAAAATGAGTGCGCTGATTACAAATTCGCATGGAACAACTCCCCATCTCAAATAGTTTCCGAATTATGGCGAGAAAATACAAAAAAGTAGATTTTTGCGGTTTTTCGATTTTGTTGGTTTTTCGGTTTTACTCGCGAATGGTTTATCCTAGAGCAACGAAGTCTTCAAAAATGGATTCCTAGGATAATTTTCCATCCAGTACCGTTGGAACCATCCAAATCGTGCGACTAGATCGGACACAGTTTGCTCAGAAAGGAGAAAATGTCGTAAAATAGCTATTTTGACGCAATTTTCAAACTTTGGAACGTCATAACTTTCGAACCGTTTACGATAGAGAAAATCCAATAGCACCATTGGAAGCAGCGTGAAAAACTGTATGAAGACCGTATCCTTAATCGGATCTGAGATAATTGGCTTTTTATCAACTCGTCAAAATTTCGTAAAAAATCGCAGTTTTGAAATCATAATTGTCAAGTGGGACGCCTATCTCAAAAACTAGGTCTCGAATCGATATGGAACCTTCGCTAATTTACTAAAATGAGTGCGCTGATTACAAATTCGCATGGAACAACTCCCCATCTCAAATAGTTTCCGAATTATGGCGAGAAAATACAAAAAAGTAGATTTTTGCGGTTTTTCGATTTTGTTGGTTTTTCGGTTTTACTCGCGAATGGTTTATCCTAGAGCAACGAAGTCTTCAAAAATGGATTCCTAGGATAATTTTCCATCCAGTACCGTTGGAACCATCCAAATCGTGCGATTAGATCGGACACAGTTTGCTCAGAAAGGAGAAAATGTCGTAAAATAGCTATTTTGACGCAATTTTCAAACTTTGGAACGTCATAACTTTCGAACCGTTTACGATAGAGAAAATCCAATAGCACCATTGGAATCAGCGTGAAAAACTGTATGAAGACCGTATCCTTAATTGGATCTGAGATAATTGGCTTTTTATCAACTCGTCAAAATTTCGTAAAAAATCGCAGTTTTGAAATCATAATTGTCAAGTGGGACGCCTATCTCAAAAACTAGGTCTCGAATCGACATGAAACCTTCGCTATTTTACTAAAATGAGTGCGCTGATTACAAATTCGCATAGAACAACTCCCCATCTCAAATAGTTTCCGAATTATGGCGAGAAAATACAAAAAATAGATTTTTGCGGTTTTTCGGTTTTGTTGGCTTTTCGGTTTTACTCGCGAATGGTTCATCCTAGAGCAACGAAGTCTTCAAAAATGGATTCCTAGGATAATTTTCCATCCAGTACCGTTGGAACCATCCAAATCGTGCGATTAGATCGGACACAGTTACTCCGAAAGGAGAAAATATCGTAAAATAGCTATTTTGACGCAATTTTCAAACTTTGGAACGTCATAACTTCCGAACCGTTTAAGATGGAGAAAATCCTTAATTATGTAGAATGTATGTAGAAAGTATAGGTTATGTATCTCACTCTTCAGCGAAAGAGAAGAACGACAAGAAGCTGTTCGGTTTCTCCTTCATCCGACTGATGGACAAAGATGGCGCCGCTGTCCAAGACTGCCTTCACGAGCTGTACATCTACAAGTGCGAGGATGCTCAAAAATTGGACAACTGCGGTTATCTCAGCCTGCCATCCTTTGCCAAGGACTACGAAGGCAATCACGAAGCCAGTGGAGCTTTTTCAAGAAGCCACAAGGAGATTATCTGCGTACGCACATTGCTGTGCTCAACAAAATTAACACAAAATGGTAAATTTTTAATTAATTAATTAATTTTTAATTAATTAATTTTTAATTAATTAATTTTTAATTAATTAATTTTTAATTAATTTTTAATTAATTAATTTTTAATTAATTAATTTATTTTATTTAATAATTAATTAATTTTAGTTGATTTATTGTCATTGCTACGTTGGAAGTCGCATCCGGAGAGGATACAGGACTCGCTGCAGCGTGTTTTGAGGTTAGGCGACGAAGAGTTGGTTAAATTCCTGCAGGACGTGCTCGACGCTCTGTTCGCCCTTTTCTCAACCGAAGATGGAAATTCGACGCAATACAGCGGACTGGTTTTTCACGTTTTAGTCTCAATTTTCAGTTTGCTCGATGAATCAAAGTTTCAGTTTTTCAAGCCGGTCCTAGACGCTTACATAAAGGACCATTTCTCAGCCGCATTAGTCTATAAGTAAGTATTCTTGCTTAAAAATTAATTAGTTAATCAAAAAAAATTAATTTGTTAATGAAATAAAAATTAATTAATTAATTCAAGAAAAATAATTAATTAATTTTCTTTTTTAGGGGATTGTTGACTAGTGTGCAGCATTGTGCCGATTGGGTGCTCTCCTTTGACAAGCAGGAACCCATCCAGAAATGCTTCAAAAGTCTGGAATACATTTTTAAATTGATCATACAAAGTCGGTTGCTTTTTTCGAGGGCAACTTGCGGGCAGTACGAGGACAGTTTTCGAAGGGATTTATACAATGTCTTTGTGTCTTTAAATACCATGCTAGGCCTAACCTCTCAGACCATCGTTCAAACCCAGGTAATTTTTTAAATAATTAATAATTAACTTCTTTAATTATTTTTGTGTTATGTAAATAAATATTTTTATGTTATGTAAATAAATAGGTTTATGTTGTGTAAATAATTGCAATTTTAGGTCGCCCTTTTACATTCTATAAGCGCCGTGTACGAACAGTTGGTGGACGTACTTCCGGTTCTAGAAGTTGCCAAACTCGCTGTGGGCATGTTGGAGTCTATACCCAAAGAACTGCCTTCGTCTTTGATATCGGCCAAACTGGTCGCAATCAAGAATTTAGTGCAGACTAAACTATTCCAAGATGACGGTAATGATTAAAATTAATTAATTCATGAAAAATAATTAATTAATTAATTAAAAATAGTTAATTAAAAATAAATAATTAATTAATTAAAAATAATTAATTAATTAAAAATAATTAATTAAAATTAATTAATTAAAAATAATTAATTAATTAAAATTAATTAATTAAAAATAATTAATTAATTAAAATTAATAAATTAAAAATAATTAATTAATTAATTAAAAATAATTAATTAATTAAAAATAAGTAATTAATTAAAATTAATTAATTAATTAATTAAAGATAATTAATTAATTAATTAAAAATAATTAATTGATGATTATTTTTTTTTTAGAGTCGAGGAATATTTTGTTGACAAACACGTGCAGGCACCTACGTTACCATCTCTTGCACCGTGATGAGATCAAATTATGCACTGAAATCCTAGGGGAAATCCTTGGTTTCCTGTTCAAGCACCGTAAACTAGCCGATAAACAAGAAAAAGTCAATAATTGCATACACCACGACATTGACACGTTGTGCATTAGTATTTTCGAGGTTCTAATACAAACTGTTCTGATTATAATTGATAAAGATACCAGAATTATAGTAAGTATTAATTGATTAATTAATTAATTAGGACAGTTTTTTTTGGTTAACTTAATAAAATAAGATTTCTGCAGACAAAGTAAAATTGACTGGTTCATTTAAAATACTAATTAATTAAAACTAACTAGTTTGAATTAATTAATTAAAAAATATCTTTTAGGGTTGTCTAGTGGCTTGTTTGATCGGATTGCTTCAACTGTTAGACGAATACCACTACAAGAGGTTATGGGAAACACTCATGGGCATAAACCAAGATCGTAAACCCTTAAAAGATTTTCTAATGCGGGTATTCCTCGTGTTCCGCGAGTTAGTAAAACAGGAAGTTTACCCGCCCGATTGGTTAGTGATAAAGATGGTCGCCAATAACGTTATGCTCAAGGCGTTACAAGAATTAGCACAACCTTTGGCCTTCAAATTCCTAGACTGTCGCACTGCTTACTTCGATAAAGAGGTTAGATATCACTATATAACCTTAAAATCCCAAAATATAACCTCAAAATCCCAAAGCAACCTCAAAATCCCAAAACAACACCTCAAAATCCAAAACATAACTTTAAACTCCCAAAACAAAACCTCTAAATCTCAAAATAAAACCTCACAATCCCAAAACAAAACCTCAAAATCCAAAAGATAACTTTAAGCTTCTAAAACAAAACCTCTAAATCTCAAAATAAAACCTTAAAATCCCAAAACAAACCTCAAAATCCCAAAACAACACCTCAAAATCCCAAAACAACACCTCAAAATCCCAAAACAACACCTCAAAATCCAAAACATAACTTTAAACTCCCAAAACAAAACCTCTAAATCTCAAAATAAAACCTCACAATCCCAAAACAAAACCTCAAAATCCAAAAGATAACTTTAAGCTTCCAAAACAAAACCTCTAAATCTCAAAATAAAACCTTAAAATCCCAAAACAAACCTCAAAATCCCAAAACAACACCTCAAAATCCCAAAACAACACCTCAAAATCCCAAAACAACACCTCAAAATCCCAAAACAACACCTCAAAATCCAAAACATAACTTTAAACTCCCAAAACAAAACCTCTAAATCTCAAAATAAAACCTCACAATCCCAAAACAAAACCTCAAAATCCAAAAGATAACTTTAAGCTTCCAAAACAAAACCTCTAAATCTCAAAATAAAACCTTAAAATCCCAAAACAAACGTCAAAATCCCAAAACGAAACCTCAAAATCCCAAAACATAACCTTAAAATCTCAAAACAAACCTCAGAATCCCAAAATATAACCTCAAAATCCCAAAACAAAACCTCTAAATCTCAAAATAAAACCTCAAAATCCCAAAACATAACTTCAAAACTTAATTATTTATTAATTTTTCGCCGTAGTTATGGACAAATTATTTTAACCTGGCGGTGGATTATCTAACGCAGCAATCTCTACAATTAGAGCAATTTTCGGAGGTTAAACGTGAGAAAATAATCGAGAAATACGGTGATATGCGCGTATTGATGGGCTTCCAGATTCTGTCGATGTGGTCGCAGTTAGGTAATGATAAAAAAAAAACTCAAAATATAACCTCAAAATTTGCAATCCCCAAATACGACATAACCTCAAACTAAATTTTTTTTTAGGTGAACACAAGCTGCATTTTATTCCGTCGATGGTGGGTCCTTTCTTGGAGGTTACGTTGGTGCCCGAGCTCGAGCTGCGCAAGGCAACTTTGCATATTTTCTTCGATATGATGGAATGCGAGCAGAAAGCTCGCGGTAATTTCCGACAGGTAGAGAGCGAACTTATCGACAAGTTGGACATCCTCATCTCGGAGAATAAAGGGGACGATGAGTATCGCCGTCTCTTCAATACCATGTGAGTAATCGATTATCCTAACCTGAAAATATCGTTCCGTCATCTATTCATAACCTCGAAACTTCTTTACATGCGTTGTTGAGCAGGGAGCATTTGAGCGCTGTGTAAGTCGATTTTCATCATCACGTCAGAACAAGCACTTTTTTTTTTTAGATTATTTTTGCAAATATGTTAACGATAACAAAGCGTTGTGCTTTTTTTTTTGGAGCGGAATTTTGCTTTTGCGGATTGAACTCAATCTTACATTGTATAATTTAAGTTGAGCTTGCTTGGTTGCTGTTTTTGTAGAGTTTTCTGGTGGTTGCATGTTTGTTTTAGGATACTTTTTATTAATTTTATCGGCTATATTTTGATGTTTTCCTTAAAATAATTAAAATTAGTGTATTTAGTGCCATCTATACTTAAACAGTTGAATTTCGTAATTAGATTCCCTGAATAGAGTGAATAGACCATTATTTAATCATTACTTTCCGAATAAAGTTGTAACAAAATACTTTTCTTTGGAAAATCCGACAATAATCATTCTTGGAAAGTATTAATTATAGCAACACATCACAAATTATGTTTATATTCACTTCTTATTTCACTAGTTTAGGTTTTAGTTTTAATTTAGATTAGAATAATGCACCTATTATGTTGTTTTACCACGACAAAAAAGTTAGTTAAAACATTTATTTCACCGCCAAACGTTGATTTTGATAGGGATTTTGGTAAATTTCCATAGGTTGCTGGATCGTGTGCAAGCCGAAGACCCAGCCTGGAAAGACAGCGGGGCTGCCTTTATAAGTTCAGTGACGAGACTTTTGGAACGCCTCTTGGATTACAGAAGTGTTATACAGGGTGATGAGAATAGAGATAAAAGGATGTCGTGTACTTTTAATCTCTTAGTAAGTATTTTTTGAGAATTAATTAATTAAATTATGTCATACATTAATTAATTCGTTTTTGTAGAATTTTTATAAGAATGAGTTTAACCGTAAAGAAATGTACCTCCGCTACATTTACAAATTGCACGATTTGCACATGTCGGCGGAAAATTACACGGAAGCCGGATTTACGATGAAACTGTACGCGGACCAGCTATCGTGGAATAATAATCTGGTTTCCGATCCTGCTTATGTAGGATACACGGAAGGACAAGTTAAAGAGAAGTTGTATCATCAGATAATCAATCATTTCGATAGAGGAAAGGTACATTTTTCAATTATTTACTTTGTTCTTTTGTTTTTGTTTTATTTTGACTATTGTTTTGTTTTGTTTAACCTAACCTAACTTTTTTATTGTCACGATTTGTGTGTTGTTTTCTTTTAGTGTTGGGAGAAGGGCATTCCGTTATTGAAGGAGTTGGCGGTGCTCTACGAGACGCAGCTGTTCAATTTTCGAGCGCTCAGCGACATCTTGAAGTTGCAGGCCAAATTCTACGATAACATTCTGCAGCAGCTAAGGCCCGAGCCCGAATACTTTAGAGTCGGCTTTTACGGCCTCAGTTTTCCACTGTTTGTGAGGGTATGTATAAAAATTTACTAACTATTCACTTTTTTTTTGGTAATATATTAAACCACAACTTCTTTTTAATTTTAGAACAAACAGTTTGTATACCGAGGTTTGGAATATGAAAGAATTCATGCATTCACCCAAAGACTCCAAACGGAATTTCCATCAGCACAGATTTTGATGAAGAACACACCCCCAGATGATTCCATCATCAATTCAGATGGACAATGTATCCTTTTTCATAAGAAATTAATAATAGCCTCCCTGCAACAAAAATATTTTTCTTAATATCCATTAAATAGACATACAAATAAGCAATGTGAAGCCGATACCCGAGCCAAGCCCCATCGTCTCAGCCCACGATATCCCGGAGAAAATCTCGCGTTTCTACCACTACAACGACGTGAGGAGGTTTCAGTTTGACCGTCCCGTGCACAAAGGCATCGTCGATAAAGAGAACGAGATCAAGACTTTGTGGATAGAAAGGACGGTCCTCGAGACTGAGAACCCCCTGCCTGGGATTTTGCCGTGGTTTGAGGTTATCGGTCGCAATAGCGACGAGGTGCCCCCCGTTAAATACGCCTGCGAGACTATGCAAGCCGTCGAGAAGGAATTACGGCAGTTGATCGCCACCTATATGCAAGAACCGAAGCGGAACCTGAACCCGTTCACGATGAGGTTGCAGGGGATTATCGATGCCAACGTGCAAGGGGGTATCAGCAAGTATCAGCAGGCGTTTTTCACGCAGGAATTTGCTAAGTTGAATCCGGAACATATGCAGTATGTCTTCATGCTGAAGAATTTGATCTTGGATGCTATACAGGTGGGTTAATGTCTTAAGTACATAACCTATGTTGTCACTTTAACAAGTCACTTTAACAAGTGACATAATCTATGTTGTTAAATTGTCGAGAGACATAACCTATATTGTCAAAGTGACAGTATAGGTTATGAAGGTTAGAATGGTTCAATACATAACCTACATTGTTATTTTGATAAGTGACATAACCTATATTGTCAACCTATAAATATACGGTCAATGGAGGTTAGAATGGTTTAATACATAACCTACATTATCATTTTGACAAGTGACATAACCTATATTGTCAAAGTGACAGTATAGGTTATGTCACTTGTCAAAATGACAATATAGGTTATGTATTGAACAGTGACATAACCTATATTGTCAAAGTGACAGTATAGGTTATGAAGGTTAGAATGGTTCAATACATAACCTACATTGTTATTTTGACAAGTGACATAACCTATATTGTCAAAGTGACAGTATAGGTTATGTCACTTGTCAAAATGACAATATAGGTTATGTATTGAACAGTGACATAACCTATATTGTCAAAGTGACAGTATAGGTTATGTCACTTGTCAAAATGACAATATAGGTTATGTATTGAACAGTGACATAACCTATATTGTCAAAGTGACAGTATAGGTTATGTCACTTGTCAAAATGACAATATAGGTTATGTATTGAACAGTGACATAACCTATATTGTCAAAGTGACAGTATAGGTTATGGAAGTTAAAATGGTTCAATACATAACCTACATTTTCATTTTGACAGGTGACATAACCTATATTGTCACTTTGACAAGAGACATAACCTATATTGTCAAAGTGACAGTATGCTTTATGGAGGTTAAAATGGTTACATAATATACATAACCTACATTATCATTTTGACAGGTGATATAACCTATATTGTCAAAGTGACAGTATGCTTTATGGAGGTTAAAATGGTTACATAATATACATAACCTACATTATCATTTTGACAGGTGATATAACCTATATTGTCAAAGTGACAGTATGCTTTATGGAGGTTAAAATGGTTACATAATATACATAACCTACATTATCATTTTGACAGGTGATATAACCTATATTGTCAAAGTGACAGTATGCGTTATGGAGGTTAGAATGGTTCAATACATAACCTACATTATCATTTTGATAAGTGACATAACCTACATCGTCAAAGTGACAATACAGGTTATGTCATAATGAAATAACCTATATTGTCAAAGAAACAATATAGGTTATGTCACTTGTCAAAAATGACAATGTGGGTTATATATTGAACCATTCTAACCTCAACAACCTGTATTGTCACTTTGACAATATAATTTGTCAATACAGGATGTCACATGTCAAAAGAACAATGTAGATTACGTATTAATTTATTAATCACCTCAATAATTGACTAAAATAACGTTTGATAAAGGTTCTAGAACAAGGTCTACAACTGCACGGAACCTTAGCGTCAGCAGGTGTAAAACCTTTACATCAACGGTTGATAGAACGTTGCGAGCAACTGAAAGAAAGTCTAGGTTCGCTGAATAAAGTGAAGCGACAACCTGAAAGTATCGTCAAGTAAGTTGAAGCTTTAAAAAATCGTTTTATTTTATTTTTATGTTCTTGTTTATTTTTATTTTGTTTATTTTTTTTGTGTTTCTTTCCTTTCTATTTACTTAGTACGCCGTTACCACCGTTACCGATCGATAGGCGTTACCTCATCGAAAACCATAGTAATCGCTCTTCGCATTCTAGCGGCACCTATGGAGTCGTTACGGAAGCTGCGTTGGAAAATGACGACATCTACACGAAGCCTATGGTTAGCCGTATGAACAAAATTATAGCTAAGACACTAACGCATGCTGTATATCATATTAATAACACTGAACAACACTTTACAAACTTGTTTTTTACTCAAAAGGAATGAATGAAATATCTGTTAGAAGTTTTTTTTTTGTTTATTTATTACTATGTTCTCTATGATGCATCATTTGTTTTGAGTAAAAATCGCATGTCACAGTAGTCAAGTGGCAAAGCATGTATTTTTAGCATGCGTTTCTTTTTTGTTTTGTTCGAAAAATTTTAATTTAAATTAAGTACCAGTATTAACAAATTTTATATTGATCTCATTGTACGTACTAATATAATACTAACAATCCTACTTTAAGAAAAGACAACCTCCTTTTTAGGTTAGTTTTTTTTGATATTTCAGTTATTTATTTATTATGTTACACCTGAAAAAAACTCCTGTAAATAAAACCTTATCGAAACATCCTACTAATTTTCTTTTACTAACCATTAACTTTACAGCATGACAGCTTTTAAGCTAACCTCAATTTTTTACAGCTGCAAAATACATCAAAGAAATTGAACAAAGAAAAGTCCTTACTAACCCAATCTTAATTTATTCAACGCACTAACATTTTAGCATGACGCATGACAGCTTTTCTAACCTCAAACCTCAATCTCAACCACACATAACCTCAAATTCCAGGAAGTTGAGAAAGGGCCGAGTCGTGAAAATCTCTCACTGCCAATGACCAGTGCCTCGCAAGCGCCACCTATACCTCAGAGGGAGTCGCGGCCTCGCTCTCAGGGTTTCACCGCGTCTTTTAACGAGGGCGTCCGAACGCCGACGAGAGGTAGCGCCGACTATTCCAGTTTGCCGTCTAACCTCAAATCGAAAGATTCCGAGGCGGAGGTCCAGCTACCGCCGAAAACGCACTCGAGGGAGCGCTCGCTGACGAAACCTCCTTCGCCGAGGTTGCTTCGACATTCACTCGGCACACCGACTGATCCTAATGGGCCTATGCGGAATTCATGGCCTGATGGGAATGCTGATGAAGCCCCACCATTGCCACCGCGATCGCATAGTAAGTAATTTGCGTTTTTGATAGGTGAAAACGGTACCTGTCAAACTGATGAGGTTATGTTACGATAAGTTTGACAGCCATAGAAGTGAGGTTATCTCTAAAATTATTAAAATTGTTCATAGAACACCTAGATCTTGTTTTAACAAAATAATTCACTTTTCACATGAAAAAAATCTTACTTGACAGGTTGCTAATAAAGAAACTGTCAAATTGACAGATGAGGTTATGTTATTAGGACTTTGACAGCCATAAAAATTATTAAAACTGTTCATAGAACACCTAGATCTTGTTTTGACAGAAAAAGTTACTTTACACATAAAAATATCTCACTTGACAGGTTACTAATGAAGAAACTGTCAAACTGACAGATGAGGTCATGTTACTAGGACTTTGACAGCCATGAGGTTATCTCTAAAATTATTAACACTGTTCATAGAACACCTAGATCTTGTTTTAACAGAGAAATTTACTTTTCGCATGAAAAAAATCGTATTTGACAGGTTGCTAACAAAGAAACTGTCAAATTGACAGATGAAGTTATGTTATTAGGACTTTGACAGCCATAAAAATTATTAAAACTGTTCATAGAACACCTAGATCTTGTTTTGACAGAAAAAGTTACTTTACACATAAAAATATCTCACTTGACAGGTTACTAATGAAGAAACTGTCAAACTGACAGATGAGGTCATGTTACTAGGACTTTGACAGCCATGAGGTTATCTCTAAGATTATTAACACTGTTCGTAGAACACCTAGATCTTGTTTTAACAGAGAAATTTACTTTTCGCATGAAAAAAATCGTATTTGACAGGTTGCTAATAAAGAAACTGTCAAATTGACAGATGAGGTTATGTTATTAGGACTTTGACAGCCATAAAAATTATTAAAACTGTTCATAGAACACCTAGATCTTGTTTTGACAGAAAAAGTTACTTTACACATAAAAATATCTCACTTGACAGGTTACTAATGAAGAAACTGTCAAACTGACAGATGAGGTCATGTTACTAGGACTTTGACAGCCATGAGGTTATCTCTAAAATTATTAACACTGTTCATAGAACACCTAGATCTTGTTTTAACAGAGAAATTTACTTTTCGCATGAAAAAAATCGTATTTGACAGGTTGCTAACAAAGAAACTGTCAAATTGACAGATGAAGTTATGTTATTAGGACTTTGACAGCCATAAAAATTATTAAAACTGTTCATAGAACACCTAGATCTTGTTTTGACAGAAAAAGTTACTTTACACATAAAAATATCTCACTTGACAGGTTACTAATGAAGAAACTGTCAAACTGACAGATGAGGTCATGTTACTAGGACTTTGACAGCGATGAGGTTATCTCTAAAATTATTAACACTGTTCATAGAACACCTAGATCTTGTTTTAACAGAGAAATTTACTTTTCGCATGAAAAAAATCGTATTTGACAGGTTGCTAACAAAGAAACTGTCAAATTGACAGATGAAGTTATGTTATTAGGACTTTGACAGCCATAAAAATTATTAAAACTGTTCATAGAACACCTAGATCTTGTTTTGACAGAAAAAGTTACTTTACACATAAAAATATCTCACTTGACAGGTTACTAATGAAGAAACTGTCAAACTGACAGATGAGGTCATGTTACTAGGACTTTGACAGCCATGAGGTTATCTCTAAGATTATTAACACTGTTCGTAGAACACCTAGATCTTGTTTTAACAGAGAAATTTACTTTTCGCATGAAAAAAATCGTATTTGACAGGTTGCTAATAAAGGAACTGTCAAATTGACAGATGAGGTTATGTTATTAGGACTTTGACAGCCATAAAAATTATTAAAACTGTTCATAGAACACCTAGATCTTGTTTTGACAGAAAAAGTTACTTTACACATAACAATATCTCACTTGACAGGTTACTAATGAAGAAACTGTCAAACTGACAGATAAGGTCATGTTACTAGGACTTTGACAGCCATGAGGTTATCTCTAAAATTATTAACACTGTTCATAGAACACCTAGATCTTGTTTTAGCAGAGAAATTTACTTTTCGCATGAAAAAAATCGTATTTGACAGGTTACTAATGAAGAAACTGTCAAACTGACAGACAGAAAATTATTAAAACTGTTCATAGAACACCTAGATCTTGTGTTATCAGCAAAGTGTACTTTTCACATGAAAAGTATTGTTATTTTCAGCCCCTGACAAGCGGGTAAATTCCCTACCGAGCGATGTTCCACCAAATATACCAAAACGAGGTCAAAAAAAGTCGACATCTTCAGTATTCAGTATCGAGTCAATAGTTGACATAACCATCGACTCAACCACGCTCGTGAGCTCTACGAATAGCTTGACAATAGCCGAACCTGACCAGCAAGATCTCCGCGACTCAGGCATAAGCATGTCTACGTCAGACCAATCGAATCTTAACAATTTCAACAACACCTGCTACGAAGAATTCGACCTAAGGGCCCACCAGCAAGAGATGAACATCAGTTTCAGTCCCAGCTGTGAAGCAATTAGTCCGAAATTGGAGAATCCGCCCCCGATTCCGCCAAAGGGGCTGAACGCTTCGTTGAACTCGAGTTTTGAACTCGTCGGCAGTCTCGAGCGTCGTAGAGATTTGTTCGTGGAGGCTTCGTCCCCCGAGAACTACTCCATACCAAAGATAAAGCCCGAAAATGGCGAACGTGATGATGGTGGTCCGTGTTAGCTATGTCATAACCTCAAAACTATCGTGTTTTTAGGTTAGAATCGATTGATTTTTGTGATTTTATGTTTACCATTTTCTTCTGATAAGTGTCATCATTCCCCGTGCTCATTACGTAATTCCATTTTTGTCTTTTGTATCGATATTATTATTATTATTATTGTGTCTTGTTTTATGTAATTGGCATAGCAAGGAGAGCACAGTTCTGTATGCAACCGAATATACGTGGGTCAATTATAAACCGTATACTGGGTATAATTGGTTGCATATGTCACTGTGCTCTACTTAGTTTAATGAGTATTTTTATAATTGAGTATTGTTTTTGAGCGAGAGATAGTCAAAATAATCGATAATTATAGGGAATTGTGCCAACAGTAGTTGCGTTGCCGTAAAGTAATTTCTATATCAACGAATAAATAAACGTTTCTTCAATACAATCGTAAACCTCATAGTTATCGGGACTGAGGTGCTATTTTTTTAAAAGGCTGCTACACGACATATGCTCTGATTTTTACCTCTGATATTATTGTATATTATTCCACGAAAAAAATTATCTCCACTTTATTACATATTTTAAATATATTATTATACTAGTCATATACATATATGATATTTATTATTTTTAAAAAATTTCATGTCTATTTTATACAACCGACCAAGTATTTTGCTGTATTCTGTTTTCAAAATTCACCTAAATCGTATACCCTCTATGTATTTGTGAACCTTAGAAATGAATAAAGTAATAAAAAGTAACTCTAATAGTGTTTCAATTTATCAAATCCAGTGAAATATCATACTTCTCTGTGCCACTTGCTTCCACTTCGTGTTACTCAACTCCACTTTGTGTTATTTGCTTTAAAATTTTGCAGAGTGGCATGTAATAAAGGTAAGTAACATCTTATGAATCCTAGTAACATCCTATACCATGAGCGACAAGTGAAATCATATCATACTTCTCTGTGCTGCTTGCTGTCACTTTGTGTCACTTGCTTCCACTTTGTGTTACTCGACTCCACTTTGTGTTATTTGCTTTAAAATTTTGCAGAGTGGCATGTAATGAAGGTAAGTAACATCTTATGAATCCTAGTAACATCCTATACCATGAGCGACAAGTGAAATCATATCATACTTCTCTGTGCTGCTTGCTGTCACTTTGTGTCACTTGCTTCCACTTTGTGTTACTCAACTCCACTTTGTGTTATTCGCTTTGAAATTTTGCAGAGTGGCATGTAATGAAGGTAAGTAACATCTTATGAATCCTAGTAACATCCTATACCATGAGCGACAAGTGAAATCATATCATACTTCTCTGTGCTGCTTGCTGTCACTTTGTGTCACTTGCTTCCACTTTGTGTTACTCAACTCCACTTTGTGTTATTCGCTTTGAAATTTTGCAGAGTGGCATGTAATGAAGGTAAGTAACATCCTATACCATGAGCGACAAGTGAAATCATATCATACTTCTCTGTGCTGCTTGCTCTCACTTTGTGTCACTTGCTTCCACTTTGTGTTACTCAACTCCACTTTGTGTTATTCGCTTTGAAATTTTGCAGAGTGGCACGTAATGAAGGTAAGTAACATCTTATGAAGCCAAGTAACATCTTATGAATCCTAGTAACATCCTATACCATGAGCGACAAGTGAAATCATATCATACTTCTCTGTGCTGCTTGCTCTCACTTTGTGTCACTTGCTTCCACTTTGTGTTACTCAACTCCACTTTGTGTTATTCGCTTTGAAATTTTGCAGAGTGGCACGTAATGAAGGTAAGTAACATCTTATGAAGCCAAGTAACATCTTATGAATCCTAGTAACATCCTATACCATGAGCGACAAGTGAAATCATATCATACTTCTCTGTGCTGCTTGCTGTCACTTTGTGTCACTTGCTTCCACTTTGTGTTACTCAACTCCACTTTGTGTTATTTGCTTTGAAATTTTGCAGAGTGGCACGTAATGAAGGTAAGTAACATCTTATGAAGCCAAGTAACATCTTATGAATCCTAGTAACATCCTATACCAAAAAACACAACACCGATCTTATAAAAAAATATTTATTCACTACATTAAACTTATACAATAATTAATGTACATACATATTGTTAGGGCTAAGGAGAGGCGCTAAAAATAACAGAAGAAACGTCAATAATGAAGCTTAATCTTATCACATAAGACTTACGTACGACGAAACAAAAAAAAAACAAACAAACAAAAACATATAAAAACTATAAACGCATACTGACTGTACGCCAGACGTCGACACTCTACAAACAGTGGTTTGGTATGAAAACATATGATATAAATAATGTCAGATGGGGTATATATATATATATTATAGAAGGTGATCTGCTGGTTGCCTACTTCACGTCTGACCTGGCCGCTTTTAATTTCGCCCGCGCCTGTAGAAACTCCTTACTGAGCCCTTTGTCATCTTCATTCTGAAATAAAAAGGAAAAAACGAGTTGTCATACATACTTCACAGTGTTGAGGTGTAGAGTTGATTTAAACTAAACGGAAAAATCATAAAAATCATTTTCTTTCACACACTTTGAAGTTTGAACTACTGGAAATTGCGAAATATAATGTCCCAATGTTCCCAATGACAATAAAATTGTAGTTGAAGTGACTTTTGTAATTATATTGGAGGTTAGAATTAATGGAGCAAAATGTTTTAAGAACTGCCGTTTTGCTAGGTATTACTATTAAATGTCACACATTGAAAGATTTTTAAATAGAAATTCCCTGGGTTCGTTTTAGTGTTAACGATTAGCGTTAGCGATATTCGTCACAAAAGAATTGGCTGTTTTTATGACTTCACACACCTGTTGAAAGTATAAGACCTGTTCTTCAAACAAAAATTCGAATTCCGGCTGTCACAGTATGTAAACAAGGTCAAACATAACACGCTCGGATACGTTCGAGATTTCAGGAATTTTATTATTATTTAGAAGCATGAGCTCCCTAACTTCGACTGAGTTTTCAATGATAATTACCCTGGCCTAAGTCAAGGATAATATAATATATTATCCTTTTGAGCGATGAATTACTACAGACGTACAAATCTGCTTTATTCAATTCCGATAAAATAAAATTTTACCGTACACATTTAAATCAACTCTAATGTGAACACACCTTGAAAAACTTTCTGTACAATCGATATAGCAATTTGTACAGCTCTATATATATATATTAAAGCACTTTCACTGCTTATAGAAACGATGGCAGGAACAATTGCCGGTCGATAAATGGACGAATTAACGAAATTAAAACTGAAACTGGATTAAAATTAACAAGAAAAATATCGTATCCTGGCCGTTCAACAGATTATGAAAGTTTAGTCGACCGCGATTGGTGAAAATTTCTCTCTACAATTGTTCCTGTCATTGTTTTCCTATGATTGGCTAAAGTGGATAATAGATCATCACCATTTTTTTTTGTTATAAAATTGATATTTTCTCTATGTGGAAGAGTTCAGAAGTTATTACGGCCTAAAGATCGAGAAAATATAGCAAAAATTACGAAAACAACCACGTAGTAAAGTCACAGTTCCAAAATCACAGGTTCTTTGTCGCAATTTCAAAATCACAGTTCTTTTTGTCCCAGTTCCAAAATCACAGGTTCTTTGTCGCAATTTCAAAATCACAGTTCTTTTTGTCCCAGTTCCAAAATCACAGGTTCTTTGTCGCAATTTCAAAATCACAGTTCTTTTTTGTCCCAGTTCCAAAATCACAGGTTCTTTGTCGCAATTTCAAAATCACAGTTCTTTTTGTCCCAGTTCCAAAATCACAGGTTCTTTGTCGCAAGTTCAAAATCACAGTTCTTTTTGTCCCAGTTCCAAAATCACAGGTTCTTTGTCGCAATTTCAAAATCACAGTTCTTTTTGTCCCAGTTCCAAAATCACAGGTTCTTTGTCGCAATTTCAAAATCACAGTTCTTTTTGTCTCAGTTCCAAAATCACAGGTTCTTTGTCGCAATTTCAAAATCACAGTTCTTTTTTGTCCCAGTTCCAAAATCACAGGTTCTTTGTCGCAATTTCAAAATCACAGTTCTTTTTGTTCCAGTTCCAAAATCACAGGTTCTTTGTCGCAATTTCAAAATCACAGTTCTTTTTGTCCCAGTTTCAAAATCACAGGTTCTTTGTCGCAGTTTCAAAATCACAGGTTCTTTGTCGCTGTTCTAAATCACAGATTGTGATCATTTTTTTTTTGATATTTTTGTGACTATTGTCAATATAATTTAAAAAAAATCGGTCAAAAGTAAATAAAAACGGGAATACTTCTTACCTCTGTTGGATTCGTCTCTTGCAATCGCCGTGCCCTGTCGGCTATGACCTTTTCCAGTTCTGGTGTTTTACCGTTCATGTTGTTTTCGTATTCTTTCCTCGCCAGGTTAGTCTTTTGTTTCTCGAGAGCCTTCTGTAGTTCGGATTTTTGGTTTAACACGTTTTTACCTCTGAAAAAAAAAGAACAACAATTAAAGATATTTAACATCAAACCCATGCTATGCTGTGATTAAAATAGGCATCTCTTCTGTTAAAAATCAATATAAAGTTTGGCCAAACACAAATATTTGAGTTTCTGTACAAATATCTCAAGATTAAATAAACTACAAACAATATCACGTACATTTTTTGATTGAAGAGCAACTCCCTGTGCAAATTCTGCCTGTCAGCGTTGTCAAGTACCGGATTGTGTAATTTCTTGGGTATGATCAGGCCGCTCTCGGTGAGCAGGGGCGGCGCGGGCGGGTGGGGGACACCCCTTTGCGACTCCGGAATCATGGTCGACAGCGATTCTTCCTCGTTCTCGTGTCCTGGAACAAAGAAACGGAAAATTGCAGACGCAAAAATTACACTATGCATTACGGCAGGCAACAACACGTCATATATGAACGCCTCCATTTCTTTTGAAACGTACGTTGGACTGTGAGAAAAAGCACTTGAAACGTCAGATGAAGTGTTGCATGCCTGGCGTTTTTTTTTTTTTTTTCGAGAGAGATTTTCCAGGGTTTTCCGAGAGTAATACAGTAATTGTAGGGGAGATATGCGAGGGAGGCGTTTTGAATGATATAAATCTGGTTTTATTTGAAATAAAGATCGGCCTTGAGGTAAATAAATATTCTATTTGAAATTTTGGGAAGAGAAAGACAGATTTGAGTGAAATTATGTGTTTGAATCAAAAAACGAGCGGTTTCAATGTTTTTGCGTATATAGTGTAGCACGAAGGGGATATTTTTGCTATCCAAATAATATTTTATTGTAAAAGAATTTCAATATTATGTAGTTATTTCAATGGCTAGTTATTCTTCCGGTTTAAGAGTTTAGTTTGTTTATGTTCAGTATATTTTGTTCTGACGAATAAAATGTTATTCTTCTATATATAAAAAGGGTAAGACGTTCGTTTTACACCAATTGGTTGAAAATATACATGATTCAAGGAACAAACAGTTTCTTGACCCAAAAGTATACGTACGTATCGCTTAAAAGAGACGTAATTCCTTTCAAGCAGTTCCTTCACACTTAAAACAAGAAACCGTAATACTTGAACCAACCAAATGATCTTTCTGAGGATATAAAAACAAGTGATATTCTTCACTCAAAGATATTCGTGTTGTATCGAATAAATTGGGAACAATAACAATTATATGACGCAAAGGTGTGATGCAAAAATTCCTCTTACCAAAATTACACTATCCATTTCAAATTACCACCTGTATACAATTAAAAGGATAATTACGAGCTAGTTTTGGTTCACATGCCATTATTTTTTTTTATGTAACATCTAGCAATAATTCTTCGAAACCAGCTTATAACAATTGCATATATTATGTATTACATAGGCAATATATTTCCGTACCTACTGTTAAACAATGACGTCTCTTCTTTGCTTACCCATGTCTATTATTAGAAACTAAAATTACTAAATCAAAGGTTTATGTAAGATCTATTATTAAGTTCGGAGTTCGGTATTTTCGATATAAATTACATACATAATAAACACTACAGATAATTCCATAAAACACTTTTTTGTGTTCTTGACTCATTGATTACATAATAAATACTTTTTTTTGCTACTTAAAGTGTTTCGTGTTGATTTCTAAAGCCAACAGATGATGACTGACAACGTACATTACTGTTTTTGCAAAAGAACACCCACAGTAAAGGATTGGTTCATTAGTTCGTTAGTTCAAGGTGACAGACAGCTAGTTTACGAGGTTTAGGTCGATGCTAAGACCAAGTTTGGTCGCGTGTTCGACGATCAACACCGCAAAATAAGTACACGCCAAAGCACCTGAAGTGCCTAGACTCTAATGGCATTAGTACAGCCCCATTTACGTTACCAGTTGCATCGGTATTTGTGTCTGGCACTGCGTCATTGAAAAAACGTCGTACATACATATATGTACCGAGAAGAAATTCAAAGAATATGCAAAAGTACTGCTTTCGAGCTCCCCTTTACAAGTCCGATCTAAATACAGCATATACTAGTTGTCAATGGCTTTTCCAGATCTCCAATTCTAAATCGGAATAAATGTTTTCCACGCTTGCTAAGTACGTATTAAATATTTCTCTTATGTTTACACACACTGATGTAAGGCTTAATTGGTTGAATCAAGATAGTTATGTTTGCCTTTTAAATAACTTAAATGGCCGACTCAACGAAAACAAATAAGCTAAGAAAAGATAAGCAAATTCCTACCTGGTTCTTTGGAATTTTCTAATTTGCTCCTCAATTCTTCTATAGTGTTCCTTGGGATAATATTATCCTTTGTCAAATCCTGCAACGAAAAGATAAACAAATATTAAAAAGACAGAAAGAATGAAGACAGTAAGTATGAAGGAACTGCTTGAAAGGAATTACGACTGTTTTAAGCGATACGTACGTATACTTTTGGGTCAAGAATTTCTTGATATCCAAAAACAATCGATAATACATTCAACTTCAATATTCTTTTTGGTTAAATAAAAATCTTAGTTAATTGTATAAGATGATATGGATAATATCAACAATAAAACTAAACAAACAGCTATTGAAGAAAGTTTTCTTCTACATTTTAATCAATATATCATATCTATCAAAAATCAATTTAACATAAAAGACAACTCTTAATGTAAAGAACAAAACTGACACGAATCAACGAACTATAAAATCAACAAGTCACACCACCAGCTCAAAACAAAAATAAACACAAACTAAAACACACACACACACAACAGAAAAAAGGGAAGAAAAAAGGGACAGATTTTGTGACAAGTACCATAATAAATTTCCCTCTAAAAAAATAATATTTTATTTAGTTGGATTGAAACCTTATGTATTCACCTATATTCAGTTTGAATTATTTTTTTTTATAAAAGAGAAAATATTTCTGTACAATATACAACTCAAATTTGCTGCAGAAACTTGCATATAATGATGCTCCATAATATTTTTAGATGCTGTGATCGCATACCGGCGAGTGCTGTTTGATGTGTGGCAGAAAGAAAACAGTATTAGTGACAAAAAATCATGATCCTCATACGTTATCGATAAATTTGGAGGAAAAGCATACAGTACGGACGAAAAACCGAAGATAAAACTAAAAATTAACAATCTCAATAGCAGGCTTTCAAAAGAATGACTGTCTGACTATCATCGCTCATTAAAACCATTTTTGTCCCAAGAAACGATGTGGTTGGACAAAAACTGCAAAAAATAGAATAAATACTCTTTTATATATACTTCTGACTCTTTAATATCTTCAATTTCAAAAAGCAACACTCACAGTTACTCGCCCTTATAAGGATTTGATGAAAGCGTTAACAGTCTTTTGCTGGACACATCTGTTGATGTTACTGGCGAAGACATTATCTTACATGATGAACAATATGAATATGAGAGCTAGGAAAATTGATTTATACAATTTTTGTTGTCATTACTCTAAAATGTACTACATATTTTATGGACCACCCTGTAAAGAGAAAGATTATTTTAAGATGACTACTTTCGCTTTTCATATGTAAGAAAATTTAATTTACTTAAGCTCAGAGTTTGATATTTTGCATGTACATATATCCTACATATTTTTTTGTTCACTTACCCTATCTATAGTCATTTCAAACACAAATAATATCAGGCAACAAAGAAAAAACAAGCAATTATTAGAGTAAATGCGTACAAGCGTACAAACACGTAGATATTCACTAACAAACTGTTTTGTGACACAGAATGTACGCCTTACATGGTATAGAATTGTATATATCGATAAACAACGTGTTCATTACACAAATAAATACCTATGAATCATCAAAAAGTGTGGGCAAGGTAACACAATACACTTGCTAGCTTAAAACATTGCCTTATATACGATGAGCAGCCACCTAATGTATGCTCTATTTCCTGTTACATCGAACTTTTAAAATGGATGAAAGGGAAGCAAAAGAAAATGCAGTTTGCAGTTCCCATGTCCTGGCAAGAGCCTTCCAATCATGTAGATGATTGCTATTTTTGTACGATAAGCGTCTCCGGATTTTCGAAGAAAGATAAGCATAAAATAAAATATCCAAATTTGCCATCAGCATCGCGACCTATCCCCCATGGAGAGAACCATCCTCACCCAAGTGCGCCATCCACTTCATCATCTTCGATTTTTGACAAAAAATAAATTTCGCCTTGCCTGATTTGACAGAGTGTCTGAAATTACTCAAGTCAAATCAGGCAAGTCGTGAAGATGCACCATTTGAAGTTTTAGGAACACATCACCTTACAAACCAGTGCAAACTGAATGATTTAGGACTTAGGTTCTTCAGGATTAAAGACTTAGATTTATCAAAAGAAAAAGCCGAGTTATTGGGTTCTAGGCTACAGGAATGGAATCTTTTCGCACGAGGTGTGACCAGTGTCTTCATTTACAAAGCGTAACGAGCCTTTTAAAGCATATTTCAAAATGGAAGGATCTTTACGTGTATGTCACGATGTTGAGGGTTTTATGAACGAGTTTGATATTCCCCACGATCCTTCTGAATGGTGGCTTTTTATCGATTAATCAAAATACAACTTGAAAGCAGTACTTTGCATATTCTCTAAATTTATAGTAAACGTATAGTAAAAGAATTTATAGTAAAGTGGTCACATGTGGGATAGAATTTTTAAAAGTTTCCAAGGTCCCATAACGTATAATGGATTATGAATAAATAATAAGATCCAACCTACTATTGTGCATTGAGTACAGAACAAATTACACAACGAATAGGGTCTGACAATTAATTTATGTTAAGGTTATGTGGGGTCATATGAATGAAGACTAATATGGACCATCCTTTTGACAACACATGGCTTCATTATAAAACAAATAAAATTGATAAGCAACTAATGCAGCAACAATTGTTACAACCTATATAGTATATACCAGTGTTTCTCAACCTTTTTTAAGGGCAGACCCCTAGTGCCACCTTACCATGGTGCGCGGATCCCAAAAAACTTTTATTTCCACCCTTGAAAAAAGTTGGGAAAGGCTGATTTAATGATAGAAACGAGTTTGGACATTCGTAGGTGTTAAATTTGTCGAAGAAGTTGATTGGTGTTTGTCCAGAAGATTGCTTCAGTCTCTTGAGGAAATTTCTCCGGTGTATAACCCTTTGGACATTCATTGGTGCAGTATTTGCTTTAAAAAATTGAGTTTGCCCGATAAGTTTGATTGGTGTTTGTCCAAAAGCTTCCTTCAGCCTCTTGAAGAATTTTTTAATGACTTAGATGAGTTTGGACACTCGTAGGTGTTAAATTTGCCGAAGAAGTTTATTGGTGCTTGTCCAAAAGGTTACTTCAGCCTCTTGAGGAAATTTCTTCCGGTGTATAACCCTTTGGACATTCATTGGTGCAGTATTTGCTTTAAAAAATTGAGTTTGCCCGATAAGTTTGATTGGTGTTTGTCCAAAAGCTTCCTTCAGCCTCTTGAGGAATTTTTTAATGATTTAGATGAGTTTGGACACTCGTAGGTGTTAAATTTGCCGAAGAAGTTTATTGGTGCTTGTCCAAAAGGTTGCTTCAGCCTCTTGAGGAAATTTCTTCCGGTGTATAATCATTTGGACATTCATTGGTGCAGTATTTGCTTTAAAAAATTCAGTTTGCCCGATAAGTTTGATTGGTGTTTGTCCAAAAGCTTCCTTCAGCCTCTTGAGGAATTTTTTAATGACTTAGATGAGTTTGGACACTCGTAGGTGCTAAATTTGCCGAGGAAGTTGATTGGTGTTTGTCCAAAAGGTTGCTTCAGCCTCTTGAGGAAATTTCTTCCGGTGTATAACCATTTGGACATTCAATGGTGCAGTATTTGCTTTAAAAAATTGAGTTTGCCCGATAAGTTTGATTGGTGTTTGTCCAAAAGCTTCCTTCAGCCTCTTGAGGAATTTTTTAATGACTTAGATGAGTTTGGACACTCGTAGGTGTTAAATTTGCCGAAGAAGTTTATTGGTGTTTGTCCAAAAGGTTGCTTCAGCCTCTTGAGGAAATTTCTTCCGGTGTATAACCCTTAGGACATTCATTGGTGCAGTATTTGCTTTAAAAAAATGAGTTTGCCCGATAAGTTTGATTGGTGTTTGTCCAAAAGCTTCCTTCAGCCTCTTGAGGAATTTTTTAATAACGTAGATGAGTTTGGACACTCGTAGGTGCTAAATTTGCCGAGGAAGTTGATTGGTGTTTGTCTCTGATTTTTAGAGACAAAATATAGATTTTTAGAACCAAATTATAGATTTTTAGAGCCAAAATACACGAGTGCTTTCTTTATAAATCTGAAATTTTCTAGGGCACTTAATATCAAAGTTCCTAACACCATTAAGTACATTTGAAGCCATCAGTATCCAGCCAGTCTGGCAAATTTCCATCAGACGGCTTCCAGTGCATCTCTAACCTAATTTCCAGGTCAATTTTGGACGAACGGTAGATGGCGCCGCTGTCGTGATGAGCTTTTATCAAATATTGACCGAGATTTTGATTGGCCGCCTCTACCACGGCCTGCATTATGGCCCACTGGGCTAACAGGGTGTCGGTATGTTGCAAAACTAATGAATTTTTAATGAGAATTTGTCTGTTTTACTTTTTGGCTAGGTCCCATAGAAAAAAATCGATATTTCAACAGAAATAACCTTTTAGAGGTACTAGGCTCATTTTCCAAATTTCAAAACTGCGCTATTTAACGAAATTATCGATGAACTATCTCAGAGCCAATTATGGTCTTTAATAGAGTTTTTCACCCTGATTCCAATGGTGCTATTGGATTTTCTCTATCTTAAACGGTTCGGAAGTTATGACGTTTAAAAGTTTGAAAATTGTGATTTTACGACATTTTCTCCTTTCGGAGCAAACTGTGTTCGATCTAATAGCGCCATTTGGATGATTCAAACGGTATCGGGTGGGAAAATACCCCAGGAATCGATTTTTGAAGACCTCGTTGCTTTAAGAAGTACCGCTTCGCGAGGAGATTTATTCAATCAATCAATCTTCAGAGATCAAATGATGTTAGTTTGGTGTGTGTGTTATGTGGACATCCGATAAGTACATAATTAATAATAACCCAAAAAACAATTATTTACAGTGAGATTTCCGTTGCGTAAGAGCAAATGCGTAATTTGGTGGGGTTATTATCAGGGGATAACACGTCTAAAATTCGCGTTATCTGTTTGTTCAGTTTGTTCAGCTCTATGTAACACTCGAGATCAAAAGCAACAAATTTAAAAATTCCTAGTTTATTTTATGTAATATGTGTCTCATATCTCATAACGGAAAGCATTATTGGCGTACAAAGAGGGAAAAATTTATGCGATATAACACGAATATCTTTGAGAGAAGATTATTACTTCTTTCTATATCCTCAGAAAGATCATTTGGTTGGTTCAAGTAAAATACAAAATTCTCAGAGTAAGAATATGATTTTCTTGATGTTCCAAGTATTACGTTTTCTTGTTTTAAGTATGAAGGAACTGCTTGAAAGGAATTACGTCTCTTTTAAGCGATACATACATATTTTGGGTCAAGAAACTGTTTGTTCCTTGAATCATGTCTATTTTTCAACCAATTGGTGTAAAACGAACGTCTTGCTCTTTTTATTTGTAGAAGAATAACATTTTCTTCCTCAGAACAAAATATACTGAACATAAACAAACTAAACTCTTAAACCGGAAGAATAACTAGCCATTGAAATAACTACATAATATTGAAATTCTTTTACAATAAAATATTATTTGGATAGCAAAAATATCCCCTTCGTGCTACGCTATATACGCAAAAACATTGAAACCGCTCGTTTTTTTTGATTCAAACAAATAATTTCACTCAAATCTGTCTTTCTTTTCCCAAAATTTCACAAAATCTGTCTCCCCCCTTTTTTTCTGTTGTGTGTGTTTTAGTTTGTGTTTATTTTTGTTTTGAGCTGGTGGTGTGACTTGTTGATTTTATAGTTCGTTGATTCGTGTCAGTTTTGTTCTTTACAGTAAGAGTTGTCTTTTATCTTAAATTGATTTTTGATAGATATGATAAATTGATTAAAATGTAGAAGGAAACTTTCTTCAATAGCTGTTTGTTTAGTTTTATTGTTGATATTATCCATATCATCTTATACAATTAACTAAGATTTTTATTTAACCAAAAAGAATATTGCAGTTGAATGTATTATTGATTGTTTTTGGATATCAAGAAATTCTTGACCCAAAAGTATACGTACGTATCGCTTAAAACAGTCGTAATTCCTTTCAAGCAGTTCCTTCATACTTACTGTCTTCATTCTTTCTGTCTTTTTAATATTTGTTTATCTTTTCGTTGGAGGATTTGACAAAGGATAATATTATCCCAAGGAACACCATAGAAGAATTGAGGAGCAAATTAGAAAATTCCAAAGAACCAGGTAGGAATTTGCTTATCTTTTCTTAGCTTATTTGTTTTCGTTGAGTCGGCCATTTAAGTTATTTAAAAGGCAAACATAACTATCTTGATTCAACCAATTAAGCCTTACATTCGTGTGTAAACATACGAGAAATATTTAATACGTACTTAGCAAGCATGGAAAACCTTTATTCCGATTTAGAATTGGAGATCTGGAAAGGCCATTGACAACTAGTATATGCTGTATTTAGATCGGACTTGTAAAGGGGAGCTCGAAAGCAGTACTTTTGCATATTCTTTGAATTTCTTCTCGGTACATATATGTATGTACGACGTTTTTTCAATGACGCAGTGCCAGACACAAATACCGATGCAACTGGTAACGTAAATGGGGCTGTACTAATGCCATTAGAGTCTAGGCACTTCAGGTGCTTTGGCGTGTACTTATTTTGCGGTGTTGCTCGTCAAACACACGACCTAATCTGGTCTTAGCATCGACCTAAACCTCGTAAACTAGCTGTCTGTCACCTTGAACTAACGAACTAATGAACCAATCCTTTACTGTGGGTGTTCTTTTGCAAAAACAGTAATGTACGTTGTCAGTCATCATCTGTGGGCTTTAGAAATCAACACGAAACACTTTAAGTAGCAAAAAAAAGTATTTATTATGTAATCAATGAGTCAAGAACACAAAAAAAGTGTTTTATGGAATTATCTGTAGTTATGAAGTGTTTATTATGTATGTAATTTATATCGAAAATACCGAACTCTGAACTTAATAATAGATCTTACATAAACCTTTGATTTGGTAATTTTAGTTTCTAATAATAGACATGGGTAAGCAAAGAAGAGACGTCATTGTTTAACAGTAGGTACGGAAATATATTGCCTATGTAGCACATAATATATGCAATTGTTATAAGCTGTTTTCGAAGAATTATTGCTAGATGTTACATAAAAAAAAATAATGGCATGTGAACCAAAACTAGCTCGTAATTATCCTTTTAATTGTATACAGGAGGTAATTTGAAAATTATTATTGTTCCCATCGTTGTTTTGCATAATTATTCATAATATTGTGTAATAAATAATTGTCCTGTATTGTGCATTCTTACACACTTACCTACAATTTATTCGATACAACACGAATATCTTTGAGTGAAAAATATCACTGGTTTTTATATCCTCAGAAAGATCATTTGGTTGGTTCAAGTTTTTCTTGTTTTAAGTGTGAAAGAACTGCTTGAAAAGAATTACGTCTGTTTTAAGCGATACGTACGTATACTTTTGGGCCAAGAAACTGTTTGTTCGTTGAAGCATGTATATTTTTCACCCAATTGATGTAAAACGAACGTCTTACTCTTTTTATATCTAGAAGAATAACATTTTCATCGTCAGAGCAAAATATACTCAACATAAACATACTAAACTCTTAAATCGTAAGAATAACTAACCGTTGAAACAACTATATAGAAGTTCTTCTCTTCAGTATCAAATTATGTAACCTAATATGTCCATACGTGTTTTTGGGTTACTTTGGCGACATGAATTCAAACCAAACAGGATTTTAGAAATAGAATAGCCACAATATTATGGGAATGTATGCGATTGTGTGGCGCTTGCACATGTAACGTAATATCGTTTATAATTCACATTGCGCAGAATGTTGTAAACAGGGCAATCATACATTATGTATAATAAGTCGTTAGAATATGAACTGAATAAATTTGCAATGCCATAAATAGCACTTAACCAATGGATTGAGTTCATTCCACATACGATTGTGAACCTGTGATTTTGGAATCTGTGATTTTGGAACCTGTGATTTTGTAAATTAAAAATAATTAATTTTGTATGAATTTTTATCTACCTACTTTAATATCAAAGTAAATTTTCTACCTAAATTTTGGTTGTAATTCAAACAGTCCCCAAAGCTGTGAAACCCCGCATATTTTAGTACAAAAAAGTCTCATACGATATCCAGGAACAGCGGATTGTCCCCACATATGGTGTGGGGAGTTTGCTATCACTCAATGAATTGGGACTGTTAGGTCTTCCTTGCAACGAGACGAATATTTATTTTGGAGAAAACTTAAAATGTGTCCGAAAAAACGCGAATTATGTGACGATATGTGTCTATTAATTGTAAAATTTTAATCCGAGGGCAATTCTATGCAAAAAGTGGCAAACACTGTTAAAAAATGTAAACCGACGGTTCAATATGTTATCAAACACTACGGAAATACAGACACAGTGAAACATTCTCGTCGATCTCGTCGTCCAGAAGTTTTGAATCAACATCATGAACGACATATTCTACGAGAGATTAAGCAAAATCCGAGGGATGGTGCTACTAACATAGCTAAAGAATGAGATGAAAGTGAAGTGCAGCGATGAAACCATACGGTACGTTTCAAGAAAAAACAACTATAATACGCGAGCCTATCGAAAAAAGCCATTCATTTCGGCGGTAAACAAAGTGTAACGGTTCCAATATGCCAAAGAACATCAAAATAAAAATCTAAAGTACTGGAACAAGGTAATTTCCAGTGACGAGAGCAAATATAATATTCACGGATCAGATGGCAAACAAAAAGTGTGGAGGAAGCCCAATACTGAATTAAATATCGAAAATTTAACTGGGACTGTTAAGCATGGAGGTGGTAGTAGTATTATCGTTTGGGGGTGTATGTCGCCAGCAGGAGTTGGTCAATTATGTTTTATGGAACAAACAATGGACAGTAAGGCTTACCTCAAAATATTACAAGAAAATTTATTACAAAGTGCGCAAAATACGAGATGACTTCATGCACGACAATGATTCCAAACACACATCTCGAATAGTGAAGAAGTGGCTTCTATATAGGACCAAAGCAATAGTGGTCAGCACGTCATATGGTCAAATACAACATTTGTGGTAGGAATTGAAGAGAAGAACCCGCACACATAAAATAAGTAACAAAGATGACTTGAAAGAAAAACTCCAAGAAGAGTGGAATAAAACTGAACCTTCGGTCACGACAAAACTGGTTAATTCTTTGGAACGAATATTGCGAGCAGTAATGACATCAAAGATCATCAAAAATCTCACCAGAATCACCATAAATCCGACAGATAACCAATCTAGATCGTCACTTGTCGCTAAGCACTCGTACTCCGAACCAACACAAAAACTCTCGATTACTCCCGCAATCCGACAACTGACAACAACAACAACGAACAACAGGTGTTGACGAACCAACCGTTGACGTAAAAAAACAGCCGCGAGATACACCAACGCTGAATGACAGACAAAATCACAGCATCAGCACGTGCTGGCGACCAGAACTGCCACTAAAACTCGTCCTGCCATCCGAAACTTTTCCAAACAATAATTCGACGATAAGATCTCCATGTTTGCAACGGAAAACCGACATCCGGCGTTATGAAACGAATCGGCGCGACTGTAGAGAGGAGAGGACAACGTACGCGAATTCGCGAGGTGTAGGAGATCTATCTATAAGAATTAATAAGATAGCAATAGATAAAAGCGATTATTTTGATTTAAAATTATTAATTAAGTTATAGAAAGAATATTTTTCCAAATAACAGCAATCGAAAAGGCTCTTAAAGACCAAAAACAACATCAACAACTATTAATAACAAATCCCACGATCTATTCAGTAAAGGAAGCGCCATCTGCGTCATAGTTTGGCACGTAAGAACAGTTCTTCTGGTGCAACTTGCATCATATGTCATCTCGTAACACATGAGGAACGATTCCACAACACATGTACGACAAATACGACTAATAAGAGCCGTTATGACGCTCAAGCATGTCCACACCTCGGACGGTTAGGTACACATGTAATCGCGGAAAATATCGAGAATTAATCACTTCAGACAAGAGACTAATCGTCCGCAGCAAACACCTCGCCATGCGAAAACAATATTGCTCGTCGCGGTTAATAAAATTACTAAGGAATTTGTTTGCATATTGTACATACAAGAGTGTATAACAGAATATGATAGAATATAACGGTAAAAATCTTTTGTTGACATCAAGATGATTAACATTTTAGTTATTATATTATTTAAATCACACGGTTATTATTTATGTATGTATTCATACGTTTCCAGCAAACATACCTCGGAATTGCTGTCAGATAGACATAAAATTTAAGCAACACCAGCCTTACAAACGCAAACCTCCCAATTAATTGCGTTCTGTTATGTAATTGCGCACTTTGCGTTCTATTAACTACGAAAAAATCGCCCATTTGGCACGCTACCTAAAATAAAATCGGCTACTAGTTTCCCCCATTGGGTAAGGTGTTATCGCAATCAGTCATTCAACCCAAAGAATCAAACTATAACGACACCTAATGCTGTAATACCAAATTTACAAAATGTATACGTATGTATATGTTACACTGAAGTTTAAGAGAAAGAAATTTGAATGAAACGAGTTTGGACATTCGCAGGTGTTAAATTTGTCTAAGAAGTTGATTGGTGTTTGTCCAAAAGATTGCTTCAGCCTCTTGAGGAAATTTCTTCCGGTGTATAACCATTTGGACATTCATTGGTGCAGTATTTGCTTTAAAAAATTGAGTTTGCCCGATAACTTTCATTGGTGTTTGTCCAAAAGTTTCCTTCAGCCTCTTGAGGAATTTTTTAATGACTTAGATGAGTTTGGACACTCGTAGGTACTAAATTTGCCGAGGAAGTTGATTGGTGTTTGTCCAAACGATTGCTTCAGCCTCTTGAGGAAATTTCTTCTGGTGTATAACCATTTGGACATTCATTGGTGCAGTATTTGCTTTAAAAAATTGAGTTTGCCCGATAAGTTTGATTGGTGTTTGTCCAAAAGCTTCCTTCAGCCTCTTGAGGAATTTTTTAATGACTTAGATGAGTTTGGACACTCGTAGGTGCTAAATTTGCCGAGGAAGTTGATTGTTGTTTGTCCAAAAGATTGCTTCAGCCTCTTGAGGAAATTTCTTCCGGTGTGTAACCATTTGGACATTCAATGGTGCAGTATTTGCTTTAAAAAATTGAGTTTGCCCGATAAGTTTGATTGGTGTTTGTCCAAAAGCTTCCTTCAGCCTCTTGAGGAATTTTTTAATGACTTAGATGAGTTTGGACACTCGTAGGTACTAAATTTGTCTAAGAAGTTGATTGGTGTTTGTCCAAACGATTGCTTCAGCCTCTTGAGGAAATTTCTTTCGGTGTATAACCATTTGGACATTCATTGGTGCAGTATTTGCTTTAAAAAATTGAGTTTGCCCGATAAGTTTGATTAGTGTTTGTCCAAAAGCTTCCTTCAGCCTCTTGAGGAATTTTTTAATGACTTAGATGAGTTTGGACACTCGTAGGTGATAAATTTGCCAAGGAAGTTGATTGGTGTTTGTCCAAAAGGTTGCTTCAGCCTCTTGAGGAAATTTCTTCCGGTGTATAACCCTTAGGACATTCATTGGTGCAGTATTTGCTTTAAAAAATTGAGTTTGCCCGATAAGTTTGATTGGTGTTTGTCTAAAAGCTTCCTTCAGCATCTTGAGGAATTTTTTAATGACTTAGATGAGTTTGGACACTCGTAAGTAATAAATTTGCCGAAGAAGTTGATTGGTGTTTGTCCAAAAGGTTGCTTCAGCCTCTTGAGGAAATTTCTTCCGGTGTATAACCATTTGGACATTCATTGGTGCAGTATTTGCTTTAAAAAATTGAGTTTGCCCGATAAGTTTGATTGGTGTTTGTCCAAAAGCTTCCTTCAGCCTCTTGAGGAATTTTTTAATGACTTAGATGAGTTTGGACACTCGTAGGTGCTAAATTTGCCGAGGAAGTTGAAACAAACACATCAACTTTTCACTCAAAAGAAATTGTATTTCTTTTCGCACGCAATGATATAGTAAAAAACACACTTCATAATGCCTTAAGCACATAAACGTCTCATCAATTTAGAAATGCAATTGAATAGTGGCGTTTGCAACGACAGATTGGAGTGTTTATAGGACACATATGGCAATCAAATGGCTAAACGAAGAAATAAATAGAGAAATAAGTGCGTGATGCATTAGTACGTACAAGACTTCTTGCTTTGCTCACATATCTGTTATAGTTTGGTACAAAAAAGACAGTGACAAACATGATGACAAAAGCCAAAGCTGTTATCAAAACACTCAAAACACTTTTCCTAACTTCATTATCGTTTCATTGCGTATGAAAACTACGAAAATAACAAGCCTAAACATCATTAGGTTAAACAAAAAACTCACCTAACTTTTATTATCCCAAAAGAAACGAACGAACTACGCAATAACACGAAGACAATCGATCAAAACAAGTAAACTACTACCTCGCGTTTCGCCTAGAGATAAACGAATGCGACGTAGATGCTCCGAGCTGCGTCGTCAGCTGCGAACTGAAGGAAGACGATAGACAAGCGCAAAATGAGAACCACTTGTTGCAGGTGGAAGTCTCCACATCTGTGCACCGGGAGGCTGCCTGTATAAAGACCCTATACCTCGTGAGCATTATTTTGGGGCCTTGGTACGCACAGGTAGATGCCTGGGCATACCTGTGAGACATCAAAGAAATGGTACGTGATGATTTGAGTTATGAGGTACAGTGGTACAAAAAAGTCTCCGTACGGTATCCAGGAACAGCGGATTGTCCCCACATATGGTGTGGTGAGCTTGCTATCACTCTATGAATTGGGACAGTTAATTCTTCCTGGCAACGAGAGGAATATTTGTTTTGGAGAAAACTTAAAATGCGTCCGAAAATACGAGAATTGTGTGAGGATATGCGTCTATTAATTGTAGAATTATATTCCGAGGGCAATTCTATGCAAAAAGTGGCAAACACTGTTAAAAATTGTAAATCGACGGTTCAATATGTTATCAAACACTACGGAAATACAGACACAGTGAAACATTCTCGTCGATCTCGTCGTCCAGAAGTTTTGAATCAACATCATGAACGACATATTCTACGAGAGATTAAGTAAAATCCGAGGGATAGTGCTACTAACATAGCTAAAGAATGAGATGAAAGTGAAGTGCAGCGATGAAACCATACGGAACGTTTTAAGAAAAAACAACTATAATACGCGAGCTTATCGAAAAAAGCCATTCATTTCGGCGGTAAACAAAGTGAAACGATTCCAATATGCCAAAGAACATCAAAATAAAAATCTAAAGTACTGGAACAAGGTAATTTTCAGTGACGAGACCAAATATAATATTCACGGATCAGATTGCAAACAAAAAGTGTGGAGGAAGCCCAATACTGAATTAAATATCGAAAATTTAACTGGGACTGTTAAGCATGGAGGTGGTAGTAGTATTATCGTTTGGGGTGTATGTCGCCAGCAGGAGTTGGTCTATTATGTTTTATAGAACAAACCATGGACAGTAAGGCTTATCTCAAAAAATTACAAGAAAATTTATTACAAAGTGCGCAAAATACGAGATGACTTTATGCACGACAATGAGTCTAAACACACATCTCGAATAGTGAAGAAGTGGCTTCTATATAGGACCAAAGCAATAGTGGTCAGCACGTCATATGGTCAAATACAACATTTGTGGTAGGAATTGAAGAGAAGAACCCGCACACATAAAATAAGTAACAACGATAGCTTGAAAGAAAAGCTGCAAGAAGAGTGGAATAAAACTGAACCTTCGGTCACGACAAAACTGGTTAATTCTATGGAACGAATATTGCGAGCAGTAATGACATCAAAGATCATCAAAAATCTCACCAGAATCACCATAAATCCGACAGATAACCAATCTAGATCGTCACTTGTCGCTAAGCACTCGTACTCCGAACCAACACAAAAACTCTCGATTACTCCCGCAATCCGACAACTGACAACAACAACAACGAACAACCGGTGTTGACGAACCAACCGTTGACGTAAAAAAACAGCCGCGAGATACACCAACGCTGAATGACAGACAAAATCACAGCATCAGCACGTGCTGGCGACCAGAACTGCCACTAAAACTCGTCCTGCCATCCGTAACTTTTCCAAACAATAATTCGACGATAAGATCTCCATGTTTGCAACGGAAAACCGTCATCCGAATAGTGAAGAAGTGTCTTCTATATAGGACCAAAGCAATAGTGGTCAGCACGTCATATGGTCAAATACAACATTTGTGGTAAGAATTGGAGAGGAGAACCAGCACACATAAAATAAGTAACAACGATGACTTGAAAGAAAAGCTGCAAGAAGAGTGGAATAAAACTGAACCTTCGGTCACGACAAAACTGGTTAATTCTATGGAACGAATATTGCGAGCAGTAATGACATCAAAGATCATCAAAAATCTCACCAGAATCACCATAAATCCGACAGATAACCAATCTAGATCGTCACTTGTCGCTAAGCACTCGTACTCCGAACCAACACAAAAACTCTCGATTACTCCCGCAATCCGACAACTGACAACAACTACAACTAACAACAGGTGTTGACGACCCAACCGTTGACGTAAAAAAACAGTCGCGAGATACACCAACGCTGAATGACAGACAAAATCACAGCATCAGCACGTGCTGGCGACCAGAACTGCCACTAAAACTCGTCCTGCCATCCGAAACTTTTCCAAACAATAATTCGACGATAAGATCTCCATGTTTGCAACGGAAAACCGACATCCGAATAGTGAAGAAGTAGCTTCTATATAGAACCAAAGCAATAGTGGTCAGCACGTCATATGGTCAAATACAACATTTGTGGTAAGAATTGGAGAGAAGAACCCGCACACATAAAATAAGTAACAAAGATGACTTGAAAGAAAAACTCCAAGAAGAGTGGAATAAAACTGAACCTTCGGTCACGACAAAACTGGTTAATTTCATGGAACGGAGATTGCGAGCAGTAATTACATCAAAGGGAAACCCTACCAAATATTAATATTCTGTTTCTTCTGAGTTTAATTCTTTTCTTGAATCAATAAAATTGTTTAATATTTAGTCAAGCTTTGCAAAGTTGGTGAATTTCATTGACCCCTACTTGTGTACATACCTAAATGATTAATTCAACTATCTTGGGAATCACCGGCGCGTTTAAAAAAATAATTGCACGTGCATTTTATAGCGTGAACTTGTTGCGTTCAAACTAATCGCATTGTTCTGGCGTTAATTACATCATCAATTAGTCTCGATGTCGAAGTATACTTGTTGTATTCGTGCGGATTGTTGTCTAAATCTAAAGCGAAAGTTGCCAATGGCAAATGGAATACAACTATCATCGGACAAAACAAGACGGGAGTGCATTCGTTTATCCGTTTGCTTGTGTTTGTTACGCGCTCGCAACGAATCCATCGACAATGTCACGGAGAAAGCGCTTTCGATTGCAACCGTGACTTTTTTCGAGAAGAATAAACATCGAGGTTGACGATCTGCGAGTTCACTCTGCAGGCTAAAGACTTGAGTGCACGAGCTTGTAGGAGGTCTATCTACAATAATTTGATACAACACGAATGTTTTTGAGTCAAGAATATAACCAAACAGACGATTCCTTTCAAGCAGTTCCTTCATACTTAAAACAAGAAAACGTAGTACTTGGAACATCAAAAAAATCATATTCTTACTCTGAGAATTTTGTATTTTTGTCACTCAAAGATATTCGTGTTGTATAAAATAAATTTTTCCCTCTGTGCAGCCTATTCTAGATGGTATCGTGCCAAGTAGGCAACGACCATCTTCCGAAGCAGCAGGTGTTCGTCACGAACTGTCTGACCGTCAGACAAAACAAGAACAAGACGAACTGGTACTCGGTACTATACACAATAAACTGGATCTTTTCATTCAGAGATCTTTGCTTCAATTCTTATACTACAGGCAAAGCACAAGATAAAATTTAGTTTGTAAAGATTCCTCGTGGTTTAAAATGTTCAAAAACCACAGACTTAACAGAACTGAACATTTCCAAGATTAGAGTATACCTGCGCGATCCAAATCCGCTAGGTCGCGAACCTTGGATCAAATACATCACGCGTACCGGTTTGTTCAAGAAAATAGCTCGCGCACCGCATCCGGTTGTGTGGGTCGCGGTTTTTTAAATCTGTTTTATTGCCTTCTACGAAGTGGCGAAGACCTTCGCAATATTGCAATAACCAACGGTGGGTGTTATGTGTTTGGTTTCCGTACAAACATGCAAAGCCGAATGCCAAAGCGTGCTTTGCATGTGTTCTGAACGCGTCCAACAACGTACATTACAACGAGTACGTTAGTGCGCGGCCATATTGGAGCTTCGCTCCTAGTAGAGAGCCTAGCTGCGCTCCTCGCAACAGAAAATATTAACTTATCCTTATGAGGATGGCCGTATTGAGTCGCCTAGCGCCAAGTATCTATGCAACGGCGCGAGGAGCGCAGCTAGGCTCTCTACTAGGAGCTTCGTTCCTAGTAGAGAGCCTAGCTGGGCTCCTTGCAACAGAAAAGATTAACTATCCTTATGAGGATGGCCGTATTGAGTCGCCTAGCGCCAAGTATCTATGCAACGGCGCAAGGAGCGCAGCTAGGCTCTCTACTAGGACCGAAGCTCCAATATAGCCGTGCACTTATGCAACGGCGCGAGGAACGCAGCTAGGCTCTCTACTAGGAGCGAAGCAGCTCCAATATGGCTGCGCACTAAGTGCGCGGCCATATTGGAGCTTCGTTCCTAGTAGAGAGCCTAGCTGCGCTCCTCGCAACAGAAAAGATTAACTTAATCCTTATGTGGATGGCCGTATTGAGTCGCCTAGCGCCAAGTATCGATGCAACAGAGCGAGGAGCGCAGCTAGGCTCTCTACTAGGAGCGAAGCAGCTCTAATATGGCTGCGCACTAAGTGCGCACTAAGTGCTCTCTACTAGGAGCGAAGCTCCAATATGGCCGCGCACTAAGTCGCAACACCGTTGAGTTGACGCTAGTATTTATACACGCGGATTGCGGCATTAAGCGGTTAGATATAGATCAGCGCCATCTATTCGCAGCCAATTGTACTATATACCTATAACTTTCCGATTAGGGCTCCTGAATTCGGGGGATTTCGACAAACATTTTTTTTTTACTTACAGTTGGAATGGTGGTGTTGTTATTTCTCGACTGACAGCTTACCTGAAATAATAGAAACAAACGTATATTAGAAATGTATATCTCCAATCTTTGTTTAGAAATGCTTCACAATTGATGACACAATAACCTAAGTCTTTAGCCAAATCATTCAGTTCGCACTGGTTTATAAGGTGAAGAGTGATTTCAGACACTCTGTCAAATCAGGCTTTTTTAAATCAAATCAGGCTTTTTTAAATCAAACCAGGCAAGTTTCTTCAAACAGGCGAAATTTGGTCTGTGTCAAAAATCGAAGATGATGAAGTGGATGGCGCACTTGGGAGAGGATGGTCCTCTCCATGGGGGATAGGTCGCGATGCTGATGGCAAATTTTGATATTTTATTTTATGCTTATCCTTATTCGAAAATCCGGAGACGCTTATCGTGCAAAAATAGCAAACATCTGCATGATTGGAAGGCTCTCGCCAGAATATGGGAACTGCAAACAGCATTTTCTTTTGCTTCCCTTTCATCCACTTTAAAAATCAGATCTAACAGGAAATACCAGCATATATTAGGTGTCCATGGGTTTTCCAGATCTCCAATTCTAAATCCGAAATAGCAAAAAACTTATTTGGTAAATTTTTACAACATTTTCTTTGATCACTTCCCATATTTTAATGCACAGGATGTCTGTATAACTTAACCTGATAAAGTAACATACAAAAAATTGTTGATTCGTAATATTTTGAACAATTTGTTTGAGAATGTATGCACAGAAGGCTAAATATGTGACTTCAAATAAAATCTATAAAGTGAAATGTTCTATTAGAAATAAATTTAATCACCGCTACTTATGTTTTATTAATTACTATATCAGATACACAATAAGCATTGCAATAAATTGTATAATCTTTTATTACAAATTCTAGCGTAGAGTTCAAAAAATAAATCTTCCGGTACATATCTACAATATGCCTCGTTAGCAGTACTTTGATAGAATTGATAACAACGCATTTTATGGCTTGTAAAATTACCGTATTGCAGATATAAACGTAAACGTTCTTATCTGATAATTCTGATTTATAATACCAATTTGCTCTATCTAGATATAGAAATTAGCAGTATATATATGCAGTTAGAATAACTTTAGAAATTATATTCAATTTAAAATATTACATATATAGAACACACAGGGTCCAATAGAACACACAGGGTCCAATAGAACACACAAATTTTGACTAATTGGATAACAACCGTAATATCTTTAGAACAAAAACATACCTTCCACTTACTGGTGACTTTCCTCAATTTTATGTTGCGATTCTTGTCAAAAGTGACTGTGATATCGTACAATTTATAAATCATTTTTGTAACGACACTTATACTAGCACGATCTAAGAAATACTGAATACAAAGCTTACGTGAAACAGTTAACTATATTCTATCATAAATCATAAATATAACGCGGTATGTCACGTGTTTCAAGAGCATGTTTTCGTCATATTTACCAAAAAAATACCTCACTGTTAAACAAGTAAAAGATAACATCTTTATTACTGAGGATTTTGTTTAATATATGATAAAAAAAATGTTGCTTAATAACCTCTGTTACTTTTTTAATATTTGTACTGTATACAGATTATTATATAAGATGATAAAAGTATAGTTTTTGTGCCAAAAAAAAACATAGTTAAACAAAATAATCGCTCCTACCTTGTCTAAGGTAACAAAAAGTAATACAACTTCCCACCTCGGCTTAAAAATAATACTAATGTAATATTTTTAATCGTATCAGGTTCATTCATAATACCTGTCATATAAAAAACCATGGTTTATGCTATACACAGATAACGGCGAATCTAGATAATTTTTGAGTAGGTTTTATAAATATAATCCCCATAAGAAAGTGATGAGATTGCAATATTATTTAACACAAAAAAAACCCACTTCAAAATATCATATATGTATGTCTGTGAACACGATAGCGTCCAAACGGTACAACGGATCAGGCTGAAACTTGGTATACTTATTTAGAATTACCAAAGGACGAACTGGATTGTTTTTTGTGACAATCTGACAAGCGGAAGTGGTAAATGTGAGTTTTCTTAGGGATTGATCCGATTTTGACCAAATTGATACCTGCTCATCCTCTTTGTTAATAAAATTTGATCTAAATGTGTCAAATCTTTACTGGGGCTCTTTTTCTGTTGCTTTGAGTATAGAACGTGGAAAGTCAGCTTCTAAAGTCACACTTTAACCTTAATTAATTGGAACTCAGACAGGGATGAGTACCACTTGCGCTAACGAACATATACGGTACTAATGAAGCACCTTTTTTCATGGAAACAACACTTGAAACTAATGAGAGACACTGGCTTGAGTCATGGTCACACTAGGCTGTTTTATTAGCCGCTAGTTGCTGATAATGCTAGCAGCAACAGCAACCAGCGGCTATTTTGTGGTCACATTACGCTGCTTACCAGCAAAACTACTGCTGCTGCTGGTGGCTACTACCAGCAAGCCTCAGTTCAAACTACAAGGTGAGAACAAACCACAAAGTGAGTTAACATTGCTGAACTCACTCGTCATCTGGTAAAACTGCAATAACTAGAATAACACGCTGTATAAACAAAGGAGATTTTTTAGCAATACGATTTCAATTACATACTCATAATTCGTTCTGTTGACAAATCATACAACAGCTAAAGCAGTAATCCGTGCCTTGCGTGCCAGTAAAGGTCTCTAGAGACGAGCTGAAGAGAGAAAAATGCGAAACACTGCAATACATTAGCACGTCAGCGCTAACTGCACTCATTCCATGGAATGATTATATCTCTAGCAGGATTTGAAATGGAAAATGTGATTGTGTTTTATGCGATTTATATACGCTTCTAGTTACTTGGCAACGACAGATGTTCATCGGTCTTATTCTGCTTCTAACAGCAATATTATCGGTGCTCGAGCTAATTGGTTATAATAGAGTTTTTCACGTTGGCAACATTCCCCATTCAATTAAGTATTATGGTCCTTAATGCAGTTTTTCACGCTGATTCCAATGGTGCTCTTGGATTTTCTCCATCTTGAACGGTCCGGAAGTTATGACGCTCCAAAGTTTGAACATACTGTCAGAATAGTGATTTTACGACATTTTCACCTTTCGGAGCAAACTGTGTCCGGTCTACTAGTCCGATTTGGATGATTCGAACGGTACCCGATGCTAAATCCCCCAGGAATCCATTTTTGAAGACCCCGTTACTCTATGATGTACCACTCGCGAGGAAAATCAGCACAGTCCAATAAATAAGCACGACAACATTAGAAGGAAGGAAGGAAGGAAGGAAGGAAGATTTGCTGTCCTGAAGATAAACCATCTCGTTTGTTAATTGGTGCAAGAGTGGCGAAGTGAGCGAAGGTCGGTAACGTGTCTTCGGCAAAGGTTTTAAGTGGAAAAAATGACAATAACCAGTGGTATTGCTGCCTGTGTATGACTGAGATGCCAGGTCATGCACCTCTCGGTTCTATGGCAAGATAAGGAAGTACCGACCTGGTTCGTAGCAGAAAAATGGAGAATTGTATGCCTCTGGATGTTATCATTGGGTGTTGTGTTTGTTTTATTGTTTTCTTATCGGGTTTGGGAATAATAGAAAGTGTCATTCGAAGCATGAATATGCGAGATATTAGAAGAAAAAAATGAGATATTATAGGAGTAGAAATGAATCAGAGTTATAGTTTATAATGTTCTTATGAGTTCTATTAAGAACATAGTGTTTTGCATTGAAAAATTCTATGTATTCTAATAAAAATACGGTACAGAAAAGACCGATATCATAAGAAAAAAAGAACTGGGACTGATAAAAGGATGTGATGCAAGGGAAAAGCGTATTTAGGCAGAAGAAGTGGTGAGTCGCAACAGCAGAAGAAAACAGACCTTAGAGGTTGAGATCAGTGTCTTATTGAATCGAAATACACCACCATCATCGGACAATGAAGAGAGTCATATAAGGGTAGAACAGTTAAAGGGTAGTTCTAGAGGAATGCTTGGTAGAAATAAGGTGATCGACAACGAGGTTATTTTGGACCAATTTTAAAGGTAATTTGTCGTTTCCTGATACTCTTCCTTATTCTTTGGACAATTAACTTTGAATGTATCATTAATTTTACGGTAATCTCTTGTACATACTAACAACTGTCGAAATTCGTTCGACAGTGAAAGTTAAAGACTGCTTATATAGAACACTGTTGTATTAATACAACTGTGGTATTAATACAACAATTGTACAATATCCTTTGTCGTTTTAATGACTATGACATAACATAACATTGTATTTCGTAGTTATTTTAAATGAGAGATATCTAATCCTGTAAAGAGTATAAAGTAACATTAATCTGGACAATTTTCGAAAAATCCACGAAATATTTTAGAGAAAACGGACAGAAAACAACACGTCCAGATTTCTAGTAAACAAGTATACCACTTTCGCTGCACTTATGATATAATTTATGGCGACAATAAGCAAGTCAGACATATCAAATTAGTTTTTATAGTGAAGCACTATACAGAATATATTGCAGCAATTTCAACTTGTACCGTACGCGTAGAAAGTTGATTTAATGACAATAAACACCGTACATCAGTTAGAGTTCAATTAAAAATAAAAATAAATTCTAGAGTTTTTTTTTATGGATTTTAGTGGGTCTTTTGGGAATTTATAGATGAATTCTTCGAAATATTTGACGTTTCGGATATTTCAGATTGCATAATCGGTTTTTTTTTGAAAGTAGGAAGCTAGTTTTATAGTTTTTTAATCGAAGACTGTAATGGGAAGAAGCTTCAAGAATATAAATTAGGTTCTTATAGTGTCGATGACTTGATGAAATAGAAAGTTGATGATGATAAATTACACTTAAAAATTGTAGCCGAAATTTCAATTATGTATCTCTCGTTCGTCGGGATCAATTGGTAAGATGTTAGGTATATGTTATGTGGCATCATCAATTCATCAATCAAAGAAATTATGGAGGTCCCATGACAAAACAAATTCTTGGTGTTTTCTGATTATATATAGAACCGAAATTATAGTAACTTGTATTTAAGATCTTGAGAGATGACTTGAGAGATTTTAACCTCAATTTTCAAGTCAAGGGTCTTGTGCTTTGCCATCTAAGTGGAAGATGTAGACATTTTAATCCAGTTTTTTGTTCTTGGGGCATGTTGTCACATATTTTTATAATGTGAACATAAAACCATGCGATTTTAAGTAGAAAAATCAATAATACATTCAACTGCAATATTGTTTTTCTACTTTCCATTCACAATGCACACATTGTAACACTGTTTTCGGTGTTACAATTAGCAAATTGTAACACCGTTTTTAGTAACTTTTTTCTAAGATTGGTGACATTGATATCAAATGCGTGTCAAACGAAAATACACATAACCACAAAAGTAAGCACAAACTGATTTTTTAGAATCGCACAAACTGCGAAGTATGTATATTTTTATACATATTTAAACATGCGTGTTGCATCCTAGGTGTCGTACTACTGGTATATGATGGTATATAATAATTATCAATAATTACTTTTTCACAGATATTTGAATTTAAGTGACAGATGACAGTGTTACCAACGGTTGCACCCATAAATACTCTAGATTGGAATTTTACCTAATATACTTCTAAATTTTTATAAAATTAATGACGCAAAGTAGAAAAAATAGTATAGCCACTCTGTACCCTACCTAACGTCAGTCTCTGTGACATAACAACATTTTTCTACTTTGCATTCACAATACACACATTGTAACACTGTTTTCGGTGTTACAATTAGCGAATTGTAACACCGTTTTTAGTAACTTTTTTCTAAGATTGGTGACATTGATATCAAATGCATGTCAAACGAAAATACACATAACCACAAAAGTAAGCACAAACTGATTTTTTGGAATCGCACAAACTGCGAAGTATGTATATTTTTATACATATTTAAACATGCGTGTTGCATCCTAGGTTTCGTACTACTAGTATATGATGGTATATAATAATTATCAATAATTACTTTTTCACAGATATTTGAATTTAAGTGACAGATGACAGTGTTACCAACGGTTGCACCCATAAATACTCTAGATTGGAATTTTACCTAATATACTTCTAAATTTTTATAAAATTAATGACGCAAAGTAGAAAAAATAGTATAGCCACTCTGTACCCTACCTAACGTCAGTCTCTGTGACATAACAACATTTTTCTACTTTGCATTCACAATACACACATTGTAACACTGTTTTCGGTGTTACAATTAGCGAATTGTAACACCGTTTTTAGTAACTTTTTTCTAAGATTGGTGACATTGATATCAAATGCATGTCAAACGAAAATACACATAACCACAAAAGTAAGCACAAACTGATTTTTTGGAATCGCACAAACTGCGAAGTATGTATATTTTTATACATATTTAAACATGCGTGTTGCATCCTAGGTTTCGTACTACTAGTATATGATGGTATATAATAATTATCAATAATTACTTTTTCACAGATATTTGAATTTAAGTGACAGATGACAGTGTTACCAACGGTTGCACCCATAAATACTCTAGATTGGAATTTTACCTAATATACTTCTAAATTTTTATAAAATTAATGACGCAAAGTAGAAAAAATAGTATATTACACCCGTTTTTTAAGACATATTGACGCATTCGTTCATTTGAGGCACTCGTCGTTGGCGCTCCTCGTGCCCCAAACAACTCATGCGCCAATTTGACGTCTTATAAAACTTGTATAATAATAATATACTATTTTGGTTGCTACTCTGATTATGGTAGAGAAAAATTGAGTTTTATTACATCATCGATGTTTTTAAATATTTTAAAAGAATCTATTTCAAAATTATTCTTATTTGTTAACATTTTTTGGTGTAAATACCAAAAAGATTCGTAACAACAACAACAAGATATAAGAATTCTTCAAGTACCAAGAATTTGTTTGGATAAGCTATCAACAGATGGCATTGTTTTCTTATTATTAACGATCTAATGGCCGTCGATAAGAACGTCTGCGTTTTAAATTGTCGGTAATTTCCCGTCGTTTTGTACTATGAGTAATTCTTGTCGTATATACAACAGTTTCTTTCAAGAAAACCTCATGAGACGCTGGTGTGTCCTAAAATTTTCGACTTTAGTTATTGGGCATTCTAGAAATATGTGGTTAAGGCTTACCACCTGTCCACATTCGCAATATGGACATTTTAGGATACATTTTAGGTTATCTGCTATCTGTTACTGTTGTTACGAATGTCCGGCAGGGGGCGTTTCGGGTTTGACGTTACTGTGGTAATAGCAGCAAAACACGGGTCGACAAAATCGATTTTTTGGATCGAAAATTGTTTTTAAGGCCGTTTTTTTGCTCAAAACTCTTTGCGAAGGGTATTTAGAGGGATCTTATCGTAAGACATGAGAGCGAGCGGCTTTTGTAAGGTCGGCAGGAACGGATAAAAATTGTAAATTTTTGACGTTCATCGATCCGCTTGTCGGAATTTCTAGACGTCACGTGACATTTTCTCGAGGTTCGCCTTCACCCGAAGAGGTGCAAAAACGTGATTTTTTTTTCAAAATTGACGCATTTAATTTACAATATATCGCGCAGTCCACGCGGAATTGTGTCCTTTTTTCAATTCGGGCGTCAAAAGTAATATCGAAAAGCCGAACGCGCCCCACACTTGAAAGTTCGCAATTAGTATAGGTAGACTAACAAAAAAAAAAAAACACACAAAATCTACTACAATACACCACGTACAATTTTCATTTTCATTACACTATTCCAACTTTGACCATAAAACTAAAGATTAATAACTTACGGACGTACATAAGCAAAATCATCGTCATACTTCTTCTTGGTTTTTCGAAAACAACAGAAACTCATCGTCACCAAAAAATAACACCACAAGATCACAAAAACACAGAAAAAAACAATAAACAATCAAACTAGACGACAAAATAAACGAAAGAAATAAATAACGTATAAATCTTTGCCGATGCGTGCGTGTGAAGCGACTAAACACGATCCCCGATACACAAAACTAACATAACAGAGGCACCAGAGCAATTATATGCCTCACAATCAGCTGCGCTATTTGGCAGTAAATAATAAATCGCCTTTATACCACACATATACCAATACTAACCAGCGAGTGAATTTATCAGTTGAACAAAACGATATTAGCAATGAGTGTGTAAACATACCAGTAGTAGCCAACCAGTCGCAGGGGTCAAGTTGACCTCCAATGACAAAAATAGGAATACAAACACAAAGTCCAAATTCTACGCGCGCGAAAAAATGTTTTTGCGGAGGAAAGTAATTTATTCGAGTTGAAAGGTACACCGCACGCCACTGCTGCTGACAGGTGACTGTCGCCGACCGTGGTCGCTGACTATTTTCTGCAGAGGTTCGAATAATATTCCGGGCGGGAAGAGCGAAAGAAAGGATTTGATGCACCATGGTGACCTTCCCATGGTCGCAGCAGGTGCCTCTACCTGTTTTACCAGCGTGCTATTTGCCACTGGCTGCTAAGCCTGCTAACAGTGTGACCACTCACTGTTTTACCAGTTGGCGAGTGAGTTTAGCAGCAACAAGCCCACCAGTGCTTGTTTAATTAACATTTACAGCAAACAGTTTCGTCATTTGCTGGCTGCTGTAGATTATTAGTTAACCAGCATGGTGTGGTCACTCAACAGCCGCTCGAACGGTTTTGACAGTTGACCTTGTAATTTGAACTTAGGCTTGGTAAATAGCGTGTGATGTGACCACAAAATAGCCACTGGCTGCTGTAAGCTTTCTCTTATCTATTGAAATCATTCAATACGGTGGTAATTGTCCAATTAGCATCTTTGCATGTCATTAAAACTTTAAATCATTAAACCCACAATACCAGAAAACCAATAAGTTAGATATAAATCATAGTTTTTGTATAGTAAAAACCAGGAGAGCTGCAAATGACGATTTCGGCGATTTCTGCTGTTATTTTCGACGTACGCGACAGATCTTGTTTGATCGATTACCCATGTTAGAATGAAACAGCCTTCGTTTTGTATATCTGTTTCGTAACCTTGTAAGCGATGAGTCATTTGCAGCTCTCCTGGTTTGTACTATATGGTTTTTCCCTTTCGTTTTCACTTTCACCGTGCTTTTATTACCGATATCTTCTACCTATACTAATTGCGAACTTTCAAGTGTAGGGCGCGTTCAGCGGAATCGCCCATTTTGGCCGACATTTGCGATCGAGTAGCTGCAAAATTGGCCTTTTCGATATTACTTTTGACGCTCGAATTGAAAAAAGGACACAATTCCGCGTGGACTGCTCGATATTTTGTAAATTAAATGCGTCAATTTTGAAAAAAAAAAAACACGTTTTTGCACCTCTTCGGGTGAAGGCGAACCTCGAGAAAATGTCACGTGACGTCTAGAAATTCCGACAAGCGGATCGATGAACGTCAAAAATTTACATATTTTATCCGTTCCTGCCGACCTTATAAAAGCCGCTCGCTCTCATGTCTTACGATAAGATCCCTCTAAATACCCTTCGCAAAGAGTTTTGAGCAAAAAAACGGCCTTAAAAACAATTTTCGATCCAAAAAATCGATTTTTGTCGACCCGTGTTTTGCTGCTATTACCACAGTAACGTCAAACCCGAAACGCCCCCTGCCGGACATTCGTAACAACAGTAACAGATAGCAGATAACCTAAAATGTATCCTAAAATGTCCATATTGCGAATGTGGACAGGTGGGAAGCCTTAACCACATATTTCTAGAATGCCCAATAACTAAAATCGAAAAATTTGACATATGCACAGAGCTAGTCTTCAATACTATTGTGTAAAACAACAATAAAATGCAACAAAACACAAAAAATAATCAATAGTAATACTTACATAAAATAAAATGCGAAAACTCACAAAAAAACAGCTTACTACATCACACACTGTACAACATGTGTCTTATAATACCACTTTTCTTAGCTGTATGAGTGTATGACTCTATAGATTACAATTTAAATGAAGTAATAAAATAATGCGGGTTTCTTGGACCAATATAGTTACAGCAAGTGCGCTAGATACATAATAACTTTAAAAATAAAACTCCTACGTGACAGAATATAAATTAACTAATCACTAATCAAAATATGTATATATATACATAATATACTCTAATTTTCTTAATAACTTATCTACATAATGCACGCCAAGCCTGTAAAATATCGAAGATGTTACAAGATTGGGTAACTTATGACATGATGGCGGACTAATTTGCCATAATGGCGTGTTCGCATGTGCAAATTGACGAGTTTTATATGTCGCCAATATGTCTTATAAAACGAGTGTAATATACTATTTTTTCTACTTTGCGTCATTAATTTTATAAAAATTTAGAAGTATATTGGTAAAATTCCAATCTAGAGTATTTATGGGTGCAACCGTTGGTAACACTGTCATCTGTCACTTAAATTCAAATATCTGTGAAAAAGTAATTATTGATAATTATTATGTGCATATCATATACTAGTAGTACGAAACCTAGGATGCAACACGCATGTTTAAATATGTATAAAAATATACATACTTCGCAGTTTGTGCGATTCTAAAAAATCGGTTTGTGCTTACTTTTGTGGTTATGTGTATTTTCGTTTGACATGCATTTGAAATCAATGTCACCAATCTTAGAAAAAAGTTACTAAAAACGGTGTTACAATTTGCTAATTGTAACACCGAAAACAGTGTTACAATGTGTGCATTGTGAATGCAAAGTAGAAAAACATATTTTGGAACATTTGGGTAGATTTTAGAGCGTAATATAAGACAACATGCCCATTACCAGTACTCCAATTCTAAAAGAGAAGCTCCAAGAGGAATGGTAACGAATAATGTCCATTAGATAGTTAAAATTTAGTTGCTTCAATATCCGGACGCTTGCAGGCTGTTCATATATGCCCGTAATGGGACAACCAAATATTAAATAATAATTTTGAGTGATTCTTTTTACACTTAGGGTGGTGTCGGGCAAATATTGACAACCCCGTAACAAACAGCTGTCCAGCAATGGTCCAGCATCCAGAAAAAACGCTCGCAAAATTCACAAGAAAAAAAAACTCACCTCATCGTTCGCAGTTTCAACGCACGCGTCTTCTTCTGTAATTGGCATCTTGGTTTCTTAATCAGCATACCTAACTACACGCCGCACTAGAGGAAAAATTATAAACTACATGCAGCTTTTAAGGGAGTCATTGTATCACAAACACTACGGTTATCTATCTACTGAACACGTTTCATATCACATTTCCTGTGAGAGAAGGCACGGTCAGGCGACGACACGCTTTTAATTCGTTATCAGGACATTGGTCCGTTGGATTAGTTTTAGTTTTTCGGTAGTTTTAGATGAACACAGTAATGCGCGAGAACTTAACCGTCAAACGCCGGCACAAACATAAACAGAACACCAACCGAGAAAATCGAAGTGGGAGGTCCCACTAGCGCCATCTTACCGCGCACCACCGAACTATCAGTTACAGAACTCGATTTTTTTACTTATTTAGAATTGCTAGGGGATGCACTGGATTGTTTTTGGTGACAATTTGACGACCGGGAATGGCAAATGTCACAGAATAATAAAACACAACGATAACAAAAATATATAACTTTATTTCCATAATACGATAACAAATATAACGTCAATCCACATTGGTAATGTTCTTGTCGACCAATTGTATACTATTATACTCTTTCAGGTGCTCTTGCGCAACTTCTTTATGCTTAACGTATGACAAATACAAATTATATAGCATCGTGACAAAATTAATGAATAAAACCTGATATTTGACCGGAAAATAGTAGAAATTTACAAATTGAGCTGGGGGCCAAACGCACCAATCAACCTAAAAATAACAGAAACAAATAAAATATACTCAGCACAAAAAAAAAAACAAAGACTTGCCGCATAAACTTCCATCCATTTATCTGTCATTTCGTCTGTGCATCCCGTCCACGTCTTGCCTTCCATCAAGCCCGCGCAATAAAACAAAACCGCTATACCAACGGGAGTCATTATTATCTGATCGGATAAAATTTTCTTTCCAATGTTAGCAAAAGTACGTTTCGGCCACAATTTGTATATTCCAATGTAGAAGTAGTGGTGTAAAGGTCCATATAGTACTCCAACTACAGTCATCCGCCCTACAATAACAAACATAACCTATACAATCCTAACCTAAAACAAATTGACAGGTGTCAAATTAACAAACATAACCTATACAATCCTAACCTAAAACGAATTGATAGCTGTCAAATAAAAACAAATAAAAATAAACAGAATCAATAAACATAAGCAATCTTAACCTAAAATAAATTGACAGGTGTCAAATTAACAAACATAACCTATACAATCTTAACCTCAAACGAACTGACAGCTGTCAAATAAAAACAAATAAAATTAAAAAACATAACCTATACAAGCTTAACCTCAAAGGAATTGACAGCTGTCAAATTAACAAACATATCCTATATCATCCTAACCTAAAACGAATTGACAGCTGTCAAATAAAATAAATAAAATTAACAAACATAAGCTATACAATACTAACCTAAAACAAATTGGTAGGTGTCAAATTAACAAACATAACCTATACAATCCTAACCTAAAGCGAATTGATAGCTGTCAAATAAAAACAAATAAAAATAAACAGAATCAATAAACATAAGCAATCCTAACCTAAAATAAATTGACAGATGTCAAATTAACAAACATAACCTATACAATACTAACCTAAAACAAATTGGCAGGTGTCAAATTAACAAACATAACCTATACAATCCTAACCTAAAACGAATTGATAGCTGTCAAATAAAAACAAATAAAAATAAACAGAATCAATAAACATAAGCAATCCTAATCTAAAATAAATTGACAGATGTCAAATTAACAAACATAACCTATACAATCCTAACCTCAAACGAACTGTCAGCTGTCAAATAAAAACAAATAAAATTAAAAAACATAACCTATACAATCTTAACCATAAAGGAATTGACAGCTGTCAAATTAACAAACATATCCTATATCATCGTAACCTAAAATGAATTGACAGCTGTCAAATAAAATAAATAAAATTAGCAAACATAACCTATACAATACTAACCTAAAACAAATTGACAGGTGTCAAATTAACAAACATATCCTATGCAATCCTAACCTAAAACGAATTGACAGCTGTCAAATTACTAAACATAACCTATACAATCCCAATGTAATACAAGATGACAGCTGTTATTTTATAGGTTAACGTACGTGTTAATGTACTTACACAGTCTATGCCAATCGTATCTTTCCGGTAACATGTTTCTTTGATATTCGATTTCTTGTTGTGCGATATCTCCAACAAACATGAGTACAGCACTGGTCCATATATTCGTGAACAATAAATGCTTCCCAAATGCGTTTTCGACTGCGTATGCAACGGTCGACTTGAATCGCTTTGTCACTTTGAGAAATTTCGATAAGGCCATATTCGGTGAGGCAGTGAAAAATAGTAATACTGTCGATGTTGAGGTTATGTATAGGTATGCATTATTCACTGAGGATTTTATCTCTGGAATTAATTATTATTTTATATTATAAGGCTTGTAGAGGTATAATGAGCAATAACAATAGATATGTACCTGATTTTTGCATCAAATAATGTTCTGCATTGTTTTGTGGTTATTATTGGTCCAAAATCCAATTAGTCCTATTGGTTGATAATGCTGACGAATTTGCCATTTGTTATTAATTGCAAAATTTTAATTAGAATATGGAAAATTAATCAACAAACATAGAGGAATGTCTTGTGACATGAATGAAACTAATGACAGGTGCTAATCAAAAAATCAACCTATAAAAATATTCATAAACTATATTAGAAATTTAAGAACATAGTCTAATCAAGTAGTGATAAGTGATTAGAAATTTCGGAGCTTCTTTTATTGGGCAATCTAATTAATTCTAATAAAGCTACCAATTCAATTTAAAATATTTAGATTAGGTGACAAAAAAACCCTTGTGTATTTTGGGTTGCATACCCAAACCCACAGTTATCCTTTTTTTGTTTTTGTAATGTGTTTTTGCTTATTTTCAAAAAAAACTGAAGCCAATTGTAAGGTTTTATAAAGTTAAAATAATTAAAATAATTACATTTTGAGATATGAGGGCTATACATTCCACTATCCGACACCTATTGCGTTGCATAACAATTCAATCAAAGCACCAACTCAGTTCAGTTATTATGAGAATGATTATGAGGGCTATGAGGGTATGAGCAGGTAATAAACGTAATAATTACTATTCGTATTACATAATATTCTCTAATTAAACGATTTTTAACTATTCCAGACGGACTCCGGTCTAAATTATGTGCAATTATGTTGTTTACAAACAGTGCAGAGCCAAAATGACTTCTGACCTAACCTCAAACCAGTATTATAATTAATTACGCAGTAGGGGAGCCACAACATATCATATTACGTGATATAAAATAAAAAAGGCACTCAGGATGATCTGGTCGAAGATTTTAAGGTCATTTCGAACGCCGAAAAGGTTTAAATCGACGATGCGAAGCGCTCTCGAAACAGCCTTTGGAAAACATTTACTATTCACGAATATTTGGACGTGCGGGGCACTTATGTTTATAGGGGATATCGCACAACAAGAAATCGAGTATCACCGGCACATGTTACCTGAACGCTACGATTGGGATAGGTTATGTAAGTGACTTTTTCGTATAACGACTTTTTTTATTGAAACCTTGTGAATTTAATTTTTATTGTGCAAAACTAAGGTTCTTTTTGATTGATTGTGACAACTTTTTTAACACGTCAGATTGTCTGAACAAACTACAATATAAGTAAACGAAAATAATGAATCATTTTCTTGTTTATTTAGGGAATTTTGTCGTTTTGTGTTGTTATTACATAGACAGCTGTCAAATTAAGAAACGTAACCTATACAATCCTAACCTAGAAAACATTGACAGCTGTCAAATAAAATTAACAAACATAACCTATACAATCCTAACCTAAAACGAATTGACAGCTGTCAAATAAAAACAAATAAAAGTTTTGTGTTGTTATTATTGACGTCGGGTACGGTTGTCATGAATTTTTATATTCTTAGGGCGTATGACTCTGGTTGGTTTTGGTTACGGTCCGTTGCATCACATCTTCTATTTGGGTATAGATAGGTTATGGCCAACGCGTAGTTTACTTAACGTCGGAAAGAAAATATTGATGGATCAATTTCTTATGAGTCCTGTGTGTATTGCATTCTTATTTTATGGGGCAGGTCTTCTGGAGCGGAAATCTTTAGCTGGGTGTACCGAAGAATTAAGAAATAAGTTTTTAGAGGTTTATATGGTATGTTGAATGGTTATTTTTAAATTCCGATTGTTGAAATTGTGAATTCTTAGGTTGATTGGAGTGTCTGGCCACCAACGCAGTTCATAAATTTCTATTACATACCTGTACGGTTCCAGATATTGTATATAAACTCAATTACGATGTTTTACAACGTCTTCTTATCGTATGTCAAGCATAAGGAAGTTGCCCAACAGTATTTAAAAGATTATGAAGAAAAACATCTAGTCAATGATAATTATGAAGATAAATTAACACTATAATTGTCCTGTTATTTTAGCAAGCACAAAATTGTATAGTATTATATAGATGTAGTTTATTTATTTTGTTATATAATGACCTATGATTTGTGATAATGTGGATAAATTTATGTAGGTAATAAATAAATAAATAGGGAGATACTTTTCGCTTATTTAGAAAATTTATTTGTATAGACAACCGGTTTCATTTACATTAGTAATTTGGTTATGGATGCTAGGAAAGGTCTGTTCATCATCGATTTTTTCCACCGCCACCCCCAGCCGTGATAGTAGCAATACGAATAAAGATATTCAACACATCCATATATATAGCCATGGCGGCGTTAACGGGATCATAAGGTCGCATCCCAAACATAGCCGGCGTTATAACCGGGTATTCCTCAGCTTCTTTAACAATCCTCTGCGTATCGTACAGCAAGAACATAGAGAATAAGATCAGCCCACCGTACAAACTAATAGAGTACAGCCCCGCTCCCAAAGCGGAAGTCGGTGGTATGAAAATATTCGCTATCGAACTAACAAAGACCACACCAAGCCCCATCGCCAATGGCCCACTCATCATCAAGAATCTATCGCTGGGTGCGCAAATAGCAATGGCACTTAAACCACCAACGACCCCAGCTGTATACCAAGCAGCCCTGATGAGAATCGGTCCTCCCAAAAAGCAAAGAGGAGCCAACATGCAACCCATCACAGAAGCATGCAACATCCAGGCCATTTGCTTAGGTCCAAAACCTGGTTTGTACTCGATCCCTTGCGCCAACATTCCAGTACCTAAGATGGCGGCTAGACTTATGGCAATACCAATGTAACCATTAGATGCTACCAATCTTAAGATTGTCTCGCTCCGAAACGCCGCCATTGCGCTAGCGGCTGTTATAACCAACGATCCGAAGAAGTATTTATAAGTTGTCTTCACCCGATCTCTTACGTACTGCGGCCAGAGGTCTTTATGTTGTAAAATACCAGCTTGTTGTTGTTGACCAAGACCGTAGAAGCATAAAGCACCCAGACCAACTGCTGCAGCGCCTGCCAAAGCACCTTTTCCTATGTTAAAAGGTGTATCTGTTGCAGGACCCATAGCTTTATCTCGCAGCGTTTCTCGTCTACTTTCGTGGAGAGATTCATCCTTTTCTGAGTCCTTGGAGTACCTTCTAATGTTCCTTCCGATTCGCAGCTTATGTAAGTTGGTAATACGTACCTTCGCCGAGCAACATAGCCGCGCGGTCAGGATCGAAGCCATGTTGTTGATTACTTGTGAATTTTGGGTTTTTTTCAAGGGAGGAAGGTAGGAAGACTGGAAAATTACATGGCTGTCAGTTTTTGGTCGATTGACGTTAGCTGTCAACTCTATTGTTCTTTTTATATCATTTGCTACTGGCTGTTAACCATAGCTACTAACAGCATAGTGTGACCACTCAGCAGCGATGTTTTACCAGTTGGCAAATGAGTTTAGCAGCAGCCAGCTGCTATCACTATTGTATGTATCTACCTGGTGAGTTATAAAATGCACCAGAAATAGTTGACCTTGTAGTTTGAACTGAGGCTTGCTGGTAGTAGCTGTGATTGGCTGTGGTGATCGTTGGAAGGAAGGAAATGGTACTTTTGCTGGTAAACAGCGTAATGTGACCACAAAATAGCCGCTTTTTGGATCATTCATACATAAAATTATAAATATAAATAAAAGTGCATAATAATATAGATTTTATTAACCGACAATAGAAGCACATAGTCTTCTCAATACAATCACACAACTTTTGCGTGATCAACAATAAACAATAAAATTTCAACACAAGTTATATATATGACACTCAATTATCATAATTCATAATAAAAAAAAAGTCCAACGTAGCTTCTTTGGGGGGGCGGGGGGGGAAGAAACAAAAATAAATACAAGAACAACTTAACAAACGCATTAAGTTAAGTAAATAAAATTATGTTAAGGGTTTTTTTGTGGGGGAGGGGGGGTTAATTTAAATTTAAATAAATCTCAGTGGGCTTTGAGTCTTCCAGAACGTGCGTCCGTAATAGCGCCCCACAATTCAATGATCAAGTCGTCGGTGAATCCAAATTCTTCCAAATCGGAATTATCGATGGCCTCTGCAAAGTCCATCGAGTTATCCTTGTCCACGGCCTTCTCCCAAATTTGCGTCGCTAATTCCGAATCGTTAATGCCCAGGAAACTCTCCAGGATGCTGTTGATCTTCTCGACACCGGCGTCCATGGTGTCATCCTGAAATATTTGGTGAAAATGAGCAAATCACCCAACTCTATTTAGACAGATATAAAGAAAATAAAATTTGAAATAAAACGCCGTTTGTTCCATTACAATATCTCAAACGGTTCCCGAGATATTCGAGTTTTTATTTTTCGTCCAAGTGTGCCATGGATATGTTAAATTTGGCACATCTTCTAAACTAAACATCGTAGATATGCCGTGTTTGGGCTCAAATTAAAGGAAATCTCATGTGCTATGTATTTCCGATGGAATTTCATTAAAAAGAAATCATTTTATTTACATAATAAATAAAATTAAAAAAAAAAACATACAAAATTATAAAAAAGCCTATCAGGAACTATAGAAAATTAGATATTAATCATAGTTTCGTCGCCACCAATAAAATAACCCAGTTAACCGCAGAGATATTCATGTTTTTGTGTTTTCATCCAAGTGTGCCATGGATATGATAATGTTGGCACATCTTCTAAACTAAACATCGCAGATATGCCGTGTTTGGGCTCAAATTAAAGGAAATCTTGCGTGTTACAAGTATATTTGATAATTTCATAAATATTTTCGAGTTTTATTAAAATTTTATGCAAAAAACGTGAATTTTTTAAATTAGAAATAAAAAAAGTTACCTTTTCTTCGATTTCTGCTACACCGCCGGCCTTGAACCTGAGCGTTTCCTTACCAGAGCCGTATCCGGCCTTCTTGCCCACGTTCTTGCTGCTTTTGGGCGCTATACTGTTAAAACCGCTCTTCAGCGGTTCGACCAGTCGAATGGTGAACGTGGAACCTTTCGGTATTTCTTTGAGTATTTTTGCTACCTCGAAATGCCTCTTTCCCACCATATTTTCACCGTTTAATTTCTCTATATGGTCGCCAACCTATAACAAAAATCGATTGCAAATTTTTAACTTAGATAACATTGAGGATTAAATATTAATTAAAATCCAGTTGGTTCCACCCAAATATCTCTATTAGTTCCAGAGATATTCGAGTTTTTATTATTCATCTCGGTGTGCCATGGATATGTTAATGTTGGTACAACTTCTAAACTAAGCGAGATAGATATATCGAGTTTGGGCTCAAATTAAAGGATTTTTTGCGTACTATTCATATATTTTGAAATATTGTTGATATACTTACTTGTATGTGAGGTATATTTCCGATAATGGATCCTTCTTTGATCCTTTTGATGAAAGCGTATCCTGCGCCATTATCGGTAATTGTTAAGCCTAGAGCGTCGTCGGTTTTGATGATTTCCACCTCCTTCGGTCGTCCTGGAAGAAAATAGCGCACCTGTAGCATCGTGCAACATCGTACGTATCATGTCTTATCATTTAAAAGTCAACGTTTGTACTGATAAAATTGCGTTATCTACATACTTGGTGTAGTGTTTTTTGTTGCTTAATTTCGTCGATTAATTTCTAGAACAAATGATTCGTGTTTCATATGATAAGATAATTTTGTTATTTTTATTTGTGTTGAGTTGAATTTCTGTTGAAATGAAAATAGATGAAATTCTGATCAAAACGGAGTTTGATTCACTAAAATAGCTCTGGTAGTTTCGGAGATATTGTAGTTTTTATTGCCAATCGAAGCATGCCGTGGATATGATAATTTTGGTACAACTTTTGAACTATAGCACGTAAATATACCGTGTTTGGGCTCAAATTAAAGGAAATTAGATGTGCTATCTATTTCTGTTGAAATGTTATAAATAATTTCGAGTTTTTATGAAGTAAATTCAAATTTTGTATCAATAAATAGCCGATTTACGATAGCAATCAAGTTTGTTATAAGCAAAAGCCAAAGTCACTATCATCAACGTAATGAACTGTAGTTAGGTATGTATATAGCCTACGAAATAGAAACGCGTTGTCTGTTGAAGATGAACCGGTTCATCATCTTTTTCTTGCTCCAAAACGTGATCGTGTTTTGTCTTAGGAACGCCCCTTTTACAGAGTCCATAGATCAAGCCAGATGAGAGGCAATATACCATCTAAACATTAACATGGTTTAATGATAATTAGGAATTCATAATTATGAATTATCATTCAAAATATGTTGGACTTACCTTTCCTATGTGCAAATATGAAATCTTCTAACCCTATCTGTGCACCTAATAATTTCTTCATGTCCGGTTTATATGTGTTCAGTGTGCAGAACAATATCTGCAACAAAAACAAAAATATATGCAACTAGTTGCTTTCACAAGTATTTAAACAAGGATCAAATTCTAATCAAGACGCCGTTTATTTCATTAAAATATCTCTAATAGTTCCAGAGATATTCGTGTTTTTGTCTTCTTATCAAAGTGTGCCATGGATATGATAATTTTGGTACAACTCCTGAACTATATGAGATAGACATGCCGTGTTTGGGCTCAAATTAAAGGTCATCTAGTGTAGTATCTATATCCACCATCTAGACACACAAAAACCCTTAAATAAATTAATATTTCATTTAAACATGTATCATCATAGATAAATTGAAAGAGTATCAAATTCTAATCAAGACGCCGTTTATTTCATTAAAATATCTCTAATAGTTCCAGAGATATTCGTGTTTTTGTGTTAGCATCCAAGTGTGCCATGGATATGATAATTTTGGTACAACTCCTGAACTATGTGAGATAGACATGCCGTGTTTGGGCTCAAATTAAAGGTCATCTAGTGTACTATCTATATCCACCATCTAGATCCACAAAAAGCCTTAACTAAATTAATATTTCATTTAAACATGTATCATCATAGATAAATTGAAAGAGTATCAAATTCTAATCAAGACGCCGTTTATTTCATTAAAATATCTCTAATAGTTCCCGAGATATTCGTGTTTTTGTGTTAGCATCAAAGTGTGCCATGGATATGATAATTTTGGTACAACTCCTGAACTATATGAGATAGACATGCCGTGTTTGGGCTCAAATTAAAGGTCATCTAGTGTACTATCTATATCCACCATCTAGATCCACAAAAACCCTTAAATAAATTAATATTTCATTTAAACATGTATCATCATAGATAAATTGAAAGAGTATCAAATTCTAATCAAGACGTCGTTTATTTCATTAAAATATCTCTAATAGTTCCAGAGATATTCGTGTTTTTGTCTTTTCATCAAAGTGTGCCATGGATATGATAATTTTGGTACAACTCCTGAACCATGTGAGATAGACATGCCGTGTTTGGGCTCAAATTAAAGGTAATCTAGTGTACTATCTATATCCACCATCTACATCCACAAAAAGCCTTAAATAAATTAATATTTCATTTAAACATGTATCATCATAGATAAATTGAAAGAGTATCAAATTCTAATCAAGACGCCGTTTATTTCATTAAAATATCTCTAATAGTTCCCGAGATATTCGTGTTTTTGTGTTAGCATCCAAGTGTGCCATGGATATGATAATTTTGGTACAACTTTTGAACTATGTGAGATAGACATGCCGTGTTTGGGCTCAAATTAAAGGTCATCTAGTGTACTATCTATATCCACTATCTAGATCCACAAAAAGCCTTAAATAAATTAATATTTCATTTAAACATGTATCATCATAGATAAATTGAAAGAGTATCAAATTCTAATCAAGACGCCGTTTATTTCATTAAAATATCTGTAATAGTTCCCGAGATATTCGTGTTTTTGTGTTAGCATCCAAGTGTGCCATGGATATGATAATTTTGGTACAACTTTTGAACTATGTGAGATAGACATGCCGTGTTTGGGCTCAAATTAAAGGAAATCTAATCTACTATCTATATAAACCATCAATATCCACAAAAAGTCATAAATAAATTAATATTTCCATGATTTATATATAACAGTACTGTCACAAACTGGCTATACACATGTTCAATGACCCTTATAAATAACGGAAGTCCATAATATAAATCCTGTTAAGATTTAATCTTGGGTTCTCTCTTGCTCTTCCCATCATTCACAATATTTCCCACTCTCTCGAATATTCGATTGGATCAGTTGCCGTTGTATTGTTCTGGCTATTTTACTTCCTCGAGCCATTTCAAACATTGGTAATGCGATGAGTGAAGCATATTTATCAGCGGACAATTGCATTCCCGCTCAAGGTAACCCAAGGTGTGTTATGGAATGCAGAAATATACCTTCACCTACCACTGACTAATTTTACAACATATTATTTCCAAATGCAAAATTGAAAAGTACAAAATTTGAATTAGATTACCGTTTGTTTCGTCTCGATAGCTCTGATAATTCCGGAGATATTCGAGTTTTTATTAACCGTCGTAGTGTGCCATGGATATGATAAGTTTGGTGCAACTTTTGAACGAAACGAGATAGATATGCCGAGTTTGGGCTCAAATTACAGGAAATCGAAAGGGGTATCTATTTCCCGTAAAATTTCATTAATAAATTAGTTTTGTTACGAAATAAATGCTAGTAAATTACGAATAAGATAGAATTATTGCTATTTTATCGTTATTACGCGAAGCAAATCGAACCGATTAGCGTTTTAATATCAAGGTTGATCAATTAATTGACTAATAACAACATAATTATGTACACATAACGTTGGAGGTGTGACAAGAAGTGGCGGTAGTATAGGAAAGTAGAGGAATACGATGAATATATTAATGGGGCAGCAACTGTAAGTTCAGTTAGACGTTCGTTTTGTATCGACGAACTCTTGCGGTGTTTGGAATTATCAGTTATCATTATTGGCACATATGGCATGCTTGAAAAGCATCGTACAGCTTTTAGAGTTAATAATACGAAATAATACGAAAATTCTATCTATAATGTCTTATTATTAATATTTATTGTATTTAAATACACAGTTTAATATAGCTAATGTGTTGTGTAATATATTTGGTGTTAAAACGTTTTGACCTTACTATTTAGGGTCAATAAATGCTGCACTGCTGTCTGGGACAGATGTTTTAGTGCTACAGGCTCTAGTAAATCGAAAGCATAGTTGTCCACATCCTGAAAATCATCGAGCATACTTCCTGTGTGTACTATACTGGTACTACACTTTACTGGTAATACAGACATACCATGATGTGAAATTTAAAAGAATTGTGGCGCTTATTACTATTTAAATCTATTTTTTTTTGCGGTGTGTACAATTTTTATAGATCGTAGAATGCTTATAGATTGTAGAACACTTATAGATTGTGAAGAGTATCCAATTTGAGTTAAAACCCAGTTTGATTCATCCAAATATATCTAATAGTTACAGAGATAATCCAGTTTTTATCGTTTATCGAAGTATCCTCCGTTATACCGTGTATAAGTGTATCGTGGAAGTATGTTATGGATATGATAATTCGGGTACAACTCTTGAACGATATCACATAGATATGTCGTGTTTATACTCAAATTAAAGGAAAACTACAGTACTATCTATAGATATTATCGAAAAATTCATATAAATAATTCTTAACAGCTTACAACATTTTATAATTGGTGCAAACCGTTATAACTGGTTCATAACCATATTTAGTTAGTCGATTTGATATGATGGCGCTGTATTCTTGGTAAGATCGTTACAAACTGCAAAGATATTTCTCGATTACCATCTGTAGACGTTCCCAGACATTTCTTTTGCTTTTTATGACCACTAAATGATGAAACAACCTCCTGTTGCAGTCTTATATCAATTGGTTAGTCATTGTTATGACTATGGGACTTATGAGATACAATCATACTCTTGAGTACTCAAAAAAATCATTTGTAATCCACTTAAGTAATACATATGATGAATTAGTATTATAAACCAATCTATCTTCTTACAAAAATGGTATGATATCAGTGATTAATCGTTTTTATTTTCGACCTTGTATATCCCAAACGTCAACAAACCAGTTACATAAAATGTTCAACTTCACCCATCGAGAAAAATAAGGAATAATAACTTTAAACAATGATATAACCGTCTAATATAGCATTTTTTTCAAAGACTGCTACACATTTTGCAACAACAAATACACACCCACTTTACAATGACATTTAAGCAGAGCAAATACCAACAGAGAATCACGACCTCAATATTAAACTATTGAGTTGGTATAATATTTAATTCTCTAGTCGCAAAAATGTTACAACTGACAACAAACAACTCTGTATTGCGTAATTACCAGCGATAATTAGACGTGTACACAAACAATTGCTCATCAGACCACCAAGTTTGTTCGTGATTAGTTAAAAAACAAATATTGCAACATATATTCCATTAGATAATCTATATATTCTATAAATTGAGACATATTTAGATACTACGTAAGATTTCCTTTAATTTGAGCCCAAACTCGGCATATCTATCTCGTTTGGTTTAGAAGTTGCACCAACATTATCATATCCATGGCACACTACGAGGAATAATAAAAACTCGAATATCTCCGAAACTAATTGGGTTATCATGGTGGAGTCGACGGAATTTTAATTAATATTTAATTCTTAGTATCACCAGATGCTTTTTATGCGTTTTTTTTATCAATTTGGAATTTTTTGAAGGTGCAATGAACTTATTAAGACTACCGCGCTAATAAAATACCACGAGATTCAATATTATTTGATGACTATTTAAAATTAAATTATCACCAATTGATAATTTACGAGATATAATCTTATGATAGCATTGTCTTTGTCTATATATTGCACAAAAAGTGATTAATGATTAACATTTCAGGAGATATAGATAGTACTTACAATTTCCTTTAATTTAAGCCCAAACACGACATATCTACCTGATTTCGTTCAAGAGATGTACCAACATTAACATATCCATGGCACACTACGACCGATAATTAAAACTCGAATATCTCCGTAACTATTACAGGTATTCGAGTGAAATAAACGGCGTTTTACTTCAAATCGAATCAGTTTTCAATTTATCTAAGAACCGTGCTTTTAAAGCAACAATTTTTCATATCATCTACAACATTTCTCTCCTAGCAATTCTCCATTAGAAGTATCTAGAACTAATTACCTCTCTGGTTAATTGCTTTTCAAACCTGTACGGATCGACTAAGGAATTCGAGAATCCGCAATAAGTTGCTCAAGACCGGATCTCGCAAGTTGTCAGAATCTAGCGACATAGAAAATCGATTATCAATACACGACGTCGGTCGATTAAAAAAACGGTTACGAACGGTTTTGGTTTCGCCCGAATCGCGTACACCGTACCGGAGATACGCGATTTTTACGTTCACGACTCAGTTGGCCATGGAATTGGTTTGATTAGCCGTATCTAGGCGGCTATGCATGGTAGATACCTCGTGTTTGTACTCGTTTCAAAGGAAATTTTACGTATTTTTTATTTTTTAATTATCTACATAGCTAAATTTTCTTTTGTTAAAAATATTATGATTGGAAAAAAGTTAAATCATTTTTTCTTCTAAACCGTTCGATACTTTTTGTGGGCAAAACTCTGGGGTATACTACTTCAATAGTTCTATCGATTAACATGTTTCATTAAGAAGTTCGAACAAAAAAAGATATGGATACCTTTTATGGTCGTCTCCCGACCGGCATATTAGGTGCACATGAGGGTCATTTAAAGGGTGTTATCGAGCGAACATAACTCTGAGCATACCAGGATGGCTAGCTCTATTAATTACCTACAATTTGACGTATGACTCAAAGTTATGCAAGAACATTTACAGAAGTTATTAATGTTTTTATCAGAGTGACGGTGGCTTCTTTGTTATGCAGTAGGTCCACATTATGGTCATTTAAGGTGTGTTATCGAGTGAGCATAACTCTGAGCATACCAGCATGGCTAGCTCTATTAATTACCTACAATTTGACGTATGAATCAAAGTTATGCAAGAACATTTACAGAAGTTATTAACGTTTTTATCAGAGTGACGGTGGCTTCTTTGTTATGCAGTAGGTTCACATTATGATCATTTAAGGTGTGTTATCGAGTGAGCATAACTCTGAGCATACCAGCATGGCTAGCTCTATTAATTACCTACAATTTGACGTATGAATCAAAGCTATGCAAGAACATTTACAGAAGTTATTAATGTTTCTATCAGTGTGGCGGTGGCTTCTTTGTTATGCAGTAGGTCCACATTATGATCATTTAAGGTGTGTTATCGAGTGAGCATAACTCTGAGCATACCAGGATGGCTAGCTCTATTAATTACCTACAATTTGACGTACGACTCAAAGTTATGCAAGAACATTTGCAGAAGTTATTAATGTTTTTATCAGTGTGGCGGTGGCTTCTGTGTTATGCAGTAGGTTCACATTATGATCATTTAAGGTGTGCTATCGAGTGAGCATAACTTCCAGCTTTCGAGGGTAGCTACCCCTATTAATTACCTACAATTTGACGTATGACTCAAACTTATGCAAGAACATTTACAGAAGTTATTAATGTTTTTTATCAGAGTGACGGACGGTGGCTTCTTTGTTATGCAGTAGGTCCACATTATGATCATTTAAGGTGTGCTATCGAGTGAGCATAACTTCCAGCTTTCGAGGGTAGCTACCCCTATTAATTACCTACAATTTGACGTACAACTCAAAGCTATGCAAGAACATTTACAGAAGTTATTAATGTTTTTATCCGTGTGGCGGTGGCTTCTTTGTTATGCAGTAGGTCCACATTATGTTCATTTAAGGTGTGCTATCGAGTGAGCATAACTTCCAGCTTTCGAGGGTAGCTACCCCTATTAATTACCTACAATTTGACGTACAACTCAAAGCTATGCAAGAACATTTACAGAAGTTATTAATGTTTTTATCCGTGTGGCGGTGGCTTCTTTGTTATGCAGTAGGTCCACATTATGATCATTTAAGGTGTGCTATCGAGTGAGCATAACTTCCAGCTTTCGAGGGTAGCTACCCCTATTAATTACCTACAATTTGACGTACAACTCAAAGCTATGCAAGAACATTTACAGAAGTTATTAATGTTTTTATCCGTGTGGCGGTGGCTTCTTTGTTATGCAGTAGGTCCACATTATGATCATTTAAGGTGTGCTATCGAGTGAGCATAACTTCCAGCTTTCGAGGGTAGCTACCCCTATTAATTACCTACAATTTGGCGTATGACTCAAAGTTATGCAAGAACATTTACAGAAGTTATTAATGTTTTTATCAGTGTGGCGGTGGCTTCTTTGTTATGCAGTAGGTCCACATTATGATCATTTAAGGTGTGCTATCGAGTGAGCATAACTTCGAGCTTTCGAGGGTAGCTACCCCTATTAATTACCTACAATTTGACGTATGAATCAAAGTTATGCAAGAATATTTACTAAAGTTATTAATTATTTTATTTGTCTGCCATCGTATTCCTTGTTATGGGGTTGGTCAACATTATTGTCATTTAAGGGGTGTTATTGAGTGGGCAAAACTCCGACCTTTTTAGGGTAGTTACCCCTATTACTTACCTACAATGTGACGTGCTAATCAAAGTTATGCATCAACTTTCGCAATTGTTATAAACATTTATATAACCCACTTGATAAGCCGCACACCAATTTACCGCTTTACCTATGCAAGAGGGGTTGTAACCATAAGGGTAGTGTCGTATTGATACCATTACTAGATTCAGAATTTCATGTAGATTCCGAATTTGTTAATCCCGATGTTCTACGGTATCGGCGGATGGCGTTATTTGCAATTCTATTTGAGGACACCATGAGCTGTTTTACATTAGCTGCGTAACTTCTACGTGGAAGATATGCCGTGTTTAGGCTCATTGTAAAGCAAATCTCACGCCCTGACTGTATACGTAATAATTTTTTAAATTAATTAATTTTTGAGGACATAATTGAAGGAACGACGTATGCTACACTGTTTTAAGAGGCACTTAAATTAAGATAAAGATCACCTAGTTTATTCAGTCAATTGTGAAATTTAATAACTTATAGTGCACCACAAAATATAATCAGAAGTTTTTTTTAAATAGATAATATATCTATCGATAAATTTCCAATAACAATAATTACTTTGGCCACCTTCATTAATAGCGTTATTATGTTACCTACATCCACAAAGAAAATGTATTAGTTATGTAGCAAATAAAGATTAGCAACAGATAACACAAAATCAAATACATAAAGTTACATTTCATACATAATTTGAGCCAAAAACCAAGGTAAAGAATTTTACGCTACTTTTTCTGATATTTAATTTCACCTTGATCCGAATTCCGTCACGTATTACTATTATCTTTTTAAGTAACGATTTTTATTATTGCACACTTAATCTAATCTAAGACAGATAACATATAACATTACCTCCGAAACTGGAAACTCAAAATGTTCCGCGATTTTCTCATACAATTCCTTCACATTTGCAAATCCAGATATGAACCCTGTAGGACTACCGTGCGCCAATTGGCAGTGAAAAACCAATTGTGGTTTTCCAACAGGGGATTGTGGCTCATTGGTATATTGCTTGTGATAGTTATTCTTGGGGACGTTATTGTTTTCTTGATGGTCCACAGGGGCCGATGGTATCGGAGGAACCACTTTCTTATGTTTTTTAAACATTTCGCTCACACTTTTGTTCAAATTTTTATCAACACTACCCTCTGCCACACTTCTAGATCTACACTGAAACACTGTGAGTTTAGTATTATCCACAGACTTTATCGAACTGTTTTATCGGCTGATAGCAGATATTATCCACACGCTCCGGTCACATTTTTCCATGTAGACGACGCGCGTTTACAAATCGCACCGCTCGCTTGTACAACAGCACACTGTATGAAGGCTCCAATAAAACAGGTGGTTCGGTTAGGCTCTTACTCAATATTTTCTTCCAATACGCGGTGGGGAACCGCTACTTTAACAATTCGATGATGTACTGATGATGACCCTATATGCCTTTGCGTGGTCCCACCATGGAAACAGCGAAAAATGCTGTAGAATGCTGGATATAGTCACTTCTTCGTATAGGCTTAGCTTAAGCTCCTTCTAAGGCTGAAATTCGCCATTTTGACAGGTTTTTGATTGTTTATGGTGTCACTATTGTACTTCCTTCAAAAAAATCGAAGGCCTTTTGTGTCTAGATCTGATTTTTCGACTGTTTTTTCAGCACCATTAAAAATAGTGTGATCAGAAATTTGCCAAACTTAAATCGTCTTTATCTTTTGTATTCCTGAATGGATGTTGATGGGTTTCGCAGCAAATTATAGACAAATTTGGGAATTTTAAAGATACATCTTACATAATAAGGCAGTTGTTAAAGATTAAGTCAGCGAAAAATGCAGTAGAATGCTGGATATAGTCACTTCTTCGTATAGGCTTAGCTTAAGCTCCTTCTAAGGCTGAAATTCGCCATTTTGACAGGTTGTTTGACAGGTTTTTGATTGTTTATGGTGTCACTGTTGTACTTCCTTCAAAAAAATCGAAGGCCTTTTGTGTCTAGATCTGATTTTTCGACTGTTTTTTCAGCACCATTAAAAATAGTGTGATCAGAAATTTGCCAAACTTAAATCGTCTTTATCTTTTGTATTCCTGAATGGATTTTGATGGGTTTCGCAGCAAATTATAGACAAATTTGGGAATTTTAAAGATACATCTTACATAATAAGGCAGTTGTTAAAGATTAAGTCAGCGAAAAATGCAGTAGAATGCTGGATATAGTCACTTCTTCGTATAGGCTTAGCTTAAGCTCCTTCTAAGGCTGAAATTCGCCATTTTGACAGGTTGTTTGACAGGTTTTTGATTGTTTATGGTGTCACTGTTGTACTTCCTTCAAAAAAATCGAAGGCCTTTTGTGTCTAGATCTGATTTTTCGACTGTTTTTTCAGCACCATTAAAAATAGTGTGATCAGAAATTTGCCAAACTTAAATCGTCTTTATCTTTTGTATTCCTGAATGGATTTTGATGGGTTTCGCAGCAAATTATAGACAAATTTGGGAATTTTAAAGATACATCTTACATAATAAGGCAGTTGTTAAAGATTAAGTCAGCGAAAAATGCAGTAGAATGCTGGATATAGTCACTTCTTCGTATAGGCTTAGCTTAAGCTCCTTCTAAGGCTGAAATTCGCCATTTTGACAGGTTGTTTGACAGGTTTTTGATTGTTTATGGTGTCACTATTGTACTTCCTTCAAAAAAATCGAAGGCCTTTTGTGTCTAGATCTGATTTTTCGACTGTTTTTTCAGCACCATTAAAAATAGTGTGATCAGAAATTTGCCAAACTTAAATCGTCTTTATCTTTTGTATTCCTGAATGGATTTTGTTGGGTTTCGCAGCAAATTATAGACAAATTTGGGAATTTTAAAGATACATCTTACATAATAAGGCAGTTGTTAAAGATTAAGTCAGCGAAAAATGCAGTAGAATGCTGGATATAGTCACTTCTTCGTATAGGCTTAGCTTAAGCTCCTTCTAAGGCTGAAATTCGCCATTTTGACAGGTTGTTTGACAGGTTTTTGATTGTTTATGGTGTCACTATTGTACTTCCTTCAAAAAAATCGAAGGCCTTTTGTGTCTAGATCTGATTTTTCGACTGTTTTTTCAGCACCATTAAAAATAGTGTGATCAGAAATTTGCCAAACTTAAATCGTCTTTATCTTTTGTATTCCTGAATGGATTTTGATGGGTTTCGCAGCAAATTATAGACAAATTTGGGAATTTTAAAGATACATCTTACATAATAAGGCAGTTGTTAAAGATTAAGTCAGCGAAAAATGCAGTAGAATGCTGGATATAGTCACTTCTTCGTATAGGCTTAGCTTAAGCTCCTTCTAAGGCTGAAATTCGCCATTTTGACAGGTTGTTTGACAGGTTTTTGATTGTTTATGGTGTCACTATTGTACTTCCTTCAAAAAAATCGAAGGCCTTTTGTGTCTAGATCTGATTTTTCGACTGTTTTTTCAGCACCATTAAAAATAGTGTGATCAGAAATTTGCCAAACTTAAATCGTCTTTATCTTTTGTATTCCTGAATGGATTTTGATGGGTTTCGCAGCAAATTATAGACAAATTTGGGAATTTTAAAGATACATCTTACATAATAAGGCAGTTGTTAAAGATTAAGTCAGCGAAAAATGCAGTAGAATGCTGGATATAGTCACTTCTTCGTATAGGCTTAGCTTAAGCTCCTTCTAAGGCTGAAATTCGCCATTTTGACAGGTTGTTTGACAGGTTTTTGATTGTTTATGGTGTCACTGTTGTACTTCCTTCAAAAAAATCGAAGGCCTTTTGTGTCTAGATCTGATTTTTCGACTGTTTTTTTTAGCACCATTAAAAATAGTGTGTTCAGAAATTTGCCAAACTTAAATCGTCTTTATCTTTTGTATTCCTGAATGGATTTTGTTGGGTTTCGCAGCAAATTATAGACAAATTTGGGAATTTTAAAGATACATCTTACATAATAAGGCAGTTGTTAAAGATTAAGTCAGCGAAAAATGCAGTAGAATGCTGGATATAGTCACTTCTTCGTATAGGCTTAGCTTAAGCTCCTTCTAAGGCTGAAATTCGCCATTTTGACAGGTTGTTTGACAGGTTTTTGATTGTTTATGGTGTCACTATTGTACTTCCTTCAAAAAAATCGAAGGCCTTTTGTGTCTAGATCTGATTTTTCGACTGTTTTTTCAGCACCATTAAAAATAGTGTGATCAGAAATTTGCCAAACTTAAATCGTCTTTATCTTTTGTATTCCTGAATGGATTTTGTTGGGTTTCGCAGCAAATTATAGACAAATTTGGGAATTTTAAAGATACATCTTACATAATAAGGCAGTTGTTAAAGATTAAGTCAGCGAAAAATGCAGTAGAATGCTGGATATAGTCACTTCTTCGTATAGGCTTAGCTTAAGCTCCTTCTAAGGCTGAAATTCGCCATTTTGACAGGTTGTTTGACAGGTTTTTGATTGTTTATGGTGTCACTATTGTACTTCCTTCAAAAAAATTGAAGGCCTTTTGTGTCTAGATCTGATTTTTCGACTGTTTTTTCAGCACCATTAAAAATAGTGTGATCAGAAATTTGCCAAACTTAAATCGTCTTTATCTTTTGTATTCCTGAATGGATTTTGATGGGTTTCGCAGCAAATTATAGACAAATTTGGGAATTTTAAAGATACATCTTACATAATAAGGCAGTTGTTAAAGATTAAGTCAGCGAAAAATGCAGTAGAATGCTGGATATAGTCACTTCTTCGTATAGGCTTAGCTTAAGCTCCTTCTAAGGCTGAAATTCGCCATTTTGACAGGTTGTTTGACAGGTTTTTGATTGTTTATGGTGTCACTATTGTACTTCCTTCAAAAAAATCGAAGGCCTTTTGTGTCTAGATCTGATTTTTCGACTGTTTTTTCAGCACCATTAAAAATAGTGTGATCAGAAATTTGCCAAACTTAAATCGTCTTTATCTTTTGTATTCCTGAATGGATTTTGATGGGTTTCGCAGCAAATTATAGACAAATTTGGGAATTTTAAAGATACATCTTACATAATAAGGCAGTTGTTAAAGATTAAGTCAGCGAAAAATGCAGTAGAATGCTGGATATAGTCACTTCTTCGTATAGGCTTAGCTTAAGCTCCTTCTAAGGCTGAAATTCGCCATTTTGACAGGTTGTTTGACAGGTTTTTGATTGTTTATGGTGTCACTGTTGTACTTCCTTCAAAAAAATCGAAGGCCTTTTGTGTCTAGATCTGATTTTTCGACTGTTTTTTTTAGCACCATTAAAAATAGTGTGTTCAGAAATTTGCCAAACTTAAATCGTCTTTATCTTTTGTATTCCTGAATGGATTTTGATGGGTTTCGCAGCAAATTATAGACAAATTTGGGAATTTTAAAGATACATCTTACATAATAAGGCAGTTGTTAAAGATTAAGTTTTAGTAACTTTGATAGTAACTTGACTACATTTGCCAATTCACACATACAGGAATTATTCAAACGTTACTACTTTTTATTGTATTTTTTTTTTAATTTGGTGTTGCAATCGGAATTAGGTACATTAGGGAAGTTCGGCTTGTCCATAAACCTAAAGAAGGATTATTTTATTCTTGTATACAATCAAAATGGCAACAAATGAGTTTAGCATGCAAACCCTCTTTTAAAACTTATAGAATCATGTACTGTTGAATATTTCATATATCTGAGCAGCAAATGATGAGAAATAGTAATTTCTTTGATAAGTCTGCTGAGTACTGGCTTACAGACAAAGAAATATCTTGTCCTATGCTGGTTTGGTAACAGCTAACAGTAAATATGTATATAAATTTACAAGAAATCTTTAGGTGGAGTGGAATTTTTGTTCTTTGGGTACTGCCTTGAACAAACTCTCCCATTTCTTCTAATAGATTTATCACGAGATCTTTCAACAGTCTGTACTGTTCCATAAAGAAATCTGGAACTTCGAATGGGGAATAATCTTGGAAATTTCCCCAAATAATACTTCTTTTTCTTCTACAGTTTTAATTGTAAAAAAAATAGAAATATTTAATTCAAGTCATACTTAAATTTCACATCGTTAATTGCATTTATTGCATTAAAATTCGATATCACATCCAACAGATCCATTGCGGTGACAAGTAGAAAATATTTTGGAACTGTCAGATCCACAGTTTGTTACTTATCAAATCAATTAGAGTAGTTTCAAACTAAGAAGAGCACAGTTGTATATGCAACCAATCATACCCAGTGGATGGTTTATAAATTGCCTGTGTATATTTGGTTGCATATACAACTGTGCTCTTCTCAGTTTGAAACATCTATACTAAATATTTTAAACCCTTGGCTAAAAGGTACATACAGAATACAGATTTTTCCACAAAGTTGTTATTTAAGAACTGAAAGTGTCATTTAACAACTGTCAGATTGACATTTGTCACACATCCACTCAGTTCTAATATAATATAATAAGCTGGTTCTCTGGTTCTTTTAATAAACAAACAGAATTTGAACACCACCAATAGTACCGCGGTTTAACTTGAGCGTAGGCAACCTATCTATCACAAGACGTTAACATTACACGAAACGACATACAGATGTCACCGCGTTATAAAGCGATTTTACACTATGTAAAAAACCAAAACCATATCCTTAGCGCTTGAGAAATCAATTCACAACATCATAATAAACCCAATAAAAAAAAAACACAATATCTTATGAATAATCTCATTCTTAATTCAACTTGGCCTCGTTGACCTTGCTATTTCACAAACAGCTTTTTATCTGGTAGCGCTAGTAGCGAACTCTGGACGTCAAAATAATCAGATACCGCGTTGGCCTCCAGTTGTCAACACGGTGATTTGTAGGTTAAGTGTTAGTCCACAAATCCAAAAATGTTTAGTGCGGTGTATTTTACGTTGAACAGAGGGGTTCTAAGTGTTGTGAGCCAAACAGGGACCAAACACTATCCCAGGAATCTATACAAGGTATTTTTTTCTATGAATTACCAGCGAAATTTGCGATTTTTGTAGGTTATGTTTTGCAATTGCGGCGTATTTTAGCGGAGAAATGAGTATTTTTAGTGTTTTTGAGTAGATTTGGTCGAAGGAATGATAAAATGATAGTTTTAGAGGTTGTTTTGGTGAATTAAAAGGGTTATATTGGTAATTGAGGCGATTTATTATCCAATTGAAGGTTGTTATTGCTCTAGTTGGACAGGCAAATTATTCACAAATTTTCAGTTGGGTTATTTTAAGATCGAACTTTATTCTGGACTACTTTTTGGCAAAGAATTTCTAAAGAAATAATTTGATATTTTACAACGGGCGACCGCACAAAATGTAACGTTTGTTTTCTAAAAATATTTAGGTACATATTTGCTTTTTTTCATACAAAAAATTACACAATACGAAACTTTTTAAGATGTAAAATTATGCATACGACTATTTATTGATATTAATTTATTCCTGTAATGTATTTACTAACTAGTTTTTCCTGTTTTGTACCGTGTTTTGATATGTAAATTGTATATAGATGATTTCTAAAGGTTGGATATCAATATGTCAATTTATTCACAAAGTCAACCATGATTGCATCGAAAAAACCTGTCACAATCAAAATCTCGTCTCAAATTACAGATAATATCATGTAGCAACAGTTACTCCACTCAAAGCAGCCGTCAAAAATTCTACACGGCCTTTGAAGCAGTGTCAGACATCAAAGAAGGCAGCAAACTACTGGTCGGAGGTACTGTCCCATCAAATTTCCCATCTTGACTGATATTTCTATCATTTTCTCTCATAGGTTTCGGCCTATGCGGCATCCCAGAGAACCTAATCTCTGCGCTGCGTCTCCACAAAGCCGGCAACTACACGGTAGTCTCAAATAATGCCGGCGTGGACGATTTTGGTCTTGGTTTACTGCTAAAAGACAGGAAAATCAAGCGCATGATAGCCTCTTATGTCGGCGAAAACGCTGAATTTGAGCGTCAGTACTTGAGCGGTGAACTTGAGGTAGAGTTGACACCTCAGGGTACATTGGCCGAGAGAATACGCGCTGGTGGTGCGGGGATTCCCGCATTCTTTACCCCTACGGCGTTCGGGACGTTGGTCCATGAAGGTGGGGCGCCTATTAAGTATGGAGATAACGGGAAAGTTGAGATTGCGAGCGAACAGAGGCAGATGCAGATGTTTAATGGGAAGAATTACATCATGGAGGAGGCGATCACTGGAGATTATGCTCTTATTAAGGCTTGGAAGGCGGATAAAGTTGGGAATTTGATATTCAGGTAAATTGTGGGAGAAAACGTATCACAATGATATTTATACCTCACCAGATAAGAAATTTGTTAGTAAAATAACCAATAACGAAACAAATAATTATATTGGGTATTATATACAGTAAGTCTGCAAGGAACTTCAATCCACCGATGGGTAGAGCTGCTAAAATCACCATCGCCGAAGTTGAAGAAATCGTCGATGTTGGGGAATTGAAACCTGATGAGATCCATCTACCGGGGGTTTTCGTAGACAGGATAGTCAAGGGTGAAAAATTCGAGAAGAGAATAGAGGTACAGGTTCAATTCCAAATACAGTCAGTTTTTTTTTATTTTTTTTTTTTTATTAAAAAAATTGTGGAACTGGTTTTCTTTGGTCTTACTATTACTAGAAAAATAAACAAGAAATATATTTTTGTCGATTGCATAGAGAGTAACCGTTCAAAAAGTCCAGGACAGCAGAACGTCAGTCGTCAAGAAAAACCCAGCTGCTGCCTTGAGAGAGAGGATAGCCAGGAGGGTGGCCATGGAATTCAGAGACGGCATGTATGGTATCCTTTGACAAATCAAAAAAAAATTTTTTTTTAGATTCCGATAAAAAGTTATTACAAATTTAGACAAAAAAAAACTTACTAACCTAAAAACTTCTTGTTTGTATAGGGTTCTTAACATTACCCAAGCCAACCTTGGCATTGGTATCCCCATGTTATCCTCGAACTACATCCCTAAAGACATCGAGGTCTTCCTCCAGTCCGAGAATGGTATCCTTGGCCTTGGTCCTTTCCCCTATCCTGACAATGTAGATCCCGACCTTATCAACGCAGGGAAGGAGACCGTAACCGTTGTTCCAGGTGAGAAATGTCAAATTTTTTCGAGGTTATAAAAATGTCAATTTTTTTTTTGGGGTTATACAAATGTCAGATTTTGACGTTTTCACAACTTTATTACGTTTTTCTAGGTGCTTCATACTTTTCTAGTGATGACAGCTTTGCTATGATTCGCGGGTATGTCAAATTTGATATTGTTTACGTTTTTTCAGTTTTGTCTTAATTTTTTTGGTTTGTAGTGGTCATATTGATCTTACAATCTTGGGAGCCATGGAGGTCTCCCAGTACGGCGATTTGGCCAATTGGATGATACCTGTATGTCTTTTTTTTGTTTGGAAATTGGTCATCTAAAAAAATTTTTTAGGGCAAAATGGTGAAGGGTATGGGTGGAGCTATGGATTTAGTCGCAGCTCCCGGAACAAAAGTGATCGTATGCATGGAGCATTCGGCTAGAGATGGAGGCCATAAGATCTTGGAGAATTGCACTTTACCCTTGACCGGAAAGAATTGTGTCAACATGATCATAACAGAAAAAGTAGACTCTTTGACATTGGTTATTTTATGGTTAAATTATTTTTATAACCGATTCTTTTCCAGGCTGTTTTTGAGGTTGATCCAGAAAAAGGCTTGACCTTGGTTGAGATGGCCCAAGGAGTGAACGTAGAAGACATTGTGGCCACCACAGGGGCACCTTTCCAGGTTATACCAAACATCCAACCAATGAAACAGATTGCCATCTAATTTTGTTTATATATGTACCCCTACACTCATTTGTTTTTACTGATTAAATATATGATTATATAAAAGATAATGTTTTATTGTTCACAAAATAAATACTCACAAAGCACAAAAACTAATTATTCTCTAAATTTCGCCTTGACGAACGCTGGTAACGGAATCAAGCACAAGAACAAGTTAAAAACGATAAAACCAACGGTAAAGGCAAAAGTGACGCCGATGTTCATCTCTTCATTTAAGATCTCGTTGAAAATCAGGTCAGTGGCGCCTCTGGTGTACCTTTCCGTAAGGAATGATTCCCCATGGGCGTACCTACAGTACGGGTCCGTCAAACTATTGAAAGAAGTCGAATCCAGTAAATTAACATTAGTGCAGTTTATTCTTGCGTCGTATGGTAATGTGTTCTGCATATCTGGACTCAGGAAAATCTTACGGTTCAAGAATGCAGACGCGTACCTGACTTGCGTGGCGTATGTCAAATAAAATAACCAATCTTGAAGACCTTTTATTGACCTGTAAAAATTGAAAATACGTGATTTTTTTCTGATGCTGTTTTATGGAAACTTACCGTAAAATACCGCTGCTTAAGGTGATGCATACGCAAGTGATGTAAATACTGAAGATAGCAGCTGCTAGGTAGTCCTTAACAATTAGTAAAATCGCCATGGTTTGTTGTTCGCTGAATAAATAACAGGCCCATAAAACCAATCCAAAATATAGGTATTCAAGTGGGTCGTCAAAAGTTCCAACGAAACTACAATAAAAATTGAAATAAAGATCAACTATTCTATTTGAAATTATTTGGAACATAATGTCTACTGGCGGTGAGATGGCGCTGACGTCTCTAGTCACACGTTACCTTAGTTTGAGCTTATATAAGCCGAGCTATAGAAAGCGAGTGATATTCTGGTTTTTCTTCATTTGGGAATAAGTCTGTGGTCTTTACTAAAGAGTTCCGTGGAGAAAAATAATCTAATGGACCCACCATAAACTTTTATTGTGTTCTTCGACATAAATCATTGGAATTTCTGCTTACCTGTAGATAATTGCACTGGCGGCCATGACCGAAAAAAACGAAAATGGAATTGACACCAAATTATACGTTATGAAAAATAAAGGACCCCCATATGTCCCTTCTTGTGATTCCTGATAATATCTGGTCCTATACATCGGAACTACAAAATCAAATTAAAAAAATAATAACCACAATCAAAAATTAAAAAGACAACAGCTTACATATAAATATTGTGTTGACTATTCCCAAGAAATAAGCACCGGCTAAGCTGTTAAGGATAAGTCCACTTCTAGTGATAAACGTGTGTTGGTAGCTCTTCATATCCTTGTAGAAAGCCCACAGCAACGCGAAGAATAAAGGCACCAAAAACAATCTTAAGAACAACTGTTTGAAACCAGCTTTTCGTAATGCAAAAGTCCCAGCTAACAATCTCCTGAAAGAAATGGATATCATATAGAAAACTTTTTAACAGACAACATCGTTTTTTGTACAAATTATAAGCCTTATACTTATACTATGTATGGGTAAGTGTCTGGTATTGGGAGAATATAAGTCCCATGCTGCGCTGTCATCAAAACAGGCATCTCTTCTGGCAAAAATCAATGTAAAGTGTGGCAAAATACGTTTACTCTTGTGCGTGAATGTAGTGTTAGAGTTTATTTAAAATAAGAAAATGTCTGATTTAGAGTAAAAACGGAGAAAAGACCGATATCATAAGAAAAAGGAACTGGGACTGATAAAAAGTATAAAGAGGTGTGATGCAAGAGAAAAGCATATTAGGCGGAAGAAGTGGAGAGTCGCCCCAGCAGAAGAAAACATACAGAAGAAAGCAGACCTTAGAGGTAGAGACAAGAGTCTCATACACCACCATCATCGGACAATGAAGAAAGTCATATAAGTGTGGAACAATTAACGGGTAGTTCTAGAGGAATGCGTGGTAGAAATTTTCCAATTTTCATTTCTTACGTGTATAGTGTCCAACCGACATGAAACGAGGACGGTTTCCCATGTAATAAAGGCACTTTATTCCCATGTCCCAGGATTGTCCCATGATCCATTGCGTGGTTCCCAGAAATGGAACTTTTTCTGTATATCCCGCCTTCGATTTTGAATTTTTCTACCAAAGCTGCTATTTGATGGTTGCTCTCCACGAATCTTTCACGAGATCTTCTATCCACTGTTGATAGACACACTAAAAAAGGGATATTTGTGCCATAGATATTTGTAATATTATTGTCAAAGAACAGCTGATACTTATACAAGGTGTTCTGCAAGAAATAACAGATGACTTACGGTAGTACATCAATGGATTTTCTAGTTGTGGACAAGGGAATCCAATTGCGTTAAAATACTCAAGCATTTGCCTCGTTCCTCCTGTATAGACAACATCTCCAAGACACAAATACAAAACCCTTTCCAAAAAGGGAAAAACGTCGGAACGCGGCTTTTCCATCGTCAATATGATTGCCGTTCCATACTTTTTCGACGCGTTCGACAATATGGAAACGACCAAATATGTATTTAAGGGATCCAGATCCCATGTGGGCTCATCCAAAAGGAGAATGACTAAAATTACGACAGATTTTTAAGTTTTATGTGAAGTTATGGTATATTTTCCAAAATTCTTCTACCTGGATCTTTGATAAGCTGAATACCAATCATCAATCTCCTATATTCGCTCTGCGTAAGGTATTCTGTGCATCTGTTTGCCACTAGGGATAGTGCAAGATCGGCCATGACTTGCTTCACTTTTGATTTTTTCAAATATCCCGAAATCTATTTAGGAAAATCAGAGCCCATTACACAGAGAGAAAAAAAAATAATGAAACGAATTTGCTTCAAGCCAAAGAACGATCGATGTTAGTGGTAGACAAAGCTACTACAAATTTCGATTTACAGATACAGCAATACTTAAAAAGAAAACTGCAACAAAATCAGTTAGCAAATCATATAAATTCAAAGAATATGCAAAAGTACTGCTTTTAAGTTGTATTTTGATGAATCAATAAAAAGCCACCATTCAGAAGGATCGTGGGGAATATCAAACTCGTTCATAAGACCCTCAACATCGTGACATACACGTAAAGATCCTTCAATTTTGAAATATGCGTTAAACATTTCCATTATTACTTCAAAGTGCTAGTAATATTAGTAATTTTTACCTTAGTTGGTGTATAAAACAATGTTTGTTCAACTGTCAACCCAGGAATTAGGTCGCACTTATGAGTGACATATCCACATCTTTGCTGGAATAAACTCAAACTCATCGGTTGATTATTGAGCAGGATTTGTCCTCTGGTTGGTCCTTGAACGCGCCTTGAGATCACATCTAGAAGTGCCTTTTTTCCACTACCTAAATCAAGCATTGATAACAGAGTAAAAATTGCTTAAAAGTTAACTATTTTAAAGTTAAAAATTACTATTTTAAAGATGGTGGAATAATTTCGGATACCTTTTGAACCAAGAACTGCAAGGACTTCCCCTGAATGGACTGTAAGGGACACATCCTTCAGGATAACGCCCGTTTTTATACTACCGAAGACTCTTTGCATGCATGATCCAGGTTCGACCTAAAAAATTGATTTTTTTTTTATTTTTCTATACAAAATTAAAAAGATAGCAATTTAAATCAAATTTAAACCTACAAAAAATCTCTTTTAAGAGTTTAGATTACATTCTTACCTGTCCAGTATGAAAAACATTACACAACTCCAAGACATAATCCCCAGAAATCATGTTAGTACGGCCCTGCGCAACTCAAAAAATCGAAATATGAAAAAAAAAATAATCTTGTATCTAAAATGTACGGTTTTTTATTTGTATACGAAATCACATTCCGTAAAATATGCAGGTAAAGAAGGCACTTGCCCAAAGCAACAGGTATAGCAGCTCGGCAACAACTGACAATCGCGGTGAGTTTTGGTCAACTCTGCGGAAGATAATTTCGATATTTTGTTGAAGCTAAACCTTCTACGCGATGCCAGCCATGTTTTCCATAACTGTGCTGTACAATCGGACGAAGAAATTTTGAAATAAACACTTTTTTATCATTGGGTATAAACAAAACTCAAAATATACGAGTTCAAACTTGATTTTTCTTTGGTATTTTTAAAGTTTACTTGTACTTTTCCTTGTAAATAGTAGCAGGTTACGAAAATGACAAAAAATGGGTAAGGTATTTATTGCATTGAGTATACTCCATACCTATATCTACGTCCATAGACATAATTATAGGTATGCCAACCTAAGAAAGCATCGCTTTTATGCTATGATACACTATGTAACACTCAATTTTATGTTTTTTTATACATTGTTTCAACGCAATTTCCAAAGAAAAAGTACCCAAAATTCGACTACTTTCACAACCTAGTGTTTTCGCGTTGTTAAGTTGGTAACAAAATTCTTTCGCGTGATTCTCCGACCATCAAACAACAGTCGACAACGGCAAGGAGTCGTGGACTCCTTGTAGCGGTATTTACCAGGTTTTTGACACTTCAAACAACTCGGTGATAAAGTGACTTGAAAAATTGAACTTTTACAGTGCGTTTTGTGTTTTTTTGACTTGGCGCAGGGTCTGATTGTGTTATCCTGTTTGTAAATTATGATTTGGTGAGTGTTTCTCTTCGATTATATTTATTTTAATCGAGTTTTAATGCAAGATTAGGGCACGATTTCGTCGAGTCTTCATCTTGCGTTGAGGTCTCCGGTTAATTTTTTCGGGCGATGACAGTAAACGGTGAATAAATTGCCGAATTTGGGGCCTGTTATTTGACCTACAATGTATTAAGGTTCGTTTTGTGTAAAGGTTAATGGTCTTTTTCGGGTTTGGTGTACAGGGTTTGAAGGATTTTGTGGTTTTGCGATTTTATTCTTGTGTTCTATGACGTATTTATTGAGATTTTTTGCTATTGGTGAGGTCCGAAATATGTTTTGTTCAGAAATTCTCAACAAACTCAACAGTTTATTGATGCCAATGCAGATTTATGATATAAATCCAGTAAAATGAACTTGATGTTTGTATTTCTCTGTATCAAAGTGGTTAAGTTCTTGTTTACAAGAGAAATTATGATCATGTATAATGCATACCTACTAAAAATAAGCATGAACAGATACCACATTCCAGAAATATGCAAAATTTCTTCTTACAAAAGTTACAACCATTCTTGAAGAAGATGTTAATTTAGCATAAACTCTCAACAACTCTGTCTTTCGTACATACAGTTATTTGGTGTTTATTTGCGACAGGAATGCTGTATATATATATATATATATATATATATATATATATATATATATATATATATATATATATATATATATATATATATATATATATATATATATATATATATTTGTTAGATTGTAGGTTGTTTATTTGTTAGATAGTATTTCATTATTGTAGCCCACGAGATGCAAATGAGTCCTTTGCAAACGTTGCAAAACAATCAATTACAATGCATTAAATAATGTCGAAATGTTTAATTATTGCACGCATTATTTCGTCAAAACAATTGTCTCATTATTCACAACCTTCGGATTTCTCAAATTCATAAGCCTTAAGTCACTAGTAGGCAACAACAGCCTGTTCCGTTTGTATTACCGTAAAGATCAATGGTTGTCCTTGACTACACCTGAGACCACAGCCTACAATACACGCGTGTACACTTTTGGATGAATCAGAATAATGCCCCCGGTCCATTCTATTAATCGGTCGTTAATAAATCTGTAAGAAAGTCGTGTATATTATGTTTGTATATCGTATATGTACAGTGGCCGACAAAAGTCGACGTACGACCCGCATTTCTGCTATCTGACGAGTCCAAAAGCATTACGAAGAAAAGTAATGATGACTTGGGTTCATCAAGTAAAATATTTAATCTAGGTTACCATTATTTGCCCAATATCAGATAATACAAAATCCGTTGTCCATCTGTCGACACAAGCTGGCATAATTATTTTGATTGGTAGAATAAAAGAGGTCAGCTAAATAATTTGAGTGACCAACAGGTGTCGATAAAAAGCCACCAGTCAGAAGGATCGTGGGGAATATCAAACTCGTTCATAAAACCCTCAACATCGCGACATACACGTAAAGATCCTTTCATTTTAAAATATGCTCTAAAAGGCTCGTTACGATTTGCAAACGAAGACACTGTCACACCTCGTGCGAGAAGATTACATTCCTGTAGCCTAGAACCCAATAACTCGACTTTTTCTTTTGATAAACCTAAGTCTTTAATCATGAATAACCTAAGTCTTTAATCCTGAATAACCTAAGTCTTAAATCATTCAATTTGCACTGGTTTATAAGGTGAGGTGTTAAGTCTTTAATAACCTAAGTCTTTAATCCCGAATAACCTAAGTCTTTAATCCTGAATAACCTAAGTCTTAAATCATTCAATTTGCACTGGTTTATAAGGTGAGGTGTTAAGTCTTTAATAACCTAAGTCTTTAATCCCGAATAACCTAAGTCTTTAATCCTGAATAACCTAAGTCTTAAATCATTCAATTTGCACTGGTTTATAAGGTGAGGTGTTAAGTCTTTAATAACCTAAGTCTTTAATCCCGAATAACCTAAGTCTTTAATCCTGAATAACCTAAGTTCTAAATCATTCAATTTGCACTGGTTTATAAGGTGAGGTGTTAAGTCTTTAATAACCTAAGTTTTTAATCCCGAATAACCTAAGTCTTTAATCCTGAATAACCTAAGTCTTAAATCATTCAATTTGCACTGGTTTATAAGGTGAGGTGTTAAGTCTTTAATAACCTAAGTCTTTAATCCCGAATAACCTAAGTCTTTAATCCTGAATAACCTAAGTCTTAAATCATTCAATTTGCACTGGTTTATAAGGTGAGGTGTTAAGTCTTTAATAACCTAAGTCTTTAATCCCGAATAACCTAAGTCTTTAATCCTGAATAACCTAAGTCTTAAATCATTCAATTTGCACTGGTTTATAAGGTGAGGTGTTAAGTCTTTAATAACCTAAGTCTTTAATCCCGAATAACCTAAGTCTTTAATCCTGAATAACCTAAGTCTTAAATCATTCAATTTGCACTGGTTTATAAGGTGAGGTGTTAAGTCTTTAATAACCTAAGTCTTTAATCCCGAATAACCTAAGTCTTTAATCCTGAATAACCTAAGTCTTAAATCATTCAATTTCCACTGGTTTATAAGGTGAGGTGTTAAGTCTTTAATAACCTAAGTCTTTAATCCCGAATAACCTAAGTCTTTAATCCTGAATAACCTAAGTCTTAAATCATTCAATTTGCACTGGTTTATAAGGTGAGGTGTTAAGTCTTTAATAACCTAAGTCTTTAATCCCGAATAACCTAAGTCTTTAATCCCGAATAACCTAAGTCTTTAATCCTGAATAACCTAAGTCTTAAATCATTCAATTTGCACTGGTTTATAAGGTGAGGTGTTCCTAAAACTTCAAATGGTGAATCTTCACGACTTGCCTGATTTGACTTGAGTGATTTCAGGTACTCTGTCAAATCAGGCAAGGCGAAATTTCTTCTGTATCAAAAATCGAAGGTGATGAAGTGGATGGCGCACTTGGGAGAGGATGATTCTCTCCATGGGGGATTGGGCGCGATGCTGATGGCAAATTTGGATATTTTATTTTATGGTTATCCTTCTTCGAATATCCGGAGACGTTTATCGTCCAAAAATAGCAATCATCTAAATGATTGGAAGGCTCTTGCCACAACATGGTAACTGCAAACGGCATTTTCTTTTGCTTCCCTTTCATCCATGTTAAAAGTTCGCTCTAACAGGAAATGCAGCATATATTAGCTGTTTATGGCTTTTCCAGATCTCCAATTCTAAATCCAATAAGCTGCTTTTACCTCTTCCCTATTTTTGATTGATCTATGAAAAGTGATGTTAGGTGTTATAGACTTAAACAAGTGTTTTGTAGTTTATGTATTCCATTATGAATAATTGAATTTCTAAGATTACACTGTTGGTACCTGTAATGAATTCTTAAGTGTCCCTTAATTGAATATAAAGGATTAGTCACAATTGGTAATGTACGCCTTTCAGGATAGTAAGTAATGATGATTTGTTTACGTATTTATCTTTATACTGTCAGATTTATTTTTAGGCATTACTTACATATACGGATATATATATATATCTATTTATTTTTTAACTTGACATATTGTATTGCCTAGAGTTGGATGATTTACAGTTATTCTTGAGTTATCCTTTCGATACACGCCCAGGATCTTAGGTAATAAATCTATGGGTTAAGATGTAGGAAAGATTTACGATTCTCTACATATTCTATCACATCATAGTAATAAAATCTCCACTAATTATAATTAACTATATATTTGTTTGATTAGACATTTGCGTGTTTAATTTCACAATAAAACACGCTCGATAAAACAAACAAATCTACACTTTCTCACGTATCAATTAATAAATTAAAAATTAAAACGCATTTCTCTCTTTATTTGCGATTTTGCTTCCTGATAGAAACCGTTCTTCTATATATCACCTTCACCGCAAAGAATCTATTAAAAGATACAACAACCTTGCTAACAGTTAGAATGCACAAAAAACAATGAATACAACTCCTTCGTAACCTTCGACCTTTGCAAAAATACACCATCATCGACCAATCATCTAAAAAGCGAGTGCAACTCATCTCAAGTTTATTACATCCTTATATGCCAAAGAGTAAAAGAAATAATCTGTCTTTAAAATTCAAGCTGTTAACCAGTCATCAATGTCACTAACCTCACCAGAAAACAATTGGGCAATCACCACGATCATTGTAAAGTCGTTGTTTTTACGGCCTTACCACGAAGACATGAGACTCGTTCCATTGCAAACAATTGAAAGCATATGGCTTTCAGGTGTTGAGTTGGTTGAGCTGGCAATATCATGTTTCTCGATGATGCTTCATCGTAATTATTACTAATGCTTCTTTGAAATTGTTTCTTTTGTTTATTTTATAGATTTTTATTATGTATGGAAGTAAAATTTGAAGGCAAACCAGTGGTAAGGACAGTACACTCTGTATACTGCAATTAAAAGTATACAATACCCGTTGGAAAAACTAGGTCCATTATAACTAAAATACCATGTTGTTAATTAGACACTGCACGATCGGTATTCGCTTGTTTTTTTTTTGTTACATAGGCGTGCCTGTCGTGTTACATCACTGCCCTGGTTCATTTTTTCTGTAGCATAATTAATAGCATGCCTAAACGTAGGCGTACAGGTACATAGGAAATTATACTATAATAATCACCTCTAATAAACAATTGACGATTGGTTATAGATGCTGAAGAATCGATTATTTCGAGAAAATGTTGAAAACATCGGCTAACGCTACAAATGGCAATGTGATTACAACGACCTGGTTGCCTTTTAAACTTTTGCAACAACTTCCACGTTTCTAACGCAAGAACAGCGTAAAATTTATGCCATCTTTACCTTAATTGCGTTCGTTGTCTTTATGTAACTTCTCTGATTTACAAATAAAATCAATGAAACTCTCTTCCCAAAAAGAAAAAAACTACTGAAACTTTTACCTAACCTCACCGTGTGGCGATTCACAGCTTTGATTGCTTTCTCAACTTGAGGTCTCTGGCTGTGGTTCTCCTGCCTAAGTCAGTAACCAGTCATCAACCTCTCCAAGGCCTCTACAGTGCCCTTTCTGCACTGACTATCACCAGACGCCTCGCCGTAAATATATTCCATGCAACAGTGACCTTACCATCTGCCCAGAAATTATTCGCAGGCGTCCTATAGACATTTCCGTATAGCCCGAATATAAATGTAAATTTATCCGGATCAACGGACCAAATCTGTTCTTTCTTCGTTACTAGAGACTTATTTATTACTTATTAGAGACTGATTATTGGTTAGATGTCAATTTAGTGAGTCTTGAGAAATTTGGTTTTGTTATACACCATAACTCTTTAGTTAGTTAGTTAGAGTTAATTTGGTCATACAGCGTATCAGAAACAGAGAGTTTTACAAGGAACAAACTGTTTATAATCAATTCTTAAGCAGCGTTCACTTTCAAAATTGAAAGTAGGTGTACGTCTAAGATTTTTGGGATAACACGCTTACCTAATCGGCGCATGTTAAATACATGTAATTTGTTAGGCTTTTCGTCAATTCAAGGACGTCTTGCATTCAGTGAAGAGGATATACGCTATCTTTTGTAGTAAGAAAACCTTGCCGAATTAATTGCCGAAGGAAAGACAGAATGACGTGGTTAATGTATATTCAGAATGAGTCATGCGTATAACTACTGGTAGATGAGACACTACTAGTGCTTTTACGTGAATTTTTCAGTGCAGTTTTTCAATGCGCCATCACGTAATTAATTCCGTCAACAAAACAAAACGCGTACAATACTGAATAATGCAGTAACAGGACGATAATTTGTAAATAGGAAGGTCAACCCATGGAACGGGTTACACAATTTGAACGCAGACCAATACATAGACGACTCACCACAACGATATCACGTCGACTTTCTAAATCAGCAAACGGCCGGCCGCGCTAAATACCAACAGCGAGCGTCCTCCGTTCGGTGCAATTTAACAGGAAATCAAAGAATTTCCGACGCTCTCGTGCCGATAAAAAGCGATCCGGTATTCCAGGAATAAGAAGAACAACCTCCGGTAAATCGTCTGATTGATGACTTGAGTGAAAATTACTTAATACTAAGACGTCGAGTTTAGTTTTAATTGTTGTTAAACTGTTTTTGAATTTTCGTGTAATTGATGATAAAAACTTATTGTGTAATAAAATGATTACTTTGTGGGATTTCCTTGATTTAATGTTCTAGTTTAAATTGAATTTATTGGTTAGTTTTTTTAGAAGAGGTTTGTAGTAGATCCTTTCACCTATTTCGCTGTATTTCATAATGTACCACAAATTAGATAGAGTTGTTGCACATTTTATGAAGAATACAGATTGAGAAATTATTATTATTGCCGCTATTTATAAATTTGTCGCAAGTAATTTTATTGCAACATCAGTTCTTGGTATTCTTAATAAAAACCTACTTTTCAAACACCAACTGTATTAGCTAAACATTCCTCTCGTGGCGCAGGTATGTGAGTTAGTGCGCGGCCATATTGGAGCTTCGCTCCTAGTAGAGAGCCTAGCTGCGCTCCTCGCAACAGAAAAGATTAACTTATCCTTATGAGGATGGCCGTAATGAGTCGCCTAGCGCCAAGTATCTATGCAACGGCGCGAGGAGCGCAGCTAGGCTCACTACTAGGCGCGAAGCTCCAATATGGCCGCGCACTTAAGTGCTTCGCTCCTAGTAGAGAGCCTAGCTGTGCTCCTCGCAACAGAAAAGATTAACTTATCCTTATGAGAATGGCCGTAATGAGTCGCCTAGCGCCAAGTATCTATGCAACGGCGTGAGGAGCGCAGCTAGGCTCACTACTAGGCGCGAAGCTCCAATATGGCCGCGCACTTAAGTGCTTCGCTCCTAGTAGAGAGCCTAGCTGTGCTCCTCGCAACAGAAAAGATTAACTTATCCTTATGAGGATGGCCGTAATGAGTCGCCTAGCGCCAAGTATCTATGCAACGGCGCGAGGAGCGCAGCTAGGCTCTCTACTAAGAGCGAAGCTCCAATATGGCCGCGCACTTATACACCAGTGCAATGCAATAATAAGCCAAGTGTGACCATTATGTATGCACATAAAAGCCTCACGAAGACATGAATATAACATCAATCTCGGGAACTTTCATTCCTCTGAACCTGGTGCGTGATCTCAGTGCACCGCTGGCTTAATAGGTTGAGAAATAACCAACCACACAATTCACTAATACCAATAAGACCTACGAACAACAGAAGCGAAGAAATTTTAGTTGGGAAGGAATTTTAGCTGCAGAATTAACACAATCAACTCTAACAAAGACTTTATCCCTTTCGTCTACGAGTTCTCAAGCATGCTAGACGCATTCCAAGTTCAACGTAAGTCGTGACACATGTCTAATGGTGACGCTCAACTTGCGGAACGTTTTTATTGTCTTGTAGCTTCACTCATGACATGCTGTGAACTTCTTAACTTGTCTTGAGGCTTGAGAATCTCACACCGACGGATTAAAACCTCTTCCTGCCACAGACTGTTCACTGTTTTGTTGTTAATTTTGCTAGTTGACATGCAACCCCTATAATTACGAAATTGTTGCGCTGGTATCAGTTTGGTCATTTCCGGTTGTCAGATTGTCACAAAAAACAATCAATTTCGTCCCTTGGTGTTCACAAACTACATTACATTCTAGGTACAAAATATAATCTTTATTTCTTCTTCTAGATAGTAGAAGATGGTTCGTAGTCGGACCCCTTCGCAAGGAGGGGGTTCCCAGGGTTTCGAGATGGAGCGCAAATACTCGGTGCCTTCGAATCCAGAATCCAGGGCATTTTCCGGAACAGCGAGTGAAGACCTGCACGCATGGTCAATTTACAGGTACGATCCACACCAGAGCATTAAATAAACACTTTTACTGCTAATTTTCACACGCTAAGAGCCTCCTCTGTGCGTTTTCTTCTCCTATTCTCTTCATTATGTCACTCCCGGTGGAAATAGAGCGAGGTTTTTGCTTAACGGAGCAAAGAAATTGTTAGTTATCACTTTGATGGAGTAACCTAAATATAAGGCATTATTTTGCTTCGATAAATTTGTTTAAGGTGTATAATATTGCTATTTAATAACTAATTTAGCTTGATTACGTTATGAATGACAGATGGCAGGCCAAACGCCTAACAATACTTGTACCTGGTAATAAAGAAAGGCTAATATTAACACTGTTACCCAGCAGTTAGTCATGGTGTTCAATAACTCTTTTCATTATCGTCATAAACAGTGATGAACTACGTATCTTCAAGTTGATTAATTCATTGGAAAAGAACTTTGAATAACTAAAGAATGATAGTGTTTTATGTAGTGATCAAGACATCAACTTAATTAATCATACTTTTACTAGTTTTTTTTTCTTGATTTCTTACTAAGATATCCAACTAAAAATGAAGGTTTTATAAGCCTGCTAATGATTATCTGCAAAAGAAAGTTGCTGCCATCAATCAGATGGCATATGTCCATCTGTTACTTCTTGTAAAATGTTCTTCGAAACCGTAACTTGACCCAATAATACTTGATCTTTTGCAGGCAAAACTTAAATTCAGACTTTACTGACAGTGCTCTCGGATCAACTGACAAGAGTCCACTACCATACGGTAATTTTCAACTTCGGGATCAAACTGTTCAGTCTATATTATCACATCCACGCTATGGACCCAAGTAAGTACTAATTTGCATTTCTTTCCGTTCGTTTTCATCTCTAAAATTCGCTCTCTTACCATAAATAACCTTTCAGAGCGACCATTTTTCGAATCGTATATTTTCTCCTTGTTGCATAATGAATAATTTATGTTGTTCTGCTGCACTGGCCCCCATAAAAACTAGTACCATCACCCACCAACCGTAATAACCGCAATCTTTAACCAACAAAAACGTTCCAACCCATTCAACATCGCCAACGATGAAGACTAGTTTACTAGCTTTCCAATAATACCGACAAACATTACACACATTTCTAGCATACAATTTCAACGATTTCAGGTCGGCTCTTGGTTCAAACATGTACACCTACCTAAAATTTGGTCTTCCCAGGGTTTTCCCACCAAATCACAATGGTTCGCATCGATCTGGAACGCCGCAACATTTCAGAACGGCCGCAAACACAAGAAATGCACATGTTAGGTGCGTATATATTACTAGTAAATCGATTGTATCCGTAATTTAATCGGTTTTATTGACTGATCTAGTTAACTACAATACTCTTTGTATTGTTATTGTTGATGTATTGTTATATCCTGGTGTTGATAGGGCTTCAAAAGCAGGAAGTCGAGGACCTAGGGATGGTAGTTCCGGTTACGATAGCTCCGACAACGAAACGAATAATTACAAGAATAGCAGGAAGTATAGATCGGATCCTGACTTTAGGATGCAGAATGTTCACCACTCCTATCAGACGCATAAGGTAGGAAAGGGAAATGCATTATTTATGTCGGGAACTTGTCTTAGTCGTTATTGGAGTGCTTCCTTATTAGTTTCTTTGCGTTCTTGAGTATCCTCTTTTTATATTTAGTCCAAATGTGAGCAGTAAAAACAAATCTGTGAACCAGAAGTGTATAGAAATAACTTTATACACCATAATCCTTTTAGATCCTTCTAGTTTCTTCTAGTTCCTTCTAGTTCCTTCTGGTTCCTTCTAGTTCCTTTTAGTTCCTTCTGGTTCCTTCTAGTTCCTTCTAGTTCCTTCTAATTCCTTCTAGTTCCTTCTAGTTCCTTCTAGTTCCTTCTAGTTCCTTCTAGTTCCTTCTAGTTCCTTCTAGTTCCTTCTAGTTCCTTCTAGTTCCTTCTAGTTCCTTCTAGTTCCTTCTAGTTCCTTCTAGTTCCTTCTAGTTCCTTCTAGTTCCTTCTAGTTCCTTCTAGTTCCTTCTAGTTCCTTCTAGTTCCTTCTAGTTCCTTCTAGTTCCTTCTAGTTCCTTCTAGTTCCTTCTAGTTCCTTCTAGTTCCTTCTAGTTCCTTCTAGTTCCTTCTAGTTCCTTCTAGTTCCTTCTAGTTCCTTCTAGTTCCTTCTAGTTCGTTCTAGTTAGTTCTAGTTCCTTCTAGTTCCTTCTAGTTCCTTCTAGTTCCTTCTACTTCCTTCTAGTTCCTTCTAGTTACTTCTAGTTACTTCTAGTTCCTTCTAGTTCCTTCTAGTTTCTTTTAGTTCCTTCTAGTTCCTTTCTGTTCAGAGAACTTGTCTTAGTCATTATTGGAGTGCTTTCTTATTAGTTTCTTTACTTACGAGCAGTAAAAACTAATATGTGAACCAGGACTACATAGAAATAACTTTATACACTCCTCCAAACACACAGACCCACCAAAAGGAGAAATTCCATCCACCACCAGGTGTCCCATTGGCTGCCCTGCAACAAGAAGGCATTTCCAGCCATCAGAGCCACTGGAACAGGAACAAGAGCATCTCAGAAGCTAATCTGCTATCTGCAGAATATCACAGGTCATACCACAACCTCCCCCACCATATGCGAGATCCTAGAAGGAACAGCGTAGCAGATTTTGGTCACCACGATGTCGTGGACCATGGGTAAGAGTGGCAAAACCTTAAACTTTAAAGGAAGTTGATGAACATTCATGGTTCATCACCCTTCTTTCGTTTTAGCCATCTCAGACCAATATCCAAAGCAGAGAGTCACCTTTCCTTGGCTACATCAAGAAGAGGGCCATCGGTCATTCGTGGAGACTATATAGGAACTGATGATGAAGTCGCCACGGCGTTTATATATCCCCACTTACAAGTATGTCAAATCTAGCTAATCTAGCTCTTTTCAGACTATTTGTTCTTCTCAAAAGGTATGTGGTTTGGGTGTTCTTCCCACCTCCTCCGGAATATGTAGTAAAAAGCAACACCTCTTACTCAATGACGTCTCCTTTGAAGTCAGAGGTGGTGAATTGCTTGCCATCATGGCTACATCAGAAGAAGAAGGTACGGCTATCCTCAACGTTGTCGCAGGACGTAGTAAACCTTTAGTTGGTGATGTCATCATCAATGGTCAACATGTTCGCGAGCATTCTTTAAGAAATCGTGTCGCTTACGTGCAGAGTGATGTAAATCTTTGCAAGGACATGACTGTCTTGCAAACGCTGAGGTTTCATTATGATTTGAAGAGACCTACTGCAAAACTTGAGCATCTGAAGATAGATGCGATTGATAGGGTATGGATTCGGTACTTGATTGATGATTTTTGTTAATTTTTATAGTTTTTAGATCAATGTGCTCATCGAAGACCTGGGTTTGGAGCAAGTTAGAAACACGAAAGTCGCGAATATGACGATATCGGAACGAAGACGATTGAATGTAGCTTGTCATCTTTTGCTGGACACGGATGTTGTTGTTCTTGATCAACCAACGAGAGGGATGGACATCTTTGATACGTTCTTCCTTGTGGAGTACTTGAGGCAGTGGGCTAATGGTGGAACAGCAAACGCTTTAGGTATTTTTATCTATGATCTGTTTTTTTTTCGTCCTTTGTTTTTTTCTGTACCAGTTTGTTAGTTTTCGTTTATTGCCTTAAATTTTTGTTTTTTGTTCGTTTTTAGTTGTTGTTTTGTTGTTTTTTGTTCGTTTTTATTGTTCATTTTCGTTTCTTGTGGTTCCTATTTGTTTCTTACTTCGTTCATTTCCATCCTTTTTGGTTTCTTTGTCTTCCTTCTTGGTCCTTATTGTTTCTGTTTGCCCTACTTTGCTTCTTTTTGTTATTTTTTGTTCCTTTTCGCCCCTTGTCGTTCCTTTTTGTTCCTTTTACGTCGTATTAGTTCCTGTCAATCCCTTTTAGTCTCCTTTCGTTCGTTGTTCTTTTAGTTTGCTTTTCTTGCTTTTCTTTGTTTTCATTTTTTGTCCTTTTTGTTTCTTTTTGCTCCACTTTGCTTGTTTCTAGTTAGTTTTCCTTACTTTTAATTTCTTTAACTTTCTCTTAGTCCCTTTTTAGTTCCTTCTGGTCCTTTTTAACCACCTTTGCTTCCATTTTTTGCTTTTTATGCTTGATTTTCTTGTTCTTTATTGTTCCTTCTGGTCCATTTGTTCGTTTTTGTGCCTTTTAGTTCCCTTTCGTTCCTGATTTGTATATTCTTGTTCGTTTTTGTTCCTTTTTGTTTCTTATTCTTCATTTTTTTGGCTTTTTCTTGTTTCTTTTTCTTCCACTTTGTTTCTTTTTATCATTTTCTCGTGCCTCTTATTTCCTCTTAGTTCCTGTTCGTTCTATTTTGTTCATTTAGATCTCTTTTAGCACTTTTTAGTTCCTTTTAGTTCCTTTTAGTTCCTTTTAGTTCCTTTTAGTTCCTTTTAGTTCCTTTTAGTTCCTTTTAGTTCCTTTTAGTTCCTTTCAGTTCCATTCAGTTCTTTTCAGTTCCTTCTAGTTCCTTCTAGTTCCTTCTAGTTCCTTCTAGTTCCTTCTAGTTCCTTCTAGTTCCTTCTAGTTCCTTCTAGTTCCTTCTAGTTCCTTCTAGTTCCTTCTAGTTCCTTCTAGTTCCTTCTAGTTCCTTCTAGTTCCTTCTAGTTCCTTCTAGTACCTTCTAGTTCCTTCTAATTTTCTTCAGCTTCTTTTAGTTCCTTCTAGTTCCTTTTAGTTCCTGCTAGTTCCTGCTAGTTCTTTCTAGTTCCTTCTAGTTCCTGCTAGTTATTTCTAGTTCCTTCTAGTTCCTGCTAGTTATTTCTAGTTCCTTCTAGTTCCTTCTAGTTCCTTCTAGTTCCTTCTAGTTCCTTCTAGTTCCTTTTAGTTCCTTCTAGTTCCTTCTAGTTCCTTCTAGTTCCTTCTAGTTCCTTTCAGTTTCTTTTACTTCCTTCTAGTTCCTTTTAGTTTCTTTTGGTTCCTTTTACATTCTCTTAACTCCTACCAGTTCCTCCTAGTTTCTTTTGGTACCTTTTTAGTTCCATTTCGTCTTTTATGACAAAATTATGACCAAACAATTCTAGGACGAATCGTTATTTTGACACTTCATCCACCGACATACGAAATCTTCACGATGCTCTCCAGGATATTGCTTCTCTCAGCTGGAAGGACCATGTACAGCGGAAGGAGACGTGATATGCTCCAGTACTTCGCCATGGTAGACTATCCATGTCCTTCCTTCAAAAATCCTTCAGATTATTACCGTATGTTTGAATTTACTTTCGCAATCCTTCAGATTTAACCAGGTTAGGTGTTTCTTATAGTTGACCTGGTCACCTTGGACGACCTATCCGCGGAAGCCATGCTCGAGTCTTCACAGCGAATTGAGCAATTGGCAGAGATCTTCAGACAAAAGAGGGAACCTATGAGTGACCCAGGACCCCCCACTTCAATTCCTTTGACGGTCAAGCAATCAAACTGTTTCTCGCAAGCTTTTGTCTTGTTCACGTAAGTTTCGTCCTTTTTGCCCAGATGGACACCTTGAAATTGTTCTCTTTCAGGAAGGCAATGATCTACACTCAACCAAAAACCTTCTTAAACTGGTTGAGTATCATCATTTTAACCATCAGTTTATCTTTGATAATGGGTGCTATATTCTGGGATGTCCCCAGCACTGACCAACAGTTAAATTTAAACGATAGGTTAGGCTATCACTACGCCACTATGTGCCTGGCAATTTGGCCTGTCATCCTTTCGTTGACCTTGCTGGAGATCCGGTTAAACCGGAAGTGCGTCCAGCGAGACATCAACGATGGCTTGTATGGACGTATGACGTATATTTTTACAAAGAGTATTGTAAATATTTTCCCGTCGTTATTTGTCTGGTTGATCTATCTAGTGCCAAGCTATTCAATGAGTGGACTTTATATGCAAAGCCCTACGAATTACAAAGGATTTTATGTGTATTTAGGAGTTATGCTCTTGTACTTAAGCTGTGTCCAAATGTTTACAACAGCTTTAATATACCTTTTACCACTATCTAACACAGCCACATTTATATCAACGATAATAATGACGACTCTATTCTTTACGAATGGATATTTGATCCATTTTAAAGACGTGACGTCATATACGCAATGGATAGAGTACATAAGTCCTAGTACATGGCTTCTACCTTACCTCCTAAATAGGGAATTGTCACCAGAAGCGATCGCGAGCAGTTTTGCCACAACGCTATGCAGGAATAAACAAGTAAGACGTGTGATTTGGGTTGTATACCTCTGCCTCTCAATCGGTCAAGTATCAAACGTTCTTTTTTAAATTTTAGGTGCAAAAACAAGATATTATAGTTCAAGCTCCATGTCCACCACCAAATGGGACGCAAGTTCTTGTAAATTATGGTTATCTTCAATCAAATCAGGAATTCTTTGACTACGGGGATGCCCCGTTGGCGATGGGTGTGTTTTACATCATTTGTTTTGTCCTGGCGTGCTTTGGATTTCTTCTGAATTGCTGTCGTGGCAGAAATTCGAAGTATAGAGACAGAAATAACGCGAATAAACCTTAATAATAGATGGTAGTGTTGTTGTAATTTATTTGTTTAGTTTAACGTTTAGTTTAGTTAGATGATGACGATGTATGTTAAATATTGTTAGTAATTTAATTAATTGATAATTATAATCATAACTGTGCCGATATTTCTGAATGAATCAATAAAATGAAGATGTTTTTGTAGAAGTTGAGGTGTTGTATTATTTAGCGCACGCGCCGTTTAGCGCCATCTGTCGGTGTGTGTGTGTAAAAGTTGAGTGTATAGTTTGTTGCCTGCAGTTTAGGAGTTGAGACAGAAATATCCCTTTTTGACAACCTCGTTGACACAATGAAGCGTCTAACCGCATGCTTTGTTATTTATCCTAAGTTTATTTGTTATTTGCTGATTAGTTTTTATTCTTTAAATGACAGATTACTATTCAAATAAATATGGGAAATGTTTAGGTTTCACATTTAGTTATTTGACACATATCGCAAGGGATATTTCTTATTATAAAGTTGATAACATTCCGTGCTAACTTCTCTTGGAAGGAGAAAAAACAAATTTGTCCTTCAATAAATTGAATTTTATAGCTTCAAATATTCCTTATAAAATACCTACAAAAATCTTTAGTTTAAAAATAACGGTTCTATACAAATAGAAGCATAAATAGTAACAAAACCCCATTTTAAAAGTTGGGGCTGCACTCCCAAAGCCCATATCGACGAGTCGCCACTGGCAACATTCGTCAAGGAATAAACCCAGACGTTGCTTATTTACATATACTTATACACTAAAATATTTACATAACAAAGCCAAACACGTAAAGTCCCCGTCATTAATGGAAAATTCTATAACGAGATACATATTTCTAATTAATGGTACACTTCAGTTGTGAGCATGTTGTGAGTGAGTCGCTAACGAAATTGTGAACACGCCTCACATTCGTTGTCAAGAAAATGGCAGATACTCATAACCTACCTACTTCTGATAATTTAAATACAAAAAACGGCAACTTTATCTGCGGCGTAGTCGAAGGTATTGGGCTAAATATTTTCTTTAAACAATAATCGATAAATCCCAGTAGAGTTTATAGCCAATAACCACCTATTTTCCATAGTAAACAAATAAATACTGTAGTGGGGGTACTCAATCATAAACATTTAAATTTCGCTTAAAAACAGGGCTTATAACCGGGTTTTCTCTTCTTATTTTAGGTTTTTACGGTAGACCATGGACCACAGAACAAAGAAAAGACCTTTTCCAAAAGTAATCACCAAAATTAAGCACCAAAAATCCAATCTAATCATTTAACTTTGCAGAATGAAGAAATGGGGTATGACATCTTACGTTTACGCCCCAAAAGATGACTATAAGCACAGGGCTTACTGGCGGGAATTATACACCGTCGAAGAAGCCGAACATCTCACCAGTTTGATAACGGCAGCTCGCGATCAAAACATCACATTTTACTACGCGCTTTCGCCAGGATTGGACATCACTTACAGCAATTCGAAGGAAGTTACGGCGCTCAAACGTAAACTAGAACAGGTAGCGCAGTTCGGCTGCATCGCCTTCGCATTACTTTTTGACGATATCGAGCCTGAAATGTCGGAAGCCGACAAAGAAGTGTTCCAATCTTTCGCGCACGCCCAAGTCAGCGTCACCAACGAGATCTATCAACACCTCGGCCAACCCAAGTTCTTCGTCTGCCCCACGCAGTACTGCGCCACCAGGGCGGTACCCAACGTCACAAATTCGGAATATTTGAACACTCTGGGGTCGAAATTAGCCCAAGAAATTGATATTATGTGGACAGGTATGTTGAATTTTTCATGATTTTATAAATTACCTAGTGATTTTATACATTACCTAGTGATTTTATACATTACCTAGTGATTTTATACATTACCTAGTGATTTTATACATTACCTAGTAATTTTATAACCTACTGACTAGTTATTGTGTTAATATTCCAGGTTCAAAGGTGATATCTAGGATATTAACGAAAGAAGGAATTCAGGAGATAACGGATATCTTGAGGAGGCCCCCGGTGATCTGGGACAATCTGCACGCGAACGATTATGACCAGAAACGGGTTTTTCTTGGCCCATATTCGGGTAGATCGCCGGATCTGATCCCGAAGTTACGGGGCGTCTTGACGAATCCAAATTGCGAATACGGGGCCAACTTTATCGCGATTCACACCCTGGCCCAGTGGTCGAGGTGCAACATTGACGGACAACGCGACCTGACCTTGAGTAAGAACCTTTTCTGCATCTTTCACTAGGAATTTAACAAAATAACTAGTGATTTTATAAAATGACTAGTGATTTTGTGAATTGACTAGTGATTTTGTGTATTGACTAGTGATTTTGTAAATTCACTAGTGATTTTGTGAATTGACTAGTGATTTTGTGAAATGGCTAGTGATTTTGTAGGATGAGTAGTGATTGTGTGAAATCTGTTTTGTGAATTGACTAGTAATTGTGTGCAATTATTGTTTTTAGATGATTCTGTGTCTGCGGATATAAAACTGGAAACTGAAACTGAGGATGGGTTGTCCGGTGAGGATGTGCCGACAACTCTTTCGCCGAATATGTACCATCCTAGGCAAGCGTTGCGGAACGCTATTAACGAATGGCTGCCAGAGTTCTCCAAACACAAAGCTGCCTGGGGTCCGATCGCAAAGCCGCAACCGGCTGTTGCTAGTGAGTTTTTAAAAATTATCAAATATAACTTTTTTTCATTATTTTCGCTTGATTATGTAAATTGATTTTGATTATTTTTGTTCATTTGACCTCATTTTCTTTTGGTCAAAAAGATGCCTGTTTTTGACCAAAAGATGTTGTAAAAAAGCTAGAGATTTTGTAAAACAGGTAGAGATTTTGGGTGAAATAGGTCTCTTTTTGCCAAAAAGGACCTATTTTTGACCAAAGAGACCTCTTTTCGGCGAAAATACCTCTTTTTACCAAAAGAGACTTGTAATTTTGTAAAAAAGCTAGAGGTTCGGTAAAATAGCTAGAGACTTTCTAAAAAACCTAGAGATTTTGTAAAAAAGCTGGAGATTTAGGTTCAAATAGATCTCTTTTGGTCAAAAAGAGACCTATTTTCGACCAAAAGAGACCTCTTTTTGGCAAAAAGACCTTTTTTTAACAAAAAGAGACTAGTAATTTTATATATAAAAAAAAACAGAGATTTGGTAAAAAAGCTAGAGATTTTGTAAAAAAGCTAAAGATTTTGCGGCAAATAGATCTCTTTTGGTTAAAAAGAGACCTATTTTTGACCAAAAGAGACCTCTTTTTACCAAAAGAGACTTGTAATTTTGTAAAAAAACTAGAGGTTCGGTAAAAAAGCTAGAGATTTTGTAAAAAAGCTAGAGATTTTCTAAGAAACCTAGAGATTTTGTAAAAAAACTGGAGATTTTGGTTCAAATAGATCTCTTTTGGTAAAAAAAGACCTATTTTTGACCAAAAGAGACCTCTTGTTGGCAAAAAAGACCTTTTGTTACAAAAAGAGACTAGTAATTTTATAAAAAAAGCTAGAGATTTTGTAAAAAAGCTAAAGATTTTGCGTCAAATAGATTTCTTTTGGTTAAAAAGAGACCTATTTTTGACCGAAAGAGACCTCTTTTTGCCAATAGAGACTAGTAATTTTGTAAAAAAGCCAGTGATATGGTAAAAAGAGTACTAGATTGAATGATGAGTAAGTGATTGTTAACACTCTCACTGATTACATCAATAACCTAGTGATTGTAAAAAGTTACTCATGTAAAAAATTCAACATTTTCAGTCGTCCCCGTACCAATCATCCCCTCGATAAACACGTGCATGAGCTTGACGACGACCACCACCACAAGCTCGACCGGCACAACCCCCACCCCTATCGTGAACAGCAACCAATTGCAAGCCCTAGCGGAGGTCTGCAGCACCGTAAACGTCATCTCCACCGATAGCATCATAACAGCATCAATCCCAACCCCCGTAATGAATTCCCTCGTGTCCGAGACTAAGGTCATCTGCAACGACGCAATCCGCAACCCCATTACCCCCGTCCCCATCCCGATAAAGGTCATGCCGCCCAACCAGGACGCTGCCACCGGCTCCACCGTCCAGAGCATTACAGTCTTGAATGGGGCCTGCATCAGACCTCCACCGATCGTTGAGAAGGAAAAGAAGGGTGCATGTGATGAAAAGGTATTAGATTTTATAAATTAACTAGTGATTTTTTATATTGCCTAGTCATTTTTTACATTACCTAGTGATTTTTTTTAAATTTAGTAGTGATTTTTAACATTTACTAGTCATTTTATAGATAGCCTATAGTGATTTTGTAAATTCGCTAGTTGTTTTGTTAAATTTGTTGACACGGAATTGCCAACTGCAACAAGAATTGTACAAATTTTTGAGTGATTTTGTAAATTTACTAGTAATTTTGTAAAATATCTGTTTATCGTGTTAGTTATTTGCTCGTTTTTAAAGGGAAAAGAGTTGGTGGTAAGTGAGGATGGCAAAGAAGATCACTGTATGAGTACGGATGTTCACAATGAGTTAAGTTGTGAATCCAGTTTGAGCCCATCTGAGCCAATGGACTGTAACAGTACTCCAAATATTTCACCGGCGCATTTGGCAAAGTGTAATGGGTCCAGCGAAGATGTGGCAATGAGTGAGACAGTGAGTAATATTGGTTTTATTTGGCCTTTTGTCTAATTATCCTCTTTTGTTGCTGTTTATTACCTTTTGCTTTTCAAAAGTCTTTCGATCTTTTGGTCAAAAAATGTCTCTTTTGGATAAAGACAGGTTTCTTTTGGTCAAAAGAAGTCTCTTTTGATCGAAAAGCTGGTTATTTTAATCTCTTTTAGTGTTTCTTTGGTCAAAAAGAGGGTTCTTTTATTCAAAAAGGGTAATTTTGGTTAAAAAGAGGGACCACTTTTTAACCAAAATTACCCTTTTTGAATCCTCTTTTGTTGCTGTTTATTACCTTTTGCTTTTCAAAAGTCTTTCGATCTTTTGGTCAAAAAATGTCTCTTTTGGATAAAGACAGGTTTCTTTTGGTCAAAAGAAGTCTCTTTTGATCGAAAAGCTGGTTATTTTAATCTCTTTTAGTGTTTCTTTGGTCAAAAAGAGGGTTCTTTTATTCAAAAAGGGTAATTTTGGTTAAAAAGAGGGACCACTTTTTAACCAAAATTACCCTTTTTGAATCCTCTTTTGTTGCTGTTTATTACCTTTTGCTTTTCAAAAGTCTTTCGATCTTTTGGTCAAAAAATGTCTCTTTTGGATAAAGACAGGTTTCTTTTGGTCAAAAGAAGTCTCTTTTGGTCGAAAAGCTGGTTATTTTAATCTCTTTTAGTGTTTCTTTGGCCAAAAAGAGGGTTCTTTTATTCAAAAAGGGTAATTTTGGTTAAAAAGTGGTCCCTTTCCTGGTAAAAAAACAAAATTCCTGTTCTCATTTGGTTGAAAAGAGGTCTTATTGATTTCTTTTGCCCAATATGAGGTCTTTTACTGAAGAAGAGAACTCTATTGATTGAGGAATTTTGATTTATTTAGCCATCCACCGGCAGCATGCAAGTTGAATCGAACGACGCCAACGAAAACACAAAGATGCTCGTCGAAACAGAAACCGATGACAAAAAGTAAGACCAATTTAAACCAACAAAACATTAGTCAAGATAATAACTATTAATATTATCGTCAAATAGGAAAGAATGCGATCTGACCTTTGACGATTTATCCCTACTCTGCGACCTATTTTACCTACCGTTCGAGCACGGCGGTCAAGGCCTTCAACTTCTACAAGAGTTCAACTGGTTGAAATCGAATGCCCAAGTTGTCATTCCTGGGAAATCACCCAAAGAAAAAACAAATCCAGAGGTGAGATTTATTTTCTACAATTCTTTGTACAATTCTTTGTACAATTCTTTGTACAATTCTTTGTACAATTCTTTGTACAATTCTTTGTACAATTCTTTGTACAATTCTTTGTACAATTCTTTGTACAATTCTTTGTACAATTCTTTGTACAATTTTTCATACAATTATTTGTACAATTTTTCATACAATTGTTTGTACAACTATTTTAGGTGCAGGAGTGGTTTTTACGTGCTGAAAAATTGAACGAAATGTGCGATGCTGTCAACAGACTGTTCCAGCACATGACCACCTGCAACAATCGCGAATTACTTTACGATCTTTATTCGTACGTTTGGGATATTCGAGGTGTTATTTCTCTATTGAATTCGTACATCAAATGGTTGGGTAAGTCAATGCGATGTGATACTGCAAAAGGCGTAAAAAATAATAAACATTTTAAAGAGGAATCGATCACTTTTGTTGGTTTTTTTTGGCGAGATGCGTAACATAACGTTTGTTTAAAACTTTATTAATTGCGAAATATAAAATTTTGTCATCCAAAGCTAAAGTGTTTGCTCCCTTTTGCTATTCCATCCCTTTTTTTTTCCATTTTAATGCCGTAAACCTCAACAAAATACCTGTTCCCAGGAACTGTTCGAAACTTTTTGCTTTGGATGACGGATTGCAGATCGTGTTTTTGGACTATATATCTCTCTTATAGCTGCGTAAGATGAAAAATTTGTTATAGGTGCTGCTTACTACCATGTTTCTTCTAGGATTTGCTTTTTTTTTCTCTTTGGGTCCGTATACTGAGTTCTATTTTGCAGGTTTTTAGTCTATATACAAACCAGGATGTTGCTTGAGCGTATTTTGCACAATAGGGCGTAATGTAAGATATCGGAAGTGATGGATTCCTCTTTTCGTTCAATAGAATTGAATTTAATTCAAAATATTGAAGTATTTTTGGTTCTAGTTGCAATCAAATTGTATCAGAAAATGTTTATTAGATTGAGCATATTTTGTAACCAGTTTTACTGATACAAATTGTTTGCACTAGATGGCTAAAATAAATGTTTTTTTTTTGTTGTTGAATGGTGATGTATGATGTATTGATGTTAATATAAATAATTGGTCCAGTAAAGAGTCAACAAAAACAAACATTTATTTTAGTATTGTGTGGTTTAATTATAACAGATATGTTGCTGAGTTACAACCCAATTTTAACAAAGTATTTGTTTTCTAAAGCTGGAGGCCACTTTCCTTCCGCAATGCCATCGTTCACGCAGGGGACCTACACATGTATGCATCCAAGGGAGCTCTAGAATCTAAGGCCCGCTTTTGCGTAAAAAAATTTTTTTTGAAAAAGAAAATATTGAATTTTTTTTAATTTTTTAAAATTTTTTTAACATTTTTTTTCAAAATATTTTCCGATTCCTTGTTCTTTTTAGTTTATTCTCCCCACCACCAGTTTACCCACCCCACAGCGCGCTAGGGCGTCAGCCAACTCAATTTTTTATTGCCGTTATGCGTAAGTTTTATTAAAAAAAAAAAAAATTAAAAGGTACGGTAAGTTTTTGCGTCAGCGTTAATTCCAGATAGAATTTTGCGTAATTATAGAATAGTGATGCTGATGCGGCGCAAGCGCAACACTTTTTCGAGTTACCCGGCAGTTTTTAACCTTTGTTACTTTTTTGCGGGGTTTAGGGTTCTCCAAGGGCTGGAGGGAGACATTTATGAGCGGTGAGCAAGAACCATGGGTCTTCCGTGGAGGCCTAACCGCAGATTTACAGGTAAAAATTGTTCGAATAAAGGATTAAAAAAATGATAAGAAATATTAAGAAAAATATTCATAAAGAAGTCTCTTTTGATCAGAAAGAAGTCTCTTTTGATCAGTAGAACCAAAAGAGGTCTACTTTAATAAAAAAAGATATCTCTTTAGATCAGAAAGAAGTCTTTTGGTCAGAAGGGTCAAAAAGAAGTCTATTTTGATACAAAAGAAGTCTGTTTTGATACAAAAGAAGTCTATTTTGATAAAAAAATAGGTCCCTTTTGGTCACAAAGAAGTCTCTTTTTATCAAAAAGAAGTTTCTTTTGGTAAAAAAGTCTCTTTTGGTCAGAAAGAAGTCTCTTTTGATCAGAAAGACCAAAAAAAAGTCTATTTTCATCAAAAGGGTCTCTTTTTGTCAAAAAGAAGTCTCTTTTTGTCAAAAACAAGTTTCTTTTGGTCAGAAAGATCAAAAAGAAGTATCCTTTGATCAAAAGGAAGTCTCTTTTTGTCAAAAGCAAGTCTCTTTTGGTCAGAAAGATTAAATAGATGTCTCCTTTGATCAAAAATAAGTCTCTTTTGATCAGAAGGATCAAAAAGAAGTCTCTTTTGATCATAAAGAAGTATCTTTTGATCAGAAAGAAGTATCTTTTGATCAGAAAAATAAAAAAGAAGTCTCTTTGATCAAAAAGAAGTCTCCTTTGATCAGAAAGATAAAAAATAAATCGTTTTTGATCAAAAAGAAGTCTTTTTTGATCAAGTGCGGTCTCTTTTGCTAAAAAAAAATGGTTTTTCGTATTCTTTGGGTCGGTAAAACTAATTTTTAAAGGATTAAAAAAATGATAAGAAATATTAAGAAAAATATTTTTTTAGCGTCTGATCCCTGTCGATTCCGGCAACGACCTGTTCGTATACAAAGCCCCGGATGTCCCCACATGCCGCGTCTACACCATTCGACCGTACCTCCCCACGGACGAACCGCAAGTGTACCAAGTCTGCGTACGAACCTGCAAGGATGGCCTTGAGGACGTCCTTCCGTATCCGGAAGACCTTAAGGACCTCCAACCGGATCGTATAGTCGGTCCCTATTTGACGCTTCACCCGGAATTCTGCCTCGTGGTCGAGGACGAGACGGGTGTGGTCGGGTACGCTTGCGCCTCTCCCGACTTCAAGAAGTTCCGCGTGAAGCAGGAGCTTGCGTGGATCCCCGAGATGCTTGCCAAGTATCCGGTGACGGAACGGACGGATGTGTCGAAGTACGCCAAGGAGGCGATCGAGTACTTCCATACTTTTAAGGATGACGTCTTTGTTAGCAGCCCGACGCATCCGTCCAGTATGGTGTGTAGTTTGTTGCCGTCCGTGTTGGACCAGTCTGTTAGTAAGAGGTTGGTGACTTGCCTGTTGGCAGCTTTGAGGGCAAACGGTGAGTTTTTTGGTTTTAGGAGCGATTGTGGAAGGGTGTAGGTTTGAATTTTTTTAACCTAGGTTTGTGATTGATATATTTGAGTTGTGGGACGTGAACGTTCGGTGAAAAAGAGGTCTTGTTTAATGAAAAGCAGTCTAATCAAGAAAGTCTCTTTTGATCAAAAACAAGTCTCTTTAGATAAAAAAAGAAGTCTCTTTTGATCAGAAAGAAGTCTCTTTTGATCAGAAAAAAGTCTTTTTTTATCAGAAGTGTCAAAAAGAAGTCTCTTTTGGTAAAAATAAAACTCTTGGTCACAAAGAAGTCTATTTTCATCAAAAGGAGGTCTCTTTCTGCCAAAAGGAAGTCTCTTTTTGTCAAAAACAAGTCTCTTTTGGTCAGAAAGATCAAAAAGAAGTATCCTTTGCTCACAAAGAAGTCTCATTTGATCAGAAAGAAGTCTCTTTTGATCAGAAGCACCATAAGAGGTCTACTTTAATAAAAAAAGATATCTCTTTTGATCAGAAAGAAGTCTTTTGGTCAGAAGGGTCAAAAAGAAGTCTATTTTGATACAAAAGAAGTCTGTTTTGATACAAAAGAAGTCTATTTTGATAAAAAAATAGGTCCCTTTTGGTCACAAAGAAGTCTCTTTTTATCAAAAAGAAGTTTCTTTTGGTAAAAAAGTCTCTTTTGGTCAGAAAGAAGTCTCTTTTGATCAGAAAGACAAAAAAAAAGTATCCTTTGATCAAAAGGAAGTCTCTTTTTGTCAAAAGCAAGTCTCTTTTGGTCAGAAAGATTAAAAAGATGTCTCCTTTGATCAAAAATAAGTCTCTTTTGATCAGAAGGATAAAAAAGAAGTCTCTTTTGATCAGAAAGAAGTCTCTTTTGATCAGAAGAACCAAAAAGAGGTCTATTTTAATAAAAAAAGATATCTCTTTTGATCAGAAAGAAGTCTTTTGGTCAGAAGGGTCAAAAAGAAGTCTATTTTGATACAAAAGAAGTCTGTTTTGATACAAAAGAAGTCTATTTTGATAAAAAAATAGGTCCCTTTTGGTCACAAAGAAGTCTCTTTTTATCAAAAAGAAGTTTCTTTTGGCAAAAAAGTCTCTTTTGGTCAGAAAGAAGTCTCTTTTGATCAGAAAGAAGTCTCTTTTGATCAGAAAGACCAAAAAAAGTCTATTTTCATCAAAAGGGTCTCTTTTTGTCAAAAAGAAATCTCTTTTTGTCAAAAACAAGTCTCTTTTGGTCAGAAAGATCAAAAAGAAGTATCCTTTGATCAAAAGGAAGTCTCTTTTTGTCAAAAGCAAGTCTCTTTTGGTCAGAAAGATTAAAAAGATGTCTCCTTTGATCAAAAATAAGTCTCTTTTGATCAGAAGGATCAAAAAGAAGTCTCTTTTGATCAGAAGGATCAAAAAGAAGTCTCTTTTGATCAGAAAGAAGTTCTTTTGATCATAAAGAAGTCTCTTTTGATCAGAAAGAAGTCTCTTTTGATCAGAAGGACCAAAAAGAGGTCTACTTTAATAAAAAAAGATATCTCTTTTGATCAGAAAGAAGTCTTTTGGTCAGAAGGGTCAAAAAGAAGTCTATTTTGATACAAAAGAAGTCTGTTTTGATACAAAAGAAGTCTATTTTGATAAAAAAAATAGGTCCCTTTTGGTCACAAAGAAGTCTCTTTTTATCAAAAAGAAGTTTCTTTTGGTAAAAAAGTCTCTTTTGGTCAGAAAGAAGTCTCTTTTGATCAGAAAGACCAAAAAAAAGTCTATTTTCATCAAAAGGGTCTCTTTTTGTCAAAAAGAAATCTCTTTTTGTCCAAAAACAAGTCTCTTTTGGTCAGAAAGATCAAAAAGAAGTATCCTTTGATGAAAAGGAAGTCTCTTTTTGTCAAAAGCAAGTCTCTTTTGGTCGGAAAGATTAAAAAGATGTCTCCTTTGATCAAAAATAAGTCTCTTTTGATCAGAAAGAAGTTCTTTTGATCATAAAGAAGTATCTTTTGATCAGAAAGAAGTATCTTTTGATCAGAAAGAAGTATCTTTTGATCAGAAAAATAAAAAAAAAGTCTCTTTGATCAGAAAGATAAAAAATAAATCGTTTTTGATCAAAAAGAAGTCTTTTTTGATCAAGTGCGGTCTATTTTGCTAAAAAAATGGTTTTTCGTATTCTTTGGGTCGGTAAAACTAATTTTTACTTCTAGAAAAACCATTTTTTGGTCAGTCTCTGACAAAATAAACATCTCTTGATTTTTTAGGTTCGTTCGGTGTTCACGTAGTGATGAATTCAAACGACAACTACACGCACGCGTTCTACGGCAAGTTAGGCTTCGTGGAGAACACGCACGAGGCGATCAAAGGCAAGATTGTGATGGGACGTACGTTCTAAGATAAAATTTCTCCGCACGTCGGTAATTTTTTGTTATTTTTTCTCAATTTGAAGTAACGACTGATAAGGCTAATAGCATACGATTAGTGTATTTGATGGTATGAGTTCTCTCGATTTTTATATGATGTTTTATTGATGATTGATAATTTAACAAGATCTTGTACCTCTCTCGTATCATAACTTGATTATTTTATAATGTAATTAATTATTATTATTGTCTTTTAATTGCTATTGATTTGTGTGGAATCAAAATGTATTATAATTAATATTAATTAATATTAAAACATTTATTTAAGCTTGTTTGTTTTTTGTGTGTTTTTTGGGTGGTTGTGATAAAAAATACTGGTTGATTGACAATCAGGAAAAAATATTATTTGGTATATTAGAGGTTACAAAAATTTTATACACATTCTTCAAGTAGGTACATATTTAGTGCTTAGCATGACGCATTTTGAGTTTGAAGAGAGGTCACTTTCTTGTGGAGTTCGATTATCTGAAAATAAAAATTATAAAGTGTAAGAAAAATGGGTGACAAGTAAAAACGTATCGACCTTACTCTTTTTATTTCGCTCTCTGCCTTTTGGAGCTCGTTCTCGCTGCAGTTCTCCAAGTGCCCGTCAGAGGTCGCCTCGAGCATCTTAAGCTGGCTCACAATCTCAGTGATCAGTTTCTGCATGTCGATACACTTGGAGAAATTCCTCTTCTTCCTGACCATTTTATCCACTTGCTTGTACAGATCTTCCCTTTGTATCATCGTATCATATTCGGGATCTGTATCATATGGCTTTTCCACGACGCCATCGCCCTTTCTAGGCGCCTCCAACTTCTTTTGCAACCTCCACGAGTTCAAAGCCTGAAGATTTCTACCAAAAACGAGAAGAAATGGTTCAACTATGCCATGGAAATTACCAGTTTAAGATACAAATGTTTAAATTGTTCTTTTTCCCTCACACAAATGTCAAAGTGACAGTTAACCGTCAAAACTATCCAACCTCAAAACTATCAAACGTCAAAACTGTCAAATGTCGCAATTTAGTTTATAAATCTAACAAAATGAAGTCGTACCTTTCTTGTTGTAATAACTTCTCTTGGTCATCAAGCAATTCCTTCAATTTCGTCAGCCATACGTCCTTAAGGTGTTGGTCAATGACCCTTTCTTGGTTGGGCCTCTTCTTCTTCACGTTTAAGTATTTATTGCTGTTATAGTGCGAATTAATTGATAATTTGTGACAATACGTCGTAATTCTATTGGTCTTATTCGCGTTTCCCACCTCATCTCCGAAAACGGAGTCTCCAGGCTCGGTTTTTGGTGTCACCTTTTGCGTAGCGGTTAACTTTCTTTGTTCCTGCGATAGGGATTTGATCATGATAGATGGGGTCTTGTTCGGTGGGATTTTGACGTTGGCCGAGGCGTGTTTTAGCATCTCCCTGACGTCTTGTTTCTTTTCCTGGTCTCTGGGCTTCGTCCTGGCTGATTTTTGTTGCGGGAGTGGTGGTGGATTGTTCATCTCTGACAAGGCTTCCTCACTCGGTCTTTCTAGCAATACACCGTGGTCTTTCTCGTATTCGTATCGTAGATATGAGGTAATGAGTTGTGTACCTTTCTCCAGGATGCTCTTGGATGGGTAGCATATTGGATTTCCTGCCAGCTGGAGGACTATCAACCTTGGAAGTAAACCTGAGAGGAGATGAGAGAAGGAATATCGATATTTTCAATGAGGTCTTGTGTTATAAGATACCACTTTATAACATAACACTTTATGAGGAACATAACACTATATAACATGACTTACCCAACTCATTCGGTAAAATCTGTAGTTGATTGTTCTCCAGGAGCATTGTCTCCAAGTGCCTGTGATTGGCAATACCCATAGGCAACTCCTTGAGCTTATTATTCCTCAGGTCTAGCCAGGTTAGCCTTGGCAACTTCTGGAACAGGTCCATCGGAAGATATTCTATTGCATTGCCCTCGAGGTAGAGCATTTGGAGATTTGACATGTCCAGTATGTTGAGGGGTACATCTTTCAGTCCTTTCTGCGATCTATCGCATATTACGTCAATTTTGGACATCTTCCTGGTGTTTTTTATGAAGTACTGTTGAACCATAGACAGTGTCACTATGAACGTTAGTATATATTTCCATGGATACCGCTTTATAATAATAGCTGATTATTACGGATATCGATTCTCTGGTTAGTGGGGGATAATTTTTACTGGTAGAGACACTTTTTCAGGGTTCTTTAGATGTTTTTATGGTAACCCAACGCTGCAATATTTTTCGTGCAAGTAGCTTGTAAACAAGTAAAATATACAGATACATGATAAGTAAAAGCAAAAACCCACAGAAAAAAATATTTATTTAAGACTGATAAAAGTCATTAAGAATAGATTCACAATAACCTTCCCAAACACGAGGACGCAACACGAATTCAATCAATCCAACCACGTTTGTCGAAATCGAGTAAGATGAAATGCAACCGCTTACAGAAATTCCCATCGTACTTTTCGCCCTTCTGGAATATATCGCTTTCCCCGTTGACGTCCGTGAGATCTTTGGCTTCGTGCTTCAACGTGTTTATCGGAAAGAGCATGTACAAGAGGTGCGTGAACTGCACCGTCCTAGCCGACCAAGCGACTTCCTCCAAAAACGCTCGGCGATTGAAAGGAGCGACATCGCACCGCAGTCTTTCCAGCGTGGAGATAAATTTCCGATAATAAACGTCGATTAATTCGTCTAAACACCGTTCCAAAACTTCGATTTCGACTGAGGAATACAAGAAGAAGAGTAAGTCGTGAGCTGGTGAGCCGTATTCGTACATCTGGAAGTCGAGCATGACGTTTCCGATCGGTCTACCGTCCCGATACTTGATCATGGTGTTGTTGGTCCAGTAATCGTTATGGGTGATGGTCGCGAATGGTTCTCTGGTCTCCAAAGTCTCCTTGACGAAGGCTTCGTACCTCTTCCAATGTTTCCCGAAGGACGCGGTGAATTTCCCGCAGTCCGGATGCTTTTCCGCCGCTGGTTTCAACACATCCCATAGCGCCTCGCTCGGGATATAGAGAAAACCTTTGAGCAAGTGTGGTTTTATCTTCGCGTGGAATTCGTCCGGTTTTTCTAGTTTGTAAGCGATCGGTGCTGCGTGGAAGACCGCCAAGTCTTCAAGGATCAACACCGCGGTATCCCGATCGAAACCTTTGAAGCGATTTCCTAATTCGTAATTGTCCAGGACGAGATTCTCCAAGAGTAGGACCGCGTCGTGGTCGATCACTTGGGAATTAGGGTCTAGGGAGTACCTAGCTCCGTAATACTTGGCGAAGAAGGGCATCAACTCGTCGACACCTTTCTCGGAAGCGAACGCGTTCAAAGTAGGCACGATTGTGTCGTACATCGCGATCTCTTTCTTAAAGGTGACTTTTGTGTTGAAGAAACCCCATAGCATCTCGGTTGGTGGTGTCATCTTGGCGACGCAGTTCAACTTTTCGCGTTTTCCATCGCGGGTTGTCGTGATTTCCACCGATAACAAAGTGCTTCCGTAATTCTCACCCGAAGATAATAAGTTTCGGGTTTTACACTCAATAAACTTTTCGCCTTTTTTCAGGGAGCTGTTTATTAGTTTTTCACAATCTTTGATGTCCATTGTGACACGTACTGGTGTTTAATATGTTTGTAGTTTGAAGCGGCAGAGATAACTAGTTTTGCAAACGAGTTTTGCCTTGTTTATGTATACGCCAAAAAATCATTACGTAGTAAATTAATCAGAAGATAAGGTTTATTGGCTTGGTTGTGAATGAATAATTGCGGTTATTTATAGAAATATGTGTGTGTTGTGGGTCAAATATGGAGATAGTTAAGTCATAAATGACATTTTACTGAAGTATTTTTACTGCCATTCATAAAGTTTTTCAATCGTTTACACTTTACGGTGTAGGTTTTCTGTTATACACTTTTGGAAACATATGTGTTGTTTATATAACAGTTTCCTTTTCTACTAGTAAAGTTATAAAGAGTGGGTAATTTCTTTTATTTATATATGCAAGGTCCTCCTAGGCCGGCCTCACACGTTCAGTTTCAACTGACAGTTTAACCTCTACCTGTGTGGCAATTTCAGTCTCAGTTGAACTCAACTGCACAGTTAAACTGAAACTAATGAAATTGCAATTTTTCAACTGGTTCATTTGGTTCAATTGGATTCAGGGCTTTCCAAATTGAACACATAACCATTTCACTCAAATCTATTATGTCTTTCTCTTTTAAATAATTTCAAATAGAATATTTATTGACCTCAAGACGATCTTTATTTCAAATGAAATCAGATTTATTTCATTCAAACATCTTTCTGCAGTTAAACTATTTCTTTTTACTTAAGAAATATGTCAAATAAAACATTTTGTTCAGCCTATGCAGCACATTTTTTTAAATTTATTTGTTTCAAACATATATTCTTTCTTTGAACGAAATATGCGCAAAGAAATACATTTATTTGATTTTCATTTCTTAGAATTCCACAATGCTTTTAATCACAATTGCTTTATTGGCGGTAATTAGCACATAAAAGCTAATAAACAATGCTTAGGAGTATGTTCGTACATATTTTACGATAATGTTATCAGTAATGTATCATATTTCCAACCTTGTATATATAGGCCATATGCAGATTGTTTAGAATTAACCAAACACGTGTAATTTTTGTCTCAATTAAATATCCCAACTGTACCTAATCATGGAAACCGATATTGTTACATAAACAGTTCTTAATATCTCCTCTCATGCTATCAACTCATATATTTGCACACTTACCATTAAGTGGCAATAACCATAATGATATTAAGAATTACAGCTTTTTTGCAAAACAAAAATGTTACGTGAAAACTCATTGTCTGGCTAATCTCACTAATTGAGGAACATCAATTGCTTCAAGTCTCGCATGTTTCAGACAATTGCTAATTTTTTTCACACAAAGCGATAAATCTACTTGATTGGGGACGTGAAAACCTACATAAATGACGCAACGGCTAGCCTAACAAATCTAGTCAGCTGCACTCGTGCAAACTGCAAACATATTAAACACTATTACGTGCAATAATGGACATCAAAGATTGTGGAAAACTAATAAACAGCTCCCTGAAAAAAGGCGAAAAGTTTATTGAGTGTAAAACCCGAAACTTAGTATCTTCGGGTGAAAATTACGGAAGCACTTTGTTATCGGTGGAAATCACGACAACCCGTGATGGAAAACGCGAAAAGTTGAACTGCGTCGCCAAGATGACACCACCAACCGAGATGTTATGGGGTTTCTTCAACACCAAAGTCACCTTTAAGAAAGAGATCGCGATGTACGACACAATCGTGCCTACTTTGAACGCGTTCGCTTCCGAGAAAGGTGTTGAGGAGTTGATGGCCTTCTTCGCCAAGTGTTACGGAGCTAGGTACTCCCTAGACCCTAATTCCCAAGTGATCGACCACGACGCGGTCCTGCTCTTGGAGAATCTCGTCCTGGGCAATTACGAATTAGGAAATCGCTTCAAAGGCTTCGATCGGGAAACCGCGGTGTTGATCCTTGAAGACTTGGCGGTCTTCCACGCAGCACCGATCGCTTACAAACTAGAAAAACCGGACGAATTCCACGCTAAGATAAAACCACACTTGCGCAAAGGGTTTCACTATATCCCGAGCGAGGAACTATGGGATGTGTTGAAACCAGCGGCGGAAAAGCATCCGGACTGCGGGAAATTCACCGCGTCCTTCGGGAAACATTGGAAGAGGTACGAAGCCTTCGTCAAGGAGACTTTGGAGACCAGAGAACCATTCGCGACCATCACCCATAACGATTACTGGACCAATAACACCATGATCAAGTATCGGGACGGTAGACCGATCGGAAACGTCATGCTCGACTTCCAGATGTACGAATACGGCTCACCAGCGCACGACTTACTCTTCTTCTTGTATTCCTCAGTCGAAATCGAAGTTTTGGAACGGTGTTTAGACGAATTAATCGACGTTTACTATCGGAAATTTATCTCCACGCTGGAAAGACTGCGGTGCGATGTCGCTCCTTTCAATCGCCGAGCGTTTTTGGAGGAAGTCGCTTGGTCGGCTAGGATGGTGCAGTTCACGCACCTCTTGTACATGCTCTTTCCGATAAACACGTTGAAGCACGAAGCCAAAGATCTCACGGACGTCAACGGGGAAAGCGATATATTCCAGAAGGGCGAAAAGTACGATGGGAATTTCTGTAAGCGGTTGCATTTCATCTTACTCGATTTCGACAAACGTGGTTGGATTGAATGAATTCGTGTTGCGTCCTCGTGTTTGGGAAGGTTATTGTGAATCTATTCTTAATGACTTTTATCAGTCTTAAATAAATATTTTTTTCTGTGGGTTTTTGCTTTTACTTATCATGTATCTGTATATTTTACTGGTTTACAAGCTACTTGCACGAAAAATATTGCAGCGTTGGGTTACCATAAAAACATCTAAAGAACCATGAAAAAGTGTCTCTAACAGTAAAAATTATCCCCCACTAACCAGAGAATCGATATCCGTAATAATCAGCTGTTATTATCAAGCGGTATCCATGGAAATATATACTACTTTGACGTTTGATAGTTTTGAGGTTTGTTGCTTTTGACGTTTAACTGTCACTTTGACATTTGTGTGAGGGAAAAGAACAATTTAAACATTTATATCCCAAACTGGTAATTTCCATGGCATAGCTAAAACACGCCTCGGCCAACGTCAAAATCCCACCGAACAAGATCCCATCTATCATGATCAAATCCCTATCGCAGGAACAAAGAAAGTTAACTGCTACGCAAAAGGTGACACCGAAAATCGAGCCTGGAGACTCCGTTTTCGGAGATGAGGTGGGAAACGCGAATAAGACCAATAGAATTACGACGTATTGTCACAAATTATCAATTAATTCGCACTATAACAGCAATAAATACTTAAACGTGAAGAAGAAGAGGCCCAACCAAGAAAGGGTCATTGACCAACACCTTAAAGACGTATGGCTGACGAAATTGAAGGAATTGCTTGATGACCAAGAGAAGTTATTACAACAAGAAAGGTATGACTTCATTTTGTTAGATATGTAAACTAAATTGCGACATTTGACAGTTTTGACGTTTGATAGTTTTGAGGTTGGATAGTTTTGACGGTTAACTGTCACTTTGACATTTGTGTGAGGGAGAAAGAACAATTTAAACATTTGTATCTTAAACTGGTAATTTCCATGGCATAGTTAAACCATTTCTTCTCATTTTTTGGTAGAAATCTTCAGGCTTTGAACTCGTGGACGTTGCAAAAGAAGTTGGAGGCGCCTAGAAAGGTCGAAGGCATCGTGGAAAAGCCTTACGATACAGATCCCGAATATGATACGATGATACAAAGAGAACTATACTCAAATATTGTCTAGAGTAATTTTTTGATATTGATATAAGTTTGTTATCAGCTTTGTGCACTCAGAAGGTTTTTTAACCCTGTGCATGTCCTAACGAAGGCCAAGGTCTGTAATAAATTCAACGATTACGTAATAACCACAATGCACGCTAACACAGATTACACAGTAAAAGAAAGTAGGACAAAGTGTCTGTTTACTAATTTATAGCAGCACGCGTAAAACTTAATTATGTACTACGTTATTATTAAAGAGATTTAGATAATAAATTGCTTTCAATGGACTGCAGTTCAGTTGGACATCAACGCTTGTCTAGTGCGGTCAAATATGGAACTAAAGGAAGTCGAAACATTAATAAAAAAGAACATGGAAGAAAGTTAGTTTGGTACAAAACGGAAAAACTACACTACTATCACCAGGTGAAAATTATGGAAGTACCATGTTAGCTGTTACTCTAAAATTATCGCATGAGCACGTACAAGAAGAAATTGTGAATTGTGTAGCCAAAATGCCTCCACCCAACGAACTGATGTGGAAGATCTTCAACACACAAGAAACCTTCAAGCAAGAAATACTAGTCTACATGAAATTAGTCCCTGTGTTGAATGAATTTGGACAGTGCTTCGAAATACCAGAGTTATTACCATTTTTACTCAAGTGTTTAGCTGCTAGAATATCGCTAGATCCCCTGTCAAATACAGTCGATAAAAACGCATGCCTTTTACAGAATTTGATAGAAGAAGTTGGCCTTAATCTTTTGGTGTTTGATTAGGTTATTTTCGTTGTTTATAAAACATATCTTGTTTTCTAGGGAATGTAAATATTGAAACAATAGAACTACGTATGTTTTTGTTCGTAACTTTACAATACAAGGAAAAGATATTACACAAAACAACCATAATTTATTATATTTTAAAAACAAACTACAGTACTTAGTTGACACTAAAAATCCAATTATTACATTTCTTATTACAGCTTTAGCCCTTGGCAGAATATTTCCTGAGATAACATTCATGCTGGCTGCTGTAAAAGTTAAACAAGCGCTGGTGGGCTGGCTGCTACTAAACTATTAGCAACCAGTAGCAAATAGCACGCTAGTAAAACATACATAAATTACATTACTTTATAACCATCCACGTTTTTCAAAATCCAGTAGAATAAAGTGCAAACGCTCGTAGAAATTCTGATGGAAATTTTCTTCTTTCACCATAATATCGTCGTCATTCTGTATATCCGATAATTCCTTCGCTTGGCCCTTCTTCGTGAAGATAGGTGTTAACATAACCATGCAGTGTCCAAATTGGGTTTCATTTGCAACTGTACCCATTTCTTCCACAAATTTTTTGAAAGTAAACTCCTTCATATCGCAGCCTAACCTCATCAAAGTCTCGCTGAAGGTTTCAAAGTAAAACTCGATGAAATAATCAAAATTCTTTTGAAGAGTTTGAAGTTCTACGCTTGTATACAAGAAGAAGATCAAATCTTGCGTTGGTGAATTATATTCCAAAACTTGGAAATCGACAATGCGGTTTTCCATGGGTTTGTTGTCTTCATATCTCAGCATGGTATTGTTGATCCAGAAATCATTGTGAACCATGGTTGCTAAAGGTTCTCTGGTCTTAGGCGGGTTATCTATATACTCAGAAAACAACCTCCTCAAATTGTCTTCCATCTTTGGTAGTAGTGGTACACAATCTTCGTTATGTGACGCAGCAGATTTGAATAATTGTATTATGTTATCCACCATTTTCTCGTTTGGATTAAATACGAAATCTCTGTTTAAATGAGGACGTATTATCTTGGCAAACTCATCAGGTTTTAACAATTTAAAAGCTAAAGGAGCAACATGGAAAACTGCTAAATCTCTTAGTATTAGTTTGGTTTCTTCAGAGTTACAGCCGGTGAAGCGATCAGCTGTCCTGAAACCTTTCAGTTTTAAATTCTCCAATAACAAAACAGCGTTTTTATCAACGTCAATCGATTCTGGGTTTGTAGATATCCTAGCTCCGATACATTTTGCAAAGAATGCTAATAAATTATCAATACCTTTGCTACGTCCGAAGTCATTCAAAGTCGGTATGATGTCCTTGTAGAGAGCCATCTCCTTTTTAAACGTTACTTTAGTATTGAACATCTTCCATAATAACTCACTTGGTGGGCAAGTTTTTGCCACACACGATACTATCTCTTCTCCTTCTTCACTTTCTAACTTAATTTTAACATCCAACATAACACTGCCATAATTTTCACCCGTTGATAACAGATTTTTACATGTATATCCAAGGTATTTCTTAGAATTTCTTTGAAGTAAAGGCCCGATCAGCTGTTCTAGTGACTGTAGCTCCATGACAAGATCTCAACCTATCTAAACAGCATACAGAGGTATACTAGAGACTTTGAATAGTGTAATAATCCTTCAAGGACACATCAAAAACAACTTTCTCGTCATTTAATTCACGTGTAGCAATTTAGTGACTAGAAAATTGTGTATAACAATAGAGAGTGGTTATCTCGCGTACTTTTTGGCGAAAAAATTGCTTATCAGTACAAATGTCTGACTATCATCACTCATTAAAACCATTTTTGTCCCAAGAAGCGATGTGGTTGGACAAAAACTGCAAAAAATAGAATAAATACTCTTTTATATACTTCTGACTCTTCAATATCTTCAATTTCAAAAGGCAACACTCACAGTTACTCGCTCTTATAAAGATAACGCATTTGATGAAAACGTTAACAGTCTTTTGCTGCACACATCTGTTGATGTTACTGGCGAAGACATTATCTTACATGATGAACGATATGAATATGAGAGCTAGGAAAATTGATTTATACAATTTTTCTTGTCATTACTCTAAAATATTTTGTTTCACATAATACAATTCATGCTTTGTAATTCCATAAAATTGAGACAATGACCCTCCAAAATAAATCGGTCCTTGAACTGTAGCAATAATGACTAACTGATATCTTATCTATAATTGGTCGTATTAATATTACTAACATATCAGAGAGCAGTTATATGTTTGATTATAACGAGTTTAAAGTCAAATTATCACAGTTGATAGTCAGAACTAGCAGAACAGAAGAACCAACAAACATGGAGATCAGAAATTTTAAAGAATTAGCTAGTTCCCTGCTAAGTAATGGCAAAACTTTCATGTGGTACGAGATGGAGAACCTTCTAGCGCCAGGTGAGAACTATGGAAGCACCATGACCCAAGTGGAGGTTGTCCTCGTCAACAAAGAAGGTAGGAAGATCACTGAGCATTGCGTGGCAAAACTTGTACCACCAAGTCCATACATCTGGAAACTCTTCAATACATCAGTGACCTTCAAGAAAGAAATTGCACTATACAAGGTCATAGTACCAGAATTGAACGCATTTGGACGTGAGCACAACATAGAAAATCTCTTACCATTCTTCCCTAGTCACATTGGATCAAGAATATCTCTAGACCAGAACTCCAATGATGTCGACCAAGATGCAGCTTTGGTGTTGAGGAATCTCAAGCAAGATGGGTATATTTGTGGTGATCGTTTCACAGGATTCGACAAAGAAACAGCTTTGATGTTGTTGCGAAACTTGGCAACGATGCATGCTTCTGTCATAGCTTATACACTCCAAAAACCTGAGGAATTCCAAGATAAATTCATGCCAAATCTCCAGAAAGGTATGGAGGTTGAACTAAACGCAGAGACGTTCAAACCAACCTTCGATCAGGTAGTTTCTTGTCTTGAAAAGAATCCTAAGTTAGCCCATTTGATCGACAAAGTCTTGACTAATTTAAAAGAGTCAGTTAAAAATGTTGAATTAGATGCTGTAAAACGAGAACCTTTTGCCACTTTGGTCCATTTCGATTTTTGGACGAACAACATGATGGTAAAGTTCAAGGATGGCAGACCTACCTCCAGTAAATTCGTCGATTTCCAAATTTACGAATACACCAACCCAGCTAAGGATGTCATTTTCTTTTTGTACACCAGCGTTGCTCTGCAAGAACTGGCCAACATCGACTACTTCGTTAAAGCTTACCATGATAAGTTCCTCAGCGTCTTGAAAAGTTTGAAGTGTGACACAACTCCCTTCGGTTTAGACGCTTTTAAAACAGAAATGGCGTTTGCTGCCAGAACATTCGAGTTTGTGCATGTTTTGGCCATGTTGTTCCCGATATTCACTCAAAAAGGTAAGGCCAAGGAACTGAAGAATGCGGAGAGTGATTCAGACATTATGCAAAGTGTCGAGGTGCTTCACGAAAATTTCTATCCACGCTTGTATTTTATAGTAGAAGATTTTGCTAGGAGAGGTTGGATATAAGGATGTTTACTGATTTGTTTTGGTTTGTTGTAAATATAAATTTGTTTGGATAAGTTAGTTTTGACTATTATTTTCCCAAATTATTCCAGAATCTATGATAAAAGAAGATGTCTTTTGCACGATAAGTATCTACAGATATTCGAAGAAGGATAAAATAAAATATCCAAATTTGCAATTTGCATTAAAAAGTTCCTCAAGAGGCTGAAGAAAGATTTTGGACAAACACCAATCAACTTCCTCGGCAAATTTAGCACCTACGAGTGTCCAAACTCATCTAAGTCATTAAAAAGTTCCTCAAGAGGCTGAAGGACGCTTTTGGACAAACACCAATCAAACTTATTGGGAAAACTCAATTATTTAAAACAAATACTACATCAATGAATGTCCAAAGGGTTATACACCGGAAGAAATTTCCTCAAGAGGTTGAAGCAATCTTTTGGACAAACACCAATCAACTTCTTAGACAAATTTAGCACCTACGAGTGTCCAAACTCATCTAAGTCATTAAAAAGTTCCTCAAGAGGCTGAAGGACGCTTTTGGACAAACACCAATCAAACTTATTGGGAAAACTCAATTATTTAAAACAAATACTACATCAATGAATGTCCAAAGGGTTATACACCGGAAGAAATTTCCTCAAGAGGTTGAAGCAATCTTTTGGACAAACACCAATCAACTTCTTAGACAAATTTAGCACCTACGAGTGTCCAAACTCATCTAAGTCATTAAAAAGTTCCTCAAGAGGCTGAAGGACGCTTTTGGACAAACACCAATCAAACTTATTGGGAAAACTCAATTATTTAAAACAAATACTACATCAATGAATGTCCAAAGGGTTATACACCGGAAGAAATTTCCTCAAGAGGTTGAAGCAATCTTTTGGACAAACACCAATCAACTTCTTAGATAAATTTAGCACTTACGAGTGTCCAAACTCATCTAAGTCATTAAAAAGTTCCTCAAGAGGCTGAAGGACGCTCTTGGACAAACACCAATGAAACTTATCGGGAAAACTCAATTATTTAAAACAAATACTACACCAATGAATGTCCAAAGGGTTATACACCGGAAGAAATTTCCTCAAGAGGTTGAAGCAATCTTTTGGACAAACACCAATCAACTTCTTAGACAAATTTAGCACCTACGAGTGTCCAAACTCATCTAAGTCATTAAAAAGTTCCTCAAGAGGCTGAAGGACGCTTTTGGACAAACACCAATCAAACTTATCGAGAAAACTCAATTATTTAAAACAAATACTACACCAATAAATGTCCAAAGGGTTATACACCGGAAGAAATTTCCTCAAGGGGCTGAAAGTATCGCTGTATCTCTAAATCTTGACTTGTTACAATAAATCCACTTACAGTTCCTAGTTATGTAAGGCATATATAATCTGAAACAAACAAAATTTAAAAAACCTCCGCGTTTGCATAATTTTCCATGATAATAAATTATTTTTATCTGCATTACGTGAAATGTACAAATAATAACATCAACACGAAGCTTGTATGTCTTTCTGATAAAAATTATTCCATGGGATACAAAAAAATATATCTTATAAACTACAATAAATAGGTACTTTTCATTTACAATCTTCTTAAAAATTTGTAGAAAATTAATTTCTTTATCTGGTAGTCACTCAGCAGGTAAATTTAGTTCTTTACTTGTTATGAAAGACAGCATACGTCGGTCTATTCTAAATTTAGCTGACGTAGAGCAAGCTTGCATATATTAGTTATGATGCCTTTAAGGTTATGTGAATGAGTGAAGTGATTCACAAGATTTTCTGTGCAGTTAGAATTATTATAGTTCATCTAGTCTAGTGTTTTATGCTAATAGGTAAAGAAAATCGCCAAGCATGTAATATGTTACAATATTTTTAATATCAATTGATTTTTAACTTTTGAGATGCTTATTTGACAAATTTATTCGACCATATTTCCATTGATATTTTGTATAAAATCGCACCCAAAACTTGTAGAGTTATGGCGTTGTTGTGGTACGGCAGTGCGCTTCTTAGTTTTAATCAACTCTAAAACTCAAAAGCCTTACTATAACCTCAACCTAAGTCGTTCTATGATCAAATGTCAAACACTATTGAACACAATCCCACAGCCAACAGTAGGAAGAAAACACCGCTTGTATTCCATAAGGGAGAAACCATGTTGACCAAAAAAAAAGCCCTAAAATCTTTATGAAATACATTTCATATGTTATTTATTACTTCGCTTTTGTCTGAAGTTCATATATCAGTTATTATAAAGGATTGTTATTGATCAATGTTTGCACACTCAATCTGTATATAATATATTATAATATATTACAAAGAACATCTAAATTGATACAATTTATATCCATTTTCTGTCTGCGAAATCTTTGACGATGAAATGCAACCTTGGATGGTAATTATCATGTAGAACATTCTCATTTTTCATAAAGGCGGTTTCATCTTTCATATCCTTTGGTTCCATAGCATGTTCTTTCTTCGTAAAAATAGGAGAAAGCATGAACAACACGTGCATAAACTCAGTAACCGAAGCAGCAGAATCTACCTCTTTCTTAAATTCTTCCAAACCAAACTTAGCAATGTCACAACTAAAGTTCTTCAACACCTCCACGAATTTATCATGATATACTCTAATATACTCATCAACATTCACCAATTCTTCCAGTTCTACACTAGAATACAACAAGAAGAGTAGATCCCTAGCAGGGTTACCAAACTCCACGATTTGGAAATCCACAAACTTCATGGCCATTGGTTTTCCATCTCCATCGAATTTTGCCATCATGTTGTTCGTCCACAAGTCTTGGTGGACAGCTGTAGCGAATGGTTCATTACCTTTTGAGTTGAAAACATCCGCCATGTTCGCAACTTTTGACATAACACGCTCAATCAACGGAGCAGTGTCTTTGTTGGTCGAAAGAGATGCAGCAATTCCATCAAAGGCAGTTTTCAAAAGGTCTGGGTTGAAATCAGGTTCAACTCCTTTGTTTAAACAAGGCATTACCTTCTTGTGGAAGTCCTCTGGTTTCGATAACTTGTAGGCCACGCACGTGGCATGGAAATTTGCTAGGTTTTTTATGATTAACATAGTTGTGGGTCTGTCAAAACCAATGAATCTATCGCAATTACCAAATCCATCGTTTTTGAGGTTCTTTAAGAGTAGAACTGCGTCATGATCAACATCGTTTGTCTTCGGATCTAGAGATATTCTTGAACCTATGTACTCTGGAAAAAATTCTAGATTTTCTAGATTATGTTCCTTGCAGAAATTGTTCAGCGTTGGTACTACTGTATCGTAAAAGCGAATCTCTTTCTTGAAGGTTACTGGGATGTTGAACATCTTCCATATGAAAGGACTGGGTGGCACTAACTTTGCAACGCATGGTATTATTTCTTTCTTGCCTTTGGTGTTGACCAGAACTATTTTCACTTGGACCATGATGCTTCCATAATTCTCGCCTGGAGCTAGAAGGTTTTGGTGTTCATACCAAAGAAATTTCTTACCATCTATTAGTAGAGATGGTATTAGTTCTTCGATATTCTTGATCTCCATCATGTGGATGAGTCTGGAGTTTAGTTTGTACTGCAGAAGTTTTAGATTGTTGGTTTCAGTTATCAGTGATGATTAGATGTGATTTTTTATCTGTTATGATGACATTGGATAAGTGGATTTACTGTTTAGTCATGTGTTAGAGCTATGTCGTTATGTCGTTAAATGTCACTAAATTTTTCGTTAAGATAGCGAAACAAATAACGAATTGGTTTATCTCAATAGCACCCCTGCTTGTTACAAAATATGTATTGCATATGAGGAATATCTTCATTAATAATTACGCTATCTCCCAAATAACAATAACCCGAGTTCATAATCGCTTTTTAATTGCTATTATTGCAGCTAAATAGCAAACAGTTCAACTACGGTTGACCTTGAGTGGCTCATCACAATAGTTTAATTCTACAAACAGATTTACTGCGGCCAAGTATCGTACCATACTAGTCATGCGCAAGCAATCATGCTGTTTAAGCACTGCAGAGGGAGATTAAATTCCTAAACAGTTTGTTCTTAGTAGCCACACTAACAGTAGTACGGAGTAAATACTTCTAATAGTTCTCTGCAGCACTCGAAACAAATTTGCAGCACTCCAACTAATCTGCAACACTCCAACTAATCTGCAACACTACAATCACCACTAAGCACGGTTTTCTTTGCATCCATAGACATGGAAATAAAGAAGATCGAAGAATTAATAACACCACTCCTCAAGGATGGAAGAAAATTCAAATCCAGCGATGTTAAGATGCTTTTAGCACCTGGGGAAAACTATGGCAGTACAATGGCATCAATAAAAATCAAGCTGGTCAATAAAGAAGGCAAAGAAGAAGACATCAGTTGTGTAGGGAAGTTAGTGCCACCTAGTGAGTTCATATGGAAGATGTTCAATACATCACAAACATTCAAGAAAGAAATAGGTATTTATAACATAGTAATACCAACGTTAAACGCGTTTGGAAGGAGCCACAACATCCAAGAGTTACTTCCATTTTTCGCTGAGTGTATCGGCTCGAGAATTTCACTAAATCCCACTTCGAAAACCGTAGATCATGATGCTGCTATCATTTTGAGGGACCTCAAAGCCGATGGTTATAAAATCTGTGATAGATTCATAGGATTTGACGAAGACACAGCAAAACTCTTACTAAAAGACCTAGCTGTAATGCACGCAACTGTTATTGCTTACAAACTACAGCACCCTACTGAATTTCAAGAAGTAATCAGACCGTTTTTGAACCGTGAGATGTTCCCTGAGTTTGCTGATGACGTCATCAAGAAATGTATGGAGCAAATGGTCGATGGCCTGAAGAGAGATGAAGATTGCGTGGCACTATTACCAAGGGTTACGAAGAAATTTGAGACGATGAAGAATACCATGTTTAAACAAGTAAAACCACGTGAACCATTCGCCACCATGGTCCATATGGACTTCTGGACGAACAACGTGATGTTGAAATTCGAAGAAGATCAACCACTGGCAAGTAAATTTGTTGATTTCCAGTGCGTTGAGTACCAGAATCCAGCCATGGATGTGGTTTTCATGATTTATAGCAGCGTCCAGTTGGAATATCTGTCAAAAGTCGATGAATTCTTTGAATATTACTACGAGAATTTTATCTCGACTCTCAAGACTTTGGATTGTGATATCAGCCAATTCAGTTTTGAAGCTTTTCAAGACGAGATTACACATGCTGCTGTTGATATGGAATTTGGACATGTCATCTTTATGCTGCAGCCGTTGTTTACGATGAGAGGGAAGGCTAAAAATTTGGGTGATATGAAAGACGAGCGTGATATTCTTATAGAGAATGAGTCATTACACGAAAATTATTATCCTAGACTGCAGTTTATTATCAAGGATTTTGCGAGGCATAATTGGATATGAAATCAGCTGATAGTGGTGGGCTGTTTATAGTTAAATTTATAGTTTAATGACTACCTGTTTATAGTTTAATGACTCTTTGTAGTTTAATGACAAGATAAGTAGTATGAATAGCAATATTATATAATAGCAGTATTGATAGTAATTTATTTTATGTAAATATTTAACAGGAATAAAATATAAATTAAAAGGTCGTTTTTACAAGTGTATATTATTTATTAGTTAACAATACTTCTATTAAAAGATATACTTTTCACTTTACCTTCTGTCTTTTAAAACAAAATATCTGGGTTGGCCCTCACCCAACGTTCAAGCTAATAGCGCCTAAACCTTTTTCTTCGTATCTCTCCTAATGTTACGTCCTGAAGATGCCTCTTGCAACATGTGTCCAAACTTTGACAACTTTATCGTCATTGACGCGGTTTCTTCCCGGAAATCTAGAACTTGGTGTTTCGGACCGTGGCAGGGAAAGGGAAGTACTCCTTTTGAAATGTTATATAAAGTTTTTCAGTTTGCTCGAAAAGGAGAGCAAAAACATTTTAATAATGGCTATTTTGCGGTTATTTTTTTTAGTTTCTTGTTAATTTGATGATCTTTTTTATTTATTGTCCTTATACAACCACATCAAACAACTATTGGATTATTGATAGTAGGTCTATTGTGGTTTCATGTTTACATGTAATTTATTGTAAAAATGTTTGTGTACTCAAACCTGTTACACCCTGTTTCCCGTAACAGTTTCCTTTTCTACTAGTAAAGTTGTAAATCTTGAATGGACAATGTCATGATTTGGCAAGTTATATTACAATGATTCATCTAATAATACATGACTAAACAGTAAATCCACTTATCCAATGTCATCACAACAGATAAAAAAATCACATCTAATCATCACTGATAACTGAAACCAACAATCTAAAACTTCTGCAGTACAAACTAAACTCCAGACTCATCCACAAGATGGAGATCAAGAATATCGAAGAACTAATACCATCTCTACTAATAGATGGTAAGAAATTTCTTTGGTATGAACACCAAAACCTTCTAGCTCCAGGCGAGAATTATGGAAGCATCATGGTCCAAGTGAAAATAGTTCTGGTCAACACCAAAGGCAAGAAAGAAATAATGCCATGCGTTGCAAAGTTAGTGCCACCCAGTCCTTTCATATGGAAGATGTTCAACATCCCAGTAACCTTCAAGAAAGAGATTCGCTTTTACGATACAGTAGTACCAACGCTGAACAATTTCTGCAAGGAACATAATCTAGAAAATCTAGAATTTTTTCCAGAGTACATAGGTTCAAGAATATCTCTAGATCCGAAGACAAACGAGGTTGATCATGAAGCAGTTTTACTCTTAACGAACCTCAAAAACGATGTATTTGATAATTGCGATAGATTCATTGGTTTTGACAGACCCACAACTATGTTGATCATAAAAAACCTAGCAAATTTACATGCCACGTGCGTGGCCTACAAGTTATCGAAACCAGAGGACTTCCACAAGAAGGTAATGCCTTGTTTAAACAAAGGAGTTGAACCTGATTTCAACCCAGACCTTTTGAAAACTGCCTTTGATGGAATTGCTGCATCTCTTTCGACCAACAAAGACACTGCTCCGTTGATTGAGCGTGTTATGTCAAAAGTTGCGAACATGGCGGATGTTTTCAACTCAAAAGGTAATGAACCATTCGCTACAGCTGTCCACCAAGACTTGTGGACGAACAACATGATGGCAAAATTCGATGGAGATGGAAAACCAATGGCCATGAAGTTTGTGGATTTCCAAATCGTGGAGATTGGTAACCCTGCTAGGGATCTACTCTTCTTGTTGTATTCTAGTGTAGAACTGGAAGAATTGGTGAATGTTGATGAGTATATTAGAGTATATCATGATAAATTCGTGGAGGTGTTGAAGAACGTTAGTTGTGATATTGCTAAGTTTGGTTTGGAAAAATTTAAGAAAGAGGTAGATTCTGCTGCTTCGGTTACTGAGTTTATGCACGTGTTGTTCATGCTTTCTCCTATTTTTACGAAGAAAGAACATGCTATGGAACCAAAGGATATGAAAGATGAAACCGCCTTTATGAAAAATGAGAATGTTCTACATGATATTGTAACCAGTAACCACATAATGCCCACCTAACGTACTTTTAATTGTGTATTGCCATTATGACATAACACTTATGTGGTTAACCGAGCGGGTTTAACTCAAACATTTCAACAAAGTAGGTATAGTACTTTGATGTGACATATCATTTGGGAATAATTATTTCCTGTTGTGTGGTTTATCCATCTCAGCTAATATTCTTGGAAGATAGAACGGATTTTAATTGTTTGTTTACTTTTGAAATATCATCTTGACATTTATGAGGGACAGCACGGTATTTTCTGCGTTAATAACGTTATGTTAATATTGGTTTCTTGGTGTTAAATACGGTCTCAAAATTCTTCTTTCGCATAAAATAGACATATATACCGCAACATACAACGCATCAATTGTCCCTAACTTTTAAAAGCCAAATTGCAAGAGAAATTTTCTCACAAATCCAAACAGAAAACTTAAGAACTGAATCGAAACGGTTGCCATGTTCTTCCATACACTCAAAATTTATGACACTTAACAATGATAAAGAAGAATGTTCGCCACGATATCGGAAATAATAAGGACTGCGGTCGAGGAACACATAAATTATGGTTGCCCACCCACCTTCATAAAAACGATTCGAGTTACCTCAGCAAATTTAAGGGCGTTTCGGTCAACCTTCTGTCGCGCCATACACGTTGAAAAAGACGATTCTTGAATGAATCGATATGAACTGCTTAGTGTTCATTCAGCAGTGTATAAAAATCGCGTAAATTATCTTTATTGACAGGTAAGCTGGATCTAGAGGAGATTTGAGAGGTTTTATGAGACCTATTGATGATTAACTGAGCAAAAAAAAGGTTCTTGTACACACAGAGAAAAAAATGGTCAGTTCCATATCCACGAAATAACTATACACTTTAGCCAAGACAAAATTTTCTTTGTAGAAGTGGGTTAAGTGCTTGATTCAAGATAAATTTCAGTCACACCAAAAAAGGTTCTTGTACACACAGAAAAAAAAAAATGGTCAGTTCCATATCCACGAAATAACTATCCACTTTAGCCAAGACAAAATTTTCTTTGTAGAAGTGGGTTAAGTGCTTGATTCAAGATAAATTTCAGTCACACCAAACAGTCATCAACTACAAAGGACTATATGTACTTTTGAATGAAACTTTGTAGTGTTGCAAAGTTTCATTTTCGCAACAATGTCTTAAACATTTCTCTGTGTGCAGATGTCGATTATTGTGGTTTCCTACCACATTGTTTATCAATATAAGTTTAAAAACTCTGTGAAAAAAATTAAGAAACTTGTTTTTAACGAGGAAAAATTACTTCCTGAGGTGGTGTTGTCGCTGAAGGAATTTTTATCGTAACTTCTTTTCTCGCCTGATGCTTTAATGTCGAAAATAACGCAATTTAAACTTCGCCGGTCTGCTTTTTGTTTGGGCCCTTTGGGCGAAAGTGGTATCAGATTTGAAAAGTTCGACGAAAGTTTGTGAAAAATGTCCGATCGATCGAGAAAAGAAAAGAGGTATTGTTGACACGTCCACAAAAGGTTTGCCGGAAAATAGCTTAGAGAATGTTTGTTTGAATTGACTTTCATATAGTTTCATATTTAGTAGAACAAAATTAGAGTTAGAAGTGGCAAGATAAACCCTTCAAACATAAACAAAACAACCCCTATTCCTCTTCAATTTTTCATCACCATAACCGAATGACTTGCCCCATTTCACCCTCTCATCCCTCCCATATCAAAATAATACAAATGGAGAATTTCCCTTCCAGTGGCAACTGCAACATTAGCATAACCTTATGCATGTACGAACTACCCTTATAACCGCAACTCTGCAATATTATGTAAAGCGAGCTTCCATGCATCCTCGGGCCACACCCTGCTGTGCGATGGCTTGCACTAGCGACAAGATAGTTAGCATTCTCCGCGGGGTGCCGGTAGCATCCCTTTATCATCGCAACCCCCAAAAAATCACCCTTAGACAAGTATTCTTCGATCTGGGGTGTTTGTAGCAAAATTGACGCTGCAATTGGGGCTTACAGTTCACGATTCTCGTTCACGAAGTCTCGCTTGTGGTTGAATTATATTGACGGGGATGAATGAAAGAATCGGATGAATTGAACGGTGGGTTATTTATTGGGAAATAATTTGGGAAGCTATCTGCGATTCTGTGTGTGTGTGGTCGACTGAGGGTTTTAATATAAGTAGAATCGTAAATCTTTCTTGGTTGGGAATTGATTTCGACGCTTGGCGATGATTTCCATTGTTTTTCTTTTTGGTTTTTGCTATTTTATCATATCTGTTGGTCCTTTAGATTTGTCATGGATTAGAATTTATCTATATATGGTTAAAAAATATATAAGTTTCAAGAAGATGAGAGATTGTTCCATATCACTGTCATTTTTGAATGATTAGATTAGTGACAATCGACAATAAAAAAATCAATTCCAACGTCCAAACTTGTATGAATGATTGAAAGTTCTTTTCAATAGCACTCTGTCTGCTACGTGTGGTGTGCTCAGACAGTTCGAGAGAGTGTCTATTGCACAAATTCTCACGCCAACGTAAAAGGTGGAATCGTCGTTCTGTACAGGTGCGACTCAAAGAGCAACAATGCCGAATTGTACTCTATATTTGGGGGCGTACACACACATTGTCCCGTATAATACGTCGCTATTTTTGACACAGAAACCTCGAGCAAAGGACAGAACTTGATTGAGAGCAATAAAAACGACCTGTATTGTAGTTTTTTTTTTAAATTTTGTTCGAAATCGGGGATTTTATGTGGGGATATAAGGGTCAAGTGTGTGATAGAGTATTTTGGTATTCAATGGATGGCTTCTTTTCAATTGCACACGTTTCAGTGCTCATATTACGGACCTAGGTTACCTAGGACCTAGGTACATATGATATGCAAACATACATTATTTTTAGTTATTACCACCTGAGATATTTATTTTATGATATCACATAATCATTAAATTAAATAGTGGATTAAAATTTATACTTATTGATACAAATCTTTGGCTGGTAACCTACAAAATCACTCTAAAAATAATCCAATGACGTTTATTTATCTATTGAGGCATGTGTATACATTTTGAAAGCCATTATTCAGGGAACTTCTTATGTAGTATACTCACTCAGTATGTACAATGTACTACATAGCACGTACTGCACCAATACTATATTATTTTACACGTTAATCTTGAATTAACTGAAGGTATGTATCTTTTTTTTACTTAGTAATATCATTTATACATAATACGTGTTTCATTACTTATAATAACTTCTTTAAAGATTAACTAGTAAGTATAGCCTATGTTAATACCAACAATGAAATAACCAAAACGTCAATGAAACAATTTATCAAAGATAAGAAAAAATTCAGCTGTCCGCAAGTGTCTGTATCCTCGTTGTCGATCACCTTATTTCTACCAAGCATTCCTCTAGAACTACCCGTTAATTGTTCCACCCTTATATGACTTTCTTCATTGTTCAATGATGGTGGTGTATTTCGAATCGATAAGACTCTTGTCTCTACCTCTAAGGTCTGTTTTCTTCTGCTGAAGAAGTGGAGTCGCAATTCTCAACTTCTTCAGCCTAATACGCTTTTCTCTTGCATCACGCTCCTTTATACTTTTTATCAGTGCCAGTTCTTTTTTCTTATGATATCGTTCTTTTCTTCATTTTGACTCTAAATCAGACATTTTCTTCTGAAATGTTCTTTAATCTTGCTATTTACAGTTTTTTGTGCGCAGTTCTATCTTTTACCGAAATGACAATCTATATAAAAGTGAACGACATCACCTTTTCATATAATAATACCGAAATGACGCGTATTAAACATACGGTCTCAAAGTACGTAATTGATGTCCAAATATATACAAATTCAAGAACTTACTAATTAAACATTGGTGTATGATGCTAACTGCTGCACCCTACATTGACGCATGAAAGGTTGTGGTGTATAGATAACCATATGCCAAGCTTGGCATTACCGAAATGACACAAAAGAGATGGACAAAGAATAGAAAATTAGTAGGACTATTCTACTATTCTACAGAAAATTAAGGTAGTTAATACCTACTCGCTGTGGTTGCAAATTGATGTTAACTTAGTCATACTATTACAATATCGATTACTCCAAATAATCTGATAAACTGAAGTGCGCGATATCACAAAACTAAACGTTAAACTACGTAAAACATATCTGTCTGTACAGATCGGTATGCATTCTTACTCATATTTGGGTTAAGTAATTCTAATAAGCACTCAAAAATAATTTTATCTGTAGATTTGCCAACACTACATTACGTTGACAGCAGAAACCACTTCACCAGTTTGAATTTGCTCAGCAAACAGTTCACTTCCGTCTCTTTAAACCAACTGCGAAGAAAATGTGTTCGATTTTTTGTTGTGGAAAGAGCACTGGTAAGTAAAATATATCATCTCCATATCAACAAACAAACTTATTTAATCACAAATTTTAGGTGTTACTAGAAATGACTTAAAACTATATCTCCACAGTGCAAACTCTGGACCTGTCCTACTAAAGACAAACTCACGTGATGATGTGAAAATCAATGGACAGGTACCAGTAAAAATTTTATGCCATGGTTGGATGGACGATAAGGACTCTTATTGGTACGAGCCTGCCGTCAAAGCATACATGCAGAAAGGGAATGTGAACGTAATCACAGTGGACTGGGGTAAACATGCCAAAGGTTTATTCACAAAAGCAGTTGATTCAGTCCAACAGATTGGAGAACACATTGGAGACACAGTAGTCGAGATTGCCACTAAATTCGGCGTACCCTATAGCAATTTTCATTTGATCGGACACTCGCTTGGGGCACACATTTCCGGATTTGCAGGTAAGTTCTCCTTTGGATCAATAAACCAGGACTTAATAACTTTGAGCAAAACCCTATTTATAGGAAAACATGTTATTTTGAAGACTGGCCAGAAGGTTGGTCGCATAACTGGCTTAGATCCAGCAGGACCTTCATACGAAGGGAACCATCCTGATGACAGGTTATCAGCTGACGATGCTGAGTTCGTTGACATAATTCATACCGATGGTGGTGTCCTTGGATATGAAAAATCCCTTGGACACATCGATTTTTATCCAAATGGAGGAAAGAGGAAGCAAAATGGTTGCTCTAGCTCAGATGGTGAGTAGAATGTCTACAATGTTTGCTCTTTGATCACAAATAGTGACAAAAAAACGTCATATTTTGCAATCGTAAATAACACAAATCGGTTATTTATATTTGTATTGTCACGATTACTTAAGATTAGTACATAAATCAGTATTTGCAATCAGTTTTAAGTCTAATACAAATAAACAGTCCAAATGAAATCACACATATATGAGACTTACCGATAAATATATCACTAAACTGATAACTAACTGAAATAACATTGAACTCGATATGTTGACGTGCAATTTCATGGAACTGAACACATGTACTGGATTGAAAAGTGAGGTTGGTGTATAAAGAGGCGGTATGATTAAAAAGAGCGTTTACTTTTGCTTTAAATATGAGCTTTTACTTCAAAGTATAAAGTAATTGCATCCAGTAACACTTTTTGGTTCTAATATCTATAATTCCAATCTAATTTTTATCCTAAAATGTACGTTACCTATTCCAGTTGGTTGCAGCCACAAGAGGGCACCACTATACATGGCCGAGAGCGTCAACTCTTTAGAGTTTGTGGCCGTTTTGGCCTCAGATTATTCCGAATTTGACACAGGAAGATATAACGATGATAATCCACGGACTTATATGGGAGAACACGTCGATAGAAAACTCAGAGGCGATTTTTATCTTAGCACGAACAAGCAGTCGCCATTTGGAAAAGGAAAAATCTAATTTTTATTTAAGATAGAAGTCTCACCTCTGATATAAGGCATAAAAACATGGCACTTTATTATTTCAATTTAGGAGAAACGTGAGAAGACAACAATTACTACTGTGTCCATCTAGCGGCACCAGAAGGTATTAATCGAGGGTAGACTTCAATATTAAGTTAATATTTTATGGTCGTATTTAGTTTGTATTGTAAAATAATAAAAAAAAAACAATTTTTATACATAACTTATTCTGTCTAGTAAATATATTTGTCACACCCAGTTTTAAGGTTATAAATGATGACAGGTAACAAAATTTGTAGTTTAAAAACAACGCTATGCTAAAGGTGAGTTAATTATGGTATATTTTTTCAAATAAAGCTGTAATTATTTGCTCCATGATACATAGATTCCAAACATCCACAATGTTTGCCACTACATCGAAACCAAACATTCCGACTTGCCCGGTATACGTACCCAATTCTCCTGGACCGGAGGTACTGCAAAACAACAAATTACCGTCACAAAAAACGATATAAAATTCTATCTGCACTGTCCAAAGACTGAATACATCCTACAAATTGAAAATTTCACAAAAGAGTCGATGAAGTGTCCAAAAAAAGCCCAAATGAAGATTCTGGTCCACGGTTGGCAAGCAGACAAAGACACGGAATGGTACGACCCAGCAATCAAAGCTTACATGCAAACGGAAAAGACGAATTTGCTCGCAATTGATTGGGGAAAATATGCCAAAGGTTTATACACGACCTCTGTTGATCTGGTCAAATCAATTGGGGAAATTATTGGGGATGCTGTTATAGATATTGCCACGAATCTTACTTTGAATTATAAAGATTTTCATTTGGTTGGACACTCGCTCGGTGCTCATATCTGTGGATATGCTGGTAAAAAAAAAAATTGTGAACTCGATACATTTGTGGTAAAAACATAATATACTTTATGCAGGGAAGCATGTTATTGCAAAGAAGGGATTGAAAATTGGTCGAATAACTGGATGTGATCCTGCAGGTCCTGCCTTCGAAGGAAACCATCCTGATGACAGGCTATATGCTTACGATGCAGAATTTGTTGACGTCATCCATACAGATGCTGGTATTTTAGGTTATGAAAAATCACTTGGACATATAGATTTTTATCCAAATGGTGGCAAGAAGCAATATGGTTGCACTTATACTAACTCTGAAGGTACAGTTTGACAATAAAACAAGGGAACAAGGGTCCATCACATATTTCTGTTGACCTAACATCACTTTTCACAGATTAAGTCATCAATGTGTTATATTTAGCTTGAATTAGCCTTCTGTGTATACGTTCTCATAACAGATTGTTCAAAATATTACAAATCAACAAGTTTTTTGTGTTATTTTATCGAATTAAGTTATACAGACATTCTGTGCATTAAAATATAATGAGAAGTAATATGAGAAGTAATCAAAGACGATGCAGTTCCCATGTTGTGGCGAGAGTCTTCCAATCATGTAGATGATTGCTATTTTTGCGCGATAACCGTCTCCAGATATTCGAAGAAGGATAGGCATAAAATAAACTGATTTTGTTGTATCAGAAAGTTGGAAATTAGTTTCCTTGTAAAATCAGGTGTTATTTGTCTTTATTTTTAGTGGGTTGCAGCCACTGTCGAGCGCCGATATATATGGCAGAAAGCATCACTTCTCACGAGTTCGTAGCTGTTAAAGCAAAGAACCTGATGGAATTTGAAACTGTAAGATATGCAGATAATAGTCCACGAACACTTTTGGGCGAACATGTCGACAAAAAACTGAGGGGTGACTTCTATTTGTACACAAATAAGAACCCCCCATATGCAAGAGGAAAAATTTAGTTTTTTTTTGTATTTTACCTTTAAGATTGAAGTAAACTTGTATGTATTTGATTCTACTATATCTCCAAATATTATTATAGGTAATAATAGGTAACAAATATTATTACAAGTAATAAATCAGGCCAAACAGATCACCCAAAAAATAAAAGCACTTATAACGTCAAGATGCCAAGCAAAATCCTGTTACAAAACTGAACAAATCCGTGTGACACACTCCTTAAATCCCTCTAAAGAGTCTAAAGGAATCCCATATAGAACTGACAAGGCAATTTGCTTCTTTCTGTCTGGCATGAATGGGTATTTGTGTCGAGATACACTAAGGTCCTTCGTAATCCTAACAAATATGGTTTAAATAGGGCAGAGAATCTATTTACCTACCCCGTATACAATACATTGTACCTATCCCAAAAGCTTGGGGTTTAACCATCTCGAGATGTATTAAATTGTTTGCTTTTGGATATTATATATATATCGGATTACGATCTGTCATACGATACAGTGTCAGGACTCAGGTAAACTATAGTGTTGTCTTAACAGTGTTGACTTAACGGTGGAAAGGTAGGTGAAGCCATCAAGGGAAGTAATTGTCTTGAAGTGCTGGTAAATTTGTTTTACACATAGAGAACTCAGAAGAATTTCAATATAGTTGTTTCAACGGTTAGTTATTCTTACGATTTAAGAGTTTAGTATGTTTATGTTAAGTACATTATTCTCTGACGAAGAAAAAGTTACTCTTCCATAAAAAAAGTAGACGTAGATATAGGAACAAGTAATATTCTACACTCAAAGATATTCGTGTTGTATCTTTTCGACTAAATTGTTGATACATTTTCTCCCTAGCAGAAAAATACAAATATTAACGGTGTAAATTCCCATATCGATTTAAAACTGTGCTCGCTTCAAAACCGACAAGGGGATGATAAAATTTCGACCCCATACAATTCAGTTTATTGTGTTCTACGGAAAGTTGTGCAATGTCCTTTGTGAATTGGGTATAAGGGCCGTGATGGGTCATTATTAGGAAACGACGGGTGTTCCATGGTGTTGACAATAATTGAAACTGAGACTTCCGTTCTGGGCTAGTGTCAAAACATCCGTATAGTGGACCCAGTGGGGTTCCAATGCTTCCACGATACTGTTATAGTGACCGGTACCTATTCAAGTAACAACAACAGCACTATACGATCAATAGAATCTTCCTGGATTTGATTCTTGTGAAATTTTGATAGTTTATTGCATGATATGTTAAAGGCACCTGGATGAGAGGTCATTTATAATTTTATGTTTACGTGATTCTTCGTATATGGTATTTAGTACCTGTAATTTCTCAAAACGGAAGTTCTGTATTGTCAAAAAGTCACCAAATCGTTCGGTCGATGTTAAATAGTGGTAAGATTTATCTCTATCGCTACCTATACTAATTACGAACTTTCAAGTGTAGGGCGCGTTCAGCGGAATCGCCCATTTTCGCCGACATTTGCGATCGAGTAGCTGCAAAATTGGGCTTTTCGATATTACTTTTGACGCTCGAATTGAAAAAAGGACACAATTCCGCGTGGACTGTGCGTTATTTTGTAAATTAAATGCGTCAATTTTGAAAAAAAATCACGTTTTTGCACCTCTTCGGGTGAAGGCGAACCTCGAGAAAATGTCACGTGACGTCTAGAAATTCCGACAAGCGGATCGATGAACGTCAAAAATTTACAATTTTTATCCGTTCCTGCCGACCTTATAAAAGCCGCTCGCACTCATGTCTTACGATAAGATCCCTCTAAATACCCTTCGCAAAGAGTGTTGAGCAAAAAAACGGCCTTAAAAACAATTTTCGATCTAAAAAATCGATTTTTGTCGACCCGTGTTTTGCTGCTATTACCACAGTAACGTCAAACCCGAAACGCCCCCTGCCGGACATTCGTAACAACAGTAACAGATAGCAGATAACCTAAAATGTATCCTAAAATGTCCATATTGCGAATGTGGACAGGTGGGAAGCCTTAACCACATATTTCTAGAATGCCCAATAACTAAAATCGAAAATTTTGACATATACACAGAGCTAGTTAAATTCTAAATTATATAAACTCAAACTAATGCCACGGTCACACTAAGCTGGTTTACTAGTTGCTGGTGCTGCTAGCAGCAATAGCAGCCAGGGGTTATTTTGTGGTCACATTACGCTGTTTACCAGCCGCTGGTGACTACTACCAGCAAGCCTCAGTTTAAACTACAAGGTCAACTATTTCTGGTGCTTTTTATATGTCACCAGGTAGGTAGATACTATAGTGAGACAATGTATTGTCTTTTGTGAGGTGAAGGCGTCGCAACCATAAAATATTTTATATTTGATACCAATTTGTGGGGTTTTATTGACTACCTGCTTTGAACCTGACTATATATATTTTGAAAGCACTGTACACGAGTGTAAATAACATAAGCAAGGCCACGATCACAATAAAATTAGAAAGTCTGTATTTTAGAAGTATTTAGTCGAAAAGTCAATGGCTCTACTACAATTAGTTATTTATAAAATTATTTTAATTATTAATTAAATCATTATGAATTAAATTATATATTTTCATACAAAAATCTCTTTCAGGTCTTCAATTATTTCTCAGTATGTATATTTCTAAAGAACAAATTGTTCAGAAGTTACTGATTTCATTCGTAATTTAGTTTCTACTTTATGTTTAATGTTTTATTTATATTAACTTTAAACACAAAAGTATAAGGCATGCAAAAATAGCGGCTGCTGAGTGACCATACCATGCTGGTTAACTAATAATCTACAGTAAGCAGCAAAAACTAAAAATCACTCCACATATTGCATTCCAATCAAAGTTGCAGCATAACTTTTCGGTCGGCGACTATTCATTATGTCATCAGTATTTTAAAAACTGTATCGCTTAAAGCCCTCTTTATATATTGGGAGAATATTACCTCGCATATTTATAAAAAAAGGAACAAATCAATACTTACCTTTTGTAATTCGAACGAAAACTTTCACTATGCGGAAAACCCAAAGAAATAAAACAAATTAAGTAATGTTAAAATATATAATTTTATTGCGCATCACGTTTAATAAATATATTATCTGTCTCTTGCTCTCTCTCTCTCTCCCACACACAAATATCTTTCTCTTATATACAAAATTTACAAAAAGTTATGAACACAATTTACACAAACTAGTAATACATACAATCTAGTAATACATAGGTACATATGGGTAGGTTGTATTAGCCATAGAACTCCATGCGCTAAAGGGCAACATCACAGGCACAGCGAACAACCCTCTAGGCTGCATATGCGTCTTCATATGCTTTTTCAAATGATCTTTCCTCCCAAAACTTTTTCCACACTCGGTACAGCTAAAAGGCCGAAGACCGCTATGGATCCTTTTATGCCTAGTGAGTTCCTCGTTCCTTGTAAAGGTTTTCCCGCAATCCTTCTCGTCACATTTGAAAGGACGCTCACCAGTATGTATCCTTACATGTCCTTTCAATTGTCCATTATTAGAAAACGCGACACCACAATGTTCACATTTGTATTTCTTAGGCCTCTGTTTCCGGTTCATATTTTTCGACTGTTCTTCTTGTAGGAGCACCCTGGCGTATTCCTCATGTAAGGACTCAAGGAAAGGATCACTTTGGTAACTCGGAATTGCCGATAGGACCTCTGGGTATAGATAACTTGGAGCATAACTTGGTGTTAAGTGTTCTTCTTTAAACTGTTCTAGTCGTTTTGTTGTTTTGGCTTCTTGGGTTGTGCTGTCTTCATGGCTTGTGTTGTCTGCTTTGGTTGTATTGTCTTCTTGGTTTGTGATGTCTTCTTTGGTTGTTTTCTCTTCATTTGTAGCCTGTACTTCCTCCACGGCCATCTTCACTTCTTCTTCCATGGTTGTGCTGATGGTATTATCCTGTTCGACATCCCAAGGACGAAATATCTTCCTCTGGTCGGAAAGATTAAATTTTGCTAGGTTGTACATTTTTGGAAGGCACTTGGACATTGACTAAAGTCGATCTAATGTCACCCAAGTCACCCCATTGCATATATATAGTTGGTTTGAGAATAGGGGCGTTACTATTTGGTAGGGGGTCATAATGAATGCTCGTCTCTATCCTTATTGGGGTAGGAGGACCCATGGGCTAACAGGGGTTGATTCCAGTAGTCTGGAGGGGTGATTCTATGCCCCATGTACACCCCTACCGCGGTTTGGGGTTTCGCTACTTAGAAGTGGTTAGTTTTGATGTTATTTTGCTGCTGCTATTTTGGATTTAGAACTGGAGATCTGGAAAAGTCATGGACACCATATTTAAAGATCTTTACGTGTATGTCACGATGTTGTACGAGTATGATATTCTCCAAGATCCTTCTGAATGGTGACTTTTTCTCGATTCATCAAAATACAGTTTGAAAGCAGTACTTTCATATTCTTTGAATTTATATAATTTGTTAACTGATTTTGTTGCAGTCAAAATCAAGTATCGCTTTATCTGTAAACCTATACCTGTTACAATAAGTCCATGTTCAGTTTCTAGTTATGTAATGTTAATTGACAAATTCTGACGACATATTATGATCGATCAGATCTCGTAATTTGGCCACAGTATAACTAAAGGGTTGGAAAGGGTTTGTGTCTGTAAAAGTGAGCGAGAGTTTTAAAATTTGCGGCCAAATCGATCATCATCTGTCAATTTAAAAGTAAACATCGGTCTGCTGTACACAGTAAACTGAGTCGTTGTTGCTTCTTTTTTGCGTTATCGAGACAGCAAAAGGGTTGAAAGATGGATTGCTTGTTTGATATTAAACTAAACTTTAAGGGGTCAAGTTGTGAAAAAAAAAAAACAAGACGTCAAATATAAAGGGTAAAAACAAAGTATGTATCCAATTTTAATATTTTTTATCTTTTGGCATCGTGCTATTCAGCAGCGCTGTGTTACCAGTTGGCGAGTGAGTTTAGCAGCATGTCTTTTATAAATATTATGCGTGGTAATATTCTACCAATATATAAAGAGGACTTTAAGCGATACAGTTGTTAAAATACTGATCACATAATGAATAGTCGCTGGCCGAAAAGTTATGCTGCAACTTTGATTGGAATGCAATATGTGGAGTGGTTTTTAGTATTTGCTGCTTGCTGTAGATTATTAGTTAACCAGCATGGTGTGGTCACTCAGCAGCCGCTATTTTTGCATGCCTGCGAATGGTTTTGGCTGTTGCTTGTAAAGTTGAACATATTGAACTTTGATTAGCCGCCAGTTAGAGCTTGCGTTGCTGGTTCAGGACAAATGTGGGTATTGTAGAAAATACCAACCATCGACTATAATAATTAATTTAAAGCAACAATTCATTACTTTTGTTAAATGTAAAATACAAAGAAAAAACAGTTAACAAGAAACAATTAAAGATAAAAATAGCATTTATCAACCCTTCTTCAAAAACCCTTGACTTGAGCAGACAAGAAGTTTGCTAAAAGGCTAACAAAACAACTCGAACGATCTTGTTAACCGATGGATCAAATGAACGGCGTCTCCGGTCATTCATACTGACGGCTGTTGACACTTCTATTGTAACACAACCCCACTTCAGGTAATAGGCCCTTGCGGCTCGAGGGACATTCAACAAAATCTAAACCGCAAATACCTTATATCGTATTAAAAAAAGACAACCGTGAATAATGGGTACCTAACGTGTATATTTCAGTCAGGGGTTGCTGGTACACAGAAAGATCATTTGGTTGGTTCCAGTAAACTATAAATTTCTCAGAGTAAGAATATGATTTTCTTGATGGTCCAAGTACTACGTTTTCTTGTTTTGAGTATGAAGGAACTGCTTGAAAGGAATTACATCTGTTTTAAGCGATACGTACGTATACTTTTAGGCCAAGAAACTGTTTGTTCGTTGAAGCATGGATATTTTTCACCCAAGATGTTCCAAGTATTACGTTTTCTTGTTTTGAGTATGAAGGAACTGCTTGAAAGGAATTACGTCTGTTTTAAGCGATATGTACGTATACTTTTGGGTCAAGAAACTGTTTGTTCGTTGAAGCATGTATATTTTGCACCCAAGATGTTCCAAGTATTACGTTTTCTTGTTTTGAGTATGAAGGAACTGCTTGAAAGGAATTACGTCTGTTTTAAGCGATATGTACGTATACTTTTGGGTCAAGAAACTGTTTGTTCGTTGAAGCATGTATATTTTGCACCCAAGATGTTCCAAGTATTACGTTTTCTTGTTTTGAGTATGAAGGAACTGCTTGAAAGGAATTACGTCTGTTTTAAGCGATACGTACGTATACTTTTGGGTCAAGAAACTGTTTGTTCGTTGAAGCATGTATATTTTGCACCCAAGAAGTTCCAAGTATTACGTTTTCTTGTTTTGAGTATGAAGGAACTGCTTGAAAGGAATTATGTCTGTTTTAAGCGATACGTACGTATACTTTTGGGTCAAGAAACTGTTTGTTCGTTGAAGCATGTATATTTTGCACCCAAGATGTTCCAAGTATTACGTTTTCTTGTTTTGAGTATGAAGGAACTGCTTGAAAGGAATTACGTCTGTTTTAAGCGATACGTACGTATACTTTTGGGTCAAGAAACTGTTTGTTCGTTGAAGCATGTATATTTTTCACCCAATTGATGTAGGACGAACGTCTTGCTCTTTTTATATGTAGAAGAATAACTTTTTCTTCGTCAGAGAAAAATATACTTGACATAAACATACTAAACTCTTAAACTGGAAGAATAACTACCCGTTGAAATAACTACATTATACTGAAATTCTTGTTACAATAAAATATTATTTGTATAGAAAAAAATCCTCTTCATGCTATACTATTTTTTCTTGATATCCAAGAATAGAGTTCTCTCTGTGTAGCATGGTGTACTATAATATAATCATTATTGTTGGAAAGTTATCGATGAAATAAGTAGCCTTACATCATTTTAGTTTGATTAGGGAGTTAAGTTTTCTAGACAAAAGAATATGAAGGAAACTTTTGTTGGTAGATGTGTATTGTTCTTGAGCTGATCTAAACTATTAACGAAAACTGTTTGAAAAGAGCTCTACTATGAACAACTAGATAATAGTATATTATTATACAAGTTTTATAAGACGTCAAATTGGCGCATTAGTTGTTTGAGGCACGAGGAGCGCCAGCGACGAGTGCCCCAAATGAACGAATGCACCAATATGTCTTATAAAACGAGTGTAATATACTATTTTTTCTACTTTGCGTCATTAATTTTATAATAATTTAGAAGTATATTAGGTAAAATTCCAATCTAGAGTATTTATGGGTGCAACCGTTGGTAACACTGTCATCTGTCACTTAAATTCAAATATCTGTGAAAAAGTAATTATTGATAATTATTATATACCATCATATACTAGTAGTACGAAACCTAGGATGCAACACGCATGTCTAAATATGTATAAAAATATACATACTTCGCAGTTTGTGCGATTCTAAAAAATCAGTTTGTGCTTACTTTTGTGGTTATGTGTATTTTCGTTTGACATGCATTTGAAATCAATGTCACCAATCTTAGAAAAAAGTTACTAAAAACGGTGTTACAATTAGCAAATGCGAATGCACACATTGTGTTACAATGTGTGCATTGTGAATGCAAAGTAGAAAATAGTATATTATTATACAAGTTTTATAAGACGTCAAATTGGCGCATGAGTTGTTTGAGGCACGAGGAGCGCCAGCGACGAGTGCCCCAAATGAACGAATGCACCAATATGTCTTATAAAACGAGTGTAATATACTATTTTTTCTACTTTGCGTCATTAATTTTATAAAAATTTAGAAGTATATTAGGTAAAATTCCAATCTAGAGTATTTATGGGTGCAACCGTTGGTAACACTGTCATCTGTCACTTAAATTCAAATATCTGTGAAAAAGTAATTATTGATAATTATTATATACCATCATATACTAGTAGTACGAAACCTAGGATGCAACACGCATGTTTAAATATGTATCAAAATATACATACTTCGCAGTTTGTGCGATTCTAAAAAATCAGTTTGTGCTTACTTTTGTGGTTATGTGTATTTTCGTTTGACATGCATTTGAAATCAATGTCACCAATCTTAGAAAAAAGTTACTAAAAACGGTGTTACAATTTGCTAATTGTAACACCGAAAACAGTGTTACAATGTGTGCATTGTGAATGCAAAGTAGAAAAACTTAATTTTAACCCTGCAAGATGTATTCGCCTGCACGCATCTGCACATTTACTTCTAAATATCGAATTCTAGGGAATCTTGTAGGACAGTAAAAATATGATGGATGCAACATCAAGAAAACCACACACGAAAAAAGGACACACGTTCACAATGGCACGCGACCCTAACTTAAAATCTTAAGATTTTATACACAACCGCAAATTTACACAACAATGGCCCAGTATAAGTTTAATATCAGACACCTTTTCCGCATAAATTCATAGCTATAGATGTAGCAGAGTCGAGCCACGTGTTATAAAAGAAAGTTACGGGGCGAATGCGACGGAAAACTGTCAGTTTTATTGATGTATCGCTCACTATTTAGTCCTTTCTCGAACTTGAAGCAATGCAACGAAAAGATACATATACAGTTTTTCTACTTTGCATTCACAATGCACACATTGTAACACTGTTTTCGGTGTTACAATTAGCATATTGTAACACCGTTTTTAGTAACTTTTTTCTAAGTTTGGTGACATTGATATCAAATGCATGTCAAACGAAAATACACATAACCACAAAAGTAAGCACAAACTGATTTTTTAGAATCGCACAAACTGCGAAGTATGTATATTTTTATACATATTTAAACATGCGTGTTGCATCCTAGGTTTCGTACTACTAGTATATGATGGTATATAATAATTATCAATAATTACTTTTTCACAGATATTTGAATTTAAGTGATAGATGACAGTGTTACCAACAGTTGCACCCATAAATACTCTAGATAGGAATTTTACCTAATATACTTCTAAATTTTTATAAAATTAATGACGCAAAGTAGAAAAAATGGTATATTACACTCGTTTTATAAGACATATTGGCGCATTCGTTCATTTGGGGCACTCGTCGCTGGCGCTCCTCGTGCCCCAAACAACTCATGCGCCAATTTGACGTCTTATAAAATTTGTATAATAATATACTATTTTCGAGTACTGCCAAAGTCCTATGGAAAAAAAATTACCACAACATTCCAACAGTGTACGTTTGTACACATGTGCGGCGTAGGAATATCAGGTGACTCGCGTTGCTCAGCAACGTAAACAACTCGCCCGCTTGTTCAGCGCCATATTTGCTAAAAGTCGCGCTGCAGTTACCAAGCAATATATTGGTGATTTTCATCGGAAATCGATAGACAGAAAACTAAGAATTATCGCGAGAAATGTCTACGGGAGTGTTTCTAATGTGATTTGACGACTTTCGGCGTAGATTAGGTAAGCTTTTTCTAGATAAGTTTTACACGTAATAATTTGTAGGTTATAAGAAGTCAAATTACTAACAGCAAAATTTTGACTTGTTCGTCGATATACCCATTAAGTATGTAGATAACTCGAAATTTAACCACTTTCTAATGATCGAAGCGACACTACATAAACCCCAAAATGCGCTAAAAAGGTCTTAAAGGTTCAAACAACCACGGTCCTCAAGATTATTTCATCTTCTCTTTTACGATGGCATTTTTACGAACCCCAAGACGCGTACTAACAAGAATCGGTGTAATAAACGTCTCATCTCTGTCGTTCTTGAGATTAAGATTTTCTGTAGACTACGTTTTTTTGTTGCTCGACCTAAAAGTCAACTACCTCTGATGCAATTAAGGTTATAGTTTTGTCTAACAAGGTTAAAATACGCATAAAATCCTTACGTGATCTTTGATAAAATGTCAAATTTGTCTATTTTATTTATTTTTGTATGATTAAATGATAATGTAAAATAAGTTTGAGTGTAGAATAGAATATAAATGAGAAAACGTTACGCGGTTTGGATGAACTGGGTCATCGGTCAAAAGGTGCTTGTCAAACGAGTGATCGAATAGACAAAGTTAGATTCAATTTTGCCGATTTTTCGGGTGGAACGTGCGTTATTTGATGGACTCGAGCAGACAATACGCGTTTCCTCAAAAATGGAATATAAATTGGAATGATTGATCACCCATTTGCGATCGCATTGTGTGACGATGCAACTGAAATTTTCGGTTTTTGTACCAAATTTGTTAGGTTTTATTGAGTGGTGTCTAGACAGACTTCCAGGGACGACACGAATATCTTTGAGTGAAGAATATCACGTGATTCTATATCCACAGAAAGATCATTTGCTTGGTTCAAGTAACATACAAAATTCTCAGCGTAAGAATATGATTTTCTTGATGTTTCAAGTATTACGTTTTCTTGTTTTAAGTATGAAGGAACTGCTTGAAAGGAATTACGTCTATTTTAAGCGATACGTACGTATACGTTTGTGTCAAGAAACAGTTTGTTCGTTGAAGCATGTACATTTTGCACCCAAGATGTTCCAAGTATTACGTTTTCTTGTTTTGAGTATGAAGGAACTGCTTGAAAGGGATTATGTCTGTTTTGAGCGATACGTACGTATACGTTTGGGTCAAGAAACTGTTTGTTCGTTGAAGCATGTATATTTTGCACCCAAGATGTTCCAAGTATTACGTTTTCTTGTTTTGAGTATGAAGGAACTGCTTGAAAGGAATTATGTCTGTTTTAAGCGATACGTACGTATACTTTTGGGTGAAGAAGCTGTTTGTTCGTTGAAGCATGTATATTTTGCACCCAAGATGTTCCAAGTATTACGTTTCTTGTTTTAAGTATGAAGGAACTTCTTGAAAGGAATTACGTCTGTTTTAAGCGATACGTACGTATACGTTTGGGTCAAGAAACTGTTTGTTCGTTGAAGCATGTATATTTTGCACCCAAGATGTTCCAAGTATTACGTTTTCTTGTTTTGAGTATGAAGGAACTTCTTGAAAGGAATTACGTCTGTTCTAAGCGATACGTACGTATACTTTTGGGCCAAGAAACTGTTTGTTCGTTGAAGCATGTATATTTTGCACCCAAGATGTTCCAAGTATTACGTTTTCTTGTTTTGAGTATGAAGGAACTTCTTGAAAGGAATTACGTCTGTTTTAAGCGATACGTACGTATACTTTTGGGTCAAGAAACTGTTTGTTCGTTGAATCATGTATATTTTGCACCCAAGATGTTCCAAGTATTACGTTTTCTTGTTTTAAGTATGAAGGAACTTCTTGAAAGGAATTACGTCTGTTTTAAGCGATACGTACGTATACTTTTGGGTCAAGAAACTGTTTGTTCGTTGAAGCATGTATATTTTGCACCCAAGATGTTCCAAGTATTACGTTTTCTTGTTTTGAGTATGAAGGAACTTCTTGAAAGGAATTACGTCTGTTTTAAGCGATACGTACGTATACTTTTGGGTCAAGAAACTGTTTGTTCGTTGAATCATGTATATTTTGCACCCAAGATGTTCCAAGTATTACGTTTTCTTGTTTTAAGTATGAAGGAACTTCTTGAAAGGAATTACGTCTGTTTTAAGCGATACGTACGTATACTTTTGGGTCAAGAAACTGTTTGTTCGTTGAAGCATGTATATTTTGCACCCAAGATGTTCCAAGTATTACGTTTTCTTGTTTTGAGTATGAAGGAACTTCTTGAAAGGAATTACGTCTGTTTTAAGCGATACGTACGTATACTTTTGGGTCAAGAAACTGTTTGTTCGTTGAATCATGTATATTTTGCACCCAAGATGTTCCAAGTATTACGTTTTCTTGTTTTAAGTATGAAGGAACTTCTTGAAAGGAATTACGTCTGTTTTAAGCGATACGTACGTATACTTTTGGGCCAAGAAACTGTTTGTTCGTTGAAGCATGTATATTTTGCACCCAAGATGTTCCAAGTATTACGTTTTCTTGTTTTAAGTATGAAGGAACTTCTTGAAAGGAATTACGTCTGTTTTAAGCGATACGTACGTATACTTTTGGGCCAAGAAACTGTTTGTTCCTTGAACCATGTATATTTTTCACCCAATTGATGTAAAACGAACGTTTTACTCTTTTTATACGTAGAAGAATAACATTTTCTTCGTCAGAGAAAAATATACTTGACATAAACATACTAAATTCTTCATACATATTACACAAATCGCATAGCAAAGTTACCCCTTGAGAATTCGACCCCTTGGCTGTCCTCAAACGTTAGGGGTTGATGTACGTTAAAATGGCTTCTGGCCGGACTCCCAAACCCCTAGCAACACTTAGGGAACAACAAATTTTTGCATCCGCCGGGGTAGAAACGGGGTGGCGGTGACATCACGCGAATTGCGGTTTAGGGGGCCGAAGGGGTGAATTATTCGTCATGGGTGAGTCCGGGGCGTCACAAGGGGAGGGATTTTAATTGCCCCGGTTTGCGCGCCCCATCTCAACCCTCGATATGCCATGGGGCTGTGGTAAGAGTACTGATTCGTTTTTTTTTTCGTCCCCTTTCGTTTCTCTATGGTCTCACATAACTAATGGTCACATGGCGGACGTAAATATATTATTTTTTTGTGTTTTATTGAAGTGGTTTCGAGGTAAAATAGATATCTATGACAGTACACTGTTGGACGAAAAATATATATGCTTCAATGAAAAAACAGTTTCTTGACCCAAGATTCTTACTCTGAGAGATACATAGAAAGTTGTGTAATTACTTTACAGATGGCGCTAACAGTTTCTCGCGTCTTTTGCCACATAACACTGCTGTATAAGTTCGACGATATTGAGTATTCGTATATTGTTTATTTACATCTATTCATAAGTGTTTTATTTCATGGGTGACTTACAAGGATTATGAGGAAAACCAGGATTGCTCCTAGTACTTACTTTTCTCTTGCTTCAAGAATAATGTAGAGTTAAAGTAAATACTTACTTTTTTTAATCATACCACTCTATATCTCTTAATTTAGGACTGCACTGATGCTCTTACAGTACAGTGCTGCCCTCGCAACGCCCGACGGCGTCTGCAGTAAACACAGAACGGCGTAATCTACAGTCGAAAGTTATCCTCTTGATAATGCTGCGCCATTTATCTTGCGACAAGTCTTGCTTCGGCCAACGTTGCTTTAAGTCTCTCGTGGATGCAAATACAATTCAATTTCTTTAAGAACAGTGACGTAACTGCTCCGACGGCCACCAGGGGTTTGAAGGGGCGGCTCAATCGCCTGGGAGATGATAACAATTTAATGCGACAAGGCTCGCTTCTCGTAGCAGGGAAATTGATGCTTCCAATCGTCCTCACATTGGGTATTTCGCCGATTTAGCTGGTCATAAGTCAAATTACGAAAACCCAACCCAAAAACACAAAATAAAGATGGAGAAATATCGGTGAAAGAAGAAATCAGAATTCTATCTTGATAAATCAGCATTTAGAATTACCGCAACTTGTGCTGAAGTGAAATTAGATGCTTGTTAGACCACACAAATAGAAGGTATTACAATAGGGTTACAATACCATTTGTAAAACAATTTTGTCGATAATCGGTACTTGTCGATAAACAATGCTCAAACTAGAGGTAAATAATTGAAATTACGATTGCAGTACTAGCGAAATTGGTTTATCTAACCACTGGCGGCGTCGAGCGGTGTTTACTTCTACTTTCTCGGGTTTTCTAATTGAATTTATTACAGTTGAGTGGTCCTAACGCAATCCAACACTTAGAACACGACCGCTGCTACTCAAGAACACGAAGTTCGCGCCAAAACAAAACAAGAGAAACACAAAAGTCTAGGAAAAGGTTTTCAGTTACAATTTTTCAAGTAAAAAATGTTAGTTTTGTTCGAGCAGTCATAAATACCGATACAAATTTTGAAAACATTGTTATCCTCGTGATATACGCCCCTTAATATTAACCCGTATCCACCTCTTGCATTAAAACCCTAAAAACCGTATCAAAATCCATGAAATTCCCGAAAAAATCCATTCTTGTAAGTCATTCCGACAAACGGTCATTTGCACAGAACAAACTTACGGGTATTGTTGTCCTTTTAGCGGATTTAATACGCCGCTTCCAATACAGACAATAAACTAACATTCACGGTCCCTATTCTGTGCGAAGTGTGAACCGATCTTGACGCGTCAACAATGGCCTAGGACCGATGCGGTACTTTAGAAATGCCGCAGCAAAGGCTACCGATAGTAGGGTTCTTGCATTCAGCTCTACTGAGCTAGAGTTAATTTGGTTTTTGGCGAAAGCCGACACAAAGTGGTGCCGATTCTCGATTTATTGGCAGAAATCTTGTAAAACGCATACGGAGGAACACAAACACCCTGTCAACAGGGATCAGGGTAGCTGATTAGGTCGTTTTTTTGTCAACATTGTGCATACAGGAGCTTAAGAAGTCGGTACTCGAAAAGGCAAAGGAAGCGTGTGCTCTTTGAGGCGATTGTCGGCTTCTTTACGTATAATGTACCTGTTTTGTTGGTCGAGTATAGTAATCTACCTATACTAATTGCGAACTTTCAGGGCGCGTTCAACGGAATCGCCCATTTTGGCCGACATTTGCGATCGAGTAGCTGCAAAATTGGGCTTTTCGATATTACTTTTGACGCTCGAATTGAAAAAAGGACACAATTCCGCGTGGACTGCGCGATATATTGTAAATTAAATGCGTCAATTTTGAAAAAAAAATCACGTTTTTGCACCTCTTCGGGTGAAGGCGAACCTCGAGAAAATGTCACGTGACGTCTAGAAATTCCGTCAAGCGGATCGATGAACGTCAAAAATTTACATTTTTTATCCGTTCCTGCCGACCTTATAAAAGCCGCTCGCTCTCATGTCTTACGATAAGATCCCTCTAAATACCCTTCGCAAAGAGTTTTGAGCAAAAAAACGGCCTTAAAAACAATTTTCGATCGAAAAAATCGATTTTTGTCGACCCGTGTTTTGCTGCTATTACCACAGTAACGTCAAACCCGAAACGCCCCCTGCCGGACATTCGTAACAACAGTAACAACAGATAGCAGATAACCTAAAATGTATCCTAAAATGTCCATATTGCGAATGTGGACAGGTGGGAAGCCTTAACCACATATTTCTAGAATGCCCAATAACTAAAATCGAAAATTTTGACTTATACACAGAGCTAGTTTTAAATACTGATTTGTCAGGATAGTATTCTGATTTCTTTTTAGTCCTATCAATGTACTTCATAATACCGATATATTTTTCGAAAAATATGGATAAAAATGTAATACCGAGGTTATTCCCGCTGTGGGTTGTTATCCTTTTACAAGGATCTTACACCGCCGCCGCGGCAAGGATGAGTGTCAGCTCATGTCGTGAAGAACTGGATTAATGTCGTTAGCGATTCGCTTTTTCTCTTTTTTTTTTCGTTTGGGACCGCTACGCGAAAACCTGTCACCGTTGCTAATGGATCCTGGACAATTTAAAGGATTAATCCTCGTCCTCTTTGCTACGCACATTCGCGGCAATAATTCCTACACCCCACCACACCCTAGGGACTATTTGTAAACCTGTTCCACAACTGTAAATTAGCTTTACACGATTTATTTTATCGGAGGATCGGATAGAATTCTAAATTACCTATTTTTTTTACGCCAAACATAACAATGGTCCAAAGGTGTAGCCTTGCGGCACTCCAGACGACTCAAATTCCGTATATGAGATAAATACGCTCGTCCTTAATAAAGGACGTAAGGGATATCGATGTGTTTTGTGTACAGCTGCTGCCACCTATGTATATTGTTGCGGTGGTGAGTGCACCCCTTGCTGGGGGGTTAGTGATGCGAAAACCACTGGGTTGTTATTAATACGAAGCGGCAAGTTATTGGATGATTTAGTATAATGGGAGCGGTGTTGAAGTGGCTGTCCCTGACAATTGTTACCGGAACGTTATTATAAGTTATGCTATACGTCAATGCGAAACAGAAAAGTCGACAAAATAACTAGCCACTTCAGCCAAGACAAAATTTTCTCAGTAGAAGCGGGTTAAGTGCTTGATTCAGATAAATTTAGATGCAAAGAGTGAATTATTAAGTCACACCAAGCAGTCAACAACTACAAAGGACTATATCTAGTTTTGGATGTAACTTTGTGGTATTACTTCAAATATTTAAACATTTCGATCAAATTAATATTGTTTGAAGCTCATATTTTACATTTATGATCTTGATTCAATGCAATGGTTCTTTTTATATAAAATATATAGAATTTTTTTTGTTTTATTTGGAAAAAAAATCTTGTATTTTCTTCAATTCTTTCTACATAAACCACACGTAGAGAGGCATATTTATCAAAGTATATGTATCAAAGTAGTGATCTGCGGCCTTATTCATAGCAAATTCCAGGTTTCCGTCTTTGATGCGGCGCATGTCGCGTGTTCAAAAATTGCCAGATGTTCCTCTGACATTCATAAATAATACAAGAAACATTTGAAAGGTTCCTTTCATCGTATGTCGCGCATGAGTGCACGCGGTTCTTGTAACTCAGTGGCTCCCTCTATGCCTCTTCCTCTAACATTCGGGGTGTGTCCCACTTCGTCTAATAAACCGAACCCCTATCGTATTGAAAACTCGGATTGAAAACAGTTTGACCGCTTATCTAACCAATTTATCCCATAAAGTAAAATGTTGAAGGTGCCACACCAAATATTTCCAGTTTATGCTTTAGTTTAACTCATAAATTCATGAAGAAAATTACTCGTGAAAACAGTACGTAATATTTCGCTAAGTACCGTTGAAAACTTTTGCGTCTGCTCCCTGGCAAACCCAGCATTTAAAATGGCGTTAAGTACTTAATAAACAACTTTAGTTGGGGCCGTAAACCGTCTAAGCGATACTTTCTAGTTTTGCCGTTCGTTTTTCCGGCCGAGGAAAGCGAACGAAGCCTCTGTCTAGGGAAATGAAGACATTATGCAGTTACTTTGTGACCTATATTGTGTCGCTTTCGCAATATTTCTCAAGCAAATGGCCCATGCTGTATCTTTTACGGCATAACTCTACTTAATCTACCGTGCAGAAAGTATATGCTCTGCTGAGTTTGTCTCAGACGTTTGTAGTATTCAAATTTGTTATTATATACTCAAGTTATCTGGAAAAGTCACGGACACCTATATGCTGTATTTCCTGTTAGATCGCAGGAAAGCATAAAATAAAATATCCAAATTTGCCATCAGTATCGCGACCTATCCCCCATGGAGAGAACCATCCTCTCTCAAGTGCGCCATCCACTTCATCATCTTCGATTTTTTAGACAGAAGAACTTTCACCTGTTTGAAGAATCTTGCCTGATTTGATTTGATTGCCTGATTGATTTGAAGGTCTGAAATCACTCTGTCAAATCATGCAAGTCGTGAAGATTCACCATTTGAGTTTTAGGAACACCTCACCTTATAAACCGGTGTGAACTGACTGATTCAGGACTTGGGTTATTCAGGACTAAAGACTTAGGTTTATCAAAAGAAAAAGCCGAGTTATTGGGTTCTAGGCTACAGGAATGGAATCTTTTCGCACGAGGTGTAACAGTGTCTTCATTTTCAAAGCGTAACGAGCATTTTAAAGCATATTTATACGCCTGAATGTGTCAAACATCCTCAGTAAACAGTAAAAATTCTCAGTAATCACTAAACGCTGTTATTATAATTAATACAAGTCAGTTCACAGACTGATTCAGGACTTAGGTTATTCAGGATTAAAGACTTAGGTTTATCAAAAGAAAAAGCCGAGTTATTGGGTTCTAGGCTACAGGAATGGAATCTTTTCGCACGAGGTGTAACAGTGTCTTCATTTTCAAAGCGTAACGAGCATTTTAAAGCATATTTATACGCCTGAATGTGTCAAACATCCTCAGTAAACAGTAGAAATTCTCAGTAATCACTAAACGCTGTTATTATAATTAATACAAGTCAGTTCACAGACTGATTCAGGACTTAGGTTATTCAGGATTAAAGACTTAGGTTTATCAAAAGAAAAAGCCGAGTTATTGGGTTCTAGGCTACAGGAATGGAATCTTTTCGCACGAGGTGTAACAGTGTCTTCATTTTCAAAGCGTAACGAGCATTTTAAAGCATATTTATACGCCTGGATGTGTCAAACATCCTCAGTAAACAGTAAAAATTCACAGTAATCACTAAACGCTGTTATTATAATTAATACAAGTCAGTTCACAGACTGATTCAGGACTTAGGTTATTCAGGATTAAAGACTTAGGTTTATCAAAAGAAAAAGCCGAGTTATTGGGTTCTAGGCTACAGGAATGGAATCTTTTCGCACGAGGTGTAACAGTGTCTTCATTTTCAAAGCGTAACGAGCATTTTAAAGCATATTTATACGCCTGGATGTGTCAAACATCCTCAGTAAACAGTAAAAATTCACAGTAATCACTAAACGCTGTTATTATAATTAATACAAGTCAGTTCACAGACTGATTCAGGACTTAGGTTATTCAGGATTAAAGACTTAGGTTTATCAAAAGAAAAAGCCGAGTTATTGGGTTCTAGGCTACAGGAATGGAATCTTTTCGCACGAGGTGTAACAGTGTCTTCATTTTCAAAGCGTAACGAGCATTTTAAAGCATATTTATACGCCTGGATGTGTCAAACATCCTCAGTAAACAGTAAAAATTCACAGTAATCACTAAACGCTGTTATTATAATTAATACAAGTCAGTTCACAGACTGATTCAGGACTTAGGTTATTCAGGATTAAAGACTTAGGTTTATCAAAAGAAAAAGCCGAGTTATTGGGTTCTAGGCTACAGGAATGGAATCTTTTCGCACGAGGTGTAACAGTGTCTTCATTTTCAAAGCGTAACGAGCATTTTAAAGCATATTTATACGCCTGGATGTGTCAAACATCCTCAGTAAACAGTAAAAATTCACAGTAATCACTAAACGCTGTTATTATAATTAATACAAGTCAGTTCACAGACTGATTCAGGACTTAGGTTATTCAGGATTAAAGACTTAGGTTTATCAAAATAAAAAGCCGAGTTATTGGGTTCTAGGCTACAGGAATGGAATCGTTTTGCACGAGGTGTGAGAGTTGCTGACACCCAATCAGCTGTGCTAACCCATCAATACTGAAGTAAAAGTCGGTAAGTTATCGACCTTTCCACTCGCAAAGGTGCCAAAAAAAAACAAGCTAAATGATTCAGTACTGCTGATTTACGGGCAACGGAAGAAGTCAGTAGACAACGGGAGTTCCGATATATTTTATTCATTTCGTTTTATATCGAATGCTTTTCGTTGAGTGGAGGGACGATATTCTGTGTCGGATGAGGGCGCTGCTGATCCGGATCGAGGCCGGCTTGACCTTTCCACCCCCTAAACGTAACGGAATTTGAATAATTACCCCCTTTGCTTGCTTGACGATGGATGGACGGAAAGGCAAAACCCTCACTTCCGGCTGTTGGAATGCTTTTTGTATTTTGTTTCGCTGAAGTTTAGAAATGTTTATCGTGCTCGTGTAAAAGGTCCCTTAGGCGTTGTTTCTTTTTTTCACCCTCAACATCGTGACATACACGTAAAGATCCTTCCATTTTAAACTATGCTTTAAAAGGCTCGTTACGCTTGTGAATAAAGACACTGACACACCTCGTGCGAAAAGATGCCATTCCTGTAGCCTAGAACCCAATAATTCGGCTTTTTCTTTTGATAAACCTAAGTCTTTAAGCCTGAATAACCTAACTCCTAAATCATTCAGTTTGCACTGGTTTATAAGGTGAAGTGTACCTAAAACTTCAAATTCTGTGATCCTACAGTTTATAAAATGCTTTGAAATTTACTCGTTTAGCGTCAGTGAGCGATAATTTTCTCTTTAATCATCACAAGACTTGCCGAAGTTTGAAGGTTAGTCGAACAAAAAAAGAAGCACGTGTGTAGAGAATAGCCTAGTAGACATCATGTGTTCTCGAAACAACTAATCGATCGTGTTCGTAGGCCGTCGAGGCGATAAAAACAAGCAGAGTGTTCTACATTTCCCTAAGGGCAAGTCGATAACAGTCGCTAAGACAAATTGCCCTCTTCCGGCGGTTAAAAACGCGACCAGAATAAAGAACTTAACTCTGTCCTCCAGTTCCAGAGAAAAAAAACCTTAATTCTATAGGTTATATTGAGACATTTCATATATTATTGTTGATATTATTGTTATTTCAATTATAACTGGTTTATAAGGTGAGGTTTATAAAGTTCTCTAACCTTACATTCGTACAGATTTGGTTCAAATATTCTGATGAATTGGAAGGGCGATTTTCACGGATGACTACAAAAGTAAAAGCTAGAGAAAATTTGTCACAGTGCCACACGTTTTTGCTCTCTCTTATGAGATTTTGATGTCCTTTTCAAGAGCCGGCGGCCACCCGGTTGGTCTCGTTAAATATTTATAAATTCTTTTGTTGGTGCGACGTAACTGATTGAGTACGCTCCATTTTGCGGTGTACCGTTTATAATTTGGCTGCCTGACGATTCAATAAAGTCCATGGTTCGATGTATTGAGTGGGTAACAGTTCTTCTTTAGTTCTGAGGTTTAAATCTCAGTGGTCGATATTGCTGTTTCTTTGGAAATAAAGATTCTAAACAAGAAGAATCAAGATTCTAAACAAGTTTTGAGACTTTAGACTACTTAATACTTTGGTATTTAAATCACAAAAGTACGTAAGCCATAATAACTTCAATTCTTCAATAAGCCATAATATCATCAAATTCTACAAACTCTTTCTATTTTTTGCCCAACATTTGTAGTGAAACCACACGTTTTTGATTCAAACACATAATCTTTTCACTGAAATCTATATGTGTCTTCCAAATAATTTCAATTTTAATGCAGTGGTTCATTTTATACCGTAAATTCGACGAAAAATGTAATAATAAAATTTCTATAGGGCAGCGATTGGTGAATACTAACTAACCTTTTAAAATGCCCTGAAGGGATTTTTTTCCGAAAGGGGAAAGTTCACAGCGCGCGTTCTGCCTGAGTGCTTCAGGCTAATTGGATTAGAAAAACAACCAAAAAAAATAAATCTGAACAAGAAACGTCCGAAAAAATAATAAATAATATATTTCAATTTTGTTGAAGTACTTCTCCAGATTTTTATTCATGTTATTAATCGATAACTTTTGTGTGATCAACACTTTAGAGCTGTATTGATACTAATTAAGTTCTGTAATATGTTTTAATGAGCTTATTACCTTCATAATAAGAGTCTCAGTACATATTTCGAAGAGTTTGAATAAAAGAATAAATTCTCTCATATTACACAAGGGAGCATTGATTTTGCAACAAGAAATTTATTGGTCAATCTTAGGTAATTTTGGTCTACTAACTGTAAAAATAACAAAATATTTGTTAAATTGACTCCACTTTTTGAGACAATGGCAATCCATTAATATTTTGAGTAACATTAAATAAAAGTGCCTAATATATTTAAAAGATTTTATTCAAAGATTTCAAATTAAAATAACGCTATAAATTATCGTCCATATTTAACGTAATTTGACATTCTTTACCATTTGAAAACATGAGACGTATTACACAATTCTGAAATTAACAATAAAAGAATTAAAAAATTACAAATTTAGTTTAAGAAAACGTTTTGTGTGTGGTTTTCTATTGGATTTTTGTTTAGGACAATCCCTTTTTAAGGTCCAGCAGTAGTCTGCCATTATATGGCAATACCATCGGCCTTCATGTCTTTTCTCCGTTATCTTGATACACTGCTGAAACCGTTGCTCTTGTTCTTCATTGTAATCACTCAGATTGTCAAGAAATTTATCTAAGTGACTATGAAAATAATGTAATTTGGTACTCATATTAGTTTTTCAAAATTTTGAAGCATTTTGTCTACGATTTGTATTGTTAATATTGTTTAGCTTGGTGATTTCCCAAAATAAATTCGATAACTGATACAAAGCATGTCTATGATTCAACCTAAGTCATTTGTGATCCATCAAAGATACCGGCTTCTAATTTTCCTGTATCGAGGCCAGGAAATGATTATCAAATATATTTGGAACAAACACCATTCTTATATAAAGCTCTCACGAACTGTTTAATAAGCCCAAATTTAACATTTAGTGACGGAAAACTTATTTGTTCTCGACTTATCAATGGTTCACGAACGATGGTAGCTTTTCATACGGTCATATTTATTCTCGACGGCCAGATTTTCCTATCACAATGTTTAGTTTTTGCACGACTGTCCCACAGACAAAGAAAACAGGGATATGTAGTGTATCCATTTGGCTGACCCAATAAAAAGCAGCAGCAAGTTGTAGAGTAACGTGTTATATTACAAAAAGTTAGTTCAAAGATTGGTTTTGCTAAATAATGACTTGATAACCACACAAAAATCAAAAATATTCTTTTATTAAGATTTAAATTATATAATAATTTAACTTTTGATTGCATCGTTTATCACGAGAAGTGGAGTCAATTCAAACAAACTAATTATACAACGAGTACTTCATAATCATAGTTTATCTAAAACATGAATTTTCTGTTGCATATTCTCCATATCCACCCTAAGCCTTAGGGTGGAATAAACCACATCAAGGGATGGTGGTGGTAAAAGTGAAATCACGCGTTTTCGCGTCACCAGTTTACTCTTTTATTCTTTCCATTTTGTCGTTCGTAGCTAATCCACACGAGGGTTGAATATTGAACACTGAAACAACCCCGTTCCGATTAAATATGCCTTTTAACCCTCGTAATTTGCGTTCGGGCGAGGCTCTGAAAGCGGCATTTTATTTTGATACTCTTTAACCTCGTCCGAAATTAGTGACAGTTGACTTGCTGTTGTTAATTTGGTAATTGGAGTGAATTAAAAGTATAGCTAAAAGGTTGAGTGCAGAGAAAAATATGTTTATACCGACTGCGCCATTAACCCCTAAAACTCGCCAAAAACAGTTTTAAAAACATGTTCTGGATGATTTTCGGCTTGGTTTAACCAAAAGAAATTGATAATTATACAAAAAAAAATTCCCGGCACCTCCACCATTATTACAAAACGAATTAATCCTACCGACTGCGCCAATAACCCCTAGAACTCACCAAAAACACTTTTAAAACTATGTTCGGGATGATTTTCGGCCCGCGTTACGTAACATCAGACAATATACAGGGTGACAGTTGACTTGCTGTTGCTAATTTGGTAATTGGAGTGAATTAAAAGTATACCTAAAAGGTTGAGTCGGATGCTCTATTAGTAGGACTATTCTACTCTAGATAAACCACAAAATTAAGGTAGTTAATGCTTAGGTGTAGAAGAAAATTAATAATATTACAAAATAAATGAGGTTTGGAACATTAATATTTGTAAAGAAACCAATATTTGTGTGAACTACATGTAAGACTACATTCACGCACAAGAGTTAACGTGTTTGGCTAAACATTGATTTTTGACAGAAGAGATGCCTGTTTTGATCACATCATAGCATGGGACTTATATTCTCCCAATACCTATTGCCAAAGTAACCCAATTTATTTTTAGTACAATATCTAATTAGAAAACCCGAGATTAAAAAGTAAACTTTAACAAAAAATGCCTAAAACAAGAACGGAATGAAAATTATACGACCTCAAATTTTTCCGAGGTCGTCTCGACGTACATCGAAACTGTATAGAAAAACAGTACCCGCCGCTGCGTTGCGGAAAATATCACTTGTTCGTTTTTCCGACGCCGCAACGGAAACGAACGATGCCGTTATGGATGGCTTTGCAACGGAATCCTGTTTGTCTTTGTTATTCAACCGCTTTCAGAGAGCGAAAATCGAAAAAAATTCAATTAACTTCCATCTCCCGGCATTGTTACGGATTTCCTTCAAGCCCCACGAAATACAGAAAGCTATTTTTTGGAAGAGTTAAGTCCTTGGACTTAAAAGGTTTAATTAATTTCATAAACTTATTTGCTTGGAATTTTAATTTCATCGTTTTATCTTTCCGACTAGTACCCTACACTCGCTTAAAACAGACGTAATTCCTTTCAAGCAGTTCCTTCATACTTACAACAAGAAAACTGAATACTTGGAACATCAAGAAAATCATATTTTTACGGTGAGAATTTTTTCCCTCTATGTACGATCAAAATTACTAGTTTAATAGGACAACACACATAAAGCAGAAGATTAATTTCCTTCCTTATGTATAGAGCACTTAATTCATGCTTCCTGTTTCACTTCCTTGTTCTAGGCCTACTTCAGTAGGGGTAGGTTTTCGTTGTCTTTCCGGTTGGTTGCCTTATCCCCCCTCATTATTAGGTAAGCCTGGTTCAACTAAAAGCCCTTTCAGACACACTACTGGTATGCTTTGGGTAGTTACCTATCTCCATCTGCTCCACAAACTAGCTAATTGTTTTGATTCAACTCCGCGAAGTTGATTTCTTTGCATCTTATAAATCTCCTAAATCGAATTTCTAGTTACAAAAGAGTATTAGTATATATTTTACACACACCCCTACGATTAAAAGGTCTAAAAGTAGGTTTAACCAACAGAAATAGACAATTTTTAGAATTAAAATTTTCTTTCCGGCGACTCCACCATTATTACCAAACGCATTAATCATACCGACTGCGCCATTAACCCCTAAAACTCGCCAAAAACAGGCTTGGTTTAACCAAAAGAAATTGATAATTATAAAAAAAAATCCCGGCACCTCCACCATTATTACGAAACGAATTAATCCTGCCGACTGCGCCAATAACCTCTAGAACTCACCAAAAACACTTTTAAAACCATGTTCGGGATGATTTTCGGCCCGCGTTACGTAACATCAGACAATATACAGGGTGTTCTCGCGTGTCCCGTCGCGCGGTTAACTTTGGCGTTCGGAAAAAGGGATGGGTTCATCGATTTAAGGGAGGACGCGTGCGCCCTGGCGCGCGGATCCTTCAGTCGTGTTCCGCAGGACGATTTCGAGGCGAGAAGCGCGCCCACAGCGACCGGTACACGCGCGTACAGACGCACCGCTAAAACCTGACGAACGCGAGAACTCGCAAGGCGAAACGGCGAACGCGAATTGCGCGAAAAAACACGGATTTTAAGCGAGGAAATTATCTTTTTGCGGCAGAACTGTGGGGTACGGATTTTGTGGTGAGATTTGACCGGGGTTTTTGAGACTTTCGGGGTAGTTTTGCGGTAGTTTCAGGGTAGTTTCAGGGTAGTTTCGGGGTAGTTTGAGGGAAGTTTGCGGAGTTTTTTACGGTGTTCGGAAGCGTGGGGTTTTGTGCTCGCTTTTTTAGGATTTGGATACCGCTGACAAGGTGAGATGACGCCCCCTTAGGGGAAGTTATTACTATTAGGATATTATTACTTTTAAGTCAAGATTTTAAAAAGTTTTCGTAAGTTTTGTATATTGACTGAATGTTAAACAATACTAGATATCATACGGAGACTTTTTTGTACTAAAATATGCTAGTTTTCAGAGCTTTGGGGACTGTTTTTATTTTAATTACAACCAAAATTTTCTTAGAACATTTACATTGATATTAAAGTACGGGGATAAAAATTCATGTATATTAATTCTTTTTAATTTACATATAAAAATGGTCCATGGCAATTGGAAAATATCTCTCTGTAGGTATTAATGACTGTGAACTCGATAGCGCCCAAATGGTACAACGGATCATGCTGGAATTTAGTATACATTTCGTGACAATCTGACAACCAGAAGTGACATAAACCAGAAGTGAAGTCAATCTTATACATATATTTTCTAAAGAATTCAACCAATTTTGACTAAACTGATACCAGCTCATCCTCCAGTGACTTTAAATATGTATGCCAATCACTCAATCAGTGGTCACTAAAATTAGGTTGGGGCGAGAGTGACACGAAATTGAATACACATATTTCTATTATCTCTATTGATATTATTTCCGCCTCCTTTCGTTTTTGCCGACCCAGAAAAAATCTTAAATTTTCACCACCCAAGCGAGATTTGGAAGTAGAAAGTTGTCATTTAAACTTCTGGTTTTAATTAGTACGCCAAGGGCTGCGAGAATCATGTCTCAACTTTGTCGTTCCACCCAGTTCCACCCTTGGGTAAGGGAGTAATTTTGGGGGCCATCAGAATAACTTAGAATAGCTACTCCAAGATCACCCTAATTAATATGACAAAGAACGTTCGCTATTATTGTTATGACAGCAAGTACGTTGGTGAACTTGAGAAACGAGAAATATACGGGTTTTTAACACAAATACTATCTATAGAATAGCTTTGTTCACGGAAGAAGAGGCTCATTCTCTTTGCATTAGCTCAGGAATCATATTCCATATGTTTCTAACCATAACTCTCTAACCGTAACGTTTATTGTCCCGAAGAGCAAACTTTAATTAAAATACAAACTTCTCACATCGAGATTTAGGTAATTACTGGCGGCTTACCTGTTTTCAAGCCATAAATCGCCGGAGAAACTTGGAGAAACCAAAATACCGACTTCCAACTTCCCAAACCGCAACAAATCTTTCAGCAGACAACCAACCACGGTACGGTGTCAAACAAGCTAAATTACACAGGGTTGTGCAAACTAAATGAAATATTCTCTACACATCATAAATTATTAGTTCTATCAAGAAATGTTACACATAAAAGTTGTTGTTGAACATATTTAGATTGTCCATCGAACCAGACAGTTGCTGTAATTACGTAATTTTTGCGGCTTATCCGTCCGTTTGAACGAGCCCGAACGTTTGTGGGTGGCTATATGAGAAACGGGGTAAAACGGTAAACAAAAACCAATTACAAAACGACCGCCACAGTGGCGCCATCTATAAAACAGCTTATAGGCGCGGGGACAGGTTGGATCTGGATGCCGTAAAAACAATTGCCCGACGGGTATAACTTGATGAGGGTGGATTTTCCGCTGAAGCCTTGCAACCCCTAAAAATGTCCACGAATTAATTTCAGCGAAATATTATTATTATTTGAGTTTGTATTTAATAATAACGAAATGGAATTGTTTAAGTCTGAATTATCATCGTGACATACACGTAAAGATCCTTCCACAAAGATTTCATTCCTGTAGCCTAGAACCCAATAACGCGGCTTTTTCTTTTGATAAACCTAAGTCTTTAATCCTGGATAACCTAAGTCTTTAATCCTGAATAACCTAAGTCTTTAATCCTGAATAACCTAAGTCTTTAATCCTGAATAACCTAAGTCTTTAATCCTGAATAACCTAAGTCTTTAATCCTGAATAACCTAAGTCTTCAATCCTGAATAACCTAAGTCTTTAATCCTGAATAACCTAAGTCTTCAATCCTGAATAACCTAAGTCTTTAATCCTGAATAACCTAAGTCTTTAATCCTGAATAACCTAAGTCTTTAATCCTGAATAACCTAAGTCTTTAATCCTGAATAACCTAAGTCTTCAATCCTGAATAACCTAAGTCTTTAATCCTGAATAACCTAAGTCTTCAATCCTGAATAACCTAAGTCTTCAATCCTGAATAACCTAAGTCTTCAATCCTGAATAACCTAAGTCTTTAATCCTGAATAACCTAAGTCTTCAATCCTGAATAACCTAAGTCTTCAATCCTGAATAACCTAAGTCTTTAATCCTGAATAACCTAAGTCTTCAATCTTGAATAACCTAAGTCTTCAATCCTGAATAACCTAAGTCTTCAATCCTGAATAACCTAAGTCTTTAATCCTGAATAACCTAAGTCTTCAATCCTGAATAACCTAAGTCTTTAATCCTGAATAACCTAAGTCTTCAATCCTGAATAACCTAAGTCTTTAATCCTGAATAACCTAAGTCTTCAATCCTGAATAACCTAAGTCTTTAATCCTGAATAACCTAAGTCTTCAATCCTGAATAACCTAAGTCTTCAATCCTGAATAACCTAAGTCTTCAATCCTGAATAACCTAAGTCTTTAATCCTGAATAACCTAAGTCTTCAATCCTGAATAACCTAAGTCTTCAATCCTGAATAACCTAAGTCTTTAATCCTGAATAACCTAAGTCTTCAATCTTGAATAACCTAAGTCTTCAATCCTGAATAACCTAAGTCTTCAATCCTGAATAACCTAAGTCTTTAATCCTGAATAACCTAAGTCTTCAATCCTGAATAACCTAAGTCTTTAATCCTGAATAACCTAAGTCTTCAATCCTGAATAACCTAAGTCTTTAATCCTGAATAACCTAAGTCTTCAATCCTGAATAACCTAAGTCTTTAATCCTGAATAACCTAAGTCCTGAATCATTCAGTTCGCACTGGTTTATAAAGTGAGGTGTTCCTAAAACTTCAAATTGTATTTACTGCGATACATTTTTAGTTACGTAAAATTCACAGAATTACACAATTATTTCTGACCGCAAATTTGTTACAGTATTGCCAGCGGACAGCTAGTTACATTGGTGCGTGTAAATAATTTAATTTTAGTTTCGAATGCAATATAACACGAGCACCATTAATTGTTAATTCAATGCTTCGCTGATTGCTTAAATTGGTAGTACATCCGTAAACTAACCAATAATATAAATGTTGCATGCGTGTGGTATAGTGTGTGCTATATAATAAATTATTACAGTAATTAATCATTTAATTAGTGCCCTAGAATTATCTCAATACCTGACAACCCATACACCCTGCATTTTCTTGGAAATCAAACTTACTATTTTAGTATCATGAACACTTTCCCAGCAAGCACGTCAATCTCGCCGGCTTTTATTTTATCTTGCAGAAGAGTTCGTTCCTAACTCATAAATATAAATTACCTTGCAGAGGTAAAAGGTGCGCAGCAGTTTATTCAGACCAACAGCAAGTCCTCGCAAAGTCCTTTGTTTACCACCTTTTCTAGTCACTCAATTACATAGATGCACTTTTGAGGTAGCGTCTACCATAGAAATTATGGGAATGTATTTGTTTTTATATTCCTTTTTATATTCCTTTTTTAGCCTTGACTGGTTTTGTTCCACAACTTATGCAAACTGTTTTGTTGTCTCTCGCCGAGAAAAAAAGAAAGGTAGAGATTCTATAAAAAACTTGTTGATTTGTAATATTTTGAGGTGTTAGGTGTTATTAGGTATTATTATTATACCTTTGCTAAAATATTTATTCATTTTCCACAACGTAACTTTTTAGCTAACGTCATTCTAGTAAATTTTGCAAAATTTACGACAAAACGTATGACAAATTTATGGTTTTAAACTTAACTTAAGCATTACAAGCATAATTCATTGTGAACATCACGCCACTGCTAGGATAGCAGGACAATAACAACAACAACAGCAGCAGCAGCAGTCCTTCAGGCAATTTAGCTGGAAGGACAACCGCAGCATGATTGATAGTATTTGGGAAAGTTAAGGCAGTTTGGGGCAGTTAACACAGACTTTGGTAATTTGCAATAAATTTTATTTACCGTGGTACAGCGCACATCTAAGGGTTTCGGAGTGGCGCTTGTAATTTATAAAAGCGCCCTCTGTCGTCGTGTTATGAATGGGTTCCTGCCGCTTCGAGCATAATTCAATTTTCGGCGAATTGCTAAGACGAACGGTGATATTTCGCAGAGCAAAAGAGAACTGGAATAGAAATTGCTTTTGGGGCTTCTGTATATAAATTCAAACGTTCAATAAAAATGACAGTTGTACATTACAATATATTTTTGTACTAATTGTGAAGATGTAGGTATTTTAGTCTAGTTTTCTGTTATTATGACCACATGCCAAGCTTGACATTATCGAAATGACACAAAAGTGGTGGACAAAGAATAGCGTTTAATGTCTTTCGCATGTTTTCTAATATAATATCTGACTGTAGTTAATCACAAAATAGCATGTGCGAAAGTGTGGTAATATAATTAAAGATTTTAATCAAAAGTTGCTTGGGTATTTCAGAATAAAACCGCGCTGCGCGCCCCTGCGGTGAATTATTAAAGCTTGCATGATTTATAACCCACCACTTTTCAATCTCTCGCATTTTACCAGCTGCCAAAGTCGACGGAATTTATTTCACGTGAATGTTAGGTACGGTATCACCCGATTGTACGTGTACCTACAATGTTTCTGGGGATATTTTGTCCTCTCACCCTGATGTAAGACCAAAATATAGACGTACAAAAAATCCGATATGTTGGGAATGTTTAACATATTTATTTATAGGGAAACCCCCAAATTTATTACTTGAAAACAACATGAATTGAAATAATGAAGTTTAATAATTGAATTTTTATCAGTAAATAGTATCTTCTAGCATTTTAAAGCCATTTTTGTCCCAAGAAACGATGTGGTTGGACAAAAAACTGCAAAAAATAGAATAAATACTCTTTTATATATACTTCTGACTCTTTAATATCTTCAATTTCAAAAAGCAACACTCACAGTTACTCGCTCTTATAAGGATAACGCATTTGATGAAAACGTTAACAGTCTTTTGCTGGACACATCTGTTGATGTTATTGACGAAGACATTATCTTACATGATGAACAATATGAATATGAGAGCTAGGAAAATTGATTTATACAATTTTTGTTGTCATTACTCTAAAATTTTAGGAGTAATTTAATATTCAATGCTCATAAATAAGATATTTCCCATTAAAACTGAGTTTTTTTTTTCAAATACGAGTTTTGCACAGCTAGATCAGGCATTTCGACCACTGTGCAGTGCAGGGAGGCAACAACAATGGGTAACTAAAACACAAACAGTAATTGTTCAGGAACACCCACACGACTGACGTGCAGAATGCAATTTCAACGCTTTAGAACTACCTTGTTACTGTGATGTTAAACTTGCATTTGTTAGGCTTGTTATGTTCAATTAAACGCTAATCGCAAACGGCCAGGTAATTAGCCTGCACGTTCAATCAAGGATCTCAAATTATAGCTAACTTAATTACAGTTTACTGCTGTAATGACCAGGTTTAACTCTTTAACTAAATTGTTATAATCTTGAATAATTTCCTTAAGTACTAAGTATTCATTTCAAGTACTTAATATTGAAATTAAATTATAGATTCAGTTAAAAATAAATAAAGATATTACCAGATGAACAGGTAATTTTTCAATTTAATTTTGTTCCTTCCTCTTTGTAAAATCGATGAAATGATTGAGTAAATTGCTTCAGGTAAATAAAGCACAATGCGAACACATTTTGCTCCAGCCGACTGAATTGGCCTCCTTGCCATTTAGAAGGAAACCTGAGGGCTCTAAATGAAATTATATCCGACAAAAGGGACCTTTATTAACGTCTTAACGTCGCTACCCTTTCTTCCGACTTCAATCTGACAAATGATTGAAGTAATTTAAGTAAGCTTTTAACTAAGGTTTGGTAGGCACTATAATTGTATTTAAAATTGTATTGACGTTGTTCTATACACGGTGTATACGTCATTTATCCATATATCTATCTCCATATATGACTGGAACAATTAGCTTTTCATTGATATTGGGAAATATTACTGTTGTTCATCAAAAACGCACAAAATTCCTGATTGTATTAGGCCGTTAGTACATATGTACCTAACTTGAAAGAAATGGAATAACAAATCGACACAATTTCTTTAGCCAAGTGTATTTCTGGTTTTCTTTGTAACATCAAATATTCCTACGCTGAAAGCGCGAAAACAATTTTTTCGCCAGCCGTTCATGTTTGCCAGATGGCCGGTGTTGTCCATCTTTTTCAATAGTACGCCTATAAAAATTAAGAACGTTCAAAACAATTTTTTGTTGACTGTTTTCGACTGTACTTGACACATTTCACTTAAAGATATTTACTGGAATAAAGTTTCGTAGTAATAAATTGATAAAGTGTATGTTTTGGGATGATATTATTACACAACGGAAAAAAAATCCAACTTTCTGATGCAAAAGTACTGCTTTCAAGCTATATTTTGATTTTGATGTGCCAACGGTGTAGTCGAAAAGTTGGGTGAGGGCCACCTCGTGTTTCTCTGTTTCGAACGCACCATGTTCTTTTAAATTATTGAAGACGATGCTATATCCTTTTATACCAGCTATATCCCATAGACGTAATCCTGGATTTTAGCCTTTTGTAGCTACCCTTATATCGCAGTTTGCACCCCTGCTTCGGGCTGCCTTTCTCCCTTTAACTTGATGGAAAGGAGTAAAAGGCGTTTATTATATATTCTAGAATCTTTGCATGCTCTAAAAGCTATATGTTCAATAAATTCTCTCGTACACAGTGGGAAAAATTTATTCGATACAAAACGAATATCTTTGAGTGAAGAATATGACTAGTTTCTCTATCAGCAGAAAGATCATTCGGTTGGTTCAAGTAAAATACAAACTTCTCAAAGTAAGAATATGATTTTCTTGATCTTCCAAGTATTACGTTTTCTTGTTTTAAGTATGAAGGAACTGCTTGAAAGGAATTACGTTTGTTTTAAGCGATACGTACGTATACTTTTGGGTCAAGAATCTGTTTGTTCGTTTCAGATGCAAGAGAAGTCCGCTTGTGACATGAGACCGCCTCGAACATGATGGTACACAGTTGGCCGTCGACACCATACCGCAAAGTGAAATTTAAGTGACCGAAAAGTGCACACTTAAAGAGCCTTAACCGTAGCAACCGAAGCAATAACCAGTGGTCCCGCAAGATGTCTAAAGCCCTTATACTCATAATAGACCTAGACACCATAATGATTAAACACGAACTAAACAAAGTAATCACCACAAAAAGCCTCTTATTCGTATGACATTATCTTCTGATAACACCAAACAACAATGTTGCCATCACAGATCATATTCGTGTTTACGTTGCTGATCTGCACAATACAATCTTACAAGATTAGCGATGGCTTTAAGAACAAGATGTACTTTGCCATCGCAGCCACACCAAGCGAGCAAAGCTATAGTCGAGCTTTCAATAGAACTTTGATGAATATCACGCAGACTTTGACGAACTCGAGCAGGTGTAATGTCACTGTGGACACCATGTTGATAGAACTACCAGAAAATGGCAGTTTCAACGCTGCTTTATTGGAGGAATTGTGCTCTAAATTCGAGGGGAGACACGTCATCGCTGTTTTGGTCATGGGTAACTCTCCAGCTTCACAAACGGTGTCTTTAGCCGCGACCTATTCTGGGATTCCCGTGCTCTGGGCTGGACATGATGGCTTCTTATCAGGATTCAGGAATACGGTGAGTTTTTTTTTCTTGTGAACATACCAAATTAATAATTGTGCTTAAACTAAAAATCAATCAGTCTAAAATACTGCTCTAACAGCCGGTTAAATAAGGACACGAAGATATGGGAAACGAAGCGTTTGGATGCATTCTGAAAATCTTACAGACACTATTAGTACTTTTATCTACTTTGTGACAGTTCAAAGCACAAAAAACACGCTGATATACACTGCGAACGCTATATACATACACGAATTAAATTATTTGCCCTATTTTCCCTAATTGGATGACATAGAAATGGACACTTCCATCAGCAGACCGTAATACATATGCAAATTTGCACACTGCGTCGAGCTACCGTTATTAAAACAACGTAATTTCATCCCCCGCCCTTATATAAGCACCCAAAACCTTCTACATAATAACCAGCAAGCAGTAAGCTTGACCCTGTCTGTCTGTTAAAAATTACGCACAATACAGTAAAAAATTTACTGAATCTCGATGTTTGGAAACTAATTATGTACGTTGTACGTGTTCTCGCCCGAAAAAATGATCCATATTCATGATTTATTCATGGCGCGGCAAATATTTGCGATGTTTTTGACCGGGTTACGGCGTCCCAAATGCGAAATCGTTCGGCCTCTGAGGGAACACAAAGAGGACTACGTTATATCCAGTTCGACAGTTGGACGGAAAAGGATTAAAGTAGGTTGTCTTCGGTCTGAGTTGAATACAAAACGTTCAAGAACGAGGTCTTGGTTGATGGCCAAATAAATCATTTTGAACGGTGATGAAAAATATAGATAGATAAAATGGTTTTGGGGGAATTTTGTTCCAGGAAAGATATTATAAAAATTATGTTAATCAAAATACAAAAAAATATAAAATAAAATGTGTTTTATGGTGGAATATTAACGTAAATGCCTGGCCGAGAACATTACTTAAGACATAAAGAAAATGATGGGGTTATAAGTGTCGTCCATATATCACGCGCTCGCTAAAATTTCCGGTCTAATTCTCCGCGACCCGTGGAGACAGGGAAAACAATTCCGAAGGGTTAAAAAACACGGTCTCGGCTCATTTACCTTCACCCTGTCGCATAAAATATGGCTGTTTCACCATTTCTCGTTAAAAACCCAGATAACAGACGAAAACCCAGATAACAGACGAAAACCCAGATAGTCCAGTGACTAGCTCTGTGTATAAATCAAAATTTTCGATTTTAGTTATTGGGCATTCTAGAAATATGTGGTTAAGGCTTCCCACCTGTCCACATTCGCAATATGGACATTTTAGGATACATTTTAGGTTATCTGCTATCTGTTACTGTTGTTACGAATGTCCGGCAGGGGGCGTTTCGGGTTTGACGTTACTGTGGTAATAGCAGCAAAACACGGGTCGACAAAAATCGATTTTTTGGATCGAAAATTATTTTTAAGGCCGTTTTTTTGCTCAAAACTCTTTGCGAAGGGTATTTAGAGGGATCTTATCGTAAGACATGAGAGCGAGCGGCTTTTATAAGGTCGGCAGGAACGGATAAAAAATGTAAATTTTTGACGTTCATCGATCCGCTTGTCGGAATTTCTAGACGTCACGTGACATTTTCTTGAGGTTCGCCTTCACCCGAAGAGGTGCAAAAACGTGATTTTTTTCAAAATTGACGCATTTAATTTACAAAATATCGCGCAGTCCACGCGGAATTGTGCCCTTTTTTCAATTCGAGCGCCAAAAGTAATATCGAAAAGCCCAATTTTGCAGCTACTCGATCGCAAATGTCGGCAAAAATGGGCGATTCCGCTGAACGCGCCCTACACTTGAAAGTTCGTAATTAGTATAGGTAGATATATAGGGTTTATGCACAAGATTTGATATTTAATATAATATATTTGATATCTGGGAAGAAATAACTAATTAGTCAAAATGTTTCATGTTACAAAAGTTTATTTCTCAAGTTATTTTGCACGATTACTACAAACTAGACATATACGTATAGATAACACAATAGTTCTTATATAATAAAGGTTCCAGGTCACAAACTAATGAAACATCTATCAGATTCTATGGGTTTTGGTCTGTGGTCAGTCGTAGTCGCTGTCAGGACTCTTGATGGTTAAATCTTTGAGTCTGAACACTCTTACGTACTTGGGTTCAACGGTACAGTTGTTACAGCCATGCCCCAAACGTCTAAATTTGCTGGTAATCACACCAAAGACTCCTTTCGTGCTAATGAATAAATGTTGGATGAGTATAGACATCGCACTATTAGAACATCCTGTATATGTCTGTTTAAAACTCATTATTACTAATAATTTAATATTTAATGCTAATAAATATGGCATTTTGCATTAAATCTGAGTTTTCTGTCTTTTCTAATGTTTTTGTGAAGTTTGGAATGTCCTGTGGAAGAACAAAGGACCTTGGTCAAGCTTTTGCCAAGTCAGTGACATTTATTTTAACTCGATATGTTAATTTTTGAAGAAGATACAGTATTTTAACTGTCTGTGTGTGTCAAAGTTAACTAAGTTAAACTTTAGTTAAATTGACAAAACGTAAAAAAAAATCATAAAAATCTATCAAACATTACAAAATTATTAGAGATCTATCCAAATTTCTAAAATTTTTGGGTGTGCGATATTTTTTTAGTGTAGAGTTTGTAGACTGATTCATATACCTTACCAAAATGGGATGTGCTCGCCCATTATCGCGCCATTACCCGTTATATTATGGTTGAACCCGCAGTATGGTAAATTGTTATTGATAGATTCTGCATAATAGGTCGGAGCCATACCTGTATTGCATCTGTCAAAGTCTGCAATACAACAAATTAAAATTCTGAAGAGGTTTCTTCTATACTGGTAGTCCAACTTACCATTTTCGCAATTCCCATAATATATAGGATCGTTCACATAGAAATCTGCATGCCCCAGATGCTGTAGATGTCCCCTCATCTTCGTATTTGTGTGTATGACATCGACAAATGATGCTATATGTCGATCCACCTGATTGTGAACGCCGTACAAGATCGGAAGCAATGGATCCAAGGCTTAAACATAAAATGAGCATAAAATACATTGCCAATCTCATAAAATGTGCAACCTGTTATTCTTGGTAATGTCTGTCCACTCCGATGTAAAGAACTTCCAGCAACACCTGCAATATGCGCTCCCAAACTAAACCCAATCACGTGCAAATTCTCCTTCGATATTTTCCTGTTCTCGCTGTTGATGTGCAACAATTTCCTGATAAATTTGGCGACGCATCTCCCAATCACGTGGACGTTAGCTTTCGCCTCTTTGATGCATGGATACTTCACGATATTTGGGTAGTTCACTGATACCACATCGTTCTTTCTATACAAGTATTCTAAAAGGTCATCTTTTGAACAAATCTCTCAAATATCTAAGTTTTGATGCTTGATACTTACACATACCTGGTCTTATCTCACTATTTGGACTATCGTGCATGTCGCCATTATAACCATGCAATAAAATTTGGATGGGGGTACCAGGCTCTATTCGAAATGGGGCTTGCGTAAAAGTTGTTATGTTGTCTGTCATCATACGGTACGGATTGGAGTAATGGTCTCTAAAAAATAAAAACTCTAGAGTAAAATATCTAAATACAACTTTAGAAACACTTGTGATAGCTAAAGAGATATTTACTTTGTATATAACCAGTAGGTTATGTTTGGATTTGGACATATATTCTTGGTACGCATCTCAGGACATTTCTTTTCGTCATTGGTTAACAGTCTAGGCATTTCGGCAGGAATTGTTACGTTAGGACTCGTAGGTTTGCTATATATAGGTACCACAAAATAACCAGTGCTAAGAGCCAATAATACACGTACGAATTTTCCAAAATAAATCATCTGTACTCGCCTTTCTGGTAAATTTAATCATAGGTGTTCTTTTCTTTGATCCAAAACTCCATTTGACAACTTGCTAGGTTCTGTCAAGATGACAGATAACTAGTAAACTGTAGTAAACACCAAATAAATAAAAGTCAGAAATTCGTACTAGTATTCGTACTATATTCTTTAATATGATAATAAATACATAGTAAAACTGCATACAAATTCACGGTTTTCCTCTTACAGAATAAACTACTAAATATGCCATAGAAAAGAGTTAGTTAAAAGCTGACGTAATGGGTTGCGTTCACCCAATAATGTGGATACTCCTTGTGTATGAGGTCCTTGACGCAGCCTTTAGCATATGGTGGTTTCTTATTGGTCAGAACAAGGTACATTCCAGTGACACTGAAACAACGAGATGATGTATTATACAGAGTGTAACAGGTTTGAGTCTCTTATGCCCTTCTGAATTGTCTGGGTAAAAAGTGACACATATCTGTTAACTATTGAACAAGATACATACACCACAAAAAAACATCAGAACAATTTCTCCATAATTTGCTGAAAGAAGCATAAAAATCTACCAAAATAACAACTTACTTTGTAGGTGTGTATTCGCCCATAATAGCAAATTTAGTCATGGAAAATAGGTCATACCCACACAGTGGTTTTGGCGTATTGATACTTTCCGCAAAGTACGTCGCAGCTTTTCCTGTATAACATTCTGTATCACCTACAAAAAGAACTTAGTTAACACCACAAACAACTTATATACATACACAACCTCACTTAGTTTGCAAACAGCTCCTTCAAAGACTGCATCGTTAAAATAAAAGTCCACATGTCCAATAGGGTGTAATCTACCAGAAACTACAATATTCGTATGAGCAGCATCCACAAATTTTGCGGTATAGACACTAACGTAGTTCACCATACCATGGAATAGGGGCATCTGTGAATCTAAAGCTAAAAAAAAAAGAAAACTACTAGAAGATAGAAGAAAGGCAGATAAAAGGCTGATAAAAGCCAGAGAAAGGGCAGAGAAGGTAGAGAAAGGGCAGAGAAGGTAGAGAAAGGTAAAGAAAAGGTAGAGAAACATGTTTTGAGAGTCAACTAGAAAAAGAAACATTCTTTCTCTTACCTGATATCCTGGGAAGGTGCAAATTATCCACTGCAAGCAAAGATCCAGCTCTGCCTGCAACATGAGCACCTAAGCAGTAACCCACAATATGAAAATCATCTATATGGAGCTTTGTAACTTTGATTTTCGTATGCACCAATGTGGTAATAAACTGAGCGAAGCATCTACCAACTCTGACCATATTAGTAGCTGCTTGGAGATAGCAAGGGTGTGGCACAACTTTCTTATAATCCACGGAGATCACGTTGTAACCTTTGGCCACATATTCTGCAATGTTAAGACGTGATATTTGCATTACAACCACCAAAAACTAACTTGATCGAATCTCCTTATTAGGTGTAAAACTCTTGTTGCCACCAAAACCGTGAATCAGAACCTTTATGGGAGCATTTGGAATGAACTGTGCATGGATTATGCTATCGATATGAGTCTCATCAAGTAAATACGGCCCTGGCATGTTCTTATTGTACAACCAAAAGGATACATTTCTATTTGGGCATTCGTGCTCTATTGTAACGCCTGTACACCATTGCTGTTTGATGATATCATCATGGAACCTTTCGATTTGAGCTATGGTCTGGTTCACCTTCTGCTCAAACGTGGTCTTCTTGGTTGTTGTTGTTGTTGGAGTTGTGGTACTCGTTGTAGAACTTATGGTACTCGTTGTAGAGCTTATGGTACTCGTTGTAGAGCTTATGGTACTCGTTGTAGAAGTTGAGGTTGAATCAGTGGTCGCAATGTTGTTTTGGGCCTTCACCACGGCGTTTGAAATGATAATTAAGATGCTAAAATTTCTGAGGAGACATAACCAACGACCTAAAGTCATTTACCGGTTATGATCTGTCACTTTGGATGACAACCAAGCTTGACAAGTTTTGTTGGCAAATGAAAAATCCGTTAGCTTAAAATAATATATTTAAACATAAGATCACGTGTGCTTATTACTAAAAGTTTCCCTTCGTCTGCCTTCCACTTCGTAGCATCCTTTAGCATATGGAGGATTTGGGTTCGTATACACTCCAAATAATCCTGTGACGCTGAAAGAATTTGGATTTTACTCTTTTCTACAAATAGTCATGATAAAACTTACTTTCCTGTAGCATTTTCCCCCATGATCGCTCTATTTCCGTTCATAAGGAGGTTGAATCCACAAAATTGCACGTCCCTGGTTATAGATTCAGCATAGAAGACCGGAGCCATGCCTTTCTTAACAGAAATTGCTGAAAAAACATACCTTTTATGGTCAATTTATTCAGTATTGTGAGCAATACATTCAGTATTGTGAGCAATACATTCAGTATTGTGGACAATACATTTAGTGTTATGCGCAATATATTATGCGTAGTGTTAAAACCACCTTGAGGGTTGTTGCTGAAGACTTACTTGTTAGACATTCACCTCTACAGATGGCGCTGTTTACGTAAAAATCACTGTGACCAGTTGGAGCTAAATTTGGATAAACTACGGTGTTCGTATGGATTACGTCCACAAAATCCGCTACGTCTTTCGATATTAGAGATTGCGGATTGAAGAATGGCGGAATTACCGGATCTAAAGCTGCAATATTTTCAGTGGAATAGATATCTCAGATGTCCAGTAGAGAAGAAACGATGGAAGAATGAAAAAGGAGCAGGATAGTAAACGTATAGAAAATAAAAGGAAAATAAAGGCAGAAGAAAGGTAGAAGAAAGGCAGAGAAAAGACAGAGAAATAGCAGAGAGAAAGGGCGAGGAGAAAAGCTACCAAAAAAAAAAAAAGCAGAGAAAAAACGCTGATAGAAATAGCAGAGTAACCACAAAAAGGAAAAGAACAAGACCTAACCAGTTATTCTAGATATCGATCCAGAATTCTTCTGGATGATAGACCCAGCTTTTCCAACGACATGAGCTCCAAAACCAAACCCCAAGAGGTGTAATTCCTCCAAGGAAATCCAGCCTTTCCTATTTTTGACTTTGCGCTTCAAGAGGACCTTGATAAAGTGCGCCAAACATTTTCCAATCACCGGCAAGTTGTCAAACGACTGGACATGGCAAGGCTCTTGTACATAAAGACCATAATCCATAGAAATCACGTTGAAACGTCTGAACACAAATACTAAAACCAAATGATTTTTTTGGATGGTTAATTTCGAATGAAGACATCCGAATGAAGACATACCACTTCTAAGTTCAGCATTGGGTGCGGAATCACGACTTCCACTGTAACCGTGCACGAGAATTTTAACCGGACGCTCAGTGTAAAAAGCCTTTTTGAAACTCGCCTTCTTAAGGAAATTAAACTTATGCGGATCTTCATTCATGTTATTGTACAGCCAAAACGTGATGTTCTCATTTGGGCACCTATTTCTGATTTTTATGTTAGCGCATTTCTCCGCATCTACAATCCTTTGCTCGTCCTCGGAAAAACTCATATCCGGATGGACGATGATAACCATTGTAAAGACAATATAGAAATAATGTAAACGCATGTCAAAATGACAACCCCCATGGTGGTTTATAACTCATAACTTAGACAGTTTTCGACATTACCGACAGTACATTCTCCCTGACATAACGCGGCGTTTACATAGAAATCCGAGTGACCACTTGGCACTAAATTTGCATACAGGAGAGTGTTCGTATGGATAACATCGACAAATTTTGCAGTTTTCTTGTTGAGCATCGGCTTGGTGTTCAGGAACAGTGGTAAAGAAGGATCCAGACCTATTTTTAGACCATTTAGGATCATTTTGAGCAATTTTGATCAATTTTGGACCATTTTGGTCAATTTTGACTAACAGACCTGTGATTCTGGGTACATTGACTCCAATTTTTTTGAGGACTTGCCCGGCCATACCAACAACTTGTGCTCCTAGACCAAAACCTAGGAGATGCACTCGCTTTTTCTTGATTCCTTTCCTTTTTTTGACTAGGTATTTGACGAATTGTGCTAAACATTGTCCAGGGACTTCTAGGTTGTTGGCTGATTGGATTAGGCAAGGTTCTGGGACTACTTTACCATAATCCATGGAGATGACGTTGTAGCCTTTCTTCAAATATTCTGAAATGTCTATAAATAAACTTGGGGTTCGAAATTTTGGGTCAAATTTAAGTCTTGTACCTGGTCTTAGCTCTTTGCTTGGTGAGGCATCTTTATTCCCGCCATAACCGTGTACGAGAATTTTGACAAACGCATTTTTAATGAACTGTGCTCTGCTAATTGTGCATTTGTTTGTCATATCTAAACTGTAAGCACCTTGGATATCACTAAAAATAATATGAATAATATCAAATCTTCAAACGAGAATCAATAAATTTCGTCTTCAGTTTACTTATTGGACAGCCAAAAACTGATGTTTTTGTTGGGGCACGTGTTGCAGATGGTGATCGACTGGCACATGCGTTGCTTCTTCATGTTTATTTCCATGTTTTTAGCAATCTTGTTGACATTGGGATTTGGGCAGGAATTTCTCGCACCTTTGCTATACACCATCACAATACAAATCGAGAACACGAGAAACCATTTCAAAATACCGATTAAATTTTTATACGGGCCCAGATTATGCATTCGAACCTCATTGAGCTTGTCACATTTTTGGGTGGGCCTGTCATGTGGTGTCATGTAAAAATATACAGACAGAACAACTATTGCCAATATACGTTTCACTTAAAAAAAAAATAAATATCTGGTGTGGTCCCCACCCAAATTTCCGACTACATTGACACAGTGTTTACACATTTAAAAATTTCAATTAAATCAGGTATTTTACCAAATTAAGCGTCACCATTACGTCACAAACCAATTTGTATACATGGTGTCAGTTTGGTCAAAATCGGATGAATCCCTAAGAAAACGCGTGTAACATTTGCCACTTCCTGCTGTCAGATTATCACCAAAAACAATCCAGTTCGTCTCCCGGCAATTCTAAATATGTATACCAAATTTTAGCCTGATCCGTTGTTCCGTTTGGGCGCAATCGTGTTCACAGACATACATACACACATACATTTTCTAGAAATTCTTCTAGGGACTAGTCGGAAAGTAAATATCATTTCAGTCATTTATCAAAAAGTTTTAATTCACAAGAATTTATTTAATGCATATTTCCAGATGGCAAGATTCCTTTTATGTTTTTACATCCTTTAGCATAAGGATATCTATCATTTGTGTCTACTTTGTAGACCCCAGAAGCCCTGTAACCCAAAAAAGTACGAACAGAATAGTCTAGTTTTGGTTATAACGTTTTTTCTATACCTTCTTGATACATTTTCGCCCATTTCTTCAATACCTCCCCAAATGTCTACACCACAAAATTTAACTTTTGAGTAAATAGATTCAGCGAAGACTTCAGGGCTTCTGTCATGGCTGCAGACGACCTCAGCTGCAGATATTAAAATATAAGTATAATATGTATATAAATATATAATACTGGGATGTCATCCCACAAGAATTGGACGTGAAAATAATGGGAAGTAAAGGGAAACAAACAAAGACATATTACACATACAAACTTTGCATTGTGGTTGTACCACTCCATTATTAATATAAAAATCCACTGAACCATATGGAAAAACTCTGCCATAACCAAACGCATTCGAATGTATTCCATCAACAAATTTTGCCCCACCTGTATAGCTATGAAATTGTGGTGTTAGAGGTCCAGCAAAGTCTAAAACTAGAATATTCTAGAATATGTTGGTTGTTTGTAACAATCTAGAATATGTACTCACGTGTTATCCTTGGCAAAATAATATTGCTCTTGACCAGTAATTCCCCTGTATCACCTGCAACTTTAGCACCTAAACTAAACCCTACAAGATGTATTCGTCCTTGATCAACTTTATAACGTTTTATTAGGACTTTTATAAATCGTGCTAAACATCTAGCTGCTGTGTTGGTGTTAGCAGCAGCTTGAGGGTAACAAGGGAATGGCACAAGAGCACCATAATCAAATGAGATGACGTTATAACCAAGATTCAGGTAATGCGGTCTGATCTGAATATTTGGAGCGTTATCTTTATGTCCAGTGTAGCCATGTAACAAGATTTTAACTGGGACTTTTGGTATAAATTTTATTCTTTTCGATGGTTTCAGCATAGTTATTCTTCTGCCTTTTGGAGTATACCTTAATCATGGTAATTAATGAGTTAGATAGATGAGATTTGATGATATGAGTTAGATAGATATGAGTTATTCTTACTTATTGTAAAGCCATAAGGATACATGTCTGGAAGCTAAACAGTTTTTAATCTTTGGTATTGTGAAGCAGTTCTTGATATCCCAAGGTGATGTATCGACCAGACTTAAGGTATGAATAATGACTGTTATAATGAACCATAAATAAATACAATGCATACTAAACTATACGATATATCGAAACAACTTAAGTACGTTCCCGTTTTAATTTTTCGGTTGATTGGATATCAAGAAACATTATTCTTGCGTATATAATGTAGCATGAAGAGGAACAACGAAAATATTTCGTTGGACGAAAAATGTATATGCTTCAACGAAAAAACAGTTTCTTGACCCAAGATTCTTACTCTAAGATATACATAGAAAGTGTGCAATTACTTCACAGATGGCGCTAACACTTTCTCGCGTCTTTTGCTACATATTTCCGCTATATAAGTTTGACGATATTGAGTGTTCGTATATTGTTTGTTTACATCTATGCATAAGATTTTTATTTCGTGGATCATTTACAAGAATTATGAGGAAATTGCTTTTGCGTATAAAGTGTAGCATGAAAAGGATTATTTCGCTATCCAAATAGTTATTCTATCGGTTTAAGAGTTTAGTATGTTTATGTTGAGTATATTTTGCTACAACGAAGAAAATGTTATTCTTCTACATATAAAAAAAAAATAAGACGTTCGTTTTACATCAATTGGCTGAAAAATATACATGCTTCAACGAACAAACAGTTTCTTGACCCAAAAGTATACGTAGGTATCGCTTAAAACAGACGTAATCTTTCAAGCAGTTCCTTCATACTTAAAACACGAAAACGTAACACTTGGAACATCAAGAAAGTCATATTCTTCCTCTGAGAATTTTGTAATTTACTTGACCCAACAATATTCTTCACTCAACGATATTCGTGTTGTATCGACTGGAAAAAATAAAACATTTTAACACAACCTTTGCCGTGTTGTAAAAATAATACACTTTAACTTGCAATTAGGTTTATTACAAATGCACAAAGTAGAAAATAACACGATTAATATATTGTACATTAACAGTCCCAAGTGCTATCTATAGCATAGGGAGGTTTAAATTTTGTGTAGACCTTGTATACACCCTTTGCCCTGAAATACAAACTTTTGAATTAACTTTTACTGTAGGATTTTTGCTGTAACTTACGAAGTTGGCACTCTTTCGCCCATTTCAGCATTCCTCGCTAAAGGTCTTCGTCCACAAAATTTCTTATTGCGTTTCTGTATTGATTCCGCAAAGTACTTAAGTGATCGGAAATGATTGCATACTGGATCGACTAAAATCAAAATTATATAAAATTCAAGAATATGCAAAAGTACTGCTTTTAAGCTATATTTTGATGAAGCGATAAAAAGCCACCATTCAGAAGGATCGTGGGGAATATCAAACTCGTTCATAAGACCCTCAACATCGTGACGTATACGTAAAGATCCTTCCTTTTTAAGATCTTTGATCACTTCCCATATTTTAATGCACAGAATGTCTGTATAACTGAACTTGAGAAAATAACACAAAAACACGTGTTGATTCGTAATATTTTGAAGAAATCATACAAAAATGTTACTCAAAAAATGTACTAATGCATGTCACTGTAATGTACGGTGATTTTATTGACTGTAACAAATTTTGTTGCGTTCATATCAGTATTTTTTGTTTACTTTTATTAACCTTTGCGAAGTTGAGACACTTACTGGGGTTGCATCCGGGTTGAACGGGGTTTATATTGCAGAAAAAGTCTGCAGTTCCAATGGTAGTGAACTTTCCAAGGACACCACCGTCCGTATGGATTGCGTCAACAAATTTGGCGCTCTGAGCAGATATTTTGCTGAAGGATAAAGGATATAAAGGTAGTGCAGCGTCCAATCCTTAAAAGATGTAATAAAAACAATAAAAAAATATGTAGGAAGGGAATTGTTAAAAAAAACTGCTAGTCTTTGTGACTAGACTAACCTGTTAGCCTTTGTATGGTTCTGGAATACCGCTTGCTAAGGACCATTCCAGTTTTTCCTGATATTTGAGCTCCCATACTGAAACCCAAGACATGAATGTCTTCCGTGGTAATTTTTCGGTATCTATTTTGCGTTTTTAACAATGTTAGGAGAAATTTGGTGAAACATTTTGAAATAATTCGAGCATTTTTTACGGTTTCCACATAACATGGGAATTTAGTTGCTGGGCCATAGTCCAACGAAATTACGTTGTAGTCCAACTTCAAATACTCTATAAATTAAAATTTATTTAATTAGAAATATTATTTTCATTAGAAATATGTTACAAAATGTGTTATACTGTACTTACCTGGGCGAAGATACTTATTAATTTGAGTGTTTTTGTTTCCATCATAACCGTGTACTAGAATTTTAATGGTACTGTTATTAAATGGTGCATTTTTTATGGAATCCAGTGATGCTTCATTAAATTTGTATGGTAACTTTAAACTACAAAAAATATCTCTATTATAAAAAGCTTCACTATAACCTGAGCCTAAGTAACTGATACTTATTGCAAACAGTACTTTGATAGTTGAAATAAATATTTTACTGACTTTCTATTGTATAACCAAAATGTGACGTCCTCATTGGGGCATCTGTCTTTAATTAATGTACCACATCCAACCAGAGAGTGAATTCCATTTAGCAGAGTTGCCAGAAGACCTATAGTTAGTTATAGTTAAGTTTTATTTAAAATACAGACAAGGAAATGCAATATGTCTTACTTACCAAAAATTATCAGGAAAAGCAACATACCCCTTTGTTGTTTTAGTGTCTTTCATAGTTATACGACATCATCTATCACGAAGCATTATTTATAGTTTTAACCAACAGAAGAAACGTGGACAATTTAATAAATTAAAGTTAACTATAATAAGGCCTGTTATTTATTGTTTTACGAAAATAATTGGTATTTGTTTGCTGTTTTTTTTATACAATTTTTTTTTTGTTATCGATGATAATAAATGCCTCAGAAAAAAGATTTTTTTCTAGATTGTATTTGTCTTACATAACTAGAACCTGAAAGCGGATTGTAACAGGTCTAGATTTACATACTACACCATTCAGAAGGATCGTGAGGAACATCAGACTCGTTCATAAGACCCTCAACATCGTGACATACACGTAAAGAATTCATATATTTGATATGAATATTGTGAGTATGGAAAAATGTGTTATATGGCTGTAAAGGTTTATTTCTTAGAACTATCCAACGATATGTGACAAGTAATATTTTATAACCATTTAGCAATGGTCTTTTGCATACGGCGAGTCCTTATTAGTTTCCACGAAGTACGCCCCACTTGTTCTGAAATTTACAACACATATACATATTAATATCCTTTAGTAATATCGTAATAACAGTATTTCATACGTTAATTTAATATATTCTCCAACCAAAACTCGAGGTGTCGAATTCTTTAGATCAGGTGTTAATTTTCGCCCACAGAATTGATAGTTTTTAGTGGTTATACTTTCAGCAAAGTATTCAGGAGCGCGTCCGTGATTACAGGAAAAATCAACTGAAAAACGAACACGAAAAAGTTAATTTCAAATTATCATTTTTTGTTATTAACATCGTACTCACTTGCCGAACATCCTTTCTGTGTAAAAATATAGTTAAAGAAAAAATCAGCAGTCCCCACGGGAAGGAATTTTCCCAAAACAAATGAATTGGTATGCAGACAATCCACGAATTCTGCAGATGATTTATCCACTCTAGTATCAGGTCCATAAAACAGTGGTGCAGCTGGGTCGAGCACTATCATATATTTTTTTTAAATTTTTTGTGTGCGTATTTCAAGTTGAACTTACCTGTTATCCTAGGCAATTTAAACCCGTATTTATTGAATAACATATGCCCCATATCACCAGCAATTTGTGCCCCTAAACTAAATCCGATAACATGAATATCTTCCACGACAATTTCCTTACTTGTTCTTCTTTCAATTTTTGTGGTCAGTAATAAATTGATGAAATTTGTGAAGCAATCTGCTACTGTTAGAGCATTTGAGACACTCTGTATATAGCAAGGGTCCCTTACCACTGGACCATAATCGATTGATATGACGTTATAGTTCTTTCCTAGATATTCTAAAAATTTTCAGTACTGTATTATATAAGATTCATAAAGTTTTTTCTTTACTAACTTGGTCTGATTTGAGTATTGGGTGAATAGTCTTTATTACCAGTGTACCCATGAAGAAGAATCTTGATCTTTTCATCATTGAAAGGTGCATTTTGAATAGTGGAAATGTCGAATTCGTTTAAGTGGTAGTTGTTCGACTGATTGTTGTACAACCAGAATGTGACGTTTTGATTGGGACAGGTGTTCTCGATTGTTACTTGTAAGCATTTCTGTTGTGCTTTCAAATCGTCTAAAATCTTGAGTCTTTTCTCGGCTTCAAGAGTCAAATTTTGTGCTTGAACAACAACTATACAAGCTGAAAATTATGTATGTATGTTTTTCTGTAAAGACTTATTACTGTATATTAAAGTAAACTTACCTATAAGCAAGTATTGTAACATCTTGAACTATTTCTACAAATGAGTGTAAAGTGTGGCAACTCATCATATTTATGGTAAAAAAATCGTAAAAGAAAAATTATGGTATGAGTGAAATTCACGCAATTATTGAAGAAGAATGTAGTGCATCTTATCACCAATAATATTACATACTCATTTGCGTATGTAACTTTTTATCTGTGTTGTAGAAAATTCCATAAACATTGTTTCTAACAATAAAGAGACAGCTATTTTTCTGTAACAACAGATTTATTGCATTTTTCGTTACGTAGATAATACTTTTCTATTTGAACGAAATAATTTTCTATTTCGCATTAGTTATAAATAATTTTCTATATCCTTAAACTTTAGATTTAGATATTTTTATAATCCTTTACGCAGTAGCAGTTAAGTTTGTGTCAAACGGTAAAGAAACAAAACTTTTTGCATAAACTAGCGAAATAATACAAGAATAGTGATTTATAACTATATATAATTTGGGTAATAGTACTATTAATAGTAACAACTATTTTTTTAGCAATCGTCAAGTCCATCTTTTGCAAACGGCCGTTTGGCATTTGTTCTCACATAATAAACTCCTCTTGTCCTGAAATATTAGCATTATAAACAATCAATATTATTAGCAATTGATAACACAGAATCTTGCAGCTCACCTCCCGATTTTTGCAGCTGAATTATTGATTATGTTAACGCAATCAATAACTGAGCTACAGAAGACGAAATGTTAGCTGCAGGACTCTGTATATAAAAGAAAACGTACGTAGGTTTGCAATATTCCCCCACTATAACTCTAGTAAAGCCATTCGATCCACAGAATTTTCGATCAGTAGTTGTTATGCTTTCGGCAAAATATTCAGGTCCTCTTAGATGATTGCAACTAGTGTTTGCTAAACAAACAAAGAATTGAAATAATTATTTTGCTGTGTCTAATAGCACTTACTGGGTGAACAGCCGTTCTGAAAAGCTATGAAGTTGAAGTAAAAATCTGCTGTACCAACACGAAGAAGTTTGCCAAAAATACCAGCGCTCGTATGAAGACAGTCTACAAATTTTGCCGAACTTCTGGTTATTTTGGAGTGCTTTCCATAGTATAGGGGTAAAGCTGGATCTAAAGCTGTATTACAAAAGAATATTTCAATTATATGTTGGACAATTTATTCCTAAATTAGTTTGTATATTCTTACCAGTTACTCTAGGCAATTTCACATTATATTTCTTCTGCAATTTGTGTCCAACATCACCAGCAATCTGTCCTCCCATACTGAACCCGATAACATGAATATTATGCAGAGCAATCTGCTTACTAATTCTTTTTTCGATCCTAACATTCAGCAAGAGATTTATAAAATCAGCAAAGCAACTTGCTATGGTGTCTGCATTCCATACACTTTGAAAATAGCATGGTGGTTGTGCAACAGGGCCGTAATCAATTGAAATCACATTGTATTTTAAACGTAGATATTCTAAAATACGAAAAAAACGTGTTGAAAGTGTATTAATTTTATTTTTTGCTGAAATTACCTGGTCTTATCTGTGGATTTGGATCAAATGTTTTATTTCCGGTATAACCGTGTAAGAGAATTTTGATTGGTCCATCGTTGAATGGTGCTTTCTGAATACTTGCGATGTTAAATTCGTCTAAGTGATAACCGTCTGTTTTGTCATTGTACAGCCAAAAGGTCACATTCTTGTTGGGACATTTCTTTTGGATGGCCATCTTGTTGCATCCTTTTTGATTGAAGATGTCGGCAAGTTGTTGCGCGTGGACAGCAACCGCAAAAACTAAAAATATATATGCTTCAAAGAAAATACAGTTTCTTGACCAAAGATTCTTACTCTGAGAGATACATAGAAAGTTGTGCGATTACTTTACAGATGGCGTTAACAGTTTCTCGCGTCTTTTGCCACATATTACCGCTATAGGTATAAGTTTGGCGATATTGAGTGTTCGTATATTGTTTGTTTACATCTATGCATAAGTGTTTAAGATGCAGTCACCACTTCAACAGTCAATTTCTATGAGACAATAACATTTGTTATAATGACATTTATTGTCATGTCATGTCAGTGACACTGACGTTTGTCAAAATCTGACAATTTGCAACACCACGACGAAGGCTGTGGATTCTACATACTACAAAGTACTGTCAACTTTTGACAGAATGGCACAGTGACAAATGTTATATTCACACTTGACAGAATGCAAATGTAATTATAACAAATAAATATAACAATTTAACAACGTTTTTCACCATTGTGTGTTGAAATAATTATTTATTGATTGAGGCTGTTTCTTTCTACTTAATTAGTTAATTAAAAATAAATTGGACTCACCAAATACTAGATATTGCAACATAAGTTGATTTTCCAATACACAAAACGAAGAAGAACTGTATTTCTATAGCGTTGTATGTTTGTAGCGAGAAATTAAATTCCTCAATTTTGTATTTACTTATGTTTTGATTGTTACATATGTTACATATCTCCTATACAAAAAAAATACTGGCCAAAATAACAAGGTGTGTCTATAGTTAACCATGTGGTAGAATAGGTTTTAGATAGGAGTTATTTTGATATACCTAACTTGTTTTCCAAATATTTCTGGCTTATGAGCAACATATGAAGAAATGGTATATGATTTTTTTCTACGTTTATCAAATAAAACAAAGTTGTTGTTTAAGTAAAATACAAAATTTTCAGAGTAAGAATATGATTTTCTTAATCTTCCAAGTATTACGTTTTCTTGTTTTAAGTGTGAAGGAACTGCTTGAAAGGAATTACGTCTGTTTTAAGCGATACGTACGTATACTTTTGGGCCAAGAAACTGTTTGTTCGTTGAAGCATGTATATTTTGCACCCAAGATGTTCCAAGTATTACGTTTTCTTGTTTTGAGTATGAAGGAACTTCTTGAAAGAAATTACGTCTGTTTTAAGCGATACGTACGTTTACTTTTGGGTCAAGAAACTGTTTGTTCGTTAAAACATGTATATTTTTTACCCAACAAAATATTAGTGTTGTTGTTAAACTTATAATCGTAAGTCACTCATGAAATAAAACACATATGCACTCAATATCGTCAAACTTATATAGCGGTAATATGTGGCAAAAGACGCGAGAAACTGTTAGCGCCATCTGTAAAGTAATTGCACAACGTTCTATGTATCTCTCAGAGTAAGAATCTTGGGTCAAGAAACTGTTTTTTCGTTGAAGCATATATATTTTTCGTCCAACGAAATATTTTTGTTGTTGTCGGACTTCGTCAGAGAAAAGTATACTTAACATAAACATAATAAATTCTGAAATTAATTCTTAAAAACGCACAAAAACTTGTTTATTTCCTATCAATTTTTCATGTCCTAAATGTAAATTGAATTTGTATGATATGGCGTAAAAGCCGTCACACTTTGGTACATGATTAATTACACCTGAAATCGAAACTGATCGCTGAAAGACTTGGTAGTAACGAATTTACCAAAATATGATTGATGGGGCGTAAGCCGGAAGACCGTTGTTATAAATCGAATTTATCTCAGAGATTTGGAAGATAAATTCGAACTTTAAAGAGAAGAAATTTCATTTATTAGATTATTTTTTTATCCAGAAAAAATCTAGCTCCTGAAACATTCTGAAGTTCTTGGTGAAGCCATAGTATATAATAAATAATAACAGGAATAAATCGTCATTATTTATTTTTGGAACCTATTTCCATGTTCGCGATTTATAGAAAACAAAGATAAATTAAACCATTATCTATGTAATGCGAGAACCAACCTGGCAATAAATAATAATCCAATAATCCGCTCATACATTTAAATGTAAATTCGACCGATAAAGTGGCCCGACGTTTTGCCATCTGAATACAAAATCGGTTTATGTTGTAGAACAAGTCGTTGAGTCAATTTGATCAATACAGCTTGAGATATAAAATACGGCACAGTTTCGTTCTTGTCCAATATCTTGTTGCCCGTATCTGTCGACAAGCATATACACATAGATTTTCTCATATATTTCGATTCCAACCATCCGTTGTGTAAATGTTTGCCGGTGAACTTTTTTGTTGGTTTTCTTTCAATATTCTATATAGAAAATCATTTTTCTAGGTTCCCTAGATTTTAATCAAATGCACACAGAAAATAATATTCAGTTCAAGTCAAATTACTTTGAATCAAGACAAAATTTTGTTGCTCTCTTGGAAGCCTACCATAAAGTTCTAAATTAATTAAATAAATCGTCGATATTATGAAAATTTAATTGAACATTCATGTTAATAAGCGTCGTTAATATTTTATACGGCAATAACGGCGAACGCTTTTGTCTGCCGTTTTGATATGGGAAAAGCAATAAAGCACTGAGAGTCGTTAATTTGGCCACATTTGGAGTCTGCAAATAGTAATAGCCGGATTTATATCACTTATAACCTTATACAAACTTTTCCAGATCATACAACTTCGTTGGAAAAACACGATCTTGAAAAATCTTTGTAAATTTCCAGCAGAAAACAGAATACCAAACACAAAAGAGCAAATTTCGACGTTAGCCTGTGGCAGTAAACTTTATATATCGACATCTATAGTAATACACCCTCCTTTCTGGTTCAAGCGTATCCGTCACGAAGAAAAAATGACCTCGCAGTAAAAAAGGTCCGACAGTAATTCCTTTATATTACTCCAGAGGGCGCTCAACGGAGTTGTTCTCTCTGACGACTGTACATTAAAAGAATTGCTCGCAGGGTCTTCCTTCGCTCTGTACATCTACGTAAGAAGTACTGATATAAAAACTTAAATCAACCATAAATTTCAAAGAAAAACCTATGAATTATAACGCGGAAAATCGCTTAGCGGCTCGATGGGTTTCCTTTGGAAAATAGGGAGGGAAATTCATCCCTTTATTGACCTTGTAACGGGAGGGGTTGTCTTCGCTATCATACTATAAAATTTATGAGCAGCTCGTGTTTGAATATGCTGTATAAATCAATCATGGTTTTTTTGAGACGCTTATTGACGTTTCATATCTCCCGCCGTACGTCGTGCGTCTCTCTAAGCTGGCACATCAAACTAAATTTACGTATTCATGAGGATGTCGTGTCTCTTACAAACAGCAAAAAGTCAAACCCAATTTCAGCATTTGATACGTCGATGTTCGGGAGCCAATACTACATCGAGATCTCTAAATCTGGACCGGACCCATCAAAATTATTATAGATTAAGGCGAGGGGAATCGAATGGTGTAGGTTTTGTTAAAATTGAGCAAAGGGTCGTCGAGATACAGCCCTTTGAAAGTTAAGATTTTAGCGAATTTTTGGTGTCATCGAGTCAGTTATTAATTAATTACTTATACTAATTCTCATATTTTGAATCGGACCCATCAAGTTTTAGATTGTCCGAGGATTCCTGGTTATAGCGGTGTTTGTTTCATTTCGATGACTTCAAGGATAGTCGAGTAATTGTCATAGTTATATACACGTAGATTCCCATAAGCTGGAGCTGGTGGCTTCCAGCCTCCTCTTCGCAGGCATAAACATCATAAACTAAAGCAATTAAAATATTAATAAGAAACGGAGTCATAATGAAACCCGTTATTATTACCGGTTGTACTATTCCGCTGTTTTAATAAGGAGCGGAACCATAGTGCGGTGCGACCACGGTGCGACACACAATGAGAACGGTGCGGACAGCGGACAATAAAACTCCATCTTGGAGGCGAGAAACGGGCGGCATTTGTTTTATAGCGGGGGAAATTTACGGGCATATACCGTAAGAGCAATTACATCGCCCTTTCAGCGACTCGCCACAATAAAACTTTTTGTAATTTACGATAAGCAATTTTCTAGATGACATTAATGCAGTTCTTCTCCCTTTTTTGCGTGGCAAAAATCTCTCCCCACAAGCGACGATTTTATTAAACGCTTGGAGACTGGAAAATCCATATTTTGTAGTACACTCTCCCGACTTCAAATTATGAGCAAACTGACAATTTTTTTTGACATTAATCGTATACTATGAATCACATTAGGTTGGAATTGAGAGTGTATGTATCAAGAAGGTAGTTGAAAAGTTGGGTTTAGCGGCTAGTTGCTGGCAGCAGCAGCAACTAGCGGCTAAAAAAAACTGGCTAGTGTGACCGTGGCATTAGAGAGAGAAAGATGCATAGAGCATGTGCGCTCTATGCATCTCTATTAAAACTTTTTTGTAATAAACACAAAACTTTCTATTCTCATTAATTGTAAAACAGTACAAGTGCAGAATTAGTATAAGTCTAAATTATACGTTCTTCTCTTTCCTCTGCAAAAGTGATACGGTGCCGGTCTGTGGATCCTGAAGGCTGTTGGCCAGTGATAAAAATCCACCCAAAGGCCATAGCTTGAAAGATAACGGATACAGGCCTTACAATCAGAAAATAATACCAAGAATCGGTTGATATTGCGGTCCACCATAGGTATCTGTTGACAAAGTTACGGAACCACTTCTTTGCCGGTTTTCTAACTCTACCATATCCTTTACTACCACCTATGATGTAAATATTAGACAGGATGTTCAGGACTGGCATAAATGATTCACCGAAGTAATAGCGACATGGTGCACTGATTGAAGTACCCATGGCGTACACCATCTTCATTTGTTTGTACATATTTCTCATTACTTCTCTGTGAATATTTGAATTAGCATCTTCCCTCTTCCTTGTACGCTATGGAGAGCATAGGTTGGACTGATTCTTAGTGTTAATTTGATTGATGATTAGCCCATGGACATTTTTGATTTTTGGGTATTTTTGGGTATATTTTTGCTAGTTTTCTGGGTTTCTAGTTTAAGCTAGTGATTAACATGATGATTAAATGTATACTATGAATCACATTAGGTTGGAATTCAGAGTGTCTGTATCAAGAAGGTAGTTGAAAAGTTGGGTTTAGCCGCTAGTTGCTGGCAGCACCAGCAACTAGCGGCTAAAAAAACTGGCTAGTGTGACCGTGGCATTAGAGAGAGAAAGAGATGCATAGAGCATGTGCGCACTATGCATCTCTATTAAAGCTTTTTTGTAATAAACACAAAACTTTCTATTCTCATTAATTGTAAAACAGTACAAGTGCAGAATTAGTATAAGTCTAAATTATACGTTCTTCTCTTTCCTCTGCAAAAGTGATACGGTGCCGGTCTGTGGGTCCTGAAGGCTGTTGGCCAGTGATAAAAATCCATCCAAAGGCCATAGCTTGAAAGATAACGGATACAGGCCTTACAATCAGAAAATAATACCAAGAATCGGTTGATATTGCGGTCCACCATAGGTATCTGTTGACAAAGTTACGGAACCACTTCTTTGCCGATTTTCTAACTCTACCATATCCTTTACTACCACCTATGATGTAAATATTAGACAGGATGTTCAGGACTGGCATAAATGATTCACCGAAGTAATAGCGACATGGTGCACTGATTGAAGTACCCATGGCGTACACCATCTTCATTTGTTTGTACATATTTCTCATTACTTCTTTGTGAATATTTAAATTAGCATCTTCGCTCTTCCTTGTACGCTATGGAGAGCACAGGTTGGACTGATTCTTAGTGTTAATTTGATTGATGATTAGCCCATGGACATTTTTGATTTTTGGGTATATTTTTTCTAGTTTTCTGGGTTTCTAGTTTAAACTAGTGATTAACATGATGATTAAATGTATACTATGAATCACATTAGGTTGGAATTCAGAGTGTATGTATCAAGAAGGTAGTTGAAAAGTTGGGTTTAGCCGCTAGTTGCTGGCAGCACCAGCAACTAGCGGCTAAAAAAACTGACTAGTGTGACCGTGGCATTAGAGAGAGAAAGAGATGCATAGAGCATGTGCGCTCTATGCATCTCTATTAAAGCTTTTTTGTAATAAACACAAAACTTTCTATTCTCATTAATTGTAAAACAGTACAAGTGCAGAATTAGTATAAGTCTAAATTATACGTTCTTCTCTTTCCTCTGCAAAAGTGATACGGTGCCGGTCTGTGGGTCCTGAAGGCTGTTGGCCAGTGATAAAAATCCATCCAAAGGCCATAGCTTGAAAGATAACGGATACAGGCCTTACAATCAGAAAATAATACCAAGAATCGGTTGATATTGCGGTCCACCATAGGTATCTGTTGACAAAGTTACGGAACCACTTCTTTGCCGATTTTCTAACTCTACCATATCCTTTACTACCACCTATGATGTAAATATTAGACAGGATGTTCAGGACTGGCATAAATGATTCACCGAAGTAATAGCGACATGGTGCACTGATTGAAGTACCCATGGCGTACACCATCTTCATTTGTTTGTACATATTTCTCATTACTTCTTTGTGAATATTTAAATTAGCATCTTCGCTCTTCCTTGTACGCTATGGAGAGCACAGGTTGGACTGATTCTTAGTGTTAATTTCATTGATGATTAGCCCATGGACATTTTTGATTTTTGGGTATTTTTGGGTATATTTTTGCTAGTTTTGTGGCTTTCTAGTTTAAACTAGTGATTAGCATGATGATTAAATATATACTATGAATCACATTAGGTTGGAATTCAGAGTGTATGTATCAAGAAGGTAGTTGAAAAGTTGGGTTTAGCCGCTAGTTGCTGGCAGCACCAGCAACTAGCGGCTAAAAAAACTGGCTAGTGTGACCGTGGCTTTAGAGAGAGAAAGAGATGCATAGAGCATGTGCGCTCTATGCATCTCTATGCTCTACGTTTGCGCTTACACATTTCGCGTAAATGTATATGTATATGCTCGCTCGCCCCCTTTAAGTGCACTAGACGCTCCTGCAATAACATTCCAGGGTTATTTCATCCCTTGGGGGCGAGCAGACCGATATGACATTTCTTTACATACACTCTTAAAGACGATATCGGTTTTTGCCATGCCATTTTCAAAGATTAAATTTCGCTCCTGTATATTGCGATGCGAAATTATTAAAGAGAATTTATTGTGCTGAAATATCCTGCAAATTGCTTAACAACGTAGTCTATTTTTGTAAATTGAACCTTGGAAGTCTCACAATAATATTATCTCGGTGTTTATTGATTGGTCTGATTACTTATATAAGTCAATTAAAGGTCTTCTGTCTGTAATTGAGGATAGACATGTTTTTCTCTGCTGAAGCCTATCAAATTCGATATAAGAGGGTGGAAATGCCGTTGACCTTGCTTGATATATAATTCTACGCAGTTGTTTAAGACCTAAAGACGACACAGCAAATGGATCTTGAAGGACATTAGCAAGGATATTAGAAAAAACATACGTTTAATAAATTAGTTTTATAATTATTGTCTCATTAGTTTTTATTCATTAAATGATAGACTGGCAATCTAATATTGCCCTAAAATTGGCTTAAAATTCTAATATGTAATGTTCAGGTTTCACATTTAGTTATTTGGACACATACTTATCACAGTAATAATGGACAGTACTAGCTATCTGATTCCGAACGTAATAAATAGTTCAAAATTTGATTACAATCTTTTTCCAACGCGTATCTAGTCAAGAATAAACAAACTGTAGAGTTTTTAATATTGTTTTGTATATTATTCACCTAATGCACTCTGAACATTTCCATATATTTATTTAAATATAATGTATGCATTACAAAATAATAAAAATACAAAAACTATATTATTTAAAGAACAAAAACATCATAAAATACCACATTCCATACCTAAGACAAGTTTATTGATTATTGGGACCACCTGCTGTTTTATTGCATCTGGTTTTTGCGAATTAAATTCTTTCTAGTCATAAAAAAATTAAAATAACAAACTTCAGGATTCAGAACTCGAATTCCGAACTCAAACAAATCAGTTAGTTAATTACCTTAAATTGTCTACTGCTACTTCTTCTATTTCTACTACTTCTATCTTACGTCTAGTATAAATATGGAAATACAATATCTTAGTTACCTGCAACCCCTTCCCAACTCGACCAGTCAATTACCCTTTAAGCTCGCCTCGCGAGCACCAAAAGTGGGTTCAACGAATCCTCAATAACCCCTTAAACTTACATCATCCAGGTCATATAACCGACCCTAGGCTCCGTTATAAATTTTAATTCCAATAAAAAAGAGATGAACCGATTATCATCTTTACCCAATTCCCCCAACCTTTAAATATTATCAAAATCTCCCCCGGAGCGGGGGGATATCCCCCCAGCGCGGGGATATCCCCTCCGCAGTGGGGGGATATCCCCCGGCACGGAAATTTCCATACCTCATACGAGCATCCGTATATCGCCAATTTGAATAACGCATAAATTACTTTGGGGGGTATGTTTAGTGGGGGAAAGGTTCGGTGGGGGGAATGCTTGATGGAGGGGGGTCGGTCGCGAAAGGGGGGAAGGCATTAATCTAGGTTCGCATCAGATGTGCCGGTTTATCGCGTCGCCCGAGGTTGTCGCCCAAGGCAGCTGGCGCTGGCAGTAAACCGTAATGGGGGGATACCCCGTTTTGGGGAAAGCTTATCGCCGAGTTATGGGCGCACAGAGCGATTCCCAAAATGAAAAATCACCTTGTTAATAGGGAATTTTGGCAGTTCTGTCTACCTAAAGGCTATGGACTAAAGCGGAGGATAGGTGTAAGCGATATATTGGGGGGAGAATTTAAATAAGAAGTACCTACGAGTCTACAATATGTATACAATATATATATATATATATATATATATATATATATATATATATATATATATATATATATATATATATATATATATATATATATATATATATATATATATATATATATATATATATATATATATATATATATATATATATATATATATATATATATATATATATATATATATATATATATATATATATATATATATATATATATATATATATATATATATATATATATAGTACACATGCACTGTTATAACGAGAATTCAGTCAGTTGTGCACAGCCAAACTCAGTGAGCAGGATCGTGCAGAATTTCCATCGAACTATGATATAATATCGCGGTTAACCCACAGGGATGATTTACCGGTCCATTGTGCACGAACTAATTGATTTATAGTTAATTTAAATACCACACATAACGCACAAAGGGTAAATTTTCATCTATTAGTCCGACACATGTCGTTAGAGACTTTAAGTCACAAGTTTCAGTGGATAAATATGGTCCCTTTTTTGTAATAAACACAAAACTTTCTATTCTCATTAATTGTAAAACAGTACAAGAGCAGAATTAGTATAAGTCTAAATTATACGTTCTTCTCTTTCCTCTGCAAAAGTGATACGATGCCGGTCTGTGGGTCCTGAAGGCTGTTGGCCAGTGATAAAAATCCACCCAAAGGCCATAGCTTGAAAGATAACGGATACAGGCCTTACAACCAGAAAATAATACCAAGAATCGGTTGATATTGCGGTCCACCATAGGTATCTGTTGACAAAGTTACGGAACCACTTCTTTGCCGGTTTTCTAACTCTACCATATCCTTTACTACCACCTATGATGTAAATATTAGACAGGATGTTCAGGACTGGCATAAATGATTCACCGAAGTAATAGCGACATGGTGCACTGATTGAAGTACCCATGGCGTACACCATCTTCATTTGTTTGTACATATTTCTCATTACTTCTTTGTGAATATTTGAATTAGCATCTTCCCTCTTCCTTGTACGCTATGGAGAGCACAGGTTGGACTGATTCTTAGTGTTAATTTGATTGATGATTAGCCCATGGACATTTTTGATTTTTGGGTATTTTTGGGTATATTTTTCCTAGTTTTCTGGTTTTTTAGTTTAAACTAGTGATTAACATGATGATTAAATGTCATGTGTGAAGTTTATTTTTGACATTAGGAAAGTGACAGCGTCATATAACCAACCCATAAACTCTGACTAAACAATTGATCAAATATAGGGAATAAAAAGGAAGATTGCAAACATATTGAAAAATTAAAATAGAAAAATCTATAGACAACAGATACACAAATCAAAAAAAAAAAAAAACAAACACAAACAGTATGAAAAACAAAACTTTGAAGCAATTGTAGTTGACTTTAACAAGATACATAAATTATTCTTTAAATATGACACGTCACCTAATCACGTCTGGTATTAATCCTGCAGGATATAGATCCCAATGCAATCCCATGCAGGAATCACGTCTTACTAGGTCGGGGCGGTTGCTATTAAATCAAGTGCAAATGCCATCCGTAGTGCGCTGGAAGCACTACGAAGACTACATTATTATAGATCAGAGACTGGGGCTAATTTCAAATTCAAATAGGGCAGGATCTACCCGTCGTAGATCCTGCCATCTTGAAAACCCAATCGCGAATGAATTTGTCGTCGTACGTTCTTCGCTCTGTTCTGTCTCTCGTCTGGCGTTTGAATAAAGATTTATCGATGACCTATTTTAATAAGCCGACGGTTCAGGAAAGTCAATATTCCAGGCGATAACCGCAGAAGAAAAAAAAAGTACGCAGCAGGATAAAACTGCAAGAGAAGGTACTCGTTACATTCGTATTGACTAAGTTGTGTCTAGCTCGAGTTTTAGTGTAAAACCTTTACTAAACTATACTCTTTCAGTTCGAAAATCGATCTTGACAAGTGACAGTTAACATGGGGTGTTGTTATTTTGCAGGAGTCGAATCCTCTGGAGGTGCATCTGGCGCCAACCGGTCGCGAGATGGTACAGGCTCTCAGGGGTTTGCTCATGCAAGCACACTGGCACACTTTCACCATCCTGGCGGATTCCGTGTCAACTTCGGCGCTTCAGCGGGCCGAACTGTGGCGCCCTCTCTCCGAGGCACCTCTACATCCAACCCTCATCACCCTGCCGACGCCACCCCGTGCCCAAATGATCTTCAGGTACGTACTGGACATCTCTTTTACATAGCAGTGTCCTTCGATCCTGATTTCTTATTTTGTTTATTATTTCTTTTGTAATATATGATTTTGTGCTCTATACAGGGTCCTGTAGTTTGTCTTCTGTCTGTCTTATGTCTGTCTTATGTCTGTCCTCTGTGTGTCCTCTGTCTGTCCTCTATCTGTCCTCTGTCTGTCCTCTGTCTGTCCTCTGTCTGTCCTCTGTCTGTCCTCTGTCTGTCCTCTGTCTGTCCTCTGTCTGTCCTCTGTCTGTCCTCTGTCTGTCTTCTGTCTGTCTTCTGTCTGTCTTTTGTCTGTCTTCTGTCAATCTTCTGTCCAACGATGTAGTCGGAAAGTAGAGTGAGGGTCTCCCCAAATATTTATTAAATATATATGTAGATAACATATTAAATATCACCTAATCGCAAAATAGACTCCCATCAACAAAATTCTTATAAAAAATCTTAGAAAACTGACAAAAAAGTCCTTTCAAGGGCTCCCTGAAACTAGAACGTGTTTCTCCTGGCGCGAGAAGCTCTTAGGGATTCTCGCGTCTTCTCCCCACCCCCTCGCCGACTTGTAAAGTTCATTAGGGCGTCAGGGGGCAATTCCGCGTGTCATCAATCATTGAATTAAAAGAGGAAAGTCTAGGGAAGAGACGGGGACGCCATCTATACGCTGGCGAAACGCGACCGAATCGATTTTTCAGGAGCGGCACAAAAACCGGTTCAAAGTTGCCGCCCGAATTACATGGTGTAACTTGAATGCGAAATTAATGAGCGTAATCCAGAGATCCTAGAGGACCTAGGAGTGTACTGATGGGTGGTGAGATCGTGACTTTTCGCGCGGTGTTTTGTTGATGGTGTCAATGGTTTTAGGTTTTTGTACATGTCTATGTTCGGGAGCAAAAACTACATCGAGTTCTCTAAATTGAGCAAAAGGTCGTCGAGATACACCCCGTTTGAAAATCAAGATTTTGGCGAATTTTTGGTGTCATCGAGTCAGTTATTAATTAATTACTCATACCAATTCTCATGTTTCGAATCGGACCCATCAAGTTTTAGATTGGCCGAGGATTGCTGGTTATAGCGGTGTTTGTTTAATTTCGAGATCTTCAAGGATAGTCGAGTAATTGTCATAGTTATATACACGTAGATTCCCATAAGAGGGGGAATGGAATATCGAAAAAGTTTGTTTTCAATCTCCCTGAGAAGCTTGTATTGTTCCATAGGCTCATTCCTATGGAATCTCATGCACAGGACCTACTCAAATATTTACACCGCGATGTGAACAACGCTCTACCACTTGGGACTTACCACAGAACACATTACCCTAAATATTTCAGGGACCTCAAACCGCTAATGCGGTCTCTTCCCGTGTGCTGTTGCACATTCGACTTCATAAATAGTTAATATACCACTCTTTCTTATATTGTATACGATTCGGACCCAAGATCCCAACTCTAGCAAAAAGTGATCAATGTTTATGTTTGTCTTTACTTCGGGATATTCAAATCTCCCGCGAATAATGTAACAGTTCCCATGTTGTGGCGAGAGCCTTCCAATCATGCAGATGATTGCTATTTTCGTACGATAAGCGTCTCCGGATATTCGAAGAAGGATAAGCATAAAATAAAATATCCAAATTTGCCATCAGCATCGCGACCTATCCCCCATGAAGAGAACCATCCTCTCCCAAGTACGCCATCCACTTCATCATCTTCGATTTTTGACACAGAAGAAATTTCCTGTGCCTGTTTGAAGAAACTCGCCTGATTTGACAGAGTGTCTGAAATTACTCTGTCAAATCAGGCAAGTCGTGAAGATTCACCATTTTTAGGAGCACCATTCACCAAGTTTTAGGAACACCTCACCTTATAAACCAGTGCGAACTGAATGATTTAAGACTTAGGTTATTCAGGATTAAAGACTTAGGTTATTCAGATTAAAGACTTAGGTTTAAGGCGTCAATTAGTGTAAATTCCCTTTAAAATTGATCAAATGTCAAATCGGAAGTCTCTAATCTCGATCTACGGTCTGAGCGGTTTGTTGACTTAGCCTGGGATACTGTAGTGTTTGCTCTTGGGCGAATTAACCGACTGGAGATCGAAAATTTTCCACGGGAGATGCGGATCAGAGTGGAAAATCCAATGTACCGAATCCTCCTGAAACTTTGCGGCCTCTCTAGTGGCGTAAACAACTCGAAAATACTGCACCCCTCGCCCTTTTCTAATTAGGAAGAATTGAGGGTGCAGCAGTACATTGTGGTCGCTAGAGAATTTAGGTTATTGTTACCAAGAGTTACCGTTTAGATTAATTACTGCTGATCAATGTACTGCTGTAATAGTCGTTCCTCAAAGTTTCGCATGACCCTCTCGCACAAGTCGATGTCTATTGCCCTAACTTGTGTTGTGATAGCCTCTTTCAACTCTTGCCTTAGAATATTATAACAAACCACAAGACTACTTTCAACCCTCTAAATCAAATCTGTAATTTTGTTGAACAATACCATCCACATAATATAAGACAGGAAGTTACCATCTTGCCGGTATATTTCACCCCTGAGATAACGCAACGTTAATGTGCCTAATTCAGCAGCTGTTCTGGAAGAGTCAGTGGCGTGCAGAGCAGGGGGGTGGGTGACTGCGTGGGTCTTTTGTCCGCTGGCAAGAGCTACACGGTTCTCGCATTTCGTACCCAATTATGCAAAGAAACTGAGACGACCGGCGAAGAGGGCAGTCCTTTTTCTCTCTTGAGGGGTGGAAAACGCCTTGTGGAAAAGTTCTTGGGCGGGCAGTTACCAAAGCCGCGATGTTTTTCTGTTTAAAAAAGTTAGTTTTTCAATCAAAAAATCAATGCTAGATTGTCACTTTCTGATCGAAAAAAAAAAACAGGATTTCATCAAAGTGATAGTGTTATAAATCTGACTTTAAAATCTTGCTTTTAATTTAAAAATTCTACGTAAAAATCCCGAGTCGGCGATTGTTGCTTTATCACTATTATTCATGAAAGCGAACCGGGGTCGTATATAAAAATTATGTCCCCCATGTGTATTGCTATAGGACTGGGCAGTTTCTATGCGTTATTTTCGCGTCCATTAAGTTGATATATCGTCCGGAGCGATATGGTAGATATAATAAAAAAAAGAAACTTTATAAAAAGCCCCTGTGCAATTACTTATCTCCCAGAATATCTATATCTCACCGGAACGACAATAGCTAGAGAGACCATTTGATTTTCTGTTGATAATGGATGAGATGTAAAGTCTCCATAGTTTTCGAGAAAGCCGGCAAAAGTTTGGTAATTGCTAAGAAAACTTTTAAGTGTCGGTCAAAAGCTTTTAATTATGGCAATAGTTTCGCTAGAGTTAGCAAAAAATGGATGTGAGATTTGAAGAATTGTCACAAAACTTAAATTTATAATTCATATAAAAGTTATAGTAGCTAAGAACACAAGCACCTGACAAACGACAATACATTGTCTCACTGTTTTATGTACCTACCTGGTGACATATAAAATGCACCAGAAATAATTGACCTTGTAGTTTTAACTGAGGCTTGCTGGTAGTAGCCACCAGCGACAGCAGTACTTTTGCTGGTAAACAGCGTAATGTGACCACAAAATAGCTGCTGGCTGCTGTTACTGTTAGCAGCAACAGCTTGAATGCTCCTCTCGACAAAATCCAACCTAATCTCAATTCTCCCATCCAGAAAACTGGCCGACATCTCAAGATCAACCCGTGGAGTCATCATCCTCCTCAGCGACCATCCAACAGCAGCTCGTATCCTCGACTACGCGCGCCGCCTGAACATGATGGACGGCCATTTCGTCTGGCTTTGGATCAACACCTCGGTGAACGCGAAAAACAAGAACACCACCTTCATCGACGATTCCCCAAAAGATCCAGACATCTACATCGATCGCCCCACGCGGACAAAACGGGTAGTCCGCGATACGAAAGACGAAATATCGGACCTACACTTCTCCACGTTACTCCGCAGGGATAACTTCATGATGTTCAATAGACACGACGGGGAAAAAGTGGAGAAAATCCGGCGGAAAAGTGTAGTGGATAGGCGAAATCGGACCGTTGAAGACAAAATCGCGTTGCCGCACGGTTTGCTTAGTTTAAGACCCTTACAAGTGCGATTGGACAGGCATCTGGTCAAAGGTGCTGTGAAACTTCTTGTAGCTACGCTGAAGAACGTGTTAAACACGTGCCCGTACTGGTTGGAGGATGGCCTCAAGAGGTATCAGTTGACCGCCAGCTGTTGGAAGGCAGCAGGGACCATAGAACAGAATTTCTCTGCGTTATATGCAAGGTTAGTTGTTGCACGAATTTTCGTAAATCTAGGTTCGAATCTAAGCTGGGACATACTTTTTTATTTTTTTTTTGACTCTATATGGAAGTAATCATGGATTTATTCTACTAAAACTATATTTGTTCTATTATATAATATGTTTTGTCTATAACGTTATCTAAACTTCGTAATTTTGTATTGTTACTGAATAGTCGCGCTACACTCGAGTTAAAAGTTTGATATTGCCGCTCCGCTGTATGCAATTTAGTACAATGGCATTAGCAAAACGGGTCTGGTTAGTCTAGACCTCAGCGTAAAGTTTAAATTTATGCATGGGTATCATTTGCATACGTGGCCCCACTATATGGACCATACACGACAAATCATTAACTAGAATTTCCAAAGGAGAAAGAGAAAGAGAGAAAATCTTTACCCCACAGCTATCAACCCTCAGTTTAATGGTCTTATAGTCCAGGTTTTCCAATTTGGTTAAAACGAAAGAAAAAAAAACACACAATAAAAACATTGAAGGTCGATTCACACTGTATGACACGCAGTACGGTTATAGCTTGCAGCGCGCTGAAAATAAATAATATTACATAATAAATGAGGCTTTCGACATTACCGAAATCATATATAATCATTTAATCTTGAGATATTTGCAAAGAAACTCTAATATTTGTGCGAACTACATGTAACATTACATTCACGCGCAAGAGTAACCGTGTTTGGTCAAATTTTACATTGATTTTTGACAGAAGAGATGCCTGTTTTGATCACACGCATAACATGAGACTTATATTCTCCTAATACCTGACACTTAGGTACGTAATATGAAAGGTTGTTACACATTATGTCACGCGGTAATGTACGATGGTAACGACGGCCGTAAAGGTTGATTCACAATCGCACATACGATATAAATTCTGTTTAACGGGAATACATACGATGTTATTTTAGGGGCAAAATTCCAATAAATCGATATCTCTTGAGCTATGACGATTACTCAGCTACCTCGGTGTCTCAATATCCGAAGTAGTAACTCGGAAATACGACTCCTTCCGGTTAAGGGGAGCTTACCACATCTATATATGTGAAGAGGGGATCGAGTACCATAGTAATATATATAGTACTACGGTAAAACCGTAAGAACCAGACTGATATCGATGTGAACTCTACGAGCAATTTTGTCTGTACTCATTACCGTTTTATTTTACAGCATCCTAGAGATATTGGAATTCAAAAATGAATAATATTACTTCATTTCTCTTAGAATAACAAGAAATGACGACGGAGTAGGTCAAATTGTCGATAAAACTACAAGAAATGCATAAAAAACAAGTTTTTACATTTTGGCGGATGCGCCGGATGGAAAAATTTCCGGGAATTACCGAACCTTCTCATCATTTCATTATTAAACTGGTAATTCCAAATCGATTAAAATCAACTTATTTATAAGCAAAAGTCAATAGTTCTCGAGTTATACGGGGGAATCTGTAGACCCTAAGTACTCAATTCCGGCATTATAAACCAGATCTAATAAATACAGTACCCCACTATCTGGTGGGGTTAATTATTGGGCCTACCCTTTGAATTCCCACAACAAGAGGTAAACTGAATAAATTATTAGCTCGAAGGGCTTTTAAGCTCAACCAGGTCTCTATTATAATGAATATATTTCGGTAAATCTAAGACTAGGTTTGTCTACCTTCAATTAATACCTCCTGGTGCCGCTATATAGGCGCTAATTTCACTAGGTAATAGATTTTTAATGCATGTTTTTAATGGGCCGTGTACTCACCACCTGCGTTGTACCATTATCACGTCACAACTACAAATTCATTGTTTGGTGATAAATAAAATCGAAATTTTAACATAACTCGGAAACTATTACAGATAGAGTCTGGTTCTATGAAAATTTATTGTGTAGTTTTTCACGCTGATTCCAATGGTGCTATTGGATTTTCCCTATCTTAAACGCTTCGCTAGTTATGGCGTTCCAAAGGTGAAAAATTGTGTCAAAATAGCTATTTTAAGAAATTTTCTCCTTTCGGAGCAAACTGTGTTCGATCTAATCGTATGATTTGCACAATTCCAACAGTATCAGATGGGATATTATCCCAGGAATCCATTTTTGGAGATCCCATTGCTCTACGATGCACCGTTCGCGCTGAGGAATTGAAAAATGAGAGACATCTCACTGTTTTTTTTTTTTTTTTTTTTTTTTTTTTTGAAGAAGAAAGCATACAGCTTGAGTTACGTGTCTCGGGTGAAAAGTAGGTTATGGTGGCACGTGCTAGTCATTCTATCCCCAAAGCATCCAAAAGGCCGTTGCGATCTCAACCGTCGATAACACAAATCGAGAGGAATATCAGCCCTTAGGGAAATGCTGCTGAACTTTCTCATCGGATATAGGTATCCGCAGATCTGTTCTCGTATTGTACAGGAAACACAACAAAACAGAAGTGATGTTTATACTCACTAGAGGTTTGTAGGGAAACATAGAATATAATGCGTTTGAAAGTGAAAGGGAAAAACTATAGAAAAACCTTGAAAAATACATTACTTCGTTTTATATTTTTCGATTTCTCTCATCTCAGACCTTTAACGTCTATAATACACGGCTTAGACCACGCACGGACGCCTGAACACTGAAAGATAAACAAGGATAGACCCCGAACACTTAAACCCTCAGTTCCAAACTTGTAGACGCTTCCAACACTTCCTTCTGAAGGAAATACAACGTACTAAAGGATGTGTACGCCCGGTATATTGCGAGAAGTTTCTGTTCCTCTAAAACTGACAAAACACGGACACGCGTACTCGCAAAATCATAACTCAAACGTTCGCTTATTTGTAATCCCTTTGCTTTGATAGCAGGGTTGGATTACTGGAATTAATGATCCTCTGAGTCCTGATATATGGCGGGTAAGATGTTGGATTAAGCGTGGATTAATGAAAAAAAGAAGGTGAGTTATTACTGGGATTTATTGGTTTTTATGGTTCTATACTTCTGGGTGGAGCAAAAAGGTTTTCAAAAATAGAGTTCTTTTAGAATTGTAATGCAAAACTATGTGTTTCTAACTACTGTAAGAGCAGTATAACAGTGTGAAACAACAACGCAAGAAGAGATTCGTTTTAACACTAGTTGGAGACATAAATCGTGGATACTGTGACACTCGATTTACTAGGGTCTATGCCATAAATCCTTTACATTTGTGAAGGATTTCGTATCCTGTCCAGCAGGATTATTTATGTGTGCGTATCCTGCGTAAACTTTCCACTAGTTTTAATAAACACCAAGAAGCAAAACGTTCAATTGCTTTTATCCTAAATAGTATCCTTAAAAGTAATATCCTTCCCGAATATATTCTTCGCCAGGATGTAACGTTTCATATTTCACAAACCGTTCACAAGGATGAGAAGGACCACAAAGAAAGGGGCAGGATAAAAAAACTGATCCGGCTATCATCTAGAATATAAAACGATTCCCAATACATCAATATATCACGAGCCAGGACCTTTCTTTCCCTAAAACCCTCGCACATCCTTCGACGGTTTTGTTCCCCCATTCCCCCTGAATCCTTTCGAAGGATAACAGATTGCCGTCTCAACGCTAATTCTATCCACAATCGAAAGATAAACCGGCAGATTTTTATTAATTTGAGTGGAATCAGTTTTTGCGAGTATATAAAAATAATTTCCGTAGTCGAGACATTGAAGTCGACAATTTCGGGAAATCCATCAACCCCTTAGCATTCTAGACCTTAAGATAAATGACGATCGGATTGAGGTTGCCTCACGCCGACTAAGTAGCGAACATTGTAAGATGTAATGTTCTCAATGCTGACGTCAGTGATTGACCGAGTTCGATAGCAGCGCCGCGGTGGCTAACAATGGCAAATAGACCGGGACCAGGGGAACTATGCCCCTACCCTTGCGGTGACACGCAAGACGACAGAAGGGGGACGCGACCCTTGTCATTGAGTTGATGATTAACCCTCAAATACTCAACGGCGATTTCTCTTAGAATAACAATATTTTAAAAGAAATGACGACGGAGTAGGTCAAATTGTCGATAAAACTACAAGAAATGCATAAAAAACAAGTTTTTACATTTTGGCGGATGCGCCGGATGGAAAAATTTCCGGGAATTACCGAACCTTCTCATCATTTCATTGTTAAACTGGTAATTCCAAATCGATTAAAATCAACTTATTTATAAGCAAAAGTCAATAGTTCTCGAGTTATACTGGGGAATCTGTAGATCCTAAGTACTCAATTCCGGCATTTCAAACCAGATCTAATAAATACAGTACCCCACTATCTGGTGGGGTTAATTATTGGGCCTACCCTTTGAATTCCCACAACAAGAGGTAAACTGAATAAATTATTAGCTCGAAGGGCTTTTAAGCTCTACCAGGTCTCTATTATAATGAATATATTTCGGTAAATCTAAGACTAGGTATGTCTACCTTCAATTAATACCTCCTGGTGCCGCTATATAGGCGCTAATTTCACTAGGTAATAGATTTTTAATGCATGTTTTTAATGGGCCGATTATTTATGTGTGCGTATCCTGCGTAAACTTTCCACTAGTTTCAATAAACACCAAGAAGCAAAACATTCAATTGCTTTTATCCTAAATAGTATCCTTAAAAGTAATATCCGTCCAGAATATATTCTTCGCTAGGATGTAACGTTTCATATTTCACAAACCGTTCACAAGGATGAGAAGGACCACAAAGAAAGGGGCAGGATAAAAAAACTGAGCCGGCTATCATCTAGAATATAAAACGATTCCCAATACATCAATATATCACGAGCCAGGACCTTTCTTTCCCTAAAACCCTCGCACATCCTTCGACGGTTTTGTTCCCCCACTCCCCCTGAATCCTTTCGAAGGATAACAGATTGCCGTCTCAACGCTAATTCTATCCACAATCGAAAGATAAACCGGCAGATTTTTATTAATTTGAGTGGAATCAGTTTTTGGGAGTATATAAAAATAATTTCGGTAGTCGAGACATTGAAGTCGACAATTTGGGGAAATCCATCAACCCCTTAGTATTTTAGACCTTAAGATAAATGACGATCGGATTGAGGTTGTCTCACACCGACTAAGTAGCGAACATTGTAAGATGTAATGTTCTCAGTGCTGACGTCAGTGATTGACCGAGTTCGATAGCAGCGCCGCGGTGGCTAACAATGGCAAATAGACCGGGACCAGGGGAACTATGCCCCTACCCTTGCGGTGACACGCAAGACGACAGAAGGGGGACGCGACCCTTGTCATAGAGTTGATGATTAACCCTCAAATACTCAACGGCGAAAAGTTTTGGGTTTCTAGAGATATGACGACAAGGGTACTATGAAATAGCTAAACTAGGCACGTGGCTAATTTTTGTGATGTCTACCGGAAAATTCCTCCAGAATTTTAAATACAAATTATCTAAAATTCCCATTTTTGTTCAGTATATTATAAAACAGTATTATAATGTTATTCAAACCCATAACTATAAATCAAAACTACTAAAAAAAAACGACACCTGTGCATAATAAACGCCACTACATACATTTTATTTCACCGGATAACAAGGGCGTTAAAATTTAATGGCGTACACAGCTAATGAAATTGCTGTGTTTAATTTGGAACGGTGGTAGGGTCCTGATCGTAAAATAAATTGTTGACGTGGCAGGGAGCAAGTTCTGATGTCATATCTATCCAATCAATTAGACACACCCATTTGCAATTTATCGTCAACGTAACTCGGTTAAGAGATAATGCCACCATCGCAAAATTGGTGATTAGATAATTGACCGTTTGATGGAATAACAACGAAAAGATCAATACAATATTATACGAGCTACTAACAAAAAATTCTATCCGTGCTACAGTTTGATACAAATAAGAAATCAGAATGATATCCTGACAAGTCAGCAGTTAGAATTACCGCAACTTGTAACTTTTCTGTCTAAATGATATTGAAATAGTACCAAAATACAATCTCCTTTATTGAAACTAAATAAAAATCCTATAAATCATCAAAACCCATACCTAGGGTCGATCAAATCGTATTCTTAACATATATTGGCAAACGTCCGTTTTATAACCTCCGGACCTGAGGTATAAAAGAGACCTTTTGGAGAGATAAGCGTCTGATGCGACACTAGCGCCACCGCAACGGCGTAATGTTGCGGGAAAGCAGGAAAAACCGTCCGTCAGATGGCGCGCACTTTGCTTTAATCAAAGCCCGCAAAGTAATAAAAAAGGCGGTCTCCGGCAACTTTGATAAATTCCCTTACGTCCCGGAAAAGATTATTGGAAATGGGATAAAACGGCAGAAGAGACATACGGCGTTGCCGTCGCGACGACGCTTTATCTCGCAGAGAATTTCCGCGAAAAAAAAAACGTGAAAAAAAGCCAGAATTGCAAAAAAACCATATTTGGTGACGTTGGTTTTTCGATACCAACAGTTAAAATAGTTAGAAAACATTTCGACGAATTTGTATGTATATAATTTGCTGAAGAAATAATCAAAATCCATTAAAGATTAGATTCAATTGGTGATGTAAATATGCCATATTGTCTAATCAATCTACAATTTGTAACTGACAGCTAATGTGTACACACTGATGGATATATATATATAGAAGAAGTGTTGGAACGGTCGTAGCTCTTGTTTGAGTATTGATTTTGCATCATTGACTGTAAACTAGACAGGAAATGTACTCTCCAAATCGTGAAATGTTGTTGTTGTCAGATTAAATGTTGATTCTGATCAATGAAGTGGGGTTTCGTACATACAGATGACAATCGTAACCAAAATATTTAGAATATCAACAGTAGGGTGTATCGTCACTATATCCACAGAGAGATCATTTGGTTGGTTCAAGTAAAACATAAAATTCTATAAGTATGATTTTCTTGATGTCCCGAGTATTACGTTTCTTGTTTTAAGTATGAAGGAACTGCTTGAAAGGAATTACGTCTGTTTTAAGCGATACGTACGTATACTTTTGAGTCAAGAAACTGTTTGTTCGTTGAAGCATGTATATTTTGCACTCAAGATATTCCAAGTATTACGTTTTCTTGTTTTGAGTATGAAGGAACTTCTTGAAAGGAATTACGTCTGTTTTAAGCGATACGTACGTATACTTTTGGGTCAAGAAACTGTTTGTTCGTTGAAGCATGTATATTTTGCACCCAAGATGTTCCAAGTATTACGTTTTCTTGTTTTGAGTATGAAGGAACTTCTTGAAAGGAATTACGTCTGTTTTAAGCGATACGTACGTATACTTTTGGGTCAAGAAACTGTTTGTTCGTTGAAGCATGTATATTTTGCACCCAAGATGTTCCAAGTATTACGTTTTCTTGTTTTGAGTATGAAGGAACTTCTTGAAAGGAATTACGTCTGTTTTAAGCGATACGTACGTATACTTTTGGGCCAAGAAACTGTTTGTTCGTTGAAGCATGTATATTTTGCACCCAAGATGTTCCAAGTATTACGTTGTCTTGTTTTGAGTATGAAGGAACTTCTTGAAAGGAATTACGTCTGTTTTAAGCGATACGTACGTATACTTCTGGGTCAAGAAACTGTTTGTTCGTTGAAGCATGTATATTTTGCACCCAAGATGTTCCAAGTATTACGTTTTCTTGTTTTGAGTATGAAGGAACTTCTTGAAAGGAATTACGTCTGTTTTAAGCGATACGTACGTATACTTTTGGGCCAAGAAACTGTTTGTTCGTTGAAGCATTTATATTTTGCACCCAAGATGTTTCAAGTATTACGTTTTCTTGTTTTGAGTATGAAGGAACTTCTTGAAAGGAATTACGTCCGTTTTAAGCGATACGTACGTATACTTTTGGGCCAAGAAACTGTTTGTTCGTTGAAGCATGTATATTTTGCACCCAAGATGTTCCAAGTATTACGTTTTCTTGTTTTGAGTATGAAGGAACTTCTTGAAAGGAATTACGTCTGTTTTAAGCGATACGTACGTATACTTTTGGGCCAAGAAACTGTTTGTTCGTTGAAGCATTTATATTTTGCACCCAATATGTTCCAAGTATTACGTTTTCTTGTTTTAAGTATGAAGGAACTTCTTGAAAGGAATTACGTCTGTTTTAAGCGACACGTACGCATACTTTTGGGTCAAGAAACTATTTCTTTTACACCGTTCATTGATTTAATTGTCGTACAAGTCGCGGAACGCCGCCAATTTCGCTGTCAATTCTTTTCAACCAGCCCTATTGTGTTCAGGTTTATAGCTTCGAATTAAATCCCAACGGGGTCACTTGCATAACGCCACAAGGGGTTGGGGCGTGTGCCGGGGAGGTTTTTACAGGGCTGCACGCGAACAATAAACCGGCTGCGACGCTTACGCTTCACCGATATCGAAGCGACATCTTCCGGAAGAATTTTTACAGCTCGACGCTGACTACTACAGCGCACAGCCCTACTGAAAAATCCAACGGAACGCCGAGCCACCGGCAATAAAACCGATACCCACGTCCGGATTATAGGTGACTGTACGTCACCAAACTGCGTTCGATATAATCGATTGATATGGGTGATTCAAGAACTGCTCAGATGTAGAAGAAAATAAATAACATTACATAATAAATAAGGTTTGGGACATTACCGAAATCATATATAATGGTCATTTAATCTTGAGATATTTGTACAGTAAACGTGTTTGGCCAAACTTTACATTGGTTTTTGATAGAAGAGATGCCTGTTTTGATACACAGCATAGCATGGGACTTATATTCTCCCAGTACCAACTCTGGTACAAGAAAAATGAAGAATTACTGAAAATTTAGACTCCTAATTGTGTCCACTAGTCGGAAAATTGGGTGTGGACAACGCCAGATTTTATTTTAATTCTCTCACATCGACTTTAACGGAAAAATAGCGTCACATAAATACATCCACTTTAAATTATCGGTAGAATTTCAATTTCACGCTCCATTTCCACTGTAGACATGCGAAAACATTTTTCCACCGCGATCATTTCGCTTTTTCTCGCTATGTCTGTATTTTCGTTGTTTTTATTGCGGGGAAATCCGCTCACTGTATTTATCGAAGTTCTCGGGTATGCCCACAATTAAATTAAGCAAAGTAAACTTAACAGATTCTAAATAATTCAACCATAAGTTGAATAAATAATACAGAAAAATACATTTGCCTTATGTAGGTTATTGAAACTTCTGCTCATTCGATACATCAGTTATTATAAAGAATTGAATATTCTTATATGAGAATTTGGAAAAAAAGAATAGTCAAACAACTTTTAAGTTCAACATTTCTTGATAGAACTGACAATTTACGGCCTATAGAGCGAATATTTAGTTTCCCAACCTTGTATATACTCGAGGGCGCTTGTAGTCGATAAAATAAGGCAAAGAACTAGCACAAAAGTTACTCGAGTAAAATTACCCTTCAACTTTTCACCTTGAGACTCGCCAAACCCGCCCTTTATTTATCTCGTTTCCGAACAGATCCAGGAAAATAAACACGTTACAACCCCGCTCCTTACAAGGATAAATTGCTTGGACCTTCCCCCTAACTCGTATAACTTGTTAAGTAAGGCAATTACGAAAGATAAAACTCATTCCGGGCTTTGGATATCAAGAATACTTTGACAAATTAATATTGATTTAACATTAAGACACAAAATAGGGTAACTTATACCACATAACAGGTTAACAACCCTACAGTGAGATAAGCAAAAACTATCTAAACACTCGCTTGCAAAGTGTCCATTCTTCATGCAGTAAAAGCACACTGTGTACCTAGCAAAAGCGATTAATTACATTCTGTTAAAATTGTAGCCTACCTATGTATAACCCTGAATAATGTATATTAAGGGTGAAACGCCGTTGGGTGACTATAGGGGTAGTATGGGCTACGAAATTCGAAGAATTCCAATTACCAGGTCAACTTCGCTTAGCGAATATTCAGTGTGGGGGTAGTTCATTGTTGTAGGGTCTCTTTGGCTTATATGAGCGACTATCTTCATTATGGGTTGCCTTGGGTTGGGTTGGGTTAGCAACATCTTGAGATTTCCGCGGAAATACGTATTTTGAGGTCCCCTGAATCGATTGCAATGATTTCTTGAAAATGTGTGAGGTAGTCGGTGGCCACTACGGATAGTTATGTAAAGTGATAGTAGTGTCAAGGGCAGAAAGCATAGAAAGAGATATATATGTAAGGCAGACTTGGTATATTCCATATTTTTTATGAAGTCGTTTATCAATTTGATTTATTACAAGTTTCGCTAGGGCGTGCTCAAAATGGTAGGTATATATATCATATATGCAGGGCGGACACCCCATTGTGCTGTTTCACAAACTCCGAGCTTCACGGTATCCGGTTATTTCATCACAAGACGAAAATTCATTAATATTTTCACGAGGATTTCGGATTTTCAGTTATGTTTTCAGTTTACGGGTGCAAGAATTGGTAGTATGTATTCCATGCAATTCCAAATAGGATTTCTTTATATCCTGAGGTAAACTTTCGAAAGATTTAGTGTTGAACCGTAAAATGTTTACGTCTCTCATGTCAAATGTAATTTTTTTTCTTGTGCTCTGATAAAAAGATTTTGACTTATTACAGTCATCTAAACAGGCGTAAATTTGACCATAAATATTTAATGGAAACATTACTTGACGACTTGTTATTATTAAAATTGTCTTTGTTCTTTCAGGGAATTGAAGAATGCTTGCTCAGAGGCCCTCGCGGGCAAAAGATACACACAAGATATTGGCGTTGACAAAGTGGACAAATCATTAGTGTCGAATTTTGAAATATTGAATCTAGTAGCGGAACATTCGCAGAAGGATCTGGAAGGACCAATCAATAGGACACAGGAGAGCACAGGTAATACATACAAGCGGGGTAGGAATCGTCTTTTGTTTGCCTGTCACTTCACCTGTCAGATTTTCACAAGACAAGCGAGACACCTCCACCCCGTTATTGACAATATATCATCTTACACGCCATTATATAACCACTCAACGTCATAACACCCCTAAAATATGGAATTATTGAATATGTTTCTTAATACCGGCGAATCCACCATTTTGGCGATATGTAAATATCTCTAATAACTCATAATCTTTCATGATTTTTTCTAGTTAATACAATTTTTTAAATAGTAATTAACAATATGGTGTTTTTGTGGTAAAAAAATCCAGCTAAATTTAGTTGATTTTTTTATGGAATAAAATCGCCTGCACTGAGTTGCAAGTACTTTTGCTTACTCGAGTTTTTATTTCTTCAGGGGTGTAATCACTTGTGTCCCCATGTCTCCCTTATGTACCCTTTAAAGAAAATTAGGAAACAGACACGGTTCTTGGTTTCTTGTTGTGCAGCCTTAACGAAGCGAGTGCCATACGAACAACCCCTCTACGCGTCGCTAGGGGGTGAAATGAGTGCATTCTCCAGATTGCAAAGATTACCATTAACCCCGTCTGGGTTTGCTCGGATAAAAATGTGACCCCACGTGACCCCTACCATCCTTCGTAATCCTAGTCCAACTTTAAAGAGATATACAGGGTGTTCCAATACTGCGATGTCCGGAGATCGTACATTTTCTTAAAGATAGTATTAAATATATATTATATTATAGATATATTAAAGATTTTTCGTTTTGTTTTTGTTCGTAGAGCCTGGAGGGTTGAAATGGAAAAGGGTGGGCTTAGTGTCTGGCCGAGCCGTCCGTTTGGATACCATAGTCTGGCCTGGGGGCGACATTTCGGTGGCGGCGGTCTCCACCCGAGCGAGAACGGTTTTTAGGATAGTTACCGCGCTGGCGCCACCTTTCGTCATGGAAAGCGAACTAGACGAGGACGGACAGTGTCTGAGAGGTATGTTTTTATCCCTCTTTCTAATTAATATCTTTGTATTAATAACACAATGGAGCAAGGGTCCTACAACCAGAACTAGTATTTCCACCTCAAATTCTCCGATATTAGAAAGTATTACACCTAGAGGTCTAGTGTAGAGATTCCCGTGCGCACTATCGCTCCTTTGCTCCCGCCAATTCGGCAAGAACATAAATTTTGAGCCGGAATCTGGGTCACTGCTGTTGTTTTGTCCCTTATCTCGACACTGCAAATAAATCCTTCAACTGTGCGCAGTTTTTCTACAGCATCAACCATCCCTCTCGTGTCCTCTTCATCCCCTATCCTCTGCTATCACTCCCTACCATTAAAAAACTCTACAAATCCTAGCCTTCTCATCTCCCTACTCTTCAAAAACCCAACTATCTTCTCTCTAAACTAACCAAAACTTAGTAAAACCTGTAAAATCCTCTTACAGGTTTACCTTGTCATCGAGTTCTAACATCAGACAAGGACAACCTAACTCTGGTCTTCAACGAGATGGAATACAAACACCGTTTAGAAGAAGATATAGAGGAGGATTTAGGAACAGAATATGACGACGACAGGCTATTTCCCTTCCAGAAATTCAAGTACCGGACAAATTGCTGTTATGGGTTATCCATGGATCTTCTTGAGAACGTAGCGCAAGAACTGGAGTTCGACTTCCGGTTATACCTCGTTTCCGACGGCCTTTTTGGCACCCGACTCATCACCAAGAAGCCCCAGAGGGAGAAGAGAGATGTCGACAAGAAGTTTCTTAGCTATCGCTTCAAACAGGGCAGCGAAGGCAGCTTTAACTACGATAAGGATAGAGTCAAAGAAGAGTATGATGAAAATGAGGTAGGTTATTAAATGCTAGGGTTAAGATGCTGAGGTTTATAGGGTTAACAACCTTTCTGGGCTATGGTGGGAGAAGAAGCGTTTTTAAGCGTTTTGAGCAATTTTCTTTGGGTGATGTTGATGTTTAGTGATGTTATAAAGGCCTTCGAAGGGAAAAGTAGGGAAGGTGGTTGTACCAACCATTGGAAATCCAATGGGAAAAGGCCCGAAGCTTTTGGACAAATTTTGTTTAAATTGTCTTCAGATTTAGAGTTGCTATGGATAATATTGATACAAAATCTAGGAATGCCATTGTACTTAACATTGGGAATTGAGTGAGAAAAAGCCCGAAGCTTTTGTGTTTAAAAAAGCTTTTGCTTTTGTGTCTTTGAGATAGAATGTCAGATTTCTCCATAAAATCTCAGAAGTTATGATTGATTTTTGATCAAAAAGTTAGGAAGGTGATTGTGTGCAATTACTTCTTGCAGGTTGACATTAAATGGAATGGAATAGTCGGTGACTTAGTCTCAGGAGCTGCTCATATGTCTTTCGCACCTTTGAGTGTCTCCAGCGCAAGAAGTGAAGTCATCGACTACAGCGTTCCATACTTTTTCAGTGGAGTGAGTCTCCTAGCTGCCCCTCGTCAAAAATCGGAAATACCTCTGATGGCGTTTCTCCTTCCTTTCTCTCCTGAGTTATGGATAGCCATCTTTACCTCTTTGAATATTACTGCGATAGCTGTGGCTATCTATGAGTGGTTATCGCCGTTTGGACTGAACCCTTGGGGAAGACAACGGTCCAAGAACTTCAGCATGAGCTCTGCACTCTGGGTGATGTGGGGATTGCTCTGTGGACATCTGGTAGCGTTCAAAGCGCCGAAAAGCTGGCCTAACAAGTTCCTGATCAATGTTTGGGGTGGATTCTCGGTGATTTTCGTGGCTAGTTATACAGCGAACATTGCTGCGTTGATCGCTGGACTGTTCTTCCATAATACGGCTAGTAATTACCATGATGGAATTGTAAGTACTATTTTTCATTTTTTTGTATTGTTCGTTAATGGTTTTACGGATTGGGATCGGATTTTTATGATCAACGAGATACTAAAATGTAATGAGTTGATGTAGTTGTTGAACATCACTCTGTTGTACTTAAAACTTTTTATCTTCTACAAATTTTTTTATGAATCAATTATCAAAATGTTGTGAATTGATGTAGCTTTGCCATAAAATACTTCAAAATTTGTCCAGGTTCTTTAAAAATGTCACAGGATGTCTCAAACTTAGTTGTTAAGCAATGCAAATCTAAAATTGCAGAGTTTTACTTGAAAGTCTGTATCGTCCATAAAAATTCAGATTTTTTGATCAATCAGATAATAAAATGTTAAGAATTGATGTAGTTTTGCCACAGAATACCTTAGCATCTGTCCAATGTCTTTAAATGCTCCACAGGATGTCACAATCTTAGTTGTTGAACATCGTCAATTTGAAAGTGCATTGTTTTACTTGAAAGTCTGTATCATAATAAAAAATTTGGATTTTTTTTTTATAAATCAGGAACCAAAATGTTGTGAGTTGATGTAACTTTGCCATAGGATACTTCAGAATCTGTCCAATCTTTTTGAAAATTCTACAGGATGTCTCAAACTTAGTGTAGAACATCACAAATCTGAAAATGCTCGATTTTACTTGAAACATTCAGATTTTTTGATGAATCAGATATCAAAATATTGTGAATTGATGTAGCTTTGCCATAAGATACTTCAAAATTTGTCCAGGTTCTTTAAAAATGTCACAGGATGTCACAAACTTAGTTGTTAAGCAATGCAAATCTAAAATTGCAGAGTTTTACTTGAAAGTCTGTATCGTCCATAAAAATTCGGATTTTTTTGATCAATCAGATAATAAAATGTTAAGAATTGATGTAGTTTTGCCACAGAATACCTTAGCATCTGTCCAATGTCTTTAAATGCTCCATAGGATGTCACAATCTTAGTTGTTGAACATCGTCAATTTGAAATTGCATTGTTTTACTTGAAAGTCTGTATCGTAATAAAAAATTTGGATTTTTTTATAAATCAGGAACCAAAATGTTGTGAGTTGATGTAACTTTGCCATAGGATACTTCAGAATCTGTCCAAATTTTTTGAAAATTCTACAGGATGTCTCAAACTTAGTGTTGAACATCACAAATCTGAAAATGCTCGATTTTACTTGAAACTTTGTATCTTGTACAAACATTCAGATTTTTTGATGAATCAGATATCAAAATATTGTGAATTGATGTAGCTTTGCCATAAAATACTTCAAAATTTGTCCAGGTTCTTTAAAAATGTCACAGGATGTCTCAAACTTAGTTGTTAAGCAATGCAAATCTAAAATTGCAGTGTTTTACTTGAAAGTCTGTATCGTCCGTAAAAATTCGGTTTTTTTTTTATCAATCAGATAACAAAATGTTAAGAATTGATGTAGTTTTGCCACAGAGAACCTTAGCATCTGTCCAATGTCTTTAAATGCTCCACAGGTTGTCACAATCTTAGTTGTTGAACATCGTCAATTTGAAATTGCATTGTTTTACTTGAAAGTCTGTATCATAATAAAAAATTTGGATTTTTTTTTATACATCAGGAACCAAAATGTTGTGAGTTGATGAAACTTTGCCATAGGATACTTCAGAATCTGTCCAAATTTTTTGAAAATTCTACAGGATGTCTCAAACTTAGTGTAGAACATCACAAATCTGAAAATGCTCGATTTTACTTGAAACTTTGTATCTTGTACAAACATTCAGATTTTTTGATGAATCAGATATCAAAATATTGTGAATTGATGTAGCTTTGCCATAAGATACTTCAAAATTTGTCCAGGTTCTTTAAAAATGTCACAGGATGTCACAAACTTAGTTGTTAAGCAATGCAAATCTAAAATTGCAGAGTTTTACTTGAAAGTCTGTATCGTCCATAAAAATTCGGATTTTTTTGATCAATCAGATAATAAAATGTTAAGAATTGATGTAGTTTTGCCACAGAATACCTTAGCATCTGTCCAATGTCTTTAAATGCTCAACAGGATGTCACAATCTTAGTTGTTGAACATCGTCAATTTGAAATTGCATTGTTTTACTTGAAAGTCTGTATCATAATAAAAAAATTGGATTTTTTTTTATAAATCAGGAACCAAAATGTTGTGAGTTGATGTAACTTTGCCATAGGATACTTCAGAATCTGTCCAAATTTTTTGAAAATTCTACAGGATGTCTCAAACTTAGTGTTGAACATCACAAATCTGAAAATGCTCGATTTTACTTGAAACTTTGTATCTTGTACAAACATTCAGATTTTTTGATGAATCAGATATCAAAATATTGTGAATTGATGTAGCTTTGCCATAAAATACTTCAAAATTTGTCCAGGTTCTTTAAAAATGTCACAGGATGTCTCAAACTTAGTTGTTAAGCAATGCAAATCTAAAATTGCAGTGTTTTACTTGAAAGTCTGTATCGTCCGTAAAAATTCGGTTTTTTTTTTATCAATCAGATAACAAAATGTTAAGAATTGATGTAGTTTTGCCACAGAGAACCTTAGCATCTGTCCAATGTCTTTAAATGCTCCACAGGTTGTCACAATCTTAGTTGTTGAACATCGTCAATTTGAAATTGCATTGTTTTACTTGAAAGTCTGTATCATAATAAAAAATTTGGATTTTTTTTTTATACATCAGGAACCAAAATGTTGTGAGTTGATGAAACTTTGCCATAGGATACTTCAGAATCTGTCCAAATTTTTTGAAAATTCTACAGGATGTCTCAAACTTAGTGTAGAACATCACAAATCTGAAAATGCTCGATTTTACTTGAAACTTTGTATCTTGTACAAACATTCAGATTTTTTGATGAATCAGATATCAAAATATTGTGAATTGATGTAGCTTTGCCATAAGATACTTCAAAATTTGTCCAGGTTCTTTAAAAATGTCACAGGATGTCACAAACTTAGTTGTTAAGCAATGCAAATCTAAAATTGCAGAGTTTTACTTGAAAGTCTGTATCGTCCATAAAAATTCGGATTTTTTTGATCAATCAGATAATAAAATGTTAAGAATTGATGTAGTTTTGCCACAGAATACCTTAGCATCTGTCCAATGTCTTTAAATGCTCAACAGGATGTCACAATCTTAGTTGTTGAACATCGTCAATTTGAAATTGCATTGTTTTACTTGAAAGTCTGTATCATAATAAAAAAATTGGATTTTTTTTTATAAATCAGGAACCAAAATGTTGTGAGTTGATGTAACTTTGCCATAGGATACTTCAGAATCTGTCCAAATTTTTTGAAAATTCTACAGGATGTCTCAAACTTAGTGTTGAACATCACAAATCTGAAAATGCTCGATTTTACTTGAAACTTTGTATCTTGTACAAACATTCAGATTTTTTGATGAATCAGATATCAAAATATTGTGAATTGATGTAGCTTTGCCATAAAATACTTCAAAATTTGTCCAGGTTCTTTAAAAATGTCACAGGATGTCACAAACTTAGTTGTTAAGCAATGCAAATCTAAAATTGCAGAGTTTTACTTGAAAGTCTGTATCGTCCATAAAAATTCGGATTTTTTTGATCAATCAGATAACAAAATGTTAAGAATTGATGTAGTTTTGCCACAGAATACCTTAGCATCTGTCCAATGTCTTTAAATGCTCCACAGGTTGTCACAATCTTAGTTGTTGAACATCGTCAATTTGAAATTGCATTGTTTTACTTGAAAGTCTGTATCATAATAAAAAATTTGGATTTTTTTTATAAATCAGGAACCAAAATGTTGTGAGTTGATGTAACTTTGCCATAGGATACTTCAGAATCTGTCCAAATTTTTTGAAAATTCTACAGGATGTCTCAAACTTAGTGTTGAACATCACAAATCTGAAAATGCTCGATTTTACTTGAAACTTTGTATCTTGTACAAACATTCAGATTTTTTGATGAATCAGATATCAAAATATTGTGAATTGATGTAGCTTTGCCATAAAATACTTCAAAATTTGTCCAGGTTCTTTAAAAATGTCACAGGATGTCTCAAACATAGTTGTTAAGCGATGCAAATCTAAAATTGCAGAGTTTTACTTGAAAGTCTGTATCGTCCATAAAAATTCGGATTTTTTTGATCAATCAGATAATAAAATGTTAAGAATTGATGTAGTTTTGCCACAGAATACCTTAGCATCTGTCCAATGTCTTTAAATGCTCCATAGGATGTCACAATCTTAGTTGTTGAACATCGTCAATTTGAAATTGCATTGTTTTACTTGAAAGTCTGTATCGTAATAAAAAATTTGGATTTTTTTATAAATCAGGAACCAAAATGTTGTGAGTTGATGTAACTTTGCCATAGGATACTTCAGAATCTGTCCAAATTTTTTGAAAATTCTACAGGATGTCTCAAACTTAGTGTAGAACATCACAAATCTGAAAATGCTCGATTTTACTTGAAACTTTGTATCTTGTACAAACATTCAGATTTTTTGATGAATCAGATATCAAAATATTGTGAATTGATGTAGCTTTGCCATAAAATACTTCAAAATTTGTCCAGGTTCTTTAAAAATGTCACAGGATGTCTCAAACTTAGAAGTTAAGCAATGCAAATCTAAAATTGCAGTGTTTTACTTGATAGTCTGTATCTTCCATAAAAATTCGGATTTTTTTGATCAATCAGATAATAAAATGTTAAGAATTGATGTAGTTTTGCCACAGAATACCTTAGCATCTGTCCAATGTCTTTAAATGCTCCATAGGATGTCACAATCTTAGTTGTTGAACATCGTCAATTTGAAATTGCATTGTTTTACTTGAAAGTCTGTATCGTAATAAAAAATTTGGATTTTTTTATAAATCAGGAACCAAAATGTTGTGAGTTGATGTAACTTTGCCATAGGATACTTCAGAATCTGTCCAAATTTTTTGAAAATTCTACAGGATGTCTCAAACTTAGTGTAGAACATCACAAATCTGAAAATGCTCGATTTTACTTGAAACTTTGTATCTTGTACAAACATTCAGATTTTTTCATGAATCAGATATCAAAATATTGTGAATTGATGTAGCTTTGCCATAAGATACTTCAAAATTTGTCCAGGTTCTTTAAAAATGTCACAGGATGTCACAAACTTAGTTGTTAAGCAATGCAAATCTAAAATTGCAGAGTTTTACTTGAAAGTCTGTATCGTCCATAAAAATTCGGATTTTTTTGATCAATCAGATAATAAAATGTTAAGAATTGATGTAGTTTTGCCACAGAATACCTTAGCATCTGTCCAATGTCTTTAAATGCTCCACAAGATGTCACAATCTTAGTTGTTGAACATCGTCAATTTGAAATTGCATTGTTTTACTTGAAAGTCTGTATCGTCCATAAAAATTCGGATTTTTTTATAAATGAGGAACCAAAATGTTGTGAGTTGATGTAACTTTGCCATAGGATACTTCAGAATCTGTCCAAATTTTTTGAAAATTCTACAGGATGTCTCAAACTTAGTGTAGAACATCACAAATCTGAAAATGCTCGATTTTACTTGAAACTTTGTATCTTGTACATACATTCAGATTTTTTGATGAATCAGATATCAAAATATTGTGAATTGATGTAGCTTTGCCATAAAATACTTCAAAATTTGTCCAGGTTCTTTAAAAATGTCACAGGATGTCTCAAACTTAGTTGTTAAGCAATGCAAATCTAAAATTGCAGAGTTTTACTTGAAAGTCTGTATCGTCCATAAAAATTCGGATTTTTTTGATCAATCAGATGTTAAAATGTTAAGAATTGATGTAGTTTTGTTACAGAATACTTTAGAATCTGTCCTATTCCTTTAAGAATTCAACAGAATACTTGAAAATCGGTCCAGCAGTGTGTTTATTTCAAAACTTTGAACACTCGTGACAACTTTTGTGTGATGCCATCACGATTTCGGAGGAATAGAGTCTTTAAATGAGTGTTTATTTATAATTTTGTTTAAGTATAATTAATTAAATAGGACACACCAAACAAATAGGGCATACCAAACAATAAAAACCAGTTTAAATTATTTATTGTTGTATCTGTACAATTTCAGTACAATAGAACAATTATGATCGCGTTAAAGAACATAAAAAAGACATTCACATACGATACCTTGAAATATATACAATATATTTGAAGTTATTGCTGCAAATACAAACAAATTAAAAAGTCAATTACAACCTATCGCTATACACGTGCAAAGACTCCAGCGTATATCTAGTGTGACAGTCATCAGGTAACATATCTTCACTCGTCACCTTTTTACAAGAAAAGGCATGAGTGCAACTATTATTAAAATATTCGTTATGAGACAGTAGCGACATCAAACAAACCAATCCACTCAAATACGCGAACAACAGCGCGTACGCAAAATAAACGTCACTGAAAAAACTTACACACCAGTATATAACCCAATGGAAACAATGGATCAACGCTATTTCGTAACGAGGGAACCCACCTTTGTGCAGAACCTCCCAAAAATCCAGTTCCCCCGGCAGATGACGATCTCTCATTTTTAAATAAACATCCGCGATGATATACGTGATTATCGCTAAAACTACAAGTACGTTTACAAATACTAAGAACATTCTGGCCAGGAGAATTATTGCACTCGACAAATGATTTACAACAATTAAGTACGTTAGTAAAACAACAGACGTAGCGAGTTTCGAAATAAAACTGACACTATAGTTCACGTAATCTACGTTAAAATTTGGATTAATCATGTTCAGCACTAGTATTGTGTGTACGGGCGACATCAAACTCACAAAATCAGGAACCAGCGTGTACTTTCTTTTGATGAACAGATCCAGGCAAGTCGCAAGAATGATGACGGAACTCATCAACATGTAATCGCATATAATCGCGTACGATTTTATACGAGTAAAATTATACCTTTTGAGGATGTACATTATCAGTAAATTTGGTGGTATACCGAAAAGTGTCAATACTAAAACGTGAATCCAGTGAAGCTGTTTTGGCAGTTGATCAACCCTCACTAGATGTATCGGGCCGAAATAAGACGAAGTGCCGAATCTGTTAAAGTGGTCGTGCTGAAACAAAATGAAACTGAAGAATTGCCACACTTCGAAATGGCGGTTTTTACTTACTATAGTGTGCGTCCAATCCATTTTTACGATGTGTATGTACTTAGGGTGTATACTTAGGGGTACACTCTGTAACACTGCATGCAGTCTTCCACGATACTTGTTAAAAACGCTGGTTTCTGGTTGAAAACGTGGTTGTAGGACATGAAGGCAAAATACAACTTTTTGTCATTTCTGGTCGTAGAAATCTTGGTTGGAATGTGTGTGTCTTCTCTATTGATACGTAGATGTCACCTGAGAAGGATCCACAGGATTCCACAGGATGTCTCAAACTTAATTGTTAAACTCACAAATTTGAACTTGCTCTATTTTACTTAAAACTTTGTATCGTCTACAAAAATTCGAATTTTTTGATAAATCAAACACCAAAATGTTGCGAATTGATGTAGCTTTGCCATAGAATACTTCAGAATTTATCCAAGTTTTTTAAAAATGTCACAGGATGTCTCAAACTTACTCATTAAGCAATGCAAATCTAAAAATTGCAGTGTTTTACTTGAAAGTCTGTATCCTCCATAAAAATTCGGATTTTTTGATCAATCGGACACTAAAATGTGAAGAATTGATGTAGTATTGCCACAAAATACTTTAGCATCTGTCCAATTTCTTTAAATACTTTATAGAATGCCACAATTGTAGTTGTTGAATATCGTCAGTTTGAAATTGTCCAGCAAGGTGCTTAATTCAAAACTTTTGACGTTTGTGACGACTTTTTTGTGATGACGTCACGATTTTGGAGAAAAAGCGTTTTCACATGAGTGTTTATTTATAATTTTGTTTAAGTATAATGTCTCAAACTTAGTTGTTAAGCGATGCAAATCTAAAATTGCAGTGTTTTACTTGAAAGTCTGTATCCTCCATAAAAATTCGGATTTTTTTGGTCAATCAGACACTAAAATGTTAAGAATTGATGTAGTTTTGCCACAGAATACTTTAGCATCTGTCCAGTTTCTTTAAACAGTCTACAGGATGTCACAATCTTAGTTGTTGAACATCGCCAATCTGAAATTGCATTGTTTTATTTGAAACTCTGTATCATCAACAGAAATTCGGTTTTTTTTATAAATCAGGAACCAAAATGTTGTGAATTACTGTAACTTTGCCATAGGATACTTCAGAATCTGTGAAATTTCTTTAAAAATTCCACAGGATGTCTCAAACTTAATTGTTAAACTCACAAATTTGAACTTGCTCTTACTTAAAACTTTGTATCTTCTACAAAAATTCGAATTTTTTGATGAATCAAACACCAAAATGTTGCGAATTGATGTAGCTTTGCCATAGAATACTTCAGAATGTATCCAAGTTTTTTAAAAATGTCACAGGATGTCTCAAACTTACTCATTAAGCAATGCAAATCTAAAAATTGCAGTGTTTTACTTGAAAGTCTGTATCCTCCATAAAAATTCGGATTTTTTGATCAATCGGACACTAAAATGTGAAGAATTGATGTAGTATTGCCACAAAATACTTTAGCATCTGTCCAATTTCTTTAAATACTTTATAGAATGCCACAATTGTAGTTGTTGAATATCGTCAGTTTGAAATTGTCCAGCAAGGTGCTTAATTCAAAACTTTTGACGTTTGTGACGACTTTTTTGTGATGGCATCACGATTTTGGAGAAAAAGAGTTTTCACATGAGTGTTTATTTATAATTTTGTTTAAGTATAATGTCTCAAACTTAGTTGTTAAGCGATTCAAATCTAAAATTGCAGTGTTTTGCTTGAAAGTCTGTATCCTCCATAAAAATTCGGATTTTTTGGTCAATCAGACACTAAAATGTTAAGAATTGATGTAGTTTTGCCACAGAATACTTTAGCATCTGTTCAGTTTCTTTAAACAGTCTACAGGATGTCACAATTTTAGTTGTTGAACATCGCCAATCTGAAATTGCATTGTTTTATTTGAAACTCTGTATCATCAACAGAAATTCGGTTTTTTTTATAAATCAGGAACCAAAATGTTGTGAATTACTGTAACTTTGCCATAGGATACTTCAGAATCTGTTAAATTTCTTTAAAAATTCCACAGGATGTCTCAAACTTAATTGTTAAACTCACAAATTTGAACTTGCTCTATTTTACTTAAAACTTTGTATCTTCTACAAAAATTCGAATTTTTTGATGAATCAAACACTAAAATGTTGCGAATTGATGTAGCTTTGCCATAGAATACTTCAGAATTTATCCAAGTTTTTTAAAAATGTCACAGGATGTCTCAAACTTAGTCATTAATCAATGCAAATCTAAAAATTGCAATGTTTTACTTGAAAGTCTGTATCCGCCATAAAAATTCGGATTTTTTGATCAATCCGATACTAAAATGTGAAGAATTGATGTAGTTTAGCCACAGAATACTTTAGCATCTGTCCAGTTTCTTTAAACAGTCTACAGGATGTTACAATCTTAGTTGTTGAACATCGCCAATCTGAAATTGCATTGTTTTATTTGAAACTCTTTATCATCAACAGAAATTCTGTTTTTTTTTTATAACTCAGGAACCAAAATGTTCTGAATTACTGTAACTTTGCCATAGTATACTTCAGAATCTGTTAAATTTCTCTAAAAATTCCACAGGATGTCTCAAACTTAATTGTTAAACTCACAAATTTGAACTTGCTCTATTTTACTTAAGACTTTGTATCTTCTACAAAAATTCGAATTTTTTGATGAATCAAACACCAAAATGTTGCGAATTGATGTAGCTTTGCCATAGAATACTTCAGAATTTATCCAAATTTTTTAAAAATGTCACAGGATGTCTCAAACTTAGTCATTAAGCAATGCAAATCTAAAATTGCAGTGTTTTACTTGAAAGTCTGTATCCTCCATAAAAATTCGGATTTTTTAATCAATCAGACACTAAAATGTTAAGAATTAATGTAGTATTGCCACAGAATACTTTAGCGTCTGTCCAATTTCCTTAAATACTCTACAGAATGCCACAATCGTAGTTATTGAATATCGTAAATTTGAAATTGTCCAGCAAGGTGCTTAATTCAAAACTTTCGACGTTTATTTATAATTTTCTTTAAGTATAGTTAATAAATTAGGGCAAACCAAACAACAAAAACCATTTTAAATTATTTATTGCAGTATCTGTACCGTTTCAGTACAATAGAACAATTATGATCGCGTTAACACATAAAAACGACATCGGCATACGATACCTTGAAATATATACAATATATTTCAGGATATTGTTGCATAATACAAACAAATTAAAACACCCTTTACCGCCTATTGCGCCCCCACACGTGCAAATTCTCCAATCTACATCTCGTGTGACAGTTACCAGGCAGCCAATCAATTCGCCCCACCTTCCTACAAGTCATAACATGGCACACACTCTTCATAAAATAATCATTGCAAGCCATCAGGGACATCAAATAAGTCATTCCACTGAAAAACGCAAACGACAGGCCGTACAAAAAGTAAACGTCAGTGAAAAAATATAAACCCCAGTACACCATCCAATGCAAACAATGCACCAAACCGATTTGATAACGCGGAAAACCACCCATTTTAAAAACCTCCCATGAAGTAGGTTCACCTCGTCTGCGCTGGCGTTGTTTCGTTCTTAAATAACCGTAGATATCAGTATAGATGTAGCAGATAATTGTTACAATTACTAGAATGTTTATGAATACCAACACAACCCTGGCAATTAGGATAATATCACTTGAAACATGATTTATAAGTATTATGTATGAAAAAACTAACGTCCATGTTAAACTAACATTAAACTTGACGAATTCTTGGTTGAAATTAGGATTCATCATGTGAAGAACTATTAAAGTGTGAAAGGGCGATATCAAACTCACAAAATCGGGAATCAGGCTGTGGTCTTCTTTGATGAACACATCCATGCAAGATGCAAGAATTATTGTAGAGGTCATCATCAAATAGTCGCTTATCACTGCGTACGCGCTAATTTGGTTATATTTATACCTTTTCAGGATATAAATTATAAAGAAATTTGGTAGCAGTCCAAACATCATAAATGCCACCATGATCCCCATGTGCAACTGTTGCCCCACTTCATGAATTCTCTCTTTTACTATCGGTTCGAAAAACGACGTTTTAGCAAACATGGTGAGGAGGTGTAGCTAAAACAATATATACTGAAGGATTGCTATACGTTATTAGTGAATTTTACTTACTAAGTACTCCATAAAAGTCATTTTCACGGTGTGGGAGGCACCCTATAGCACGCAGAGATGTATACTATAGCACTTAGTAAAGGGTTGTGTGCTTTTTTGAGCGCTAGTTTCTGGCTGAAAACGTGCTGGTCAGATATGCGAATAAAATACAACTTTTTTCTCGTTTCCCATTTGGAGAAATCTAGGTTTGAATGTGTCTTATATTGATACATAGATGTCACTAGCAGGGTCTGTCTTTAAATAGTATTACTCAAAGAATCAAGAATTTTGTTGCGAAAGGATGCAATTATTCAATTTTGTGAAGCCAGAGCCTAACGTCAGTCTCTGTGACATAATAACATTTGTCACACTGACATTTATCATGTCAGTGGCACTGACGTTTGTCAGGATCTGACAGTTTGCAACACAGCGATGAATGCTGAAGATTCTGTCAAGCTGCTTCAACGTGGGGCGTACGCCCCACTGGGGGGCAATATGATTGTTGAGGGGGGCAATTGAAATATAGAAAAATTTTGAAAAAAAAAACCTACCTTAAAGTCTCTTTGTACCGTTCATACTGCAACCGTTAATCATATCCTTGAGGCTAATTATTAAATATCCCTACACAATTCTAAATCTGAAAAAAAAACTCACAATAGGGAAAAATTTAATTAAGCCATCAATATTTGTAAAAACGTTTTTAGAAAAATATGTCAAAGATGTGATAGCTATGCCACTTAAGATACATTGTTGAGGAACATTTTGTTGAAGGTATGTTATTCTGTAAATTAGAAAGCATCACAACCTCCGGAGATATTCTTCATAAGCAAAAAAATTACTTCAATGTCTTTAATATTCCAATAAAGAACATAACATCCTGTACTGCAGACTGTGCTCCTAACATGATGGACAAGAACAGCGGCTATTTAAATATAAGAATCCAGAAATGCTTCTTGTGCATTGTCTAATATAGCTCCATAGCGAAAATTTGGTAACCAAAAATGTTTGTCCAGTTCTCAATGAAGATTAAATTCGGTTATAAAATATGTGTTGTATCAAAGCTAATGCCGAATGTGACATTTCAAGTTAATTTCTGAAGTTCAAAATAATTCATACTTTTTATAACTAAATTTAATACTTCATTGAACAAATATTGTTGGCTACCAAGTTTTCCCTGTGGATTACACAATGCACAAGAAGCATTTCTGGATTTTCATCTTTAAACAGCCACTTTTCTTGCCCATCATGTTAGGAGCACGATTGGCAGCACAAGATGTTATGTTCTGTATTGGAATATTATCGACATAATTAATAACATAGTTTTTTAGCTTAGAAAAAATATCTCTGGAGATCGTGGTGCTTTCTTATGATTTGCAGAATAACATTTCCTCAAAAAAACGTTCCTTATTAATGTACCTTACATAAGTTATCAACAAGGCCTCAGTGCCTCTCACTCTTGCTCATTTTAACCATTCTTTTTCTGACAGTGTTGTTACTAAGGGGCACAGCTATCACATCTTTGTCATCTTTTTCTAAAACCGTTTTTACAAATGTTGATATTGACAGTTTAATTAAATGTTCCCCTATTTTGTGCTTTTTCCAGATTTAGCAATGAGCACGAATATTTGATAATAACTAGACTCAAGGATACGATTAACACTTGCAGTGACAATTTCAGTTTTAGAGTAAATGTTTAACTTTGTGTTGTTATAATAAAATATGGCAGATTTGTGTTGTATTAGTTTTTAAGTGAATGTTTATTTCTATTTTGTTATAATAGAATATGTAGCAAATTTTGTTTCTGCTAAAATGCTTAGTATTTATTTCAATAATCAAATAAATTATTGTTTTATATTATTATTTTTATACCCCCAATGGCGCAAGTTTTTCATTACGTCACAGAGAGGAAATTAGTCAAAGTTTGTTGGGCAGAATGTGTACCAATGACGAAATGAGAAACGTACACTGTTCCGAGTAAGGTTTATTTCCAACTCTGTTATAGGTATAAAAAAGACAATATGAAGTGGGGCATGAGATTTTTAGACCAGCTTCGGTGGGGCATAGCTCAAAAAAGGTTGGGAAACACTGAACTCTAAACCGTTCATCCCATCGATTTGTAAATTAGTATACTTATGTAAAATCACTGGAGAACTGATATGACTCTGGCGACATCTCTATGTCACTAGCGAACGACTACATAAATTCAAAGCTAGATTTATATCTTCAGATATTAAAAACCAGTAGAATTTTGTACGGGTTTTTCAAGCAAGGTTTTTTCAAAACGGTGTCAGTTCAGTTTATGTCCTCTCCCAAGTAAGCAAGCATGGATTTTTCACACTACATCGTAAGTAAAAGCGAATTTGAAATAACCAAATTGGGTAGCACGAGATTTATTTTAGGAGCACCTTTATAAGACCTACCTGTCAGAAAACTTCTTCTACAGGCCAATAATAACGGCACGAGTTAACGAGTTGGGGCCGCCCATCAAACACCAGTTTCTTTTCACACTCATACCATTCTGCGTTCTACCATACATCTTAATAATTTACATCCTGAAACGGTACAAATACACCAAATTAAGATCATACGCCGTCATCAAAGATTACTGCATGATGTCGTCCGCAATTATCCTTGCAAGTTACATGGATGTATTCAACGTGACCGAACACAGCGTAGTTCCAGATTTTGTGAGTTTGATATCGCCCATTCACACCGTACTAGTGCTTCACATGATCAATCCAGACTTCAATGTCGACTACGCCATGTACGCTGTTACTCACCTTTGGAAGTTAGCTTTGTCCGCCATGTTTTTATTCTACATGCTCGTTATCAATCATGCACCTAGTGATATTATCCAAGCTGGTAGGATGTTTTTATATTGTATAAACATAGCTACAATTATAACTGTTGGTATCAGCTTGTACAGCGATATAGTGAGACATATCGCGTTGAAACAGCGTGAATTACATGCTCTACGACCTGGCTTCTGGGAGATCATGAATAAAGGTGGTTTCCCACGTTATCAAATTGCTTTTCTCCATATTTTCCATTGGGGTGTATACTGGGCTTTAACTTTTTTTACTGACGTTTACTTTTTGTGTCCTTTGACATTCGGTTTTTTCTGCGGTTTAACATCTTTGATGTCCTTAACAGCCCACAATGATTATTTCTTTAATAGTTTTGTCCACCTTGCCACGCTTAAAAAGGTGAAGAGACTTGACAAGTTGCCTGATAATGGTCACACTAGATACAGGCTCGAAGCTATGCACCTCTATGGTTAGTGAAATAATAAATTTGTTCGTAATTGCAACAATATCTTCAAATATATTGTATATATTTCTAGATATCGTATGTCCAATGTCTTTTTTACGTATGTACGCTATCATAATTGTTATATTGTACTGAAACTGTACAGATACAGCAATAAATAATTAGAAATGATTTTTTTTTGAATTATTTGTTCCAATTATATTTGCCTTAGATAATAAGAAACTGAAAGTGCCTGAAAAGGCCACAATTCAGTTTTAATGCGAAATATCATATTTACTAGCATTACGTATTAAATTACTACTTATATTGAGTTTTAAACAGGCATATACAAGGTGTTCCAATAGTACGATGTCGGGAGATGGTACATTTTCTTAAAGATAATATTAAATAAATTAAATTTTCGTACATCTGGAAAGCGAAAGTAGTTATCTTAAACTCTTTACAGGATGGTCCATGAAATATGTAATAAATTTTAGAGTAACGATAACAAAAATTTTATAAATCAATTTTCCTAGCCCTCATATTCATATTGTTCATCATGTAAGATAATGTCTTCGCCAGTAACAGCAACAAAATGTATCCAGCAAAAGACTGTTAACGTTTTCATCAATATAAGAGCGAGTGACTGTGAGTGTTTGTTGCTTTTTGAAATTGAAGATATTAAAGAGTCAGAAGTATATAAAAGAGTATTTATTCTATTTTTTCTGGTTTTTGTCCAACCATACCGCTTCTTGGGACAAAAATGGTTTTAGTGAGCGATGACAGTCAGACAATCATTTTTTGAAAGCCTGCCATTAAAATTGATAAATCTAAAATAGCAGCAGTATCACCTCCCTTATTTTAATGCACAGAATGTCTGTATAACTTAACTTGATAAAATAACAAAAGTAAAAAAAAGACAGAAACAAGTTAACACAAACATAGAACAAAGCTTTATTAAATCAAATACGGTACTATAGCCTTCCTCTGTTTCGGATAATCCTTAAACTCCTTCTTGTACTCGATGTGTTTCTTGAGAGCCCACGCGGACATCTGGGCCATACCAACCATGGCGAAGACAAAAGCGGGAAAGCAACTACTCATAATCGAAAATCCAACCCACGACATAAACTCGTAGGTGTAATTTGGGCATGAGACAAAATTGTAAAGTCGAGTGAGCAAATTTCCATTCGGCGTAGGAACTTTTCGTACAGTGGTACCAACCGGTCTCAAATCCCTCAACAACAGATGAATACTGAAGTTCCCAAGTTCAGAAATTATGAAAATTATACCACCAATAATCATCTGCAGTCTTGATGGTTGTGTATATAGAGGATTGTTGATATGCAAGGCTATATAAGCAGTGAAACCCCAATAATACGCACAATTCTTGAATAAATTCATTACGGGCATGGTACCATGAGAAAAACGATGAACATAAATGGTTTCATACAATCTTTTCAAGTAATGGAAACACCAACATACCAAAGCTAGTTTAGCTCCAAATGTATAAGGCTCTTTCACGTAAGGATGTTTCATATAAGGGTCCTTCATTTCGTAGATAAACGCAGGCCTAAGTGCGAATCCAATATAGACAACCAAAGGGCCCAAATATTCCAAGATGAACACAGTCCTCCATCCAATCTGAGGTCCTAAATCTTTGACGTAGACATATGAACCATTTCTGATACTCAAATCGGATAATACAGCCGAATCTTGTAGACTTTTTCCTCTGATTTCGTTACGTACGGATTGCCTGTACTTGTTCAGTTTTGGTACCTCTTTAGCTATAGCGTTTTTCACGTCCGATATGGTATTTTGAGGTTCGACATTGATTTTGCAAAGTATATTATTGTTAGTTGAGAAAACGGTAATCTCCATTTCGGCTTGGATTATGAGGTGTAATTTTTGACAAATTAAATTTATGTGATACTGGACGAAGCTAACGTGTGTCAGGTGTCGAAAAAAACAGGGCACTTGTTTGAAATATGATTGAAATCTGACAATTGTTTCTTGTACATCAGAAAAATTCACCAAGGCAACACTACACCAAACTAAAAGCTAAGCGATTTTCGTATTAAAGCAGATGGACTTCAATATCCACTACATCTCCATTAACCCACTAAAACCACGATAATTACACGATTATCCAGGGCGATATTGATTACCAACGGCATTATACAACATACACACGCCAATATTAGCAACTATGCAGTCTACGCAAATACCAAAACTACAATAGATCAATTACATTACCCAATGCATTACGTAATCATTATAATTAAGTGTTTAGATCTGTGTGATCCTCATATCTTAAAATTTCAGTTGTTAAGCCAACGTGTTGGTGCACCAAAAGCTTCAGCTACTGAATACTACGTCCAGAGGGCCAGTAGACTCCTATGGGAGCATATGCGCAAATACTCACTTGACAGTGTTGAAGATGGACTAAATAGGCTGAGGAATGGTACTCTGGACATCATCATTGCTGATACCCCGATCTTGGACTATTATAGAGCCACTGATCATGGTTGCAAGTTGCAGAAGATTGGTGATACCATCAATGAAGATACGTACGCCATTGGGATGGTCAAAGGTTTTCCTTTAAAGGTTTGTGTAGGAGAAACATGTAAATGTAGAAATACATATCTTCTATACACTCTTTCAGGATAGCATCTCAGCGGTAATAGCCAAGTACTCCAGCAACGGCTACATGGACATCCTCCAAGAGAAATGGTACGGTGCCTTGCCATGTTTCAAACTAGCTACGGAGATAGCCCAGCCTAGACCGCTTGGAGTTGCAGCTGTTACAGGAGTTTTTATCCTTCTGGGCGTTGGAGTCATTCTAGGATTGATTATCCTCATAGTTGAACATCTCTTCTTCAAATATACCCTACCGTTACTAAGGGATAAACCAAAAGGGTCAATTTGGCGAAGCAGGAACATCATGTTCTTCAGCCAGAAGTTGTACAGGTTTATCAACTGCGTTGAGCTGGTTTCGCCGCATCACGCAGCCAGGGAACTTGTGCATACCATTAGGCAAGGCCAAATCACCAGTTTGTTCCAGAAAAGCATCAAAAGGGTTAGTATTTGCTTGCATTTCGGTGTTAAACATGACAATTTACACTTCTTTTTGGAGATTAGGCTTAAAAAACTTTCAAAAACACCATGTGGAAACAGCCTGATGTACAAACATCACTTTCTTTGACAGTAAACGGTTCTTGGACACTAAAACAGTAAACCAAACATTACTTTCTGTCAAAAATAGTTTTGTAAGTCTGTTTTGGACAATGTCCTAATGTCCAAACATAGCTTTCTTTGAAAATAAACTGTTCTTCAGCACTATAAAAATAATCTAAACATTGAATTCTTTTAAAACATTGTTGAAAGTCAGTTTTGGACAATGTGCTGATGTCCAAACATAGTTTTCTTTGAAAATAATGTATTCTTCAGCACCAGAACAGTAATCTAAACTGTTCTTCAGCATTAGAAAAGTAATCCAAACATTACATTCTTTAAAAATAGTGTTGTAAGTCAGTTTTAGACAATATCCTGATGTCCAAACATAGCTTTCTTTGAAAATAAACTGTTCTTCAGCACTATAAAAATAATCTAAACATTGAATTCTTTTAAAACGTTGTTGAAAGTCAGTTTTGGACAATGTGCTGATGTCCAAACATAGTTTTCTTTGAAAATAATGTATTCTTCAGCACCAGAACAGTAATCTAAACTGTTCTTCAGCATTAGAAAAGTAATCCAAACATTACATTCTTTAAAAATAGTGTTGTAAGTCAGTTTTAGACAATATCCTGATGTCCAAACATAGCTTTCTTTGAAAATAAACTGTTCTTCAGCACTATAAAAATAATCTAAACATTGAATTCTTTTAAAACGTTGATGAACGTCAGTTTTGGACAATGTGCTGATGTCCAAACATAGTTTTCTTTGAAAATAATGTATTCTTCATCACCAGAACAGTAATCTAAACTGTTCTTCAGCATTAGAAAAGTAATCCAAACATTACATTCTTTAAAAATAGTGTTGTAAGTCAGTTTTAGACAATATCCTGATGTCCAAACATAGCTTTCTTTGAAAATAAACTGTTCTTCAGCACTATAAAAATAATCTAAACATTGATTTTTTTTAAAACGTTGTTGAAAGTCTGTTTTGGACAATGTGCTGATGTCCAAACATAGTTTTCTTTGAAAATAATGTATTCTTCAGCACCAGAACAGTAATCTAAACTGTTCTTCAGCATTAGAAAAGTAATCCAAACATTACATTCGTTAAAAATAGTGTTGTAAGTCAGTTTTAGACAATATCCTGATGTCCAAACATAGCTTTCTTTGAAAATAAACTGTTCTTCAGCACTATAAAAATAATCTAAACATTGAATTCTTATAAAACGTTGTTGTAAGTCCGTTTTGGACAATGTGCTGATGTCCAAACATAGTTTTCTTTGAAAATAATGTATTCTTCAGCACCAGAACAGTAATCTAAACTGTTCTTCAGCATTAGAAAAGTAATCCAAACATTACATTCTTTAAAAATAGTGTTGTAAGTCAGTTTTAGACAATATCCTGATGTCCAAACATAGCTTTCTTTGAAAATAAACTGTTCTTCAGCACTATAAAAATAATCTAAACATTGAATTCTTTTAAAACGTTGTTGAAAGTCAGTTTTGGACAATGTGCTGATGTCCAAACATAGTTTTCTTTGAAAATAATGTATTCTTCAGCACCAGAACAGTAATCTAAACTGTTCTTCAGCATTAGAAAAGTAATCCAAACATTACATTCTTTAAAAATAGTGCTGTAAGTCAGTTTTAGACAATATCCTGATGTCCAAACATAGCTTTCTTTGAAAATAAACTGTTCTTCAGCACTATAAAAATAATCTAAACATTGAATTCTTTTAAAACGTTGTTGAAAGTCAGTTTTGGACAATGTGCTGATGTCCAAACATAGTTTTCTTTGAAAATAATGTATTCTTCAGCACCAGAACAGTAATCTAAACTGTTCTTCAGCATTAGAAAAGTAATCCAAACATTACATTCTTTAAAAATAGTGTTGTAAGTCAGTTTTAGACAATATCCTGATGTCCAAACATAGCTTTCTTTGAAAATAAACTGTTCTTCAGCACTATAAAAATAATCTAAACATTGAATTCTTTTAAAACGTTGTTGAAAGTCAGTTTTGGACAATGTGCTGATGTCCAAACAAAGTTTTCTTTGAAAATAATGTATTCTTCAGCACCAGAACAGTAATCTAAACTGTTCTTCAGCATTAGAAAAGTAATCCAAACATTACATTCTTTAAAAATAGTGTTGTAAGTCAGTTTTAGACAATATCCTGATGTCCAAACATAGCTTTCTTTGAAAATAAACTGTTCTTCAGCACTAGAATAGCAATCTAACCATGACTTTCTTTCAAAACATACTGGTAGGTCATCTTTGGACATTGTAGCGATGTCCAAACATGACGTACCTCTTGTCAACACATTCAAAACATCCAAAGAAAGCAGGTAGGTCTTCAAAATTCTCACCACAACACACACTCTTGTATCCCAACCATTGCACCAAATCAAACTTCTATATCTGGATCCCATCTTGATGATCCTTGTTCCAGAAGGAACACGAACAGCGCCGCCGCAGGAAGAGCAAAGCCCAGTTCTTCGAGATGATCCAGGAGATCAGAAGGTAAGCTGTCTCCCTTAAAGGTAAGGTTCGTCCCTTACGACGAGCTAAGTCCGCGAGCACTATTCTAAACATTAAAATAAAGCACCATTCGCAGGCAACAGCAGGAAGAGCGCGATTTCCCTCTGGAAGCCCTGACCGAGGTCGATGGGGAAAACCAGTTAAGTCCAGACGAGAAGAAGGCAAAACATAGTCCGAGCTTGATCAAGAGGACCTTTATGAGGACCAGCCCGAAGATGGACTCCACGAAGAGCAGATCTCCCTCGTACTTCAATAAGCAGCTGTTCAGTCCACGGTCAAAGAGCAAAGCCAAGAGTTCGTCGAATCTCAACGTGCGAAGATTCAGTTCTGACAGCGTCTTCAGCCCGCAGACGTTGAAATCGGAAAGTCGAGCAGCCGCTGTTGGGCGGAGGTTGAGTAAAGATGCTTCATCGTTCCTGTCGAGTAGTCCACCGGATATAAACAGCAGGAGGTCAAGTTATTTGGACATCATCAATTCCGGGGAGCGAAAACTTTCTGGAAAGAGTCCTGTGTTGTCGATAGAGAATGTTTCAGACATCAGCGCGAAGTCCAACGAGACCATACGGAAGCTCTCTGATTCCGAGAGCATTGGGAGGAAATTGGCGACCCTCCCCAAGTACATGGACAAGCAGAAATTGCAACCCCAATATAGCTTGACCATAGGAAGGAGCGAGGGCTTTAACGAAGCATTTGGTAACGATCCCCCAGAAGTGGTAGCGTCAGCGCAGAGTTGCCAAAACATCTCCGAAATGGACGCCATCAGAATCAAACAACCAGAACAAACCAGTAACCTATCTGATGACGAAATAGCGAGAAGGAACAAGAACACCATAGACCAACTCCAAACGCAGATGATGAAGTCTGTTACTAAACCAAAAGACAAGATAAAGAAGGACAGCAACAAACACGTCAACATGAACCCCCAAATTCGTATTGAGATCGAGGATACCTCCCAAGCAAACACTCCCAAGAAGCTGAAGACCAGGCACCAAAGCATCGGTGACCAGAGTGTAGGTAAAACTGCACCAGAAAGTAGCAAGAAGTCAAAAGTGGTGGAACACTCCAGGTCTTTGGATGGTAACCCTCCGAAACGTGAGAGATCAAGGTCTAGATGCCAGGAACACGAATTGCCGCCAGCGCCGCCACCTCCAAACTGCTCGCCGAGGAACTCCAATGGTAGGAGTCCATTGGAACGCTTGTCCAAGGATGAATTGGTGTTGTTATGGAGGAGTTCTGAGTCTGAGCTGAGGAGCCACCTGCTTAAGGCGATACGTGATAAGGACGTTGATGATCCGCCGTGAGTATGAAGCTGGATTGAGCTAAGGAACATGAAGATTATGGTTGGCTGCCTTGATGGCTTGCTTTTTTCATTTCATCCGGTATTTTTGTAAGTTTCGATGATGGCGTTTTGATGGAGATTTGAATAATATGGCCTTAGGTTTTTTCTCTAGTAGTGTGATATAAGTAATCAACGATCGACCAGACATATGTTAATAATAATAATATAATAATAATAATAATAAATTTTCAAAGTAAACTAAATTAAAATAAAGAAATATATTATATTCGTGAGGTTGAAGCCTTAAGCCTTTCTCTTAGGACTGTTCTAAATATATATATTACTAAACTTGCGGAATTGCTAATTCTTTGTGGATAAACAAAGATCGATAGAGAGTTCCAAATAAATCAAAAAAAAAAAATTATCTAGACGGTTCCTTTGATAGTTTCTGACTAGCCTATTGTTATTAGAGGTTATGTTCGAGGTAAGAATAGGAAAAAGCTTTAACACAGGGGCCATAGAGACTAGATTTAGCTAAACAAAAATACTAAAGCTAAAAAATCGATCGAAAAAAGGAAATGCACCAAATTATTACCGATTTATATTTAGAATTTTATACAGGGTTTCGTTCCTCGTCTGCACAAATAAAGTTAACACCAATGTTATATACACCCTGTATACTAATATAAGGGTACTGCAGCTCATCTCCCGTCTCCCGTGTCTGTATGCTCGTGCTCGATCACCTTATTGCTACCTTACCATGGTCCGCGGACCCCCAAAAAACTTTTATTTCCGCCCTTGAAAAAAGTTGGGAAGGGCTGATTTAATGATATCAACGAGTTTGGACATTCGTAGGTGTTAAATTTGTCGAAGAGGTTGATTGGTGTTTGTCCAAAAGGTTGCTTCAGCCTCTTGAGGAAATTTCTTCCAGTGTATAACCATTTGGACATTTATTGGTCCAGTATTTCATTCAAAAAGTTGAGTTTGCTCGATAAGTTTGATTGGTGTTTGTCCAAAAGCTTCCTTCAGCCTCTTGAGGAATTTTTTAATGACTTAGATGAGTTTGGACATTCGTAGGTGCTAAATTTGCCGAGAAAGTCGATTGGTGTTTGTCCAAAAGGTTGCTTCAGCCTGTTGAAGAAATTTCTTCTGGTGTATAACCATTTGGACATTCATTGGTGCAGTATTTGCTTTAAAAAATTGAGTTTGCCCGATAAGTTTGATTGGTGTTTGTCCAAAAGCTTCCTTCAGCCTCTTGAGGAATTTTTTAATGACTTAGATGAGTTTGGACATTCGTAGGTGCTAAATTTGCCGAGGAAGTTGATTGGTGTTTGTCCAAAAGGTTGCTTCAGCCTCTTGAGGAAATTTCTTCTGGTGTACAACCCTTTGGACATTCATTGGTGCAATATTTCATTCGAAAAGTTGAGTTTGCCTGATAAGTTTGATTGGTGTTTGTCCAAAAGCTTCCTTCAGCCTCTTGAGGAATTTTTTAATGACTTAGATGAGTTTGGACATTCGTAGGTGCTAAATTTGCCGAGGAAGTTGATTGGTGTTTGTCCAAAAGGTTGCTTCAGCCTCTTGAGGAAATTTCTTCTGGTGTACAACCCTTTGGACATTCATTGGTGCAATATTTCATTCGAAAAGTTGAGTTTGCTTGATAAGTTTGATTGGTGTTTGTCCAAAAGCTTCCTTCAGCCTCTTGAGGAATTTTTTAATGACTTAGATGAGTTTGGACATTCGTAGGTGCTAAATTTGCCGAGGAAGTTGATTGGTGTTTGTCCAAGAGGTTGCTTCAGCCTCTTGAGGAAATTTCTTCTGGTGTACAACCCTTTGGACATTCATTGGTGCAATATTTCATTCGAAAAGTTGAGTTTGCTCGATAAGTTTGATTGGTGTTTGTCCAAAAGCTTCCTTCAGCCTCTTGAGGAATGTTTTAATGACTTAGATGAGTTTGGACATTCGTAGGTGCTAAATTTGTCGAGGAAGTTGATTGGTGTTTGTCCAAAAGGTTGCTTCAGCCTCTTGAGGAAATTTCTTCTGGTGTACAACCGTTTGGACATTCATTGGTGCAATATTTCATTCGAAAAGTTGAGTTTGCCTGATAAGTTTGATTGGTATTTGTCCAAAAGCTTCCTTCAGCCTCTTGAGGAATTTTTTAATGACTTAGATGAGTTTGGACATTCGTAGGTGCTAAATTTGCCGAGGAAGTTGATTGGTGTTTGTCCAAAAGGTTGCTTCAGCCTCTTGAGGAAATTTCTTCTGGTGTACAACCCTTTGGACATTCATTGGTGCAATATTTCATTCGAAAAGTTGAGTTTGCCTGATAAGTTTGATTGGTGTTTGTCCAAAAGCTTCATTCAGCCTCTTGATATGAAAACAACTATATAATTAATCACGGACATGTGCGGGAGGTGAGCAGTAGCACCATGTATACACCCTGTATACAATATGCTATCTTTTATACGGTTGATGGTTTTTTTGGTGCGATTTTTCTATTCTTACTTTGAAGGAGTCTTTCTAATTAAATTTAAAAAAATTAAATGCAAATTAAAAGAAAATCGATATAAAAATAAATAAGAAGCATGTTAATTAATTAATTAATTAATTCCAGTTCATTCACTAATTAATAATTAAAGTTAAACATATTACTGTTAATCAAAAATTTATTGAGATAAATTATAAATTAAAAACAAACACATTTACGAACAAAGAACAAACGATTTAATATGGGAAGACACAGCACGTCAAATATTTAAATAATATCTACTGCCAATTAATTGTTAGTAAAAAAAAAACTATGTAGTAGATTGGTGATATCAAAGTCTTATGCAAAACTTATAAGAGAGATTACAGAAGTTTTAAAAACTTTTAAGCCGATTTGCGTCGGAAAATTGGAAATACATTTATAAAAATAAATAAATAACTAAATAGAGTACATTGTTGTTAACGAAAAAACAGGCGCACTGTATCGAAAACTCTTATGTATTTGAGTTTTTTGTTTAATTTGTGTTTTCTTGTGAAATCTATCAAACTTTAGACACGTCAAACTAATTTCGGATAGAAATTAACCACTTATTTCATATTGAAATGATACAATGACAAAAATAAACATACCATTCTATTAAAGACAGACCTTTTAGATCATATAATAATAAATTATACAGTTTTTTTGATAATGGTGCGTCTGAATAGTTTTGATATTTGTAAGTCAATTTTAAAATGATTCTCTCTCCGTCTTACACTAACTAACAAAATACCAAAAATTATATATATAAATATATATATAAAACATTATAAAGATGCAGAAGAAGCGCCTAGATTTTACCTTGTAACACTATATCCTATTGTTGATCTTATAAAAATTTTATAGAAGTCGAGAAAAGACACATTTTGCACGCTGCAAGAAGCGACTAACACGACCGGGTCTCTGTCTTACACTTGTGATCTATTAACTGATGAATTTTAAAAAATTGCTTAAAACAGGTTCCTATAAAATACCGTCTTACCTACTCAAACCGCAGATTTATAAAAGGATCTTAAAGACCCTACAAAATTGTAAAAGAAGCGCGAGCATGTTTTAAGCAAAATTATAAGATATATTTATTGTATATACTGTATATAGGAGATTTTAGTATTGAGGTTAGGACACAATTTGTAAAATATAGGTAAAACTAAACACTTTATTGTTGAAAATATAATACGATCTAGATGATGTGTGTGTTATTTTTTATTTTATCCTATGTTTTCCTAATGATTTCTCTAAAATAAATCTCCAAAATAAATTCAGGTAAGTAAAATTGTGAGGTGAATGAAGGTAAGTATCTGAGATAAATTAATATGACAAGTATTCCACAAAGTGGAAGCAAGTGACACAAAGAAGTATGATATGATTCCACACGTCCCTCATGGGATAGGATGTTACTAGCTTTCATAAGATGTTACTTACCTTCATTATGTGTCACTCTGCAAAATTTCAAAGCCAGTTACACAAAGTGGAGTTAAGTAACACGAAGTGGAGTCGAGTAACACGAAATGGAAGCAAGTGACACAAAGAAGTATGATATGATTCCACACGTCCCTCATGGGATAGGATGTTCCTAGGTTTCATAAGATGTTACTTACCTTCATTATGTGTCACTCTGCAAAATTTCAAAGCCAGTAACACAAAGTGGAGTTAAGTAACACGAAGTGGAGTCGAATAACACGAAATGGAAGCAAGTGACACAAAGAAGTATGATATGATTCCACACGTCCCTCATGGGATAGGATGTTACTAGGTTTCATAAGATGTTACTTACCTTCATTATGTGTCACTCTGCAAAATTTCAAAGCCAGTAACACAAAGTGGAGTTAAGTAACACGAAGTGAAGTCGAGTAACACGAAATGGAAGAAGTGACACAAAGAAGTATGATATGATTCCACACGTCCCTCATGGCATAGGATGTTACTAGCTTTCATAAGATGTTACTTACCTTCATTATGTGCCACTCTGCAAAATTTCAAAGCCAGTAACACAAAGTGGAGTTAAGTAACACGAAGTGCAGTCGAGTAACACGAAATGGAAGCAAGTGACACAAAGAAGTATGATATGATTCCACACGTCCCTCATGGGATAGGATGTTACTAGCTTTCATAAGATGTTACTTACCTTCATTATGTGCCACTCTGCAAAATTTCAAAGCCAGTAACACAAAGTGGAGTTAAGTAACACGAAGTGAAGTCGAGTAACACGAAATGGAAGAAGTGACACAAAGAAGTATGATATGATTCCACACGTCCCTCATGGCATAGGATGTTACTAGCTTTCATAAGATGTTACTTACCTTCATTATGTGCCACTCTGCAAAATTCCAAAGCCAGTAACACAAAGTGGAGTTAAGTAACACGAAGTGCAGTCGAGTAACACGAAATGGAAGCAAGTGACACAAAGAAGTATGATATGATTCCACACGTCCCTCATGGGATAGGATGTTACTAGCTTTCATAAGATGTTACTTACCTTCATTATGTGCCACTCTGCAAAATTTCAAAGCCAGTAACACAAAGTGGAGTTAAGTAACACGAAGTGCAGTCGAGTAACACGAAATGGAAGCAAGTGACACAAAGAAGTATGATATGATTCCACACGTCCCTCATGGGATAGGATGTTACTAGCTTTCATAAGATGTTACTTACCTTCATTATGTGCCACTCTGCAAAATTTCAAAGCCAGTAACACAAAGTGGAGTTAAGTAACACGAAGTGGAGTCGAGTAACACGAAATGGAAGCAAGTGACACAAAGAAGTATGATATGATTCCACACGTCCCTCATGGGATAGGATGTTACTAGGTTTCATAAGATGTTACTTACCTTCATTATGTGCCACTCTGCAAAATTTCAAAGCCAGTAACACAAAGTGGAGTTAAGTAACACGAAGTGCAGTCGAGTAACACGAAATGGAAGCAAGTGACACAAAGAAGTATGATATGATTCCACACGTCCCTCATGGGATAGGATGTTACTAGGTTTCATAAGATGTTACTTACCTTCATTATGTGCCACTCTGCAAAATTTCAAAGCCAGTAACAGAAAGTGGAGTTAAGTAACACGAAGTGGAGTCGAGTAACACGAAATGGAAGCAAGTGACACAAAGAAGTATGATATGATTTCACACGTCCCTCATGGGATAGGATGTTACTAGCTTTCATAAGATGTTACTTACCTTCATTATGTGCCACTCTGCAAAATTTCAAAGCCAGTAACACAAAGTGGAGTTAAGTAACACGAAGTGGAGTCGAGTAACACGAAATGGAAGCAAGTGACACAAAGAAGTATGATATGATTTCACACGTCCCTCATGGGATAGGATGTTACTAGCTTTCATAAGATGTTACTTACCTTCATTATGTGCCACTCTGCAAAATTTCAAAGCCAGTAACACAAAGTGGAGTTAAGTAACACGAAGTGGAGTCGAGTAACACGAAATGGAAGCAAGTGACACAAAGAAGTATGATATGATTTCACACGTCCCTCATGGGATAGGATGTTACTAGCTTTCATAAGATGTTACTTACCTTCATTATGTGCCACTCTGCAAAATTTCAAAGCCAGTAACACAAAGTGGAGTTAAGTAACACGAAGTGGAGTCGAGTAACACGAAATGGAAGCAAGTGACACAAAGAAGTATGATATGATTTCACACGTCCCTCATGGGATAGGATGTTACTAGCTTTCATAAGATGTTACTTACCTTCATTATGTGCCACTCTGCAAAATTTCAAAGCCAGTAACACAAAGTGGAGTTAAGTAACACGAAGTGGAGTCGAGTAACACGAAATGGAAGCAAGTGACACAAAGAAGTATGATATGATTTCACACGTCCCTCATGGGATAGGATGTTACTAGCTTTCATAAGATGTTACTTACCTTCATTATGTGCCACTCTGCAAAATTTCAAAGCCAGTAACACAAAGTGGAGTTAAGTAACACGAAGTGGAGTCGAGTAACACGAAATGGAAGCAAGTGACACAAAGAAGTATGATATGATTCCACACGTCCCTCATGGGATAGGATGTTACTAGGTTTCATAAGATGTTACTTACCTTCATTATGTGCCACTCTGCAAAATTTCAAAGCCAGTAACACAAAGTGGAGTTAAGTAACACGAAGTGCAGTCGAGTAACACGAAATGGAAGCAAGTGACACAAAGAAGTATGATATGATTCCACACGTCCCTCATGGGATAGGATGTTACTAGCTTTCATAAGATGTTACTTACCTTCATTATGTGCCACTCTGCAAAATTTCAAAGCCAGTAACACAAAGTGGAGTTAAGTAACACGAAGTGGAGTCGAGTAACACGAAATGGAAGCAAGTGACACAAAGAAGTATGATATGATTCCACACGTCCCTCATGGGATAGGATGTTACTAGGTTTCATAAGATGTTACTTACCTTCATTATGTGCCACTCTGCAAAATTTCAAAGCCAGTAACACAAAGTGGAGTTAAGTAACACGAAGTGCAGTCGAGTAACACGAAATGGAAGCAAGTGACACAAAGAAGTATGATATGATTCCACACGTCCCTCATGGGATAGGATGTTACTAGGTTTCATAAGATGTTACTTACCTTCATTATGTGCCACTCTGCAAAATTTCAAAGCCAGTAACAGAAAGTGGAGTTAAGTAACACGAAGTGGAGTCGAGTAACACGAAATGGAAGCAAGTGACACAAAGAAGTATGATATGATTTCACACGTCCCTCATGGGATAGGATGTTACTAGCTTTCATAAGATGTTACTTACCTTCATTATGTGCCACTCTGCAAAATTTCAAAGCCAGTAACACAAAGTGGAGTTAAGTAACACAAAGTGAAGTCGAGTAACACGAAATGGAAGCAAGTGACACAAAGAAGTATGATATGATTCCACACGTCCCTCATGGGATAGGATGTTACTAGCTTTCATAAGATGTTACTTACCTTCATTATGTGCCACTCTGCAAAATTTCAAAGCCAGTAACACAAAGTGGAGTTAAGTAACACAAAGTGAAGTCGAGTAACACGAAATGGAAGCAAGTGACACAAAGAAGTATGATATGATTCCACACGTCCCTCATGAGATAAGATGTTACTAGCTTTCATAAGATGTTACTTGGTTTCATAAGATATTATTTACCTTCATTAAGTGCCACTCTGCAAATTTTTAAAACGAGTAACACGAAGTGGAGTCAAAGCATTATACAGGGGTGTACAAGAATGATGTATATCGCTGCGACTGTCAAACATCTGACTCAAGAGCAGTTGCACTAGACAGGTGTCAGTGGTCTTTCGACGACAATGTCAAAGTCAAATGTTCTTTAAATCTTTTACGTTGCTACTATTTACATTTACATTGGCTGATATAGTGAAAAACGAGGTCAAGAGGGATAAGCCGCGCGAGCCACGTGAGTCGCACTCTCAAAAAAACTCACCAAAATCTACATAGACAATTCCCACAGGTATTTTTGCCACATGCGTGGAAAATCTGGGTTGTATAGACACCACAGACAAATGGTACCATCCCAGGTATAGACCGATAAATTTGGAACCACTCGATCGTCACACCATAAGGACAGAGTTCCTGTTGTTAAAAGCAGATCCCGATAATGACGTTGGTGCTTGGTTTTTTTTCGTTTTAAAGCCTAATCTTGGTCCTTTTTAGAAAGATATACTTTTTGATGTCATCTCCAACCAAAGTCCTGATTCTGGTAAGGTCGCTGGTTACAAGGATGCAGCTTGTTTGAAGATGCTGATCCATGATTTTACATCTACAGGACATGCAGGATGGATAAAAGTTTGTCTTCTGTTGCTTCCTTGAAGACGAACGTATTACTTTTCTTTCTTTCTTCAGCATATGGCCAAAGCGTTCTTAGAGGTTAACCCTTGCAATGTGGTAGCTGTCAATTGGCAATCAGGAGCCGAACCACCCTTTGATCAGGCGATAGCCAACGCCAGAATCGTCGCCTTGGAGATATACGCCTTCCTCAAAACGATGCAGGTTTGCCTTTGGAAGAATTCGTGAAATATTTCTGTATGCGTATTTTAGGAACATTTTCACTTAGATGTCAAGCATGAGGTACAGCTAGTCGGACATGGAGTTGGAGCACACATAGCTGGTTATGTTGGAAAAGCTATGCAAAAGACAAAACTACCAAAGATAACAGGTTTAGATCCAACCGGTCCAAGGTTTGAGCATATGCCAGCCGTAGTCCGCCTGGATGCTGATGACGCAAAGTTTGTAGAAGTCCTGCACACTGATTCTTTCAACTGTAAGCTCTTTTACCCATAAAAAACCCAGGATATTTATCATATTTGTGTTTAAGCAAGAAGTCAAGGTACTATGCAGCCCTTTGGCAGAGCTGATTACTACCTAAACAACGCTGGACATCAACCGGGATGCAACGACAGCTACACAATGCCTAAATTCACTACGATCAGCAGGGATTGCCTCCGTGCCGGAAAAATCTTACCAGCCTGTAGTCACAAGCGTGCTTACAAGTATTATATAAGTGCCGCGCTGAACAGGGACTGTCCATTCATTGGCATTCCCTGCGAGAACTACCAGAAATTTGCTAATGTATTCCATGTCGAGGTTTGTTGACCTTTTGGCTTGCTATAACTGGTGCAGTTCGTTTTTCCAGGGAAGCTGTACCGACTGCAAGAAGCACCAGTGCTTGATCATGAGGTACGATTCTTTCTCGAGCGATATACCAAAGTACACCAAGGTCTACCTAAACACGAATGCCGAACCACCGTTTTGCAGTAAGTTACGGAGTGGTGGCATTATTCGGGTTTGAAATTGTTATGTTTCAGTGCATACGTATGAGATTGCGATATCTATATCTAACCATTATGGGTCCACGAGGATGGTCGGATATTTCGAGTTTATTTTGGTTGATGATAACAACAAAGTTTCATTTGCATCTCCTTCCATTGATGGGTAAGTCAGATGACACGACAGAATCATTTCATTTCCAGTCTGCAACCGATTAGGTCGATGTCTCGGATATTTCTTCCTGGTTACGTCCATTTCACAATCGCTTACGCCCCACCCCCAGAAATCGACAAGATCAAAGAGGCCAAAGTCAAATGGATGAGCAACGATAAGTTCAAGCTCCAGTTCAAATCGATCTACGTGAAGTACATCACCGTGATGAGAATATCCGAAAATATGAAGTAGGTGATTTATCTGGTGCTTCCCCATAAGCCCTAACGTCATATTTCAGCGCTCCAGTCAATGGTCTTTGCCCAGAACCTGGTCCAGAGATCAAGCATTCCGACTACGTCCACTTCAACAAGTGCGACGTCTCCAAACTAAAGGCAGGTGAACTGATCATGGGCCAAGCAGCTCCAGCAGGCTTGGGAGGTTCCACAAACGCGACCAACGCAACCAAAGGTGGTCCTATGACTTCAGGACACCCCACCAGTGGAGCTTACCCGAATGGAACAACAGGAACAGGCGCTGGAACAGGAGCAGGTGGTGGCAATGTCGTTTCAGCTGCAGGAAATACCTCAACGACTGCTCCGGGAGGAAGCGCAGGAAATACGATCACCAATGGAGAGAACACTACACCACCTGGTCAATCTGGGCCTAAAACTGGTGGTGGTGGGCCTTCAGCGGGTGCTGCAGGTGGTCAAAACCCTGATGCTGCTGCTGCTAGTGGTCAAGGGGCGAGTCTTGTGGTCACCATAACAACGGAAACTGCGTATCCGACGCAGGGTACCACTAAGAAGTCGAATGCGCCGACTGTGGCGCCGCCGCCCTGTAAGAATGGGACTGGGGAACTGCCGGATTGTGACGCGGTCGAACCAGATGCCGAGGGGCTGACTTAAGCATAAGCTAACTTATGTAATGTGTATGATTTATATATGTAGTATGATTATACTTGATATTATACTTGATAGTATATAGGTGTATATTTTGTGTAGCAAATAAAGATGGAAGATTTTAAGTGGTTGTAGGACTGTTCATCATGAAGTTGCAAGACTATAATAATAAACAAAACGAGGCATATACATTATTTATTTATTATACACTAAGTTCACAAACTAAAATCAGTATTGTACAATCAAGTTTTTTTTCAATTTGTTATTACTCATTTCGAGATAATCAATAATAATAATAGTTATAATATTAATAATAATGATGATATTTAATTTACATTTAATAATTCACATTAATTATTAATGTGCGGATATAGAGTAGTTTCAAACTAAGAAGAGCACAGTTGTATATGCAACCAATCATACCCAGTGTATGGTTTATAAATTGCCTGTGTATATTTGGTTGCATATACAACTGTGCTCTTCTTAGTTTGAAACATCTATACTTCAGCGCGGTCTGACGTCACAAGTACCACAACAAAGCCCAGAAAATAACCACGACAGGCACGTATTCATTTGTTTAGATACCGTCATTTGTTTAGATACCGTCATTTGTTTAGATACCGTCACGCAGTACATTTTCCTGTTGATGTTAGGTTATTGAAAAAACCGTTTACATATAATAATTAATTAATAATAGGAATAACATTTATAACTTTTCAATAAAACACCTATTAGTTGAATACTGGTTAATATTACCAACGATATACAGATAGCTTCAGTTCAGTACACATGCAGTTTTGTATTTTTTTTTTTTTTTGAGGGGAAATACAAAAATTAAGTTTTGTTGATTACGTACCGTATTTATTTGTTGCATTTAGATGATTTATTTTTACAGTTTTGACTAAGAAATGTATAGATTTCTTGTATGTACTAGGTATATAAGCATTGGAAATAGTTTAACAATATATTATGACCCAAAAGAAATTATGTCACAAACTCAACAATACGTACACTTATTTACAACCTTTATATTTATAATAATGATAATATTCTAGGGCCAGAGATTTCTATAACATACAGTGTGTTAATTTCAAATCTTCCCGTAAGGAAAATAAATGGACACACGGTATATATATATATATACTTTTACCCAGTGTTTAAGCATATGTCTAGGTTTCAGTCGCACTACAACAACACAACAACATACCACCTATTAAAACAACAATATACTGTGAACGCTACAACAACATAGGCCAAGATATGGTGGGATCAGTTTTTTTTTTTATTAATATTCTTACCTTTCTTTAATTTTTTACTACAAAATCCTTTCTCGCTAGTCGTTCGCAACATTTCGAGGTTCCCTATAAAAAAAACCAAAAACCTAACCTCAAAATTTTCCTAACCTGAAAATAAAACAACAAAAATTTACTACGATGATCTTTTTTCGCTGCAGTTGCATAATATTGACTTTTTAGTTCTTCTCAAGGGTTCTTACTGTAGCGATTAGGTTACAAGTTGTGTTTATGTTTTTTTTTCTTTGTTTTTTTTTTTTGTTGGTTTTCTGTAAGTATAAAGATGCAGGACAGCGTATTAGGGGAGGATTTCTCTTATTTTTTCCGTCGTGTGACTTTTTTTTTGACGACAGGTGAGTTTATTAGCAGTTACAGTTGGCTGCCTGAGGCCCTTGAGCTGTGTCGGTCAGCCTAGTGCCCTTTGCATTTCCGCTCATCAACGTCGGATCGGTATCGAGACTGTCGGACATTTTGTCGCAGATTATGTCCACTAATCTTTCGAAAACAGCCTGGAAAATAAACAAGATGAGACAGAATAGTAGGATAATCCCACTAACTATTTTAATTTAAATCTCAATAAAGAATATTTTTGTTTTTCGTGTGGCTAGCAAGTCTTTATTTATCAAAACCAATCTTTGAACTAACTTTTTGAAATATAACATTTTACTCTACAACTTGCTGCTGCTTTTTTATTGGGTCAGCAAAGTGGATACCTACACTAAATATCCACTACCACACTAATATAATATTTTCTTTGTCTGTGGGACAGTCGTGGAAAAAATGAACATTGGGATAGAAAAAACTGACAATCGAGAATAAATATGACTGTACGAAAAGCTAACATCGACCATGAACCATTGATAAGTCTAGAACAAATAATTCTTCCACCACTACATATTAAATTTGGATGACTAATTAAACAGTTTGTGAAAACTTTATATAAGAATGATGTTTGTTCCAAATATATTTGTTAATCATTTCCTGGCCTCCATACAGGAAAATTAGAAGCTGGTATCTTTGATGGACCACAAATGACTTAGGTTGAAGCATGGACAAGCTTTGTATCAGTTATCGAAAAATTTTTGGGAAATCACCAAGCTGAACAATATTAACAAAACAAATCGTTGACAAAATGCTTCAAAATTTTTAAAAACTACTATGAGTACCAAGTTACATTATTTTCATAGTCATTTAGATCAATTTCCTGACAATCTAAGTGATTACAATGAAGAACAAGAGCAACGGTTTCAGCAGTATATCAAGATAACGGAGGAAAGATATGAAGGCCGATGGTATTGCCATATAATGGCAGGCTACTGCTGGACCTTAGAAAGGGACTGTCCTGAACAAAAATACAATAGAACACGTAACACAAAACGTTTTCTTAATTTAAATTTGTGGTTTTTTTAATTCTTTTATTGTTACCGTATGCATTACCGAAATGATTTCTTGGTCGTTTATATTTGCTATTATTAGACACATCTCGGCTGCTTCCAATAAATCAATAATGCCCCAAGTCCAGGGAAAACCACTAACAAATTGAAACTTCGATGAAGGACAACATCACTCTGAATTCGTAATTAGCATCAATTGATTTAAACTTGTTGAATACGCGCTATCACAGGCTTAATACGATGTGTCAACAGATTGGCTACATTTTCATTACTGGCTGTCAACACAAACAGCTACTCGACGTTCCAATAACACACTCAAGTTGATTTTACACAGTAAAGTCTTCTATGTCGGTCGGTAAGTTGACTCTACCTTTTTAGCGATAGTTATTTGGGTTGCCTATTTATATAGCCTGTATAAACAGGCTATATAAATAGGCAACCCATAGTAAGGACAATTTACACTGGAAACTATGAGATTTCGAATAAAATATTTTACCTTCACATTTATGTTTTCCTTCGCACTTGTCTCGAAAAATTCGACGCCCAATTGATCAGCCAACTGCTTGCCTCTTTCGAAGCTGATGACGCGTTCATCTTCCATGTCGCACTTGTTTCCAACAAGAATCACCTGGGCGTTGTCCCATGAGTACGTCTTTATCTGTGTCACCCTGTATATTCACAGAAAGTATGTTCGATAAGTTTTTTAATACTCAATGGATTTTAATGATCCTTTTTTTTGATAATTTATAGGATTATTTAATGAGTTATAGGTAAATTCTTTAATCCCACTACAAACTGATCTAAGTCATTAAAAAATCCTCATGAGGCTGAAGGAACCTTTTGAACAAACACCAATCAAACTTATCGGGCAAACTCATTTTTTTAAAGCAAATACTGCACCAATAAATGTCCAAATGGTTATACACAGGAGGAAATTTCCTCAAGAGGCTGAAGCAATCTCTTGGACAAACACCAATCAACTTCCTCAGCAAATTTAGCACCTACGAGTGTCCAAACTCATCTAAGTCATTAAAAAAAAATCCTCAAGAGGTTGAAGGAAGCTTTTGAACAAACACCAATCAAACTTAAGTTTTTTAAAGCAAATACTGCATCAATGAATGTCCAAAGGGTTACACACCGGAAGAAATTTCCTCAAGAGGCTGAAGCAATCTTTTGAACAAACACCAATTAACATCCTCGGCAAATTTAGCACCTACAAGTGTCCAAACTCATCTAAGTCATTAAAAAAAAATCCTCAAGAGGTTGAAGGAACCTTTTGAACAAACACCAATCAAACTTAAGTTTTTTAAAGCAAATACTGCACCAATGAATGTCCAAATGGTTATACACCGGAAGAAATTTCCTCCAGAGGCTGAAGCAACCCTTTGGACAAACACCAATCAACTTCTTCGACAAATTTAACACCTATGAATGTCCAAACTCGTTTATAACATTAAATCAGCCCTTCCCAACTTTTTTCAAGGGGGAAATACGATTGAAGCAAGTATACAAAAATACAATTCGCGCTGAGTGAGATTATTGATTTTTTTTACGTATGAGAGCGATTTTTATGTTCTTTTTCTGGCTCTGGTAGCAGCAGATACAAATTGAGAGCAATTTATATCTCCTCGGAATTCTATCTGCATCGATTTTACGTCGAGAGTTGAAACAAATCTAAGAAGGATTCAACGTCTCAAACATTTTCACCCAAATTATGTAGATTTACATTTTTATTCGAATATATATAAAGTCTAAGTCTACATGAATGGACACTCAAATATGTACTGACCTTGAAGGTCATATTTCGATTGAGTGTTTATAGGAAATCGATGGTAATAGGGGTAGTTATGGACTTATTAAGGGGTCTATTGTTCTATACTCACCAATCTTGCACGCTATTGAATGATTCCTCGTTCGTTATGTCGTACATTAGGATAAAACCCATAGCGCCCCTATAGTAGGCTGTCGTAATGGTTCTATATCTTTCTTGGCCAGCTGTGTCCTAAAATTATAAGACAACACGTTTATGTCTTGGCCACACTAGCCTGTTTTACTAGCATGCTACTTGCTACTGGCTGCTAACAGTGAGACCACTCAGTTTTACCAGTTAGTAAGTGAGTTTAGCAGCCTTGCACCAGCGCTTGTTTAACTTTTCCAGCAACCAGCATGAACGTTAACTCAGGAAATTATGTATTTTTGAAATATCTTTTACAAATATTATGCGAGGTAATATTGGTCACCTTAGGTAAGAGTCGAATATTGAAGGGAGGAAATTTCAGCAATCTGTCTAACGGTTGTAACATGAGAGGGGTGAAAAGTAGGTCAAGTCTACATCCGACGAGGGTAGTCAGTTTTGTAGTAACCCCATTTCAACCTAGCTCCCAAAGGGTTGAAATAATCTTATTGGGACTTGGGAGGTATACGAAAAATTGAGTGTAAAGATAAAATTGGCTATGAGCCAGATTTTAAGAGAAAAAATATTGTTTGCTCTTGAAATATCGATGTTAAATAGTGACTAGTGCACCGTTAGCCGAGACGCAAACCGGCGTGATTTTGTGTTGGGTTGGGAACAGCTGACCGGTCGTAAAATCTCTCAAGGAAACTTCCCGAAGGAAAATTTCCCGAAGGAAAATTCCCGAAGGAAAATTCCCGAAGGAAAATTCCTCAAGGAAATTTCCCGAAGGAAAATTCCTCAAGGAAATTTCCCGAAGGAAAATGCCTCAAGGAAAAAATTCCCGAAGGAAAATGCCTCAAGGAAAAAATTCCCGAAGGAAAATTCCTCAAGGATATTTCCCGAAGGAAAATTCCTCAAGGATATTTCCCGAAGGAAAGTTCAAGGAAATTTCCGCAAGGATATTTCCTCAAGGAAATCTGTCGTGTCTGTAACCGAAAGATTGGATTTCATCAGATTTGTTCGAAGTTCGAGAAACGAGTGAAATGTCACGATTTTGTATTTTGTCTCTAGCAACCAGAGTTGATGGAATAAAAAACTATACTATACCATTTTAGTTAACTGAAAGATTGGATAATTAATCCTGAAAAGTACAGGCTTCCATCAGATTTGGTTTAGACAGGGGAATTTTTCAAAGTTCGCGATAAGGAGAGCCGAGGGAAACATCACGATTTTGTATTTTGTCTCTAGCAACCAGAGCTGATGGAATAAAAAAAAATAATAAATAAATAAAAAAACTATACTATACTGTTTTAGTTAACCGAAAGATTGGATAATTAATCCTGAAAAGTTCAGGCTTCCATCAGATTTGGTTTAGACAGGGGAATTTTTCAAAGTTCGCGATTAGGAGAAAAGAAATTCAAACCTATCGTATTTGTATTTGAACTTCAATTAGTTCAAAAGAAATGAACATTTTCTTATACATGAATATGTACTTATTTCAAACATATATTCTATCCTTGAGACTCACCCAAATTTGCAATTTGACTCGTTTGTCATGTCTGAAGACCGTTTTCACTTTGAAGTCTATACCAACGGTGCTGACGAAAGCAGATGTGAAGCTGTCATCTGCATACCTGAAGAGGAACGACGTTTTTCCCACGGAACTGTTGCCTATGATCAATAGCTTGAACATGTAGTCGAAATTTTGATCCGCTGCGTCTTTCGGCCACTTCTGGTCGCCACCTGCCATCTGAAAAAAATCGAAAAACACATTTTGGGTATTTATAGAGCGAGTATAACGCTAAAATAGCGATTTGTAGCACCATTGCGAAGAAAGATTTTATTTTCTAAGTAAATAATTTCTTGCATGAGTTTTGGAACTGGAAGGATCTTTACGTGTATGTCACGATGTTGAGGGTCTTATGAACGAGTTTGATATTCCCCACGATCCTTCTAAACAGTGGCTTTTTTTTTTTCAAGCAGAAATAAATAACTGTGTGTGATAACTATAAATCATCGTGTATTATTATAGTAATTATTGTATCTACTTACATCGTGATGCCAATAACCAAGTGGGATTTCAACAAAAGACAATAGCCTAGATAGCTTCCGAAACTCGTATGGTTCCCAACCTGCGATACCAATCAATAACCTATTAATTAAACACTAAAAACACGTTGAATTCGCTCTGTTACATATACTAAACACACACGACCTATTTCCGTTGAAAATAGAGCGTTGCTTTACGGAAAAGCAAAACAAGAAATGAGAGATAACGAGTGTTGTTCAATTCTGAACAAGAAGCAAGTTTTCTTGTGTATTTTCTGTCCTGAAAAAGCTTAATTATTGTGTTGGTTTTGTTACCTTCGTTTGCCATATGTCCAGCTGTGATTTACAGGCTTTGAAGAACTTTACAGACTATAAAAGTAAGTGTCAATTGTGTGTTTAGTGTGGAAGTATGGTAAACCGCATGTATGATAATCTAATACTGTTATCACACGCGCTACGTCATCATGTGTCGACTTAGTTTTTGCTATTGGGAACGGTATTTAACGTATTCGAATGCTGAAGGTGCTGTTTATAAGTTAAATGCCGTTTGCGGTGCCCATGTTGTGGCGAGAGCCTTCCAATCATGTAGATCAGTGTTCCCAAACCTGTGGTCCGCGGACCCCTGGGGGTCCGTGGGTCTATCCCAGGGGGTCCGGGGATAAAATGCAACAGATAGTAGACCTATGGAGTACCAATACTACTCCACCAACTACTACACCAACTACTTGGACAAATTTAGCACCTACGAATGTCCAAACTCATCTCCGTCATTAAAAATTTCCTCAAGAGCCTGAAGAATGATTTTGGACAAACACCAATCAAACTGATCAAGCAAACTCAACTTTTTGAATGAAATATTGCACCAATGAATGTCCAAAGGGTTGTACACCAGAAGAAATTTCTTCAAGAGGCTGAAGCAACCTTTTGGACAAACACCAATCAACTTCCTCGGCTAATTTAGCACCTACGAGTGTCCAAACTCATCTAAGTCATTCAAAAATTCCTCAAGAGGCTGAAGGAAGCTTTTGGACAAACACCAATCAAATTTATCAGGCAAACTCAACTTTTTGAATGAAATATTGCACCAATGAATGTCCAAACGGTTGTACACCAGAAGAAATTTCCTCAAGAGGTTGAAGCAACCTTTTGGACAAACACCAATCAACTTCTTCGACAAATTTAGCACCTACGAGTGTCCAAACTCATCTAAGTCATTCAAAAATTCCTCAAGAGGCTGAAGGAAGCTTTTGGACAAACACCAATCAAATTTATCAGGCAAACTCAACTTTTTGAATGAAATATTGCACCAATTAATGTCCAAAGGGTTGTACACCAGAAGAAATTTCCTCAAGAGGTTGAAGCAAGCTTTTGGACAAACACCAATCAAGTTCCTCAGCTAATTTAGCACCTACGAGTGTCCAAACTCATCTAAGTCATTCAAAAATTCATCAAGAGGCTGAAGGAAGCTTTTGGACAAACACCAATCAAATTTATCACGCAAACTCAACTTTTTGAATGAAATATTGCACCAATGAATGTCCAAACGGTTGTACACCAGAAGAAATTTCCTCAAGAGGTTGAAGCAACCTATTGGACAAACACCAATCAACTTCTTAGACAAATTTAGCACCTACGAGTGTCCAAACTCATCTAAGTCATTAAAAAATTCCTCAAGAGGCTGAAGGAAGCTTTTGGACAAACACCAATCAAATTTATCAGGCAAACTCAACTTTTTGAATGAAATATTGCACCAATTAATGTCCAAAGGGTTGTATACCAGAAGAAATTTCCTCAAGAGGTTGAAGCAACCTTTTGGACAAACACCAATCAACTTCCTCGGCTAATTTAGCACCTACGAGTGTCCAAACTCATCTAAGTCATTCAAAAATTCCTCAAGAGGCTGAAGGAAGCTTTTGGACAAACACCAATCAAATTTATCAGGCAAACTCAACTTTTTGAATGAAATATTGCACCAATTAATGTCCAAAGGGTTGTACACCAGAAATTTCCTCAAGATGCTGAAGCAATCTTGTGGAGAAACACCAATCAACTTCCTCGGCAAATTTAGCACCTACGAGTGTCCAAACTCATCTAAGTCATTCAAAAATTCCTCAAGAGGCTGAAGGAAGCTTTTGGACAAACACCAATCAAATTTATCAGGCAAACTCAACTTTTTGAATGAAATATTGCACCAATTAATGTCCAAAGGGTTGTACACCAGAAATTTCCTCAAGATGCTGAAGCAATCTTGTGGAGAAACACCAATCAACTTCCTCGGCAAATTTAGCACCTACGAGTGTCCAAACTCATCTAAGTCATTCAAAAATTCCTCAAGAGGCTGAAGGAAGCTTTTGGACAAACACCAATCAAATTTATCAGGCAAACTCAACTTTTTGAATGAAATATTGCACCAATTAATGTCCAAACGGTTGTACACCAGAAGAAATTTCCTCAAGAGGTTGAAACAACCTTTTGGACAAACACCAATCAACTTCCTCGGCTAATTTAGCACCTACGAGTGTCCAAACTCATCTAAGTCATTCAAAAATTCCTCAAGAGGCTGAAGGAAGCTTTTGGACAAACACCAATCAAATTTATCAGGCAAACTCAACTTTTTGAATGAAATATTGCACCAATGAATGTCCAAAGGGTTGTACACCAGAAGAAATTTCAAAATACATCTTAAAAGAAAAAAAATTTTTTTGTTGTATCAGAAAGTTGGAAATCTGTTCCCTTGTGTCTTTTGACACATATTTGACAGCTCCGCCATCTTAGGTACGCGTGGTTGTCCACAGCTTGTTGCATTTTAAGCGGGAGATTTGAATATTTCGGATAGTATATTGAAATCTGGTGATTTTACGTTAGTAATGTAAACAGGGGCGCAACAAATTCAATTTATGCTAACTGATTCTAAATGTGAACTTCATGTTCACCTCTCCCACACATTTGGAAGCCTTCCAGCAAACTTTCGCACTGTTTCAAGCGCTGGAGGAATTAATTAATCTCTTAAAGTGAGATTCAAGAGCAGAATTGACCGCAATATCTTAAGTTAAGATCTTAAGAAGTTGCAAAATACGAAATATACGGACATTTGACATTGAATATTTTATCGATTCACGCTTCTTGGAAATGAATGTATAGGTAATATAACATAATTGGGAAATCAATGGAGACCGAAAACTATATTCCTTTTTTTTCTTTTTTATCTTAACTAGTCATCTATTACCAAAGCAGAAATAAAAAATGGAAGAAACAAATAGAAAAGCTTCAGTCTTCAAGTAGTTTAAGGTTAAAGCTGGCCTGGCACTGAAAGCTCGACGCGCGACAAAGCTTTTATGACAGACAACCCACCCCAAATGTCAAAAGAAAACAAAAACCCAGCGTTTTTCCCTCAAAAACAAAATACTATTTTACAATTTGTCAAGAACCCATACCTAATCTATTTTTAGAATTTAGCGATCCCTGGCTAAAGCTACAACATATTGGCGAGCTTTGCAATAAAGCTTTACAATAAAGCTTTACAATAAAGCTTTACGACAAAGCTCTACATCACAAATCTCAAAAAAATCACAATATTTTATATGTTTAGAGACAATATCAATACCTACTCATGTACAATACTCGTATTACCGATTAAAAAGTTCGCTAAAGCTCCTTTTTGTGTTAGATAGTAAAAAGCTCACCTCTTAAATCGAAGTTTTGACGATTTTTCGACCACTTTTGACTGATTGGGACACTATATTGTCGAAATTTCGTCCGAAAACAGAGCGACAATAAACAAATTTTAAGCTCGCACTCCAGAAGCACACACTGAGCTTTCCGCTTTCAGGAAAATCGATCAGCTGTACAAGTACACTCTGGAGCACAATCAGACAACCCAAAGTTAATCGAGTGGTGGGGGAACCGACATCAAACCTTATTTCCGCGCATACGCTTATTTTTTATTCATTATTTATTTATATAAGTAGGATGTAATTGATCGGTTAAATTTTATGTGGTACCGATAATTCTTAGCTAATATTAATTTTAATCGATATAATTAGTTCTCGGGATGCCTTCGGGTTCTTTACAGTGGCCGAAATTTCATGATTTCGCCAAGAATGTATTCATTCCTGAAACCAAACGTCACCAAAATCGATAACCAACTTCAGGTTATATCCGGTAACACGCGCCATCTATATTCCAGTACGTGTAATTTTTTGCCTCAGAAATGACACTCATACACGAGGATAACCACAAAAAACAGGTCACTGTAAAAGATCCACACCTAACCTATCACTTTGACATTGACAGTTCGACCCACCTACATTTCCGACAATATTTCGCTTACAAAACGCTAAATTTAAACCATGGCAGACCCAAAATACGCAAATCTCCCTGGAATTGTAACCCCACATCAATAATAACCTTCCAGACGATATAAAACTTATATTTTAGGCACTGGATGAACCTGATGTGTACGAAACAACTGATCTACCGGAATCCGAACAGACTTCCGATTACTACGAAGAGGAAAGCGATGCGGTGGAGAAAATCAACATACCTCCCAGCGAAGCCTTCAATAAATACAAGGGAAAGACCATAAATGCCAATAAAGTCGATTTTTCAGATCGTATATCAAGAAACATCAATAATGGATATGCTTATGAGTTAGTGGGACTTGGTGAAAAGGAAACTGTGTTGCAGAAGTACCAGAGGTTACAGTGCGAGATGGGCGAGCTCCTTGAAGAAGTTAACACCATAAAATCGTCGGATAAAGAGGGATTTAGTGTCTTAACCCCAGGTCAAGTGGAACAAGCGTTGAAAAAGCTTACGGATTTGAGGTTAGAAGAGATCTTGGGGCAGGATGTGGTTTCCAGCATCAATGACCCACAAGGGGCTCAAATCAAGTAAGTAGAACTAATTATTTCCACTGTCAAAAGTCGAAATTGTCAAAACAAAAAAGTGAAGTTTGGGACGACGTGTAGAATATTAGAGCAAATAATATTAAGACCCAAGTATTCCATTGCGAAATTACATGAATTGGGAACGTTTTATTTTTTGTTTCATCAAAATATCTCAGCGTTTGTAAAAGTTATGCCCTTAAACATAAAACAATGCTATTTGAGGTTAGATGTTCGTTAAAATGGTTTGTCAACTGTTTTTTGCGATTGTTTTTTCAATTTTTTGAGGTGTTCTGTAATCTTGAAGGGTTCCTTTGGGTTTTACTGAAAGAATCATTGAAATCGATCGTGGATTATAGAAGTTATCAAAGTTTTAAGAATTGTTTTATAACACCTGATTTTTTGATAGAAAACTGATGGCACAGTTGGATTATTTCAACGAAAAAGCCGTAATATCAAGACCCAAGTATTCCATTGCAAAATTACATGAATTGGGAACGTTTTATTTTTTGTTTTATCGAAATATCTCAACGTTTGTAAAAGTTATACCCTTAAAGCTATTTGAGGTTAGATGTTTGTTAAAATGGTTTGTCAACTGTTTTTTGCGGTTGTTTTTCGAATTTTTTTAGGTGTTCTGTAATCTTGAAGGGTTTCTTTGGGTTTTACTGAAAGAATCATTGAAATCCATCGTGGATTATAGAAGTTATCAAAGTTTTAACAATCGTTTTATAAACCTGATTCTTTCGTAGAAAATTGATGGTACAGTTGGATTATTTCAACGAAAAAGCTGTCAATATGACCGAATCTGAAAGATCAACAGATGGAATAACATTCCAGCTAAATTATAAGCCGGAACAGGCACATTTAGCGCAGACAAATCGTCTAGCAGAATTAGAAAGGAGATTGCATCGTTTAGAGACAGTTTTGGGGGCTTCTAATGATAATTTAGCCAGGTTGTCATCCCTGACCTCAAAACGTAAGTTCAAGAGTGGTTATAAACTAAAAAAAGTAGAGCACAGTGACATATGCAACCAATTATAGTCAGTGTATGGTATATAATTGACCTACGTGTATTTGGTTGCATACACAACTGTGCTCTCCTCGGTTTGAAACATCTATATGTATTATTTTGTAGGTACATTATTGGAATCTGCACAACATTTGAGCGCAACCGCCGCAATGTTGGATTCTGCCCAATTGGACCATATAGAAGGGAGATTGACCGCTTTAGCGCAGAAATTAGAAGCGATTGCTGAGAAAAAGAAGGAGATCGTGGCAGATCCTGAAGGTGAGAAAAAGATAAATGAATTGTATGATTTAGTGAAGGGAAATGAGAAATTAACGGAACTTTTACCACAAACTATTGAGAGGTTGAGATCTTTAGAGGGATTGCATGTAAAAGGTAAGTTTAATTGTGATATTTATTATTATATCTTGGAGTAATAAATTATGTATTAATTTTTAGCTGCGGATTTTGCGAAAACTTTGACACAAATCGAAAAATTACAAGCAGAAACTACAACTAATGTCAACGATAATAAGGACTTTGTGAAAGCGGTTCAAGCCAGTTTTGCCAATAACTTGAACGAAATCAATAAAACCGTGATTAATTTGGACGCAAGAATTAAACAATTCAAGAAAACGTAAAATAATTCGTCTAGCTTTATTTATTTCAGTTAATTTAACGCTAATTATTTGCTAATTATCTCTTTCGTATATTATTCCTAATTTATATAATTGTAATAACCACCAGTGTTAAGATAAACTGTTGAGCTTTTCTTTTTACTTAATAAATTTCTTTTTGCACTATAATGTGTTTTATTTATTTTGGTTTGCTGATAACGAACTTCTTATATCAAATTATTCTATTTTTTTCCTAATAAGACAGATTTTTGTCCATGTCCTGACATCTTGTGGTCGTTAGGAGACCTATCACGTTACCGTGGGTTACCGACCCTGTACTAGACGTCAAAAATGACAAGACAACATATAACCATAAAATTTCCCTAAATATACAAGTGAATTTAGGAAATTTTAATTTATATATTATTTTAGATTGTACTGAAAATCTGTAATATACTGCATGTTTTATAGATAAATAGGTATATTTCTTGGATATTTTAAACAAAAATCTCCATATGGTATAATAACTCTTACCTTCTTTTATTAAATACTGAATGCTTTTAAACCTAATTATTATTAATTAAGACTGTGCTATTTGGAAAGTTGATGAATTTGTTGAACAACCCGGACATGTATGCAAAATATCGTGAATAAAAACATCGCAATCGAAGCAGACAATCTTCTCGCAATGGGGGCAGACGTATACCTGAAAATTATAAAAAAATTGATAAAAAAACAAAAAAAACTTATTTAAATCCACAAAAAATTATTAAGTCATATAAATAGCACAAAAAAGTTATGTTTTACCTGCACATCTGCATCTGTGAAGATCTTCTGACAAGCAAAACAATTCTCGACTTGTTTAGTGTAATTGATCTCCTTAAAGTTGGCAGCGGGGAATAAATGGTGGTAAGATCTCGCCAAATGAGGGGCGGAGACCAACGTAAGACCGCAAGCCCTACACTCGACCGGTAATTCGCAATACTTGCTGTAACATTGCGGACAATAATAACCGCCTGTCGTTAGTTTGCTTCCGTCGTCAATGCTATCGACGTGGCTAAAAAAATTACCCTGTAGAATTATTATTACAAAATTTGAGTAAATTCTATACCAAAGTTTACTTAACATTTTATTCTTTGTTTGATCGCAATATTTGAATTTTTGTAGAAGATATGAAATAAAATGTTACAATTTGAGATGAAATGTTGCAATTTGAAATTCAATCTTTGATAATTCTTGTAATTTTCAACCAATTTCGATAATTTTTTTGTCAAATTGTAAAAGAAATCATCAAAATTCATAAGTGATAAAGGCTATTCCAAAATTTACTTTATCCTTAATATTTTATTCCTTGTTTCATTGCAATATTTAAATTTTTGTACAAGATATGAAGTAAAATGTTGCAATTCGAGATTCAAACTTTGATAATTCTTGTAATTTTCAACCAATTTCGATAATTTTTTTGTCAAATTATAAAATAAATCATCAAAATTCATAAGTGATAAAGGCTATTCCAAAATTTACTTTATCCTTAATATTTTATTCCTTGTTTCATTGCAATATTTAAATTTTTGTACAAGATATGAAGTAAACTGTTGAAATTCGAGATTCAAACTTTGATAATTCTTGTAATTTTCAACCAATTTCGATAATTTTTTTGTCAAATTGTAAAAGAAATCATCAAAATTCATAAGTGATAAAGGCTATTCCAAAATTTACTTTATCCTTAATATTTTATTCCTTGTTACATTGCAATATTTAAATTTTTGTACAAGATATGAAGTAAAATGTTGCAATTCGAGATTTAAACTTTGATAATTCTTGTAATTTTCAACCAATTTCGATAATTTTTTTGTCAAATTGTAAAAGAAATCATCTAAATTCATAAGTGATAAAGGCTATTCCAAAATTTACTTTATCCTTAATATTTTATTCCTTGTTTCATTGCAATATTTAAATTTTTGTACAAGATATGAAGTAAAATGTTGCAATTCGAGATTTAAACTTTGATAATTCTTGTAATTTTCAACCAATTTCGATAATTTTTTTGTCAAATTGTAAAAGAAATCATCTAAATTCATAAGTGATAAAGGCTATTCCAAAATTTACTTTATCCTTAATATTTTATTCCTTGTTTCATTGCAATATTTAAATTTTTGTACAAGATATGAAGTAAAATGTTGCAATTCGAGATTTAAACTTTGATAATTCTTGTAATTTTCAACCAATTTCGATAATTTTTTTGTCAAATTGTAAAAGAAATCATCTAAATTCATAAGTGATAAAGGCTATTCCAAAATTTACTTTATCCTTAATATTTTATTCCTTGTTTCATTGCAATATTTAAATTTTTGTACAAGATATGAAGTAAAATGTTGCAATTCGAGATTTAAACTTTGATAATTCTTGTAATTTTCAACCAATTTCGATAATTTTTTTGTCAAATTGTAAAAGAAATCATCAAAATTCATAAGTGATAAAGGCTATTCCAAAATTTACTTTATCCTTAATATTTTATTCCTTGTTTCATTGCAATACTTAAATTTTTGTACAAGATATGAAGTAAACTGTTGAAATTCGAGATTCAAACTTTGATAATTCTTGTAATTTTCAACCAATTTCGATAATTTTTTTGTCAAATTGTAAAAGAAATCATCTAAATTCATAAGTGATAAAGGCTATTCCAAAATTTACTTTATCCTTAATATTTTATTCCTTGTTTCATTGCAATATTTAAATTTTTGTACAAGATATGAAGTAAAATGTTGCAATTCGAGATTTAAACTTTGATAATTCTTGTAATTTTCAACCAATTTCGATAATTGTTTCGTCAAATTGTAAAAGAAATCATCAAGATTCATAATCTTGGTAAAATTGATGTCAATCCTTTGAAATAATCACCGAAATCGCCCAAAATTGTCAATCATTCTTTTTTCTTTGGAAAACTTACCACATACACATCGTCAACGGCTCTTCCGTTCCCTCGACCGACATCTGATGCGGGAAACCCATTTTTATCAGACTTGACTCCAAACATAACGCAGCCGGGGGCGGATCAACATGTTGAAACAGCAAATCTTTGTAATGGCAATCATCTAAGATTACGTTATAAACACCTCCTGTTTGGTTAGCTAGCTGTCTACAAATGTGCACTTCTGCAGCTAAACCAATAACAGAACATCTTACACCTTCATTTCTCAAAACCTTGAATACAATTAAAAAAAAAAAAAAATCGAAAAATTTGTTGTAGAAATTCTAAAAAATCATCAAAATGTACGAAAAAATAAAGAAATTCTTACGTTTATTGTCGTGTTGATGTCCGTTGGGTCACAGGTGGTCAAACTGCCCATAATTACCAAGATTTCTCTGCTGGCGTGACTTGGAAGCAGCTTAAGAGTTTTTATTGCCATTTCTAACCCGTTCTGTAACGATGGTTCCCCCACCAAACTAGTTTTACTCAATCCTTGAACGGTCTTAACATGTTTACGGTAATTCCCCGCTAGATCGCTTATTTTCTCCGCACGTTTGTTATGCATTATTATAATACCCATTTGACTTATCGGATTTTGATCAAAAAACTCTTCCACGAAATTTTCAAGCAACTAAAACAAGTTTTAATAATATTCGGAGTAATATCTAACGTAATCAATGACTTACCTTCACAGTACATAGCATTCTCGTCGGTTTTAAGTCTTGACTGGACATCGAATCCGAACAATCAATTAAAACGAATAAATGTCGCATCATACCCAGTTTTGTATTGCTCTTTTTACCCTGTTGTCTCTTACGCTTGGCCCGTTGGATAATATCAGCAACCGAAGCCTCCAGGAAACCATCATCGTCCTCTTTTATCGCCTCCCTAAACAATTATCGTTACAGATCAATAAATTAATTAAAAAGTAATTTTTCCTACCAGGTTTTTTCGTAACCTGTCTCCCAACGGTATTCCTTAGGATCTTCCTCGACCATTCTTTTAACTTAATAAATTAATCACCTCTAAAATACCTCTAAAGTGAGATTGTTTGACAACAAAACATCACGTCGAACATCGAGGTTATGTACACCTAACCTCACTTTTTCTCTAAGAGAAAATCAAAGCCAAAATGTTTAAATTTGGGTTTTCAAGTGAAAAATGTGTAGAACCCGACCAAAGTGATGGTAAAACTTAACAGATTTATTTATTCAATACTAAATACCTTATATTTATAGATAAAAAGATTGTTTGGTTACCTTCGGAAGAAGTGAAATTAAACAACAAAACCTCCACCGAAATCTTAAAAGTGACATCGGAATGTAATATATTCACGTGCGGGAAGGATGTGGAGATAAAATACGTCGATTCCGTTGATGTTATCGCCTCGTTAGACGAGAATTTGATCGATAGCGCTCTAACGGCTGAACAAAATCACTCAGATTTAATTCCTGGTGTTTACGAAGGCAAGTTTGATATTCACCTCGAAATATTGTGTTAATTTTCTGGGATTTTAGGTGGTTTAAAAATTTGGGAATGCACGTACGACTTAGCAAATTTTATCTGCGATTCCAACGTCGAAATTAAAGATAAACTTGTTTTGGATCTTGGATGCGGGTTGGGTTTGATTGGTATTTTATCGTTGGTTAAAGGGGCTTCCGTAGATTTTCAGGATTATGTAAGTTTTGGTTTTGTTTTAATAAAGAAATTTTATAAAAAGATGTTTTTTTTTTAAGAACGAGGATGTTTTGGAATATATTACGACCACAAATGTGCTTCTGAATCAAGAAGAAGCTGAAATTGCAGAGAAATGTAGGTTTTATTCAGGCGATTGGGAATCTTTTGTTGAATTGATTGAAACGACGCAAGAAAAAAATAAATACGACTTTATATTTACGTCAGAAACGATTTACAATACGATGAATTATGATAAATTGATTCACGCTTTTAAAGAACTGTTAAAACCGGATGGTAAAATGTATCCTTTTTATTTATATATGTATATTCAGTGTCAAAAAAAAGCTGAAACAAAAATTTTAGGTACATATTTTGGCGTAACTTTTGTAATCTTTGAAATAAATATTGCAAAAATTGAGTTAGTTAGAACGAATTTTGAAGAAATTGTATATAATTTACTGAAAGAATTATCAAAATGCACCAAAAATTACAAAAGTTATCGCAATTTAAAAATTGCCTAGTTTTTATGCGTTTTTTTCTTAGTGGCAATGCGAATTTTTCGAAATTATTTTTTTTTTCTGTGCATAATATTTTTCTTTAACACATTCTATTAGATTTTTAGCAGCAAAGACGTATTATTTTGGTGTCGGAGGAGGCCTAAGACAGTTTGAAGATCGACTAAAAAAAGACGATTTTGTATTTTCTACAGTTTGGAATTGCTCTGATGGCATAAACAGGGAAATATTACAAATAACATTGAAATAATAAACGATCATCAGAATATCGCATTTTTATTTCTAGATTAAAACTTTCCGATTAGAATTTAACACATTATAGACAAAATAATTGATTCCTTTCCTTGTAGATATAGGGAAATTTTACGGTTTGATGTTGTCTTGTCATTTTTGATGTTGGCTACAGAGTCGGTAACCCGTAGTAGCGTGATAGTTCTCCTATCCACCGCAAGATAGCAGCACATCGTAGTGCGCCTGAACGGGGGAATGTAGAGGGCGCTAACATCGGCGCACCTTTTTCTTCTTTTAGATTTAAATACCGGCGAAATTATACCCAAAGTCGTATACCACACCATATAAATTATTCAAAAGGCACTAGTTATCTATCTTTTTTTTGGTCATCAACATTAAAATAGAGGGGTACTAAATCTCTATAAAAAAAACCTAGACTGTTATTATAATTCATCACGCCAGCGTCATGACCGGGCAATGCACCATGACCAAACCTAGACAGCAACAAAAAAAAATACTACACCCTTAATCATTTTCTGGGAACAATGGACAAAAGAGGGAGCCATAGTAACAATTTGTTGTGGCGTATTCTAAACTGAAATGGAATGCGCGCCCGGCGCTTCTTCCAGAACGCGATGCATTACGTTCTGAATTGTTCCACATAACGCATTTACCTGTCCAGAACAGAGGGTCGAAAGTTCAAAGTACAATTTTCAAGTGTCGACCGCCAAAAATATGGAATCGTTGGGGATGAATTTTATCAAATATATTTTCTTTGGGTTCAATCTATTTTTCGCGGTAAGAAAATATATGTAGTGTGAAATTTTTTGTGCGTTTTTCTTTGCAAGCATGTTTATCAAGTTATGCTTTACGATTTGAAGCTTTTTTTAATTATTGCACTAAGTGATATCCAATAATAATGTATTTTTGTTTATTTTATTGTATTTTTTTATTTACAATCATCTTTTTTTTCCTGAAATATTTACACAGAGCATTAATACTTATGTTTTCTTTGAGTCTAAAAATAGAGCCACGCCTGTGGACAAACCCTTAAACTATAAACACACCCTTTGGGGCAACAAACACTAAATAATTCTAAGCACATAATTCACAAAAAAAAACATTTACACCTATACAACTGAATAATATGCTCATAATTATCAAATTTGGCATTTCCAGGGAGTACTATGCTCACCCACCCCCTCATTATAGTGGTAATTGTCCGCTTTTGACACAAAATAACCACAATTTACGACGTTACGGTAAAAATCGATATGTTTTGTAGTAAAAGGCGGGAAATTGTGGCAAGGACAAGATCGATACATGTTGTAGTGATATAAATTGCTTGTTTGTGTGTGTTTACAACTTTTTTTTTTCCTTGTTTTGTGGTCAATGGACGAAATACTGCGTAGTTTTGTTGGCATGTCATTGTCTTGAATTAAAGTGGTACAAAAAAAAGTCGCGTATTAAAGTTGTTTTTTTCTTAAAACGTTCTTTTGTTCTGGAGATCATTTTAAAACTATCCTTACTAGCACATTTATAAAAAAAAATGACATCCTTCAGTGTGATTAAAGGCAATTACTCTAAATCCAATTAGAATTTCTGAAGAACCTTTTATAATATTTTATCGTTTCTTTTATTTGTTATTCTTCAGATTTCTGGAATTGGTATAATTGTGGCTGGAGCCGTTGTCCTTGCTGAACTCGGTGACTTCTATACCGTTATGGAAAGCCGAATTTTAGCACCACCGGTAGTCTTGATTGTCACAGGAGCAATTGTCTTTATAATAGCATTTTTGGGATGTTTTGGAGCGATCAGGGAGTCATATTCCATGCTAATGGCAGTAAGTATAGCAACAAGTCACCCAATTTAGTACAATTATTGAGTTTAAACACCCAAAAACTAAAATTTTCAGTTTGCTGTTGGATTATTGATCATTTTCATCTTAGAATTAGCCGTTGGCATTGCTGCAGCATGTTACAACAGTGACTTCCAGCATGACCTACAAATGTCTTTAAAAACATCACTGAAGAACTATACTATAAACGAAGGTGATACAAGAACATGGGATAATGTTCAAAAACGAGTATGTATTAAAATATTCAATAGTTTTTCCCGGTCAAATAGTTAAAATGTATCATTTTGACGTTTGTGTAATTTTTAGTTTACCTGCTGCGGTGTAGATGGCCCTAGTGATTGGCATGGTCAGAAGTTGCCCCAAAGCTGTTGCCATCAAACCAAAATGGGAAGCGAATCGGAAAATTTCGAATGCAAAAGTTTCAATAATGGAAACAACTATCAAAACAGCGAAGGTTGTTATAAACGTATGGTGTCCAGCGTACAATCGAACGCGAATGTTTTGATTGGTGTAGGCATAGGAATAGCCTTTGTAGAGGTAAGTTGACCCCCATAGAGCAGCGTTTCCCAAACATTTTTCCTTACCATGGTCCGCGAACCCCCAAAAACTTTTATTTCCGCCCTTGAAATAAGTTGGGAATGGCTGATTTAACGATATAAACGAGTTTGGACATTCGTAGGTGTTAAATTTGTCGAAGAAGTTGATTGGTGTTTGTGTCCAAAAGGTTGCTTCAGCCTCTTGAGGAAATTTCTTTCGGTATATAACCATTTAGACATCTATTGGTGCAGTATTTGCGTTAAAAAATTGACTTTGCCCAAAAAGTTTGATTGATGTTTGTGTCCAAAAGGTTGCTTCAGCCTCTTGAGGAAATTTCTTTCGGTGTATAACCATTTAGACATCTATTGGTGCAGTATTTGCGTTAAAAAATTGACTTTGCCCAAAAAGTTTGATTGGTGTTTGTCCAAAAGTTTCCTTCAGCCTCTTGAGGAAATTTCTTTCGGTATATAACCATTTAGACATCTATTGGTGCAGTATTTGCGTTAAAAAATTGACTTTGCCCAAAAAGTTTGATTGGTGTTTGTCCAAAAGTTTCCTTCAGCCTCTTGAGGAAATTTCTTTCGGTATATAACCATTTAGACATCAATTGGTGCAGTATTTGCGTTAAAAAATTGACTTTGCCCAAAAAGTTTGATTGGTGTTTGTCCAAAAGTTTCCTTCAGCCTCTTGAGGAAATTTCTTTCGGTATATAACCATTTAGACATCTATTGGTGCAGTATTTGCGTTAAAAAATTGACTTTGCCCAAAAAGTTTGATTGGTGTTTGTCCAAAAGTTTCCTTCAGCCTCTTGAGGAAATTTCTTTCGGTATATAACCATTTAGACATCTATTGGTGCAGTATTTGTGTTAAAAAATTGACTTTCCCAAAAAGTTTGATTGGTGTTTGTTCCAAAAGTTTCCTTCAGCCTCTTGAGGAATTTTTTAATGACTTCGATGAGTTTGGACACTCGTATGTGCTAAATTTGACGGAGTAGTTGGTGTAGTAGTTGGTGGAGTAGTATTGCTACTCTTTAGGTCTATTATCTGTTCTGTTTTATCCGCGGACTACAGACTACAGGGAAACACTGCCCTAGAGCAATTCTTGTTAGGTATAACTATAGTGCGTTCGCGTTTATAACTAAAAACCGTAATAGCACTACCAATCTTTTTTTGTTAAATTTGTTTGACAAACTTACGAGAATGTAATTTTGATTTTTAGATAATTGGTATAATATTGGCTTGCTGGTTAGCAATGACGATCAAGAAAGGAGAAAAATAAAGAAGATTTAGTTATAAAGTAGTTATAACAACTTAGCTTAAGTCTTTTTGCTGTTAATGTGTGCAGGTTTGTATTAGAAGCTTTAAATGATCACGAAATTAATGTTTTCTTTTGATCTGTTGTATTGATGCTTAGAGAATTTGTAATAATTATTAATATATTGTGTGAAATATGCTATGATCCCAACTATTATAGTAATAGATCGTTCATGTAGCTTAACTTTTCAATATAAAAACTATTCTCGATATTTTTAATAATTTGTAGTACCTACATAATTATAGTTACTTTGTTATGTTTGTTTATTGTGAACATGTCTTCTTAAACCACAAGAAATAACACTGGAAAAGTGATCCAAAAAAGCTTTCACATTCCTCTAAATATTTACTCACCTCCAAAAAGAAACTAAACTAGTTCTCTAGAAGGAAAGTATTGTAATCGACGGAACATGAAATTCGACATGTCGGCGGAAAAACGCGTTTTGAGGTCCCCTGAATCGAATGCAATGATTTCTGGAAAATGCATGTCGATATGTATTACTATTTCCCCACAAACATTCATATCAAAACAACTGTAACACATATTCAGTCATTTTTTTATGGGTAAAATTCATCATTTCAAAGTGTCATTACCACAACTACTTAAGAAACAGCACACCACAAATGAATTAAACGAATATTGTTATCAAAAGGTAGATCTTGCTTCATTAAATGCACACGTGTGCGTCATTTGTGTTTCCCAGACCATTACGCAGAAAACCATCCACTACCGAAGCAAACATTCGTGGTTTTGGCCAGGTTTGTCTTCCCCACTGAACTCAACTAATGACCAGTACGAAATTTACCTTTCAAAAGACCAAACGCGTTCGCATATCTCAATTTTAACGTGTTTAACGACGGCACGAAGAAGCGAAAGTTGTCCTCACGTTGTGTATGTGTACCTGTGTCCAAATAACGATTTGTGTCTAGACAATTCTCATATATGGGTTACCAAATTTTGTAGTACCGATTTTAAAGTTTCTTGTTGATGCTTGTTGTCAACATACTGCAGTAAAGGTAAGAGTGAACTGAGTTTTAGATAATTATTTAATTATTACCTAGTATTATTATCATATAATGACCAAAAGAAGATTTATTATTGCTTTGGTGTCACTCTCACTTATTATGAAACTGTGTCATAGCACTTTACACGTTTGTGTATTGTATTTCTTTTGCTAGAATGATTGTAATAGATGGAAAAATTGTAATTTCCGGACGAGAAATTATTTCAGTAATCATGGCAACAGCCAGCAGAGAAACATTAAGTAATAAAAATACTGAAATTGTTAATTTAACAAATAAAAATTGTTTACGAAATTAATGTTTTTCCCAGTCAAGGTGATATAAGAATCTGTCTTATACAATAGTTATTCATGTTGTTGTGAATGTATAAATAACCTAATTTAATACGTAATTTATTTGTTAGAGTTGATTTTTTTTATGATTATAGAGATTTTACTGTATAATTTATTAGTCACGATCTTCTTGGTAATTCCTCACGAACTATGACGTCATATTGCCATCATCATTGATACAGGATATTAATGAAAACTGTATGCATTATTTATCTCATCTTATGAGTATTTTTATGTATTATTCTTCTGTATAATTTTACAAAAATAATGTTGTTTCTACATCCGCTATTCCACTACAATCCTGGTTTTCCTCATAATCCTTGTAAGTCACCCATGAAATAAAACACTTATGCACATCGTCGAACTTATATAGCGGCGATATGTGGCAAAAGACGCGAGAAACTGTTAGCGCCATCTGTAAAGTAATTGCACAACTTTTTATGTATCTCTCAGAGTAAGAATCTTGGGTCAAGAAACTGTTTTTTCATTGAAGCATATATAAATTTTTTGTCCAACGAAATAGTTTTGTTTTAAGACGAGAAGATTATGGTGGACCCATTAGATTATTTTTCTCCACGAAAATTTTTAGTAAGGACCACAGATTTATTCCCAAATGAAAAGATACCAGAATACCGCTAAGTTTGTGCTTGTTTTAAACATATATTCTTTCCTTGAAAGAAATATGTGCAAAGACTGTTTACGTACGTCATCTACCATCAAGTCAAGATTCCCTTCTTCAGTTTGTAAGATTGATAGGCATTGCTATAGCGTCTTCTTGTCTTTCGTTTTGTGTCCCAAATACAGGTTTTGGCAACGTCAATAATTACTATACGTTCGCCGGCTGTTTCGGACATTCCGATGCATCAGTACGAAAGTTATTGGTGTTCAAAATAGTCCAGTTATTATCTTTTTATGAATGGTAAGTTTGCAAACGAAAAGAACTTCGATAACATGTACCTACACAGAAAAAACTAACCAAGTGATCTTTCTGAGGATATACAGGGTGACATAGAACAAACTACAATGCATAGCACCACGCCATAGAGGGCCAAAAAATAATAAAAAAGTTCCTATGCACTAATGTCCGATCGCTTTTTGTTTTCAAGTTACGGGCTGTTGAAGTTATTTAATTTTTCTGTTCCAAACGGCTGTATCCGTCAACAAATGTTGAGAAAAGAGAACAATTCGAGCATTTGCGCTAAGTTTAGTGTTTGTTTGGGTTTATTAATAATTTTTTCCATTAAAATTAAGTCTTTATTTGTTAAAAAAAATTGCTATTTTTTTTAAAGGTTATGTAAGGTACCAATTATTTTACATCGTCATTTAAGGAGTAAAGTGTTCTACTGAAAAAACAGGAAAAAAATGGGGTTGTGATTAAAAAACATAAGGATGACCTCATCGCTCCGTGATGGATAAAACTTTTACGTCATAAGGTGGCTATTTAATAGTTAAAATTGCCGTGTCCGAGCGTTTTTCTTGAAAACATTAAATAAAGATATTATGATTTTTTTTTCCAAACTTTATCATTACTTTGTATTTGAAAGCTTATTAAAAACACTACCTAAGCTTTGTTATTAGTACGGCTATTAATTTTCAAGATGATAACGAGCTAGAACCTTTTGTCGACGCTAGTGAATTCTTCAATGCTGATCCAGGTACTAGTACTGGGTTAAGTAGCAGGAATAGCAGAATGTTTGAATCTAGCCGTCGATTATCTTTGTTTGTGCATGATAAATCAAGCGATGGTAAGCTTTTAGGTGATTGTTTTAATATTGCAGCAGATTTATGCGAAAAAGGTGAGTACCGTAAGGCTCTTGATATCTATGAACAAGTATTTGACAGAAGAAATAGTGTTGTAGGTTATAAAAATTTCAATACTATAATGGCTCGTCATAATATGGCAGTACTGTTTTACGTACTAGACGAACCTAAGCAGGCTTTAGACATTTTCAGGGAAGTTAGGCCCTAGTCATCATTATGCTGCAGACATTGAATATAATATTGATGTGGTATTAAAAAAACAGGGAAAAGAATTGTTTGTACAACCTTGCTTTGATAGTACCATAGGTTTAGTTTCATGAAATCAAAGCCTTTTACCTCTACTGCCTTTAATTATAAAGTAACCCTAAATAACATTTATGAAAAAATCTTCAACAGCCGCTAACTTGAAAACAAACAGCGATCGGACATTAGTGTATAGGAACTTTTTTTATTATTTTGCGGCCCTCTATCACGTGGTGCTATGCATTGTAGTTTGTTCTATGTCACCCTGTAGAACCTCTGTGTAGAGTAATTAGGGGCATTTAAAGAATACTTTAATTAAATTTAACAGTAATTTAACAATTAAACACCTCAGGGAAAAGGGGGCGGGGCTCAGACCAAAAGGGGCGGGGCTTAGGGAAAAGTGGGCGGGGCTTAGGGAAAAGTGGGCGGGGCTTAGACCAAAAGGGACGGGGCTTAGACCAAAAGAGGCGGGGCTTAGGGAAAAGGGGGCGGGGCTTAGACCAAAGGGGGCGGGGCTTAGACCAAAAGGGGCGGGGCTTAGGGAAAAGGGGGCGGGGCTTAGACCAAAAGGGGCGGGGCTTAGGGGAAAGTGGGCGGGGCTTAGACCAAAAGGGGCGAGGCTTAGGGAAAAGTGGGCGGGGCTTAGGGAAAAGTGGGCGGGGCTTAGACCAAAATGGGCGGGGCTTAGACCAAAGGGGCGGGGCTTAGGGAAAAGTGGGCGGGGCTTAGACCGAAAGGGGCGGGGCTTAGGGAAAAGGGGGCGGGGCTTAGGGGAAAGTGGGCGGGGCTTAGACCAAAAGGGGCGGGGCTTAGACCAAAAGGGGCGGGGCTTAGGGAAAAGGGGGCGGGGCTTAAACCAAAGGGGCGGGGCTTAGGGCAAAGTGGGCGGGGCTTAGACCAAAAGGGCGGGGCTTAGACCAAAAGGGGGCGGGGCTTATGGAAAAGGGGGCGGGGCTTAGGGGAAAGGGGGCGGGGCTTAGACCAAAAGGGGCGGGGCTTAGACCAAAAGGGGCGGGGCTTAGACCAAAAGGGGCGGGGCTTAGGGGAAAGTGGGCGGGGCTTAGACCAAAAGGGGCGGGGCTTAGAGCAAAAGGGGCGGGGCTTAGGGAAAAGTGGGCGGGGCTTAGGGAAGAGTGGGCGGGGCTTAGACCAAAAGGGGCGGGGCTTAGGGGAAAGTGGGCGGGGCTTAGACCAAAAGGGGGCGGGGCTTAGGGAAAAGTGGGCGGTGCTTAGACCAAAAGGGGCGGGGCTTAGACCAAAAGAGGCGGGGCTTAGGGAAAAGGGGGCGGGGCTTAGACCAAAAGGGGCGGGGCTTAGGGGAAAGTGGGCGGGGCTTAGACCAAAAGGGGCGGGGCTTAGGAAAAAGTGGGCGGGGCTTAGGGAGGAGTGGGCGGGGCTTAGGGAAAAGGGGGCGGGGCTTAGACCAAAAGGGGCGGGGCTTAGAGCAAAAGGGGCGGGGCTTAGGGAAAAGTGGGCGGGGCTTAGACCAAAAGGGGCGGGGTTAGGGAAAAGTGGGCGGGGCTTAGACCAAAAGGGGCGGGGCTTAGGGAAAAGTGGGCGGGGCTTAGGGAAAAGTGGGCGGGGCTTAGGGAAAACGGGGCGGGGCTTAGGGCAAATTGGGCGGGGCTTAGACCAAAAGGGGCGGGGCTTAGACCAAAAGGGGCGGGGCTTAGACCAAAAAGGGCGGGGCTTAGACCAAAAGGGGCGGGGCTTAGACCAAAAGGGGCGGGGCTTAGGGAAAGGGGGCGGGGCTTAGACCAAAAGGGGGCGGGGTTTAGGGAAAAGGGGGCGGGGCTTAGGGAAAAGTGGGCGGGGCTTAGGGAAAAGTGGGCGGGGCTTAGACCAAAAGGGGCGGGGTTTAGGGAAAGGGGGCGGGGCTTAGGGAAAAGGGGGCGGGGCTTAGACCAAAAGGGGCGGGGCTTAGGGGAAAGTGGGCGGGGCTTAGACCAAAAGGGGCGGGGCTTAGGAAAAAGTGGGCGGGGCTTAGGGAGGAGTGGGCGGGGCTTAGGGAAAAGGGGGCGGGGCTTAGACCAAAAGGGGCGGGGCTTAGAGCAAAAGGGGCGGGGCTTAGGAAAAAGTGGGCGGGGCTTAGGGAAAAGTGGGCGGGGCTTAGGGAAAAGTGGGCGGGGCTTAGGGAAAAGTGGGCGGGGCTTAGGGAAAACGGGGCGGGGCTTAGGGCAAAGTGGGCGGGGCTTAGACCAAAAGGGGCGGGGCTTAGACCAAAAGGGGCGGGGCTTAGGGAAAGGGGGGCGGGGCTTAGACCAAAAGGGGCGGGGCTTAGGGAAAAGGGGGCGGGGCTTAGACCAAAAGGGGCGGGGCTTAGGGGAAAGTGGCCGGGGCTTAGACCAAAAGGGGCGGGGCTTAGACCAAAAGGGGCGGGGCTTAGGGAAGAGTGGGCGGGGCTTAGACCAAAAGGGGCGGGGCTTAGGGAAAGGGGGCGGGGCTTAGACCAAAAGGGGCGGGGCTTAGAGCAAAAGGGGCGGGGCTTAGGGGAAAGTGGGCGGGGCTTAGACCAAAAGGGGCGGGGCTTAGGGAAAAGTGGGCGGGGCTTAGACCAAAAGGGGCGGGGCTTAGGGAAAAGGGGGCGGGGCTTAGACCAAAAGGGGCGGGGCTTAGACCAAAAGGGGAGTGGCTTAGGGAAAAGGGGGCGGGGCTTAGAGAAAAGGGGGCGGGGCTTAGGGCAAAGTGGGCGGGGCTTAGACCAAAAGGGGCGGGGCTTAGGGAAAAGTGGGCGGGGCTTGGGGAAAAGTGGGCGGGGCTTAGACCAAAAGGGGCGGGGTTTAGGGAAAAGGGGGCGGGGCTTAGACCAAAAGGGGCGGGGCTTAGGGAAAAGTGGGCGGGGCTTAGACCAAAAGGGGCGGGGCTTAGGGAAAAGGGGGCGGGGCTTAGACCAAATGGGCGGGGCTTAGGGCAAAGTGGGCGGGGCTTAGACCAAACGGGGCGGGGCTTAGACCAAAAGGGGCGGGGCTTAGGGAAAAGGGGGCGGGGCTTAGACCAAAAGGGGCGGGGCTTAGGGAAAGGGGGCGGGGCTTAGGGCAAAGTGGGCGGGGCTTAGACCAAAAGGGGCGGGGCTTAGACCAAAAGGGGCGGGGCTTAGGGAAAAGGGGGCGGGGCTTAGACCAAAGGGGCGGGGCTTAGGGCAAAGTGGGCGGGGCTTAGACCAAAAGGGGGCGGGGCTTAGACCAAAAGGGCGGGGCTTAGACCAAAAGGGGCGGGGCTTAGGGCAATGTGGGCGGGGCTTAGACCAAAAGAGGCGGGGTTTAGGGAAAGGGGCGGGGCTTAGACCAAAAGAGGCGGGGCTTAGGGAAAAGGGGCGGGGCTTAGACCAAAAGGGGCGGGGCTTAGACAAAAAAATGTCACGATTTTGTATTTTGTCTCTAGCAACCAGAGTTGATGGAATAAAAAACTATACTATACTGTTGTAGTTAACTGAAAGATTGGTTAATTAATCCTGAAAAGTACAGCCTTCCATCAGATGTGAATTGTGTTCAGCAAAAATAGTGTATAAAGTACAAGTATAATAAACCGTGATAAAACACTAAATACAATTAGTAAAATACTATTATATTATAGGTGGCTGTGATTTCAAATCTGAGCGTAATTATTAATTCTAAGCAACATTCCCAAATAAAATTTTTCGATAATATTAATATTCCAGGTACTTTACTCTTATGCGCGTTTCACTTTTTTTTAAACACCCGGTACATGGTGCGATTTTTTTAAGATCTTATGATGGTATTCTTGATTTTAGACCTACCGCCAACTTTCATAAAGAATAAAATTTTCTGAGAAATGGATAATAAAAGTTTTTCCCATATGGTGCGGACTTTCCTGGACACACTGTATAAGGCACAAACTATAAATATCGCATTATTTTAATCGAGTATCGTAAGATTCGCATACAAATTTATAATACAAATAACTCATTATAAGAGGCGTCCATTACCTGTGAGTCTGTGAGTCTGGAAAACGTCAAAGTTTTGTGACTCGCCGCTCATATTTGATCTGGAAGCAGTCAGATTCTCCATTCCCAATCTGCAACGAGAGACGTATAAATAATGTGTCGTTAAAATAATTACTGCTTAATGCTTAATGGACTTAATGCATCTCGAAAATTACACACCTCAAAATTATTATTTCAGATGAATTCCTTTTTTCGAGCTTTAGGCAGAAAGAAAATTGTCAAAGCAGACGAAATCAGCAAGCTAAAAAGAGTTTTGGGCCTATGGGACCTTACATTTCTCGGCTTGGGAGTGACATTGGGCTTAGGGACTTACGTTTTAGCGGGGTCAGTAGCAAAAATACACGCAGGACCTGCTGTCTGTCTATCTTTTCTAATAGCAGCTATAGCATCAGCAGTTGCAGGTAATACTAAGTCCACAGTTCGAATCCAAGTTTAGGCATATTTTTATTTTACTTTTTATTATTTTATTTTACATTTTCAGGATTATGCTACGCCGAATTTGCATGCAGAGTACCTAAAGCTGGATCTGCTTATATCTATAGTTATGTGACCATGGGAGAATTTGTGGCTTATATCATCGGATGGAATTTAGTTCTAGAATATGTTATAGGTATATAACTGAGTTTATATTAGGTGATTATATGACTTATACCTTTTCTTATTATAGGTACTGCAGGATTAGCGAGAGGTTTAAGTGATTATATCAACGCCTTAACCAATAACACGATAGGTGGTGCTTTAGAACAAGCGATGCCTATAAATATAGACTTCTTGTCGTCATATCCAGACTTCTTATCATTTCTAATCATGATTGTCCTCATCAGTAAGTACCAGCAAGCTCTTAACTTCAATGATAACAACTTGTTCTTCCAGTCGTGATGTCCAATGGAGCTAAAGAATCCTCAATGCTCAACAATGTCCTCACTAGCTCAAATATAATAGTGGTATTGGTAGTAGTAATCTTTGGATCAACTGTTGGTAAGCATCCCACACCAAGTTTTTAGGTAATAATGTTTTGCTTTTGTCCTAAGTCAGTGTTTCCCAACCTGTCTCATCTAACTCATTAAAATATTCCTCAAGAGGCTGAAGCAATCTTTTGGACAAACACCAATCAACTTCTTCGACAAATTTAACACCTATGAATGTCCAAACTCGTTTAAATCATTAAATCAGCCCTTCCCAAGTCCAAAGTTTTGTCATAAGTCGTTAAATAATGTCAAGTCTTCTTAAATAATTTCTTGTCATTTTAGTTAACACTGGATACTGGAATATCAAAAAAGAAGACATACCAGAGGGTGTTAAAGGTGGAGAAGGTGGCTTCCTACCCTTTGGACTAGCTGGAGTCCTCTCAGGTGCAGCTCAATGTTTCTTCGCCTTCGTTGGATTCGATGCTGTAGCAACAGCAGCTGACGAAGCAAAAAATCCAAAGAAGATCATACCATTAGGTATAATATTATGCCTGTTGATTAGTTTCTTGGCTTATTTTGGAGTCTCGACGGTGTTGACGTTGATGTGTCCTTACTACGAACAAGATGCCAAAGCACCATTTCCATATGCCTTTGAATACGTGAACTGGCCAAGTTTGAAGTGGGTGGCAACCATTGGTGCAATTTTTGCTATGACTTCAACACTGGTTGGAAATATGTTTGCTTTACCTAGGATTTTGTACTCTATGGCTTTGGATGGGCTGCTTTTTAAGCAGTTGTCACATGTGAATAAAAGGACAAGTACACCGATTGTTGCAACTGTTGTTACTGGATTATCAGCAGGTATTTGTTGAAATGACAATATTCTTTGAGTATCTTTGAGTTAATTTGCTTTAGGTCTAATGGCAACAATTTTCAATATCAACCAACTCGTGGAGATGCTATCAATTGGTACTTTAGTGGCATATTCGATAGTGTCGTTATGCGTTCTTATGCTTAGGTAAGTTACATAACAAATATGATAAAATACTTATAAAAACAACATTATAAAATACTTATAAAAACAATTTTATAAATACGATTAGGTATAAACCAATCAACAAAGATATAACACTAAATACAGATATGGAAATGAACCAGAAGAATATAATCCAAACTAGTTATAACGGCCTCAAAATACTCTTCAATTTGAACCGAAATAAAACACCAAATAAAACCACCAGCAAAATCGCAAATTGGAACATAGCGATCTTCTGTGTGTAGTCTAATTTACACTTTGTTTCTTGATGTGTTATTTGGTTAATATTTTTTAGGTTTGCTGTCTACGATAGTTTGTATTTGTGCTAAACAAACCTTGTTTACATCAATTGAAGAACCTGTTTTCCTGGCAATCTTTATATTGTTAATACTCTTACTGGTTATGTCTGCTGTTGTTATTGGAAGACAGCCTGAACAAGAAATTGAACTATCTTTTAAGGTAAGGCTTCTTGCACAATTATTGTTTCATTATTGTATTATATATACATACAACTATTATTATAATATATATTATACTATTATTAATGTATTATATAGATATGTATACTAATATTATTGTCTTAATGTGTCTTCTTAATTTCTAGGTACCTTGGGTTCCTCTTACCCCATGCATCAGCATTTTTATTAATATCTCTCTTATGCTAACCTCTCAATTGCAAACATACATTCGTTTATTGGCTTGGTTAGCTATTGGCCTAATTATATACTTTACTTACGGAATATGGCATAGTAAAGAAAGGAATAGATCAACTGACGTAGTGACTGAAACCATCACTACAGAAAAACCAGTTATTACAACACGGTTATAAAAATTACTGTATTAAATAAGACTGTTAATAGACACAAGTTTATTTTTAATAATTAAATATATTTTTCTAAGTTTGTGTTTTATTTACGTCAATTCCATTTGTCACTCATTGTCACTCAAGCATCACTCAAGTCAATCAACCAAATACTGATCTCGTTCGGTTTTTTTCAACTCCTGTTATTAACATTAATTAAAGATGTAGACAAATAACTGAATCAATTGGGAACACAAATTGATTTAGGACCACATCATCGACCAAGAGTGTAACATCAGTGTATTTTTCGATTTCCTAGCTTGAAAATGAAGATTAACAAAGTTACGTGCAAGCAATTTTTCGACGCACTGTCCAGGAGGAAGTACTACGCCGTCAACGAGGAAAGTCAACTGAAGAAAGTGTTAAATACATTTGATCTGACCACTTTAGGTATTGGAAGCACTTTGGGCGTTGGTGTTTACGTATTGGCTGGAGAAGTCGCTAAGAATTATGCAGGTCCCGCTGTCGTTGTATCGTTTTTAATAGCTGCAGTTGCATCTATGTTAGCAGGTAAGTTTTTTTTGTTATTCTTAGCATCTCCAATAGCTTGTGACGCTGGATAATGTTTGTTTTAGGTTTATGTTATGCAGAATTTGGTGTGAGAGTCCCAAAAGCAGGTTCTGCCTACGTCTACGCATATGTTTGTATCGGTGAATTTATCGCATTTATGGTTGGATGGAATCTTATATTGGAATACATAATTGGTAAGGCATACCTTTGCAAAACCAAGTAAGAATTTAAAAATACAAACAGTGTCTTTATTCTTTAGGTTCTGCCAGTGTTGTCAAAGGTTTATTCACATATTTGGACGCCCTAACCAACAATGTCATGTCAGAATTCTTTACAGAACACATGCCTATGCACATATCAACCATTGCACCATTTCCTGACTTTTTCTCGTTAGGTGTGACTTTAATCTTTTCAAGTAGGTTTTTTCTTCGTACAACTACACAGTAACACAAGGGAACAAGGGTCAAAGTGTTGTGACAGGTCTAAGATCCATTTTATTTGATGAATATTAAGAATCAAGAAGTTTTTTTGTGTTATTTTATCAAGTTAAGTTATACAGACATTCTGTGCATTTTTTAAAGCAAAAACGAATGTCCAAACTCATCTAAGTCATTAAAAAATTCCTCAAGATTCTGAAGGAAGCTTTTGGACAAACACCAATCAAATTTATCGGGCAAACTCAATTTTTTAAAAGCAAATACTGCACCAGTGAATGTCCAAAGGATTATACACCGGAAGAAATTTCCTCAAGAGGCTGAAGCAACCTTTTGGGCAAACACCAATCAACTCCCTCGGCAAATTTAGCACCTACGAATGTCCAAACCCAACTTTTTTCAAGGGCGGAAATATTCGTCAAAATACAGCTTGAAAGCAGTAGTTTTGCATATTCTTTGAATTTATATAATTTGTTGCACTGATTTTGTTGCAGCTTTCACAGTTTTTTTTTGTTGTATCAGAAAATTGAACATTTGTTCCCTTGTAATCTATTGTAACTACACAATAATCTATTCCAATCTGATGTTTTAGTTGCCCTAGCCCTTGGAGCAAAAGAGTCCTTCATGCTCAATAATATCTTCACCGTTGTCAATATAATAGTAGTGTTGTTCGTTATCATTTCAGGATTTTGGAAAGGTTTGTTATGGTCAATTTTGATTCAAAGATTTACACTGAGACACTTTTAGTTGACGTGGCCAATTGGAGAATTCCAAAATCAGAAGTTCCGTCGGAGCAATTTGGAGATGGTGGTTTTGCACCATATGGCTTAAGTGGGATTTTGACAGGAGCTGCTACATGCTTCTATGGTTTCATTGGGTTTGATTGTATAGCAACTGCAGGTATTGTTAGGCTATACAAAACAGAGGGCAGAAAAAGGAAATGTCTTCTTTCCTTTCTTTGGAGTTCTCTATACTGCTTGTTTCCACCTTATCTTCTCATGATATGTCATTATTCTATATTATAGGTGAGGAAGCCAAAACACCTAAGAAATCCATACCAATAGCAGTGACGGTGTCCCTTTTGGTCATTTTCCTGGCCTATTTTGGAATCTCCACAGTTTTGACCATGATGCTGCCATACTACGACCAGGTCTGACTTGTAATACACACCCCATAATATTACTAAAGAATCTTTCCCACTAGGATGACAAAGCTCCCTTTCCACATGTATATAACACCTTAGGATGGACAGTTGCCAAGTACTTGGTCAGTGTTGGTGCATTATGTGGACTACTATCAAGGTATTATGGTACCATTAGATGTGTAAGTGTCAGGTATTGGGACTTATATTCTCCCAATACCTGACACTTACCCATATATGGTTTGATATATCATGCAATATCATGAAACAAAGCTGTGTTCGCTTCATTTTCAGTTTGCTTGGGTCAATGTTTCCATTGCCCAGGGTGATATACGCCATGGCAATTGATGGCTTACTCTTTTCATTCCTTGGAAAGGTACATCCAAAGTACCAAACGCCTTTTATGGGTACTCTATTTGCTGGAGTTATAACAGGTGCGGGAACATCATGAGACATGAATTACTTTAATTTGGTAGTTCTGTCATTCTAGGTATTCTGGCTTGTATATTCCAGTTGAGCGACCTGTTCAAGATGATGGCAGTTGGTACACTGGTGGCCTATTCCATTGTAGCAGCTTGCGTGCTCATATTAAGGTGATTTCGGTAAATACATTACCTATCAAAGTAGCTCCTACTAGTCAAAATTACATTTCAGGTACGAGGAAATAAATAAGAAATACGATGAACGAGAGTTAGTGACAGCTTCTGGGCTTTGCTATCAATTATTCAATAGGAAGTTAAAAGCCCCAACGAAATTGAGTTGCCAGATTGTTACATGGGCTGTTGTACTCTTTAGTAAGACCATCAAGGAAGCCCATAATACACCTTATTTATTGTATTTGTTTTTCTGCAGCGATATTTTCTTTCATTCTTGCTGCTTTAACCACTCAATTCATGGAAGAATTGGTGTCTGGGGTACCTTGGATCATAGCCGTCGTGGTGTTATGTGGTACCATCATCATCATCTCGCTGTCTTCAATGGCTTGCCAACCCAAATCACCAGAGAAACTCGAATTTGCTGTAGGTTCTTTAAAAGTGGCGATTAAAAGGCGATTTTTTTGTATTGATTTTTTTCATTTTAGGTACCGTTTGTACCATGGTTACCAGCGTGCAGTATGTTGGTTAATATCTTCCTCATGGTCATGCTGGATGGGTTAACATGGGCTAGGTACGCGGTATGGATGGCGGTCGGTTTGCTGATTTATTTCTTTTATGGTGTATGGAACAGTAAAACCATAGATAGAGATAGTATTGATGTAACACCAGGCGAGGAAAATAAAGAAAAATCGTAGCGAGGTTTTCAAGAATTGTATCAATTAAATAATAAAGAATGTACTTCTAAAAGACATTTAATTCAAACAGCAAAAAACATGAAAAACAAGACATAACAAAAAAACAGCGAAATGGTCACCATCCCTTCGGCTGACCCTTATGGCTTCTGATCAGTTTATAATCAGTATACTCAAAGGCATTCCATGGCTTGACGCCAAAGACAGCCTCTTCTTTCGGCGGTGTGTAAGCAAAATAGCAATCGCGAAATGTTTTTGTGGGCAGCTCATAGTCAAACATCGATGGGAAGAATTCGCGACCGGCCTCGATGACCCGCTGCTTGATGGTCCTGCAGAAGTTTTCTTTGAAGTCGTCAGTCTAAAACGGAAAAAGTGTTATGTAACACGTGATCGAATAGAATATGATCGAATCTGTATCGAACATATATGGATAAATGTCAGGTATTGGGATAATAAACCAATTTTTGACAGAAGAGATGCTTGTTTGACTTATAATTCACCCCATATAAAATACAGATTCGATCGTATAGAACATTACCATCTTCTTGACCGCTCTGGCTTCTGCCCAACTGAACGTCCTAGCCTCGGCCGGCGTCATCTCCAAAGTCATGGTCATCTCAGTCTGCTGACATTTCAACAGATGCGCCCAAAACTCCTTCGACGCCTTCGCAAATTCGACCCTATCTTCCTGGGTATAGTACCTTCCACATCGAAGATCCATCCAGAGTTTGAAGTGTGGTAACTTGTGGCAATTGGGTAGTTTGGCCAAAGGATACCCATCTTCAGCCAAAACCTTCAACGCCTTCTTAATTATATCGATTTGCTTCTTGGCCTTACATGGGATCTTCTTCAGGAGGATGAAGCGACTTCCATCGTAGTGGGGAGGCTGTGTAGATGGACGCTTGTCTTTCTCAGGTGGAGGAACTTTGGTTTGCTGGTTATCAGACGGTTCTAATCTTGGTTCTCCTCCATCGGGAGCTAATTCATCGGTTTCCCCGATTTGCCCTTGTTCTTGATCTTCTGGTGGTGGCATCTCACCACCATCAATCATTCCATCGCCTTCGCCAGGAAAACTAGAATCACCAAGACCAGGATCTACAAAACCAGTATCCCATGGATCTCCTACACCATCTTTCCCACAAGAACATATCGTCCCCTTCTGCGGACTCTGCACATCACCAGAGGCATTACTTTCCACGTCTTCCTCAACAGGAGTTGACGCACTAGCTGAAGATTCCGGTACATCGTCATCAATGCTACGCGCTGACTCTTCAGGCGCTACGTTCTCCTGTTGCGCAGCGGTGGTTTGTAGATCGGACATGTACTCCTCTGTATCGCTCTGGATCTTCTGCATGTACCTTTCGTAGAGCTGGATGCACCTAGAGTGTTGCCGCATGAAGGTATTGAACATATTCATGCATTCGCAATCGTCAATCGGTATCGCACCGGAAATGATGTACGCTTTCCCGTCCGGAGTGTCCCTAACACCGCTGATCACGTATTTCTGCCTTCCCTGAGGAAACGGAGGCATGTTAGCCTCACGTTCCTTCTCCCTTCGTTCTCGCTCTTTTAACTCTTCGCATTTCAAGCAGAAACGGTCTTGGGCAACACCCGAGAGCATATAAATCGGTTTCCCATCAGGTCCAATCCTGCATCCACCGATCACGAAGTTCATTTCGGTACTTCTCAAGGCCAGTTGGGCTTGTTCATTACGTTTATCACGTTCAAAACGCTCAACATCCCTGAAATATCTCTCCATGCATTTGCAAGTCTTGGGTGCCTTAACTCCACTGATGACTTTAATGGCTTTCTCATCACCGTCATCACTTTCCTCCAGTTTGGTATCGGCTACTATAAACGTAGGTTTCTTCTTGTGACAAGTCTCCACGCAAGTCATGCGATCCTGGATCTGCTCAATCTGCTGCTGGACGATATCCTTACATTTGCAGTGAAACGGAGGTGGTTCTTTGACTTCTAACAACCTCTCCGGTTCTGGTTTTGGGTAGATGTCATCACTAGGCGGGACGAACGAACCTAAACTTGACAACTCCGATGAAGACGAGCTGAGTTTATTAGCGCAAAGGCACATCTCGCACGTGCACTGCTCCTTCTGCACCCTCAATTTCTCCTCCCGTTCCTGACGTTTACGTTCTGCCTTTTCGAGCATCTTCCTGCAGCGGCAGTGGTACTTCTTATCGTCTTTGGCAGGTGCTTTTAGATCAACCAAAGGACCGCCGGTTTTCGGGTCAACGTTACACTTGCACACCAAGTCTTTGGGCGAGACAATCCCAAAGATGATAGGAACGGGGTTGCCATCACGGTCGAAAGTGATGCCACCACTGATCATATTGGAGTTGGTTTCTGGGATCTGAGGTGGGATTGATTCAGGGACGGATTCCACTTGGCCACTGGTGGATGAGCCTGATTCTAGCACATCTGGATTGTCACCAAGGGTATCGTAATCGAATTGTGGGTTCACGTAGACGGGGTTGTTGTCGGAGGTGGTTGGTACGGTGAAATTATCCATTACGGCGTCTTGTTCGCAATCTGGACACACCATTTCCATTCCAGAGTCTCTCATACCTTCCTCTTCAGTGGCTGAAGCACCTCTGATGATGGAGCGGCTCCTGTACTCGTCATAGTTCTCGATGCGTTGAGTTATCGACTCCGTGGATGACGCCTCTTGAAGACAGGCTTTGTAGACTGACGGTCGAAGCAATCTAGGGACGTTCCTCCTAGATGTGAGCCTGTTATATTTTGCTTGAGCTGCCATACGTTCTTCATCCAAAGCTCGATCAACTGGGCTATTAGTAGCTCCTATTAGACGAATTATTAGGAGATAATCATCACTACCATCACTATACCATCACTTACCATCACTATAACTATCGCAATCATCATTGAAGTCATACGTAATGCCATAATCACAGTCTTCCTCTTCATCACTATCCTCAAACTGGTTGAAACCAATCTCGAGTTTCTAAAATAGGTTTTAGTTTAAGTGAGGAGGATTATCATCTCAATTAAAAGGTTTTATCCCCTCAATTAAGACGTTTTATCCTGTCAATTATGAGGTTTTAACCTCTCGATTTATTAAGCCTGTCATAGCAATCTTACCAAGTCCTCTATGTAGCTGAAATATCGACTCTCTGGGTACTGGATGTGGCAATTCTTGTAGATGCCTGTATGCTTTGGTGGGTCAGGTTCGAAAGTGAACGGTTCAAGGTAGGGAGACTTGTACTTCTTGACCTTCTTCTGCACGGGTGGGTCGCACACCAGGTCTTTCCTAGACGGAGGTGGTGAGGGAATTCTTATATGGAGTTCGCGCAGTATAGTTGTCATGCTGAGGTGAACCACAGCGGAAAGGAGGAGTCTATCGTTCAAGGTGTACGGTTTTCCTAAAGGAAAAGAAGGATTTTGTAGGGATTTCGGTGATTCTAGTGGTCAGACTGTAGGATGATGAAAGTAGGAAGATAAAGGAAGAAGAAGGAAACAGGAAGAAGAAGGAAGGCAGCAGACTCAGGCCAAGAAGACACAAGGCAACATATTGAACGTGGGAAGAATGCAACAGAAGAAGAATTCAACAGACGAAAGACCAACCAAGGATTCAAGACGATTGAGGACCAAGTATGAACAAAGCAGCAACAGAAGACGAGAATGATGATCGAGTACGATAAAACAAAAGGGAAGATTACCTTTGGGATTGATCAAATGATAAAGCATGATCAGAAACTCCACTGGGTTGTGGCAGCAATGATCGATGCACCATTTCACACGTTCATGGTGAGGCCTAAGCACCAACCCAAGCCTGGCGATGACTTCCTGGACATGTTCGATGGTACCATTCTTGATATCGACCTCGAGGGCATTCGCCAAGCCATCGACGGCCTCGAGTTGCTGCGGTGACAGCTCTTGGAACCACGTCGGTCCACCTCTCGTCACAATTCTCTCTTTCTGAGCATGATCTACACACAAACAAGAGGAACAAAGAAAAACAGTATATTTTATAGTTCTTGTATTGTTATGTGAAATTGTTACACGTGTTACTTTGTGTTAGTACTCTAGATAGTTGCTAATTGATTGTCATTAGTTATTACAAATGAATGGCGCCATATTTCAGTAAGAAAACTATGCTTAAGACTCTCGTGGATGTGAATGTCTTTTATAAGAGTGGCCTCTCTTTCGTCTTTGCTTTTTCAATTTCATTTGTTTCCGTTTTTCTTTAAGTTTCCGCCTTCTTTTCACTAAAACAGGCGCCATTCAGTACAGACAACTAATTACACAACAAAACACTTACTGTCAGCTTTCTTAGCCTTTGTCTTCTTCTGCTGTCGTATCTCCATCGCTCTATGGTAGACAGCCTGTTTGACCTCAGCCTTCTTCTTGTAGATTTCGTCAAGGTACAACCAAACTGGTCCACGGCCATGTTGGGCGTGCTTCTTCCTCCTAGCCGGTGGAGGATCTGGCTCCACAAAGACATATCCAGGTGGGAATGGTTCATACTCTGCGTGCGTTTGCTGGATATGGATTTTTGTCGGTCCACAGTCCATTTTCGCACATGTTTGCGAGATGTTATACGTTAGAAACTCCTTGGTGTTCTTAGGTCGGTACTCATAGAATGGGTCGACCTTCCTTTTGGTATTTGTTGCGATTATCGTGCATACTTTGTTGTCGGGATCGTGGAATCTATCTAGCATATCATCGGAGGGCTCTCTACTGACGACTCGACTCTTAGTGCTCGACTTTTTGCTAGTGGATGGCGCCATTTTCGATGGTTCTTAATTTTGGTTTAAGGGGGGACAAGAGACACACGGTAATTTCACATATTAACACAAGATTTGACACAAGATTTTGAAGGGGGAATGTTGTTTGTGATTATAACAAGCTTCTTGCTTGGCAACTGAAGCTGATGTCACATTTTTTTCAAGAAATCTATAGTTGACACATCATGAGCAAAGCAATTTCTTGTATATTCAGGCCTGTCATCAGCAAGAAATGCTTATTTCAGCGCCACGTCTTGTATTCTTACTACCATGATGATGAAAAGACGAATCTTACACTTGATGGTGATTATTTCTTGCTACAATTCCTTCCTGGTATTTGATGAAGACTTCTTGCAGGTTTGAAACAAATGTTTAACGTCAAGAACAAGTATACATTGGAAGAAACGCCCATAAAAGATCCTATGTTTATATTCAAGGCTTGGTTTGCTGATGCTATTGACTGCACTGAAGTAGTAAACCCTTCCATAATGTGTTTAGCAACTTCTACAAAGTGAGTTTTTTTTTGGAACGTTTTTTTTTGGAACAATTTTTTCTATACAAGCGTAACCCATATCATCTTCGAGAATAAAATTCAAAACCAATTGACAGGAATGGTGTACCATCACTGAGATACATGTTTTGCGATTCGCATAGCTCAAGAGGCTTTACCTTCTTCACCCATGGTACATCGAGAAAAGGAGAGGAATTGGTAAAAACAAATAGAAACCGTATTATTGAAGCTATTTATTATTTTCTTGATCAACAGAAGAACAACCCAGCTGCTGCGATATGTTTCTTTTGGGCGCCATTACTACGTACGGTCAGAATAGAAGGAACTGTGGAAAAACTTCCAAACAAACTTTCGGATGAATTATTCGACAAAAAGAACTACGAGGTGCAGATCAATATTCACTGTTCCTCGCAATCAAAGCGTCTGAAAACTTGTACAGTCCTCAAAGAACGTGAAGAAGAAATTAGAGCGAAGTTTCAACCGTCAAAAATACCAAGACCCGAACATTTGTACGTTATGTTATTATGTTTCTTGACTTGTGTTTCTTGACTTCTTTTGTAGTGGCTGGTACATCCTCCAGCCAAAGGTCTTCGATTTTTGGCAGTTGAAAGATTCAAAGGAAAGACTTAGGTTCAGAAAACCTGGCGAGAAAGAAATACTGGATGAATTGACATTAAAAGGCGAAAATGGTTGGGTTTATGAATGTTTGGAACCTTAATAACCCATTTTATATTGATTTAAAATAAATATTTACCATTTACAAAGTGTTATCTTTGGTTATTTAGCTTTTTATCAGTTAAAGCCTTAGCCACACTTGCGCAAACAATGTGCAAATGTTGTAATGTTGTTTTGCTATTCTTTGTTCACCACTTTTGTGTCATTGCAACGCCAAGCTTGGCTTGTGGTTACCTATACACCACAACCTTTGATGCGTCAATGTAGGATGCAGTAGATTGATTAGTAAGTTCTTGAATTTGTATGTGTTGGGACATGCAAGAGACAAATGTGGGGACAAATGTCTGAAGCTGATTTAGAGCAAAAACGGAGAAAAGACCGAGATCGATATCATAACTGATAAAAAGTATAAAGGAGTGTGATGCAAGAGAAGAGCGTATTAGGCGAAAGAAGTGGAGAGTCGCAACAGCAGAAGAAAACAGACTTTAGAGGTAGAGACAAGAGACTTATTGAATCGAAATACACCACCATCATCGGACAATGAATAAAGTCATATAAGTGTGGAACATTAACGGATAGTTCTAGGGGAATGCGTGGTAGAAATAAGGTGATCGAGCACGACCATACAACACTTACTTACGTGTAGGCGCCATGCTTTATTCTAACTTATATAAACAAAATTTTATCTGTCATTTCGGTCTTCATACATCAAAATTGTTAATCAGTGTACAGTGCCATAGTTAAATATGTTGTTATCGAATGTTACACGGGGTCTTTCGGGCGTGCATACATTATTCCCAAGCAACTCGGTCATAGCAAAAGAACCGTACGCCATATTTGAAAAATGGTTTACGGATGCCAACAAAATCTGCGACGCCAGAGTTATGTATCTATCAACCTGTTCTGAGTGAGTTATTTCGACGTTTTTCAGTACCGAAATATTGCCTTTCTTAATCAATTTTAGAAGTAATTTGATTTCTTGTAAACCGATGATCTGTACGTCACATTCCAAACAAGGTTTTAAGTTTTTTACGACGCACAAAGTGGATGAAGACACAATACCGGTAAGTTGAACTAGAGTTAACATTAACCAGAGTTAGTACTAACTAAAGTTAGCACTAACTAACTGGTATGTTTTAGGAAGGCAGTCATGTTGCAGCTTCATTTATGTGGCCTTTAAAACGCGCTGTGAGATTGGAAGGGATAACTTTCCATCTGCCAAGAAGAGAAGCGTTCGATTTCTTTAATAAGCTAACGTGTGAGGAGAAAAAACGTATCGTTACCAGCAAATCATCTTGTGTAATACAAAGGAAGAGTGCATATAAACGAGAAGTAAATTCACTGATGGAAAACCTGAATGGACCATTACAAATGCCGAATTTTCTGTAAAACTGCTTCTTTGATAAGTAAAATAATTATTTTAGAATGTTTTTTTTAGGGTTGGTCACTGCATTATGCCCCAAGCTATGGAATTTTACCAAAGTCGCTATGGGACGTTTCAGGAAAGATTGCGATTTTGCAAGAGTAACACGGTGCAAAATGATCAGTTTTTGTACGAAGGCGTTGATGGTTGGGCTTACGAAATTCTTTCACCATGATTTTATTTTGAAATTACAGATCTTAAAAAATAAATTGCAGTTTTAATTATGTCTATATATTAGGAACATTATGAAGAATATTATGAGGTATATTATGAAGAATAGAATAAGTTTATTATACGTAAAATACCTGTAGATTACATTTTTATGTTTTCTTGTGAAAAATCAAAGAAAAACTTTTTTTTTACTCCTATTTAATACTTTATTTAAGAAAAATGTTTAACATACATCATATCTATAAGTCTTAGCAAACATCACAGAATTATAACTTAAAATATTTCTTTAACAATAGATCCTACCAAGTAGAACTTATTCCAAAACTTAAACTTTACACAACAGCCTCCATCAACAAAATAAAAAAGAAACTACGTCGTCTCCACTTTAATTTCAGCATTATCCTCCCCCTCAGAATCACTGAGACTCTTCAGCTTTTCAAGCAACACCTCCATGGCAATCTTCTTCCGCAATTTAACCCTCTTCAGGGCCCCATTCTTCTTAGCCTTCATCGGTCGCTTATTCGTCCGATTCTCCGCAAAACTAATCACACGTTTAAACTTACGCGTGCTCATATGCTGCAAGCCGAGATTCGTCGCCTTCGGATCCTCGTAGATCGTCTCCAAAGTCGACGGTAACCTCTTAACACTCTTCGACAGATAAATCCGCTCGATCTTCTTAATCGGATCCGTCACCCTTTTTACTTTCGGTGGTAACGGGATGTCAATTGGCCGGATAAAATTCCTAGGCGACCGTCTTCGATTCGGTTTTCCGGAGTCTGCATCTTCGGGAATTGGGGGGTTGTCGATAATTTTGTCACCTAAACTTAGCTTTTGTTCGAAAGATTCTTTCAGATCCATCACGGCCCTAGTTTTAAAGGAAAATGCATTGATTTTGGGTGGTTTTTAGTTTGTTTGGGCGTACTTACTGTATGTTTAAATACATCTATGGGGTGAAATACATCTATGCTTGCGTAAAAATTATATTTTCGTTTCCCCCGGTAAAAACTGTTTGTTTTTTGACGGATGACAGAACAGGGTGATTGTAAGCGCCATCTAGGGGTGAGCGATACAACCCGTTATGATATCTGTATATTATTTTTATTTTTATAACTAATTGTGTACTAAACTAACATAAAATAGGAAGTTTAGATTTAGAGAAACTATTAGGAAGATATGAAATAAACATTACATAAGATTGTGGGTACTGTTTGTTTTTTGACGGGTGACAGAACATGTTGGGTTATGTAAGCGCCATCTAGGGCCGATCGACACAACCCGTTATGACATCTGTACAATTATAAAGAAAAATGTAAACTAAACGAACTAATTGTGCCCTAACTAATGTAAAATTGGAAGTTTAGATTTAGAGAAACTGAGAGAAACTACTAGGAAGATATGAAATAAACATTACATAAGATCGTGGGAACTCTGTGTTATAATAACAGTATTGTTTTATACAGGTTTTCTTTTCCAAAGGAACGTAGCTGCATTTGTACACGCGGTCAGTGTTGCATATTTTTCAATTCCTGTTCATTCTTTATAGTCTTTATACCGTTATTACTGGTGACCTTTGGTCCTCTTACCCACTACTTTCAATTACAAATTCTACACGTCACTTGAGTTGATAACGCAAGTCACAAATAATCGACGGTAGTTCGAATTCATTTCCAATCAAACCATTGCAGTGTTTAGTTCTTTTAAATTCTTCTAAAGCTTTTAAAGTAAGTAGTTATTCTAAATTATTGGGCATTATGATAAAATTAAAACGCTATTATGTATTTCTTTTTTTAATTCAGGAAATCAGAATGGGTAAAATCAAAGCCGGTCCCGTAGTAGACGTCCTAGGCGACGAAATGACCCGTATTATCTGGGACGCGATCAAAGAAAAGCTAATCCTACCGTTCCTCGACATCGAACTCCACGTTTACGACCTCGGCATAGAGAACCGCGACAAGACCCACGACCAAGTCACCATCGACTGCGCTGAAGCCATCAAGAAATACAACGTCGGCATCAAATGTGCCACGATAACCCCCGACGAGAAACGCGTCGAGGAATTCAACCTGACCCAAATGTGGAAATCCCCCAACGGAACCATCCGTAACATCCTCGGGGGCACGGTATTCCGCGAGGCGATCATATGCAAGAATATCCCGCGTCTCGTCACCTGCTGGAACCAACCCATCATAATCGGCAGACACGCGCACGCCGACCAGTACAAAGCGACGGATTTCGTCGTCCCGGGCCCCGGAAAACTCGAGATGATCTTCACGGGCGCAAACGGTGAGCAGATCAAGCATATCGTTAACGAATACAAAGGGGCGGGCGTCGCGATGGGTATGTTTAATACGGACTCTTCTATCGTCGATTTCGCGCATTCCTCGTTCAAATACGCGTTAAACCGCGGGTATCCGTTGTATTTAAGCACCAAAAACACCATTCTTAAGCGTTACGACGGCCGTTTTAAAGATATCTTCCAGGAAATCTACGATAAAGAGTATAAATCGAAATTCGAGGCGAAAAAAATTTGGTACGAGCACCGATTAATCGACGATATGGTCGCCTACGCTATGAAATCCGACGGGGGGTTCGTCTGGGCTTGTAAGAATTACGACGGGGACGTCCAATCGGATTCGGTCGCTCAGGGTTACGGATCTTTGGGTTTGATGACTTCCGTGTTGATTTGTCCCGATGGGAGGACGGTGGAGGCTGAAGCGGCTCACGGGACGGTGACTAGGCATTATAGGTTGTATCAGAAGGGGCAGGAGACGTCGACGAACCCGATAGCGTCGATTTTTGCCTGGACGCAAGGGCTTTTGCACAGGGCGAAGTTGGATGGTAACGCGGAGTTGACAAAGTTTGCGAATGGGTTGGAGGAGGTCTGCGTGGAGACTATAGAGTCTGGGTTCATGACTAAGGACTTGGCGATTTGTATTAAGGGGATGAGCGGCGTACAACGGTCGGATTATATGGAGACGTTCGAGTTTATCGATAAGTTGGCGGAGAATTTGAAAAAGAAGCTCGCTTCGCATCTTTAATGGAGTACCGGTGAATGATTTGTGGATTTGGGTTGAGATATTATTATTCTAATGATATATTTTGTGTTATTTTTGATTTTTTGTGGAATAAATGAGGTATTTCTTTTTGATTTATGTTGTTGTCTTTCTTTTTGGTCTGTTGTGTACTTTTTTTGGTATATCTATTACCTGTTGCTTCTTATCTTGATAAATACAAAAAGTTTAGTGTCTTATGAGATTTAAAAGTCACGTAATTGATATAATTGTTATCAAGATACTGAATTAAAAAAAATGTGGACATTGTAGTCTAATTTTCTGTTATTATGGCATGTTGTCACATATCTACATAATATGGACATAAAATCATGTGATTTCAAGTGTAATGTCGCAAAGAGAGAATGAATAAATACAAATACACCCTTGTGTAATACTCCACATTACTTCATGTAATGCAATAACGTAAAATATTGCCTACATTGAGTGGTATGATTAAAAAAAAAAGTATTTACTTTTACTTCAAGTAACTACTTCATGTTGTAGCTTAGTTAGTATAACTTAGTTATATAGTTGTAGAAGTTTATATGGATAATATCAATAATAAAACTAAACAAACAGCTACACAACTATAAATAAAATATGGATAAAAAATAATTTCGATATGCCAATAATAAAATACTGCATCCTTTACACAACTGATATATAAATTATCATGCTTCCTATCGCTTATGTTACAAGACAAAATGTTAATAATAAATTTATCCAAACCGCACAAAAAATATTATTTGTTGCTTTTCTACAACCAACCAAAAAAACATGTATATTATTATCATAAACAAGATTGCATTATATCAAATTTCGGTTGCAACATTGGTTTCTGACGTAGGATAATACACACTACAGATTGCATGGAAATTTTCAACAAAATAATCGAAAACACGCCGACAAACAAAAGTACAAAACAAAAACTACTAAGAAAATAATCTTCGGCCTGAATAAAGTCAAAAACAACTTCCCACATTTCACAATGTATGTTTTCTCAGTTCGATTTTTCAGATTCCAGCTTTCTGATAACACGATCAGTCTGCTAACGTCGTATTTTATAACCGGAAAGAATTTAATTCCTAAAAACCAGTTCCAATAAAACAGCAGAATAGAAAAGTTGTTTGAACAGCAGATTTGAAAAAATTTGGTTGACAAGTGACATCAGCGACATCTATCGAACTAAAAACTTTACAAGCTTGCTAAGGGATGCATAACCTCAATGTTTTTGACAGTTTCGATCGATAAACCAAATAACTTAACAGTACGACATTTAGTTACATTTTAAATGCATAATTATAGTATTTAATTCAGTTATCAGTCAAGAAATAACCCTTTAAATCAGTGATATGAACAGTTTTTTTAGACCACGACCAGTGACCACTTACACAGGATGTTGTAAAAATTAACTTCTTTGTGTTGTTGAGTTATTTTAAGAAATAGCTCTTTATAAAATGATTCCACCGACTTCTTCCGGACAAACCGACGACCAACTTAACGTTCTAGAATGGGTATGTCGATTAAATAATACATAACCGCAGAAACAACTGTTAATTATTCCTTTCCAGAAACATACATTTAATATGCGACAAATGACCATCCTAAACCTAGCTAGTTCGGAGATCGGAGCAAGGAATGGTATAAAAGGTGACCAAAAAAACAACATACAGAACGGATGTATAGCAAATCCGTTAAAATCGTTGGATATTCTTCGACGGAACATACAGAACGCCGTCAACAAAGATATCGATTGTATTATCAAGAAATATCTAGATGTATGGGAGAGGATTATTATTTTCTATGTAAATTATGATTATACCATTTTTTAGCTATTTTTTCAACCCGCCGTCAACAATATTAAGCTGAATCAAGGAGGTGATAGCATCAACGAAGACCACATCAAATTAATGTGTAGGAAAATGTTGGAAGACGCCAAAGTTATGTATAAAACGTCTCCTGTCTCACGTGAAAGTTCGCCATACGAATCGAGTGATTGCGACACACGATGCTACTTGGAACCACAATTATCTTTGGTAAGTTTCAAATAAATAATTACGGTATATTTAAAAATATAAAACATTGTTTTAAACAGTGTATGCTTAAATATGAAAATAAACGCAAAATCATTTAAATAAAGCTGTTTAAATATTGTATTTTGTGACTAAAAAGAATTTAATTTGCAAAAACAAGTAACAATAAAACAGTAGGTGGTCCCAAAAATCAATAAACTTGTCTTAGGTCAGGAATGTTGTATTTTATGACTAGAAAAAATTTAATTTACAAAAACCACAAGCAATAAAACAGCAGGTCAGAAGCAATAAAACAGCAGGTGGTCCCAATAATCAATAAACTTGTCTTAGGTCAGGAATGTTGTATTTTATGACTAGAAAGAATTTAATTTACAAAAACCACAAGCAATAAAACAGCAGGTGGTCCCAATATTCGATAAACTTGTCTTAGGTCAGGAATGTTGTATTTTGTGACTAGAAAGAATTTAATTCACAAAAACTACAAGCAATAAAACAGCAGGTCAGAAGCAATAAAACAGCAGGTTTTAGAACTAGACTAGAAAAAATTTAATTTACAAAAATCAGAAGCAATAAAACAGCAGGTCAGAAGCAATAAAACAGCAGGTGGTCCCAATAATCAATAAATTTGTCTTAGGTCAGGAATGTTGTATTTTATGACTAGAAAGAATTTAATTTACAAAAACCACAAGCAATAAAACAGCAGGTGGTCCCAATATTCGATAAACTTGTCTTAGGTCAGGAATGTTGTATTTTATGACTAGAAAGAATTTAATTCACAAAAACTACAAGCAATAAAACAGCAGGTCAGAAGCAATAAAACAGCAGGTGGTCCCAATATTCGATAAACTTGTCTTAGGTCAGGAATGTTGTATTTTATGACTAGAAAAAATTTAATTTACAAAAATCAGAAGCAATAAAACAGCAGGTCAGAAGCAATAAAACAGCAGCTGGTCCCAATAATCAATAAATTTGTCTTAGGTCAGGAATGTTGTATTTTATGACTAGAAAGAATTTAATTTACAAAAACCACAAGCAATAAAACAGCAGGTGGTCCCAATATTCGATAAACTTGTCTTAGGTCAGGAATGTTGTATTTTATGACTAGAAAGAATTTAATTCACAAAAACTACAAGCAATAAAACAGCAGGTCAGAAGCAATAAAACAGCAGGTGGTCCCAATATTCGATAAACTTGTCTTAGGTCAGGAATGTTGTATTTTATGACTAGAAAAAATTTAATTTACAAAAATCAGAAGCAATAAAACAGCAGGTCAGAAGCAATAAAACAGCAGGTGGTCCCAATAATCAATAAATTTGTCTTAGGTCAGGAATGTTGTATTTTATGACTAGAAAGAATTTAATTTACAAAAACCACAAGCAATAAAACAGCAGGTGGTCCCAATATTCGATAAACTTGTCTTAGGTCAGGAATGTTGTATTTTATGACTAGAAAGAATTTAATTCACAAAAACTACAAGCAATAAAACAGCAGGTGGTCCCAATATTCGATAAACTTGTCTTAGGTCAGGAATGTTGTATTTTATGACTAGAAAAAATTTAATTTACAAAAATCAGAAGCAATAAAACAGCAGGTCAGAAGCAATAAAACAGCAGGTGGTCCCAATAATCAATAAATTTGTCTTAGGTCAGGAATGTTGTATTTTATGACTAGAAAGAATTTAATTCACAAAAACTACAAGCAATAAAACAGCAGGTGGTCCCAATATTCGATAAACTTGTCTTAGGTCAGGAATGTTGTATTTTATGACTAGAAAAAATTTAATTCACAAAAACTACAAGCAATAAAACAGCAGGTGGTCCCAATATTCGATAAACTTGTCTTAGGTCAGGAATGTTGTATTTTATGACTAGAAAAAATTTAATTTACAAAAATCAGAAGCAATAAAACAGCAGGTCAGAAGCAATAAAACAGCAGGTGGTCCCAATAATCAATAAATTTGTCTTAGGTCAGGAATGTTGTATTTTATGACTAGAAAGAATTTAATTCACAAAAACTACAAGCAATAAAACAGCAGGTGGTCCCAATATTCGATAAACTTGTCTTAGGTCAGGAATGTTGTATTTTATGACTAGAAAAAATTTAATTTACAAAAATCAGAAGCAATAAAACAGCAGGTCAGAAGCAATAAAACAGCAGGTGGTCCCAATAATCAATAAATTTGTCTTAGGTCAGGAATGTTGTATTTTATGACTAGAAAGAATTTAATTCACAAAAACTACAAGCAATAAAACAGCAGGTGGTCCCAATATTCGATAAACTTGTCTTAGGTCAGGAATGTTGTATTTTATGACTAGAAAAAATTTAATTTACAAAAATCAGAAGCAATAAAACAGCAGGTCAGAAGCAATAAAACAGCAGGTGGTCCCAATAATCAATAAATTTGTCTTAGGTCAGGAATGTTGTATTTTATGACTAGAAAAAATTTAATTTACAAAAATCAGAAGCAATAAAACAGCAGGTCAGAAGCAATAAAACAGCAGGTGGTCCCAATAATCAATAAATTTGTCTTAGGTCAGGAATGTTGTATTTTATGACTAGAAAGAATTTAATTTACAAAAACCACAAGCAATAAAACAGCAGGTGGTCCCAATATTCGATAAACTTGTCTTAGGTCAGGAATGTTGTATTTTATGACTAGAAAGAATTTAATTCACAAAAACTACAAGCAATAAAACAGCAGGTCAGAAGCAATAAAACAGCAGGTGGTCCCAATATTCGATAAACTTGTCTTAGGTCAGGAATGTTGTATTTTATGACTAGAAAAAATTTAATTTACAAAAATCAGAAGCAATAAAACAGCAGGTCAGAAGCAATAAAACAGCAGGTGGTCCCAATAATCAATAAATTTGTCTTAGGTCAGGAATGTTGTATTTTATGACTAGAAAGAATTTAATTTACAAAAACCACAAGCAATAAAACAGCAGGTGGTCCCAATATTCGATAAACTTGTCTTAGGTCAGGAATGTTGTATTTTATGACTAGAAAGAATTTAATTCACAAAAACTACAAGCAATAAAACAGCAGGTGGTCCCAATATTCGATAAACTTGTCTTAGGTCAGGAATGTTGTATTTTATGACTAGAAAAAATTTAATTTACAAAAATCAGAAGCAATAAAACAGCAGGTCAGAAGCAATAAAACAGCAGGTGGTCCCAATAATCAATAAATTTGTCTTAGGTCAGGAATGTTGTATTTTATGACTAGAAAGAATTTAATTCACAAAAACTACAAGCAATAAAACAGCAGGTGGTCCCAATATTCGATAAACTTGTCTTAGGTCAGGAATGTTGTATTTTATGACTAGAAAAAATTTAATTTACAAAAATCAGAAGCAATAAAACAGCAGGTCAGAAGCAATAAAACAGCAGGTGGTCCCAATAATCAATAAATTTGTCTTAGGTCAGGAATGTTGTATTTTATGACTAGAAAGAATTTAATTTACAAAAACCACAAGCAATAAAACAGCAGGTGGTCCCAATATTCGATAAACTTGTCTTAGGTCAGGAATGTTGTATTTTATGACTAGAAAGAATTTAATTCACAAAAACTACAAGCAATAAAACAGCAGGTCAGAAGCAATAAAACAGCAGGTGGTCCCAATATTCAATAAATTTGTCTTAGTTCAGGAGTGTTGTATTTTTTATGATTAGAAAGGCGGTAGACTATCTTAATCAGTTTTTCTCTTTTTTACAGTCGGGCAGAAAGCGTAAGGAATCCGATACAGATTCGGAAACACACACAACCGGTCGAAAACGAAAAAAAGACTCATTTTCCTTACTCAAAGTTCCCGACGTCAAACGTGACGACTCAAAATGGAGTTCCGATCGCATATCAGACGACACACTCTTCATAATGGGTTCCAGGGCTAATAACGTCTTAGGTTATTGTTCGACGCAAGGTTGCCTATACGTTAGACACCCAGAACTCCTACGATACCCCATAGATTCCGACGATAAAGAATGGCTAACGTCGAAAAAGATTTTATCGATAAACGACGCGTCAAATCAAATCAAAGCTTATTTAATGATGTACGACGATATACGGGACTTAGCAATGACCGACGAGTACCGAAATAATTCCCGGTTGAAATTAAACGAATTGCAAGGATTTGAAATCCCACAATTCATTCTAAATAAAATTAAAAATTTCGTCGATCGGAAAAAAAGAAATCGTAGCCAGTCTGTTACGCCGACGATCGATTCTAGTCCTTCGACACCTTCTGACGCCCTGCAAGAGCAGCAGTCCGTCGGTACGCCGAGCTCGAAGCAGTCGGAAAATAATTTTGTGAATATTTCCGACGTTAGTCGGCCGAATTCTGCGACTTCGGGGCAAATGACGCAGAGTCCCATACCGACTTCGAGTAGTTTGTTATCGCCGAACATGCTGATGACTATTGCGTCGACCGAAGGTCAAAATAACGGGAATATTATGATTTTTCCGGAAAATACGCAAAACGAGAGTTGCCTGTCGACTTTGCTGGCTTCCCATATTTCTGGTGATAGTTCGCAGGAGTTTTAGTTTTGTTGAGTCAATAAAATTGTATTTATTTATGTGGTCAAAGATATATGGTAATATTTATTTATTTATTGAAGAAATATTGTGTTGAGCAGTGGTTCTCAACCTTCTTGAGGCATAATTCTGGTCTACTAAATATGAAAATAACAAAATATTTGTTAAATTGACTCCACTTTTTGAGATTGAGATTTCTTTCTATTTCTTCACTTTTTGAGATAAAGGCAATTCATTAATATTTTAAATAACGTTAACTAAAAGTGCCCCAATATATTTAAAAGCTTTTATTCGAAGATTTCAAATTAAAATAACGCTATAAATTATCGTCCACATTCAACGTAATTTGAAATTTTTTACCATTCGAAAGCATGAGGCTTATTACACAATTCTGAAATTAACAATAAAAGAATTAAAAAACCACAAATTTAAATTAAGAAAACGTTTTGTGTGTGGTTTTCTATTGTATTTTTGTTCAGGACAGTCCTTTTCTAAGGTCCAGCAGTAGTCTGCCATTATATGGCAATACCATCGGCCTTCATACCTTTCCTCCATTATCTTGATATACTGCTGAAACCGTTGCTCTTGTTCTTCATTGTAATCACTCAGATTGTCAGGAAATTTATCTAAATGACTATGAAAATAATGTAACTTGGTACTCATATTAGTTTCTCAAAATTGTGAAGCATTTTGTCAACGATTTGTGTTGGGAAATCACCAAGCTGAGCTTGGTGATTTCCCAAAATAAATTCGATAACTGATACAAAGCTTGTCCATGCTTCAACCTAAGTCATTTGTGGTCCATCAAAGATACCGGTTTCTAATTTTCCTGTATTGAGGCCAGGAAATGATTAACAAATATATTTGGAACAAACATCATTCTTATATAAAGCTTTCACAAACTGTTTAATAAGCCCAAATTTAATATGTAGTGGTGGAAGAATTATTTGTTCTCGACTTATCAATGGTTTATGGCCGATGTTAGCTTTTCGTACAGTCATATTTATTCTCGACGGTCAGTTTTTCCTATCCCAATGTTCATTTTTTGCACGACTGCCCCACAAACAAAGAAAACAGGGATGTTTAGTCTATCCATTTTGCTGACCCCATAAAAAAGCAGCAGCAAGTTGTAGAGTAACATGTATTTCAAAAAGTTAGTTCGAAGATTGGTTTTGATAAATAAAGACTTGCTGGCCATACGAAAAGCAAAAATATTCTTTATTGAGGTTTAAATTAAAATAATTTAACTTGTACTATACTTTGATTGCATCGTTTATCACAAGAACCGGAATCAATTCCAACAAACTAATTATACAACGAGTAAAATTTGTTGCCCTGTGTTATCTTTCTCGTCTTTACCCCCTCAATCGGTAATTACCCCCAGGTTGGGAACCACTGGGCTAGAGTAACATGTATATTGACTTTGTACCAAAGTAGAGAAGCTTATGCTGTGTGTATTTATACTATAATGAGCTGTATTTTCCAAAGAAAATAGGTATTTTAATATATTAAGTTGAATGCTTAAACAGTTGTTTGTTTTATTGTAATCGATAGAAAAGAAATGGGTATGTCTGTGAACACGATAGCGTCCAAACGGTACAACGAATCGGGCTGAACTTCACTATACATATTTAGAATGACCAGGGGATGAACTGGATTGTTTTTGGCCACAACCCAACAACCGGAAGTGGTAAATATTAATGCATTTTGACATATGACATATTTTGACAAAATGATGACATAATATGACATAATGACAAATGTCATTATATTATAGAACCTGACGTTAGGTTAGAATCCAGAGTGGCTGTGGCTTCACGAAATTGAATAATAGTAAACATGTTTAGACACTTGTGACAACGATTCAGTCGGAAAGTTGGGTGGAGGCGACCCCAGATTTTTTCGTTGTAATATTTAATTCTAGTTGTGTCATTAATTTTGAGTTATTTGTGTCGCTGTGAGCAATATTAACGTTGTTTAGTAAAAAGTGTGGTTAGGAAAACAAATAAAAAAAGTTAAGTTCGCTGGAAATACTGAAATTACTATAAATTTCTAACCTGTTCGGGTTAGATGATACATATAGATGATATATACACGAAAATCGCATGGGAGATCCAAAATCAAAGGTATATATCCCATTTTATAACACTAACACGATTCTGACAAAATTCAAAAACGCCACCATTATAGGTTACGTCGTGCAACTGTCAATGTACGAAAATTAAGCGGCAAATTCAAAGATTTCCGAGGCAATAAATTACTGCTGTTTGAAAATCGCCTGCTCATAACATATAACGTTTCGAATGCTTAGGAAACATTTAACAAATAATTCGATGAGATATTATGAATGTATGTTAGTTAAAAAACACTGCGGGAATAGATGTTTTTCAATTACAGACCATGCAGTTGTCATGACTGCCGAGTTTGGCACACCTGATTGGCTGATGTTCGTTTTGCCGGTTTTGCTGAGTATGACGGTCACCTAACCTGCAATAGTTTGCAACAGTTTGACAAATTCACTTCTTTATTTTAAACTGTCTCAAGTGCATAGTTTCAGTGATTGTAGTGATTTAGTGGCATCAAAACAGTAGTGGAACATGGGAAGGCAACATCAGCGACGAGAACAGGCATTATCCACAATTGCAGAAAGAATTGACAGGTGAGTCAAAGTTATTCATTATGTACCTATATGCTCATAAAATCGCATTTCGGGAGGAATTTTGACACAAGTAAATCAGAAAAATGTGTAATCAGCCCGAAAATGCGATAAATTGTGTCAAACATGACGTCACACAGTGCGCGGGAAATTTGAATAGAATTGACAGTACATGGTTAGAAAAATGGCGTTTTTGGGCCCAAATCAGCTCTCCCAGGCTAAGTTCGAACCAAAAAACGTTTTTAATGGGTTTCTTAACTAACAGCGGGATATATTTATTTCACGTGTAATATTAGGAGGATTGCAGACAAAGGCTGTGTCTGGCTGCCAAAGGCTTATCTCCTTTCAGGAAAAATCTCGGCTGGGTAAGTCCAGAACTTCCAAATTGCCCGCTAGATGTCGTTATGCCAGATCCTCCGGGTCTCTGTGATTGCTATCGGATTTGGGAAAATGCGTAGGCAGATGGAAAAAGGTCCTTAATAAAGCCAAACACTCCATTGTGTATATTTACAAAATAATATTAGCTTTGCTCGAGTAGCAGTAAGTTAATTCAGTATTAATTGCTAATTATTCAAGGCTAATTCTAGAGTTTATTAAACCTTAGTTAAAGTATGACAGTTGTTCAACTGTCAGATGTTTTGTTTATATTGTGGAGCAGTTTTGTGAGTGAGTCAAAATGAGTTCAACAGAAAATCACTGTACAAAGGGAAGGGAAAATTTTGCAAGACTTCCCTTCTCAAGGAAATTGGATGAGAACTGTCTGACAGGTTGGGGAATGGGGGATTGTTTATTTTAATAAAAGGAAAGACGGATTTAAGTGATGAATGGTTCTGCACAGTCCTAGGATAATCTGCAGTCTTAAGCCAAAACAGAGCCGAAACTTTTACGATTGTTTTTACTGTGCTTTAGACCGAACTAGTAGCATGCAAAGTTGATGCAATAACCAGTTGATGCAGTAATCAGTTTGTTTTATATCAATTTGTAACATATCGACAACAAGTTCTCAGTAAAATTACTGAGAATTACTAAGGAAAACAACACATAGGGCTGTGTCCTGTCAATACATGCCGAAATATATTATTTGCGTTATTGATTTCATTGATGTGCCAACGTGTTTGGCATATGGAAGGTCTGTATTGAAATGTCTACTTCCAAAAGCGAAGGGTGGTCGTTTATATTGAAATGGATATTTTATTAAGTTGAAGGTGAATGGGCCAAGCCCTGAAAACCGATGAGATTGATATGCTCCTCCGGAAAAAGACAAGAAAACCGGATATGTTACTTAATAATGTTCATATTTCACTGAAGATATTGGGTTATTTCATACTGTAGTGATTAATGATGTAACAGATACCAATCTGGGGATATACAACGCATATGTGTTACAGGTATTGGTTTTTCGTTGAATCAATGAATCAATAAAAAGCCACCATTCAGTAGGATCGTGGGGAATAACAAACTCGTTCATAAGAGCCTCAACATCGTGACATACACGTAAAGATCCTTCCATTTTAAAATATGCTTTAAAAGGCTCGTTATGCTTTGTAATTGAAGACACTCTCACACCTCGTGCGAAAAGATTCCATTCCTGTAGCCTAGAACCCAATAACTCGGCGTTTTCTTTTGATAAACCTAAGTCTTTAATCCTGAATAAGTCCTAAATCATTCAGTTCGCGCTCTAACAGGAAATACAGCATCTAACAAGACATACAGCATATATTAGCTGTCCATGGCTTTTCTAGAACGTATGCATAGAAGGTTAATTCAAGGGAAATAATGACTTCAAATAAAATTGATCTTAGACCTGTCACAACACTTTGATGACTTGATCTATGAAAAGTGATGTTAGGTCAACAAAAATATGCGATCCGTGTTCTGGTTGTAGGACCCTTGTTCCCTTGTGTTATTAAAATCAAATAAATCTGTTTGTCAGCCGAAATCAGCGTTTCAGGCAATATTGAACGAATTGTGGTATGTACTTATTATTATAAAGTATTATAATTATTATTATAAAGTATTATAATTATTATTATAAAATTATAAATTATACCTTTTGTTTTCGAATCCAAAGCTTAATAAGGCATAAAAACAATGAATTATTTCAAATTCACTGCGTTTGTAGTAGTTTATTGTTTGGCCCTGACTCTCGACTACTGTAGATGATTGACTACTGTGAATTCTATCAAAAATCATTTAAAATTATTACCACCTTCTTCATTTCACAAAACTGAACTAAACGATCTCCATGAACAACCAAATGTCAAAGATCCTTAACGTTTACCTTGTCAGGATCGGGTAAGGATTTTCTGCTTGGATAGGTCGATGCTACAGCGACCCCTACCGGTGGAAACTCGAGGGTAAAGTATGATTCGTCTGCTGTGAATGAAGTTCATTGATCCTAGAAAACAAAAGCGAAATTCGAGGTGTATTCCTCTAGCTCCGTATCGAAGTATGCGAATAGGGGAGGATTATAAATTAATTTTGGGGTTACGAATATTCAAACTCACCCCCCCCACCCTACGGTGCCTCCACCCTATGGTGGGAGGGGGCAAAGTCTGAGCGTTGTATTGAAATTCTTTAAAAATGTTAACGAGCAGAGTTGGATGATAATACATGGGTAGAGGGTTGAATAGGGTTGAATGGGGTTAAAATCTTCCACGGTTAGATAGCAGGGTGCGTGTTTTCGGAATAATGTTTGTAGTTCGGTATATGATTGATGAGGATTTAAATAAAACGATTCTTTTACACCAAATTGAGGTAAATAAATATTCTATTTGAAATTATTTGGAAGAGAAAGGCATAGATTTAAGTGAAAATGTGTTTGAATCCAAAACGTGCGGTTTTATTAAAAATTATCGCTATGTCTACTGGCGGCGAGATGGCGCTGAACGTCTCTAGTCACACCTCGGCTTGTTTGAGCTTATATACGCTGAGTTTTGAAAAGCGAGCGGTATTCTGGTTTGTCTTCATTTGGGAATAAGTCTGTAGTCTTTAGAGTCCACTATAATCTTTTATTGTGTTTTTCGACTACACTATGTTTATAATTATAATCAAAGTCTCATGATTATAACCCTAACATAATAAAATAATGATTTAATTAAAGAAAGATTATTTATTTTAATTTAACAAAAAAAAAATTCAATATACGTAATACAAGATTCGGTATTAGTAGCGCTATCTATTTCAAGAATGAATAAAACGAGCATGAGCTAACGACCATTCATCCGATACGATGGGATTAAAACCGCCACTAATTGATAATGGAATTCGCGAATTTGAAACGTAAGGCCTAATAGATTGTGAAATACGATCAGTGGATACGTTCCATGTACATATATCGAACTGCATCGGCGAAATAACTGTTATGCCAGTTCTGCCCCCCACGCCACTAATCCGCCGAATGCCAAAAGGTCCCAAAATGCACCGGAAAATTATTTCCAATAACATCCAACACGATATAAAACCGGCTTAAACTTGTATATGCAGATGTGCAGGACTGCTGAAGGCTGAAACCACTGAAACTATAATGTGGAATTTATAGGTCAGTGGAATACCGACATTCACATGTTTATTGAAATTGATTTTGTAAGCTCATTTTCAATGCAGTTGAAAATGGAAAAAAAAATAATGAAAATGCAAAAAAATAAATAATATTATATATTTTGATCACAGTTTTCTATTTGGATCTCTTTATATTACGTATTCATGTGCAGGTATGCAGCTTATTATACGCATGTGTCACTGGCTTGCGTTGCCTAGCAACGTCAACAACTCGCCGCGTTGTTCGGCGCCATCTTGGCTCGTTGTCCACATGTAGCGAGCCGGCGGTATTTTCGTGACTTTATCACTTTTTCAAAGACAAAAACCGCTAATTATCGCGTGAAATTTGTACGGTAGTGTTGTTGAAACGTGACTTGACGACTTTTTTAGTGATTTTGTGCGATATTACCACGTATATCGACGGATTTGAGTATGCAGATTATAGGTGAGTTTTTTTTTTCTATATAGGTTATGTCGGTTATGTCGGAGTTAAGTATTTCCGATTCGATTAAGGTTATGGTTCTTAATGCAGTTTTTCGCGGTGATTCCAATGGTGTTATTGGATTTTTTCTATCTTAAACGATTCGGATGTTATGACGTTTTAAAGTTTGAACATTGTGTCAAAATCGACATTTTCTTTCACTATGTCCGATCTAATCGGGTTATTTGGATGATTCTGACGGTACCGGATGGGAAACTTATCCTTAGAACCCTTTGTCCTTGGTTACCTGTTGGATATAAACAATTTCGTCCTGAAATCATGGCATATTTTCTTTGTGACGCCGAGTATTTGGTACACAAAAGAGGGTAGTATTATAATATTAAGCGAAAACTCTTTCACAAAAGGATCTGTGAGATAAATTTAAGGCAGTAACGTTTGTCCAGAGTTTTGTTCGACTTTTAGCTGGAGGGTTTTGCGAGATTGCTTTCGAACTTTTGCAGTATTTACCCTGCTGAGGGTGCGCCGTTTTTTTTTCTGCTTGCAGTTTTCGAAGTCGAAGCTAACCGACATGCGTTGTCAAATGTTTAAAAGTTCTTTCGTGATTTAGATATAACAGATTTTCCTCTTTGTTGTATACAAATAGGGGTTCCTTATGTAAATATTGAGTTTTTTTACACGATTGCGTCCAAACGCAACAACGGATCGGACTGAAATTTGGTGCACTTATTTAGAATTACCGGGGGACGAACTGGAGTGTTTTCGGTAACAATCTGACAACCGGAAGTGGTCACTGACATTACATGATATTAAATGTCAGTATGACAAATGTAATTCTGTTACTAAAACTGACGTTAGGTGGCGTCCAGAGATGGTTTTGGCTTTACTAAATTAAATAATTGTTTGGGCACTTCATTGTGTTTAGACGATTTAGTCGGAAAGTAGGGTGAGGGCCACCGCAGATATTTTCCTTACGGTGTTAAAAATAAGGGATGGAAGAAAACGACATGTTGAATTTTCGGGATTTATTCACCAAAATACATACTTACACATAATTCTCTCGCTCTTTCTTTTACAATTATTGATTGTGGACAATATGATTCGAATATGTAGCAATAATTATTATTATTACTACCTTGGGACCATGGCAACTCTGTATTTGGGTACATTAATAATTATTTTATATAATTAACCACTTTATATTGATATAATAAATATAATTTAGTTTAATAAATCATTTGATAACGAAAACCATTTGGTGTAACATTGTGTAAATATCTTCTTTTTATAAATAAATAGATTTTTAAATAAATTAGATTACCTTACAATACATTTCGTGGAATGTTTGTTTCTTTCGCAGGAATAATTGATATGGTTTCTCTAAAATTTGGTTTAGGTACTTCATACAATAGGTAGTTTACTTTATACATTACATAATTTATAAAACAACATACAAAAAACAATACATTTATTTTCCTAGTATCTAAAATTAATCTAGTTTACATTTTATATAATATTCATTATTGGTGTTGACACATTTTAATATATTTTTAGTTTCGTAAAGCAATTTGCCTTATAATACGTGCTAAATTTTCAATACTGTTTTTTGTTGAGTAATTCCTTTTTTACACATACATTGGTCGATTTTTTTTTACATAACATCCTAAATGTCTAATAATTATTTATAGTAGAACTTACATTTACAAGTCTTAGTTTACTTATTATATAATAGAGCAATCATTCTTATTTATTATTATTATTATTATTATTATTATTATTATTATTATTATTATTATTATTATTATTATTATTATTATTATTATTATTATTATTATTATTATTAATCTTAAGTTTTGGAGTAAATAAATACAGATAATTTGATTGATATGATCCGTTGTTTTCGTCATTTGGAGGGGAACAGTTTAATATACAGTTTATATACAATATAAGTTAAGCACAATGTCGTCTTGTATTGAGCAAAAGGTATTATTGTTTTTTTTTTTTTGTTAAGGTTTGAAATTGAATATTACCGAAATTAGAATGGGCGAAAGTTATAATTAAATTCGTCATCGTTTAATTAATTAAACTCGATTGAAAATGGGGGAAAACTGTACAAGCGCTAATTGAGTTAGTTTTCCCGTGGAAATTTCCACCTGAAGAAAAAGCTATTTCATGGTTGCGAAAGACACCTCACGTAGCAAAATCTCTCAAACATTCACGTTGCTAATTTAAATAATTAAGCAAAATAAACTTAATGAAATACAGTGTGTCCATATTTTTTCTGTCATAGGTGACTGTGGTTTCATATATGAGCCTAATTATTAATTCTAAGCAACATTTCCAAATAAAATGTTTCGATAATATTAATATTCCAGGTACTTTACTCTTATGCGCGTTTCACTTTTTTTTAAACACCCAGTATATGGTGCGATATTTTTAAGATGTTATGATGGTATTCTTGATTTTAGACCTACCTAGAACTTTCGTAAAGAATAAAATTTTCTGAGAAATGGTCAATAAAAGATTTTCCTGGACATACTGTATAACGTGTCAGTAAGAATTTGTCAATAATGTGATGCATAAAAGTTATAGGACATCAAAATTTCACATCTGAGTATAAGTAGGTATAGATCGATTTGCATTGCGAATGCAACTTTTAGAGGCAGTAAAATCGAATAAATTTATCGTCGATTTCCTGTTATGTTATATTAGAGAAACATACGCAATTTTACGGTTACGATACGGCCTTTAGAACGGTCGGGAAAATCGGGTTTAATTCATGGGATTACGTTATGGCATATTTTGCATTTTCCGGCTAGTTCGAGCGAAAAATTTGCTGAGAGCGCCACAGAGAAAACCGATCCTAAATTTATTGAGGCGAAACAAACTCATCCGCTTACTTTTATATTCCTATTTGATAACCTACTATGGGTACTAGTCTTGTATTGGGCATAACTTATGTAATGATTGATGGATTTTGATAAACCTTTCAAAAAATGATTGAATAATTATTATTTGTACTATTCAGTTGCTAAAAAAGTGATAGTAACTTGACTACATTTGCCAATTCTGTATGAGTGAATTATTCAAACGTTACTACTTTTTATTTTGACAAGAGTTGTCAGAAATCGGTGTTGCAATCGGAATTAGGTACATTGGGGAAGTTCGGCTTGTCCGTAAACCTAAAGTACGATTGTTTTATTCTTGTATACAATCAAATTGGTAACAAATGAGTTTAGCATACAAACCCTCTTTTAAAACTTATAGAATCATGTACTGTTGAATATTTCATATATCTGAGCAGCAAATGATGAGAAATAGTAATTTCTTTGATACGTCTGCTGAGTACTGGCTTACAGACAAAGAAATATCTTGTCCTATGCTGGTTTGATAACAGCCTATAGTAAATACATATATAAATTTACAAGAAACCTTTAGGTGGAGTGGAATTTTTGTTCTTTGGGTACTGCCTTGAACAAACTCTCCCATTTCTTCTATTAGATTTATCACGAGATCTTTCGACAGTCTGTACTGTTTCATAAAGAGGTCTGGAACTTCTAATGGGGAATAATCTTGTATATTTCCCTAAAAAATACTCTAACTAAATTTCCTTTGGAACTTCGTTCCATTTCTTGTCCCCAAGGTGCAGTTTATCAGAAACTCTCTCGGCCATGCTCTTCTATAGACCGTCGACTGAAGGCAAATGTTGCAGTTAGTGTAATTACGAGTTTGTCTTAGTTGTAAGAGGTTCCATCTAGCGGCAAACGATCGAACGAACCCGGTCGTTCTCTGCCATCCGTGACACTGAGTTTTCTCTGTCACCTTAACTGCGAAAGCGACCGAGTGAGACCGCAATTATAGTTGAGCTTTTTATTTGAATCTCTTCTTCCGCAATTATTCCAGTGGAAAATTGGCTTGAAATGAAATCAACGGTCTGAATTGGTTAGTTTAATATTGGATTTGGTCTGAATTTGATTCTGGGAATTCGAGAAAAGGGATTTTTAAGTCTTTATTTATCAAAATCAATCTTTGAACTAACTTTTTGAAATGAAGGAACTTCTTGAAAGGAATTACGTCTGTTTTAAGCGATACGTATGTATAGTTTTAGGTCATGAAACTGTTTGTTCGTTGAAGCATGTATATTTTGCATCCAAGATGTTCCAAGTATTACGTTTTCTTGTTTTGAGTATGAAGGAACTTCTTGAAAGGAATTACGTCTGTTTTAAGCGATACGTACGTATACTTTTGGGCCAAGAAACTGTTTGTTCGTTGAAGCATGTATATTTTGCACCCAAGATATTCCAAGTATTACGTTTTCTTGTTTTGAGTATGAAGGAACTTCTTGAAAGGAATTACGTCTGTTTTAAGCGATACGTACGTATACTTTTGGGCCAAGAAACTGTTTGTTCGTTGAAGCATGTATATTTTGCACCCAAGATGTTCTAAGTATTACGTTTTCTTGTTTTGAGTATGAAGGAACTTCTTGAAAGGAATTACGTCTGTTTTAAGCGATACTTACTTATACTTTTGGGCCAAGAAACTGTTTGTTCGTTGAAGCATGTATATTTTGCACCCAAGATATTCCAAGTATTACGTTTTCTTGTTTTGAGTATGAAGGAACTTCTTGAAAGGAATTACGTCTGTTTTAAGCGATACGTACGTATACTTTTGGGCCAAGAAACTGTTTGTTCGTTGAAGCATGTATATTTTGCACCCAAGATGTTCCAAGTATTACGTTTTCTTGTTTTGAGTATGAAGGGACTTCTTGAAAAGAATTACGTCTGTTTTAAGCGATACGTACGTATACTTTTGGGCCAAGAAACTGTTTGTTCGTTGAAGCATGTATATTTTGCACCCAATATGTTCCAAGTATTACGTTTTCTTGTTTTAAGTATGAAGGAACTGCTTGAAAGGAATTACGTCTGTTCTAAGCGATACGTACGTATACTTTTGGGCCAAGAAACTGTTTGTTCGTTGAAGCATGTATATTTTGTACCCAAGATGATCCAAGTATTACGTTTTCTTGTTTTGAGTATGAAGGAACTTCTTGAAAGGAATTACGTCTGTTTTAAGCGATACGTACGTATACTTTTGGGCCAAGAAACTGTTTGTTCGTTGAGGCATGTATATTTTGCACCCAAGATGTTCCAAGTATTACGTTTTCTTGTTTTGAGTATGAACGAACTTCTTGAAAGGAATTACGTCTGTTTTAAGCGATACGTACGTATAGTTTTGGGTCAAGAAACTGTTTGTTCGTTGAAACATGTATATTTTTCACCCAATTGATGTAAAACGAACGTCTCACTCTTTTTATATGTAGAAGAATAACATTTTCTTCGTCAGGGCAAATTATACTCACCATAAACATACTATATTCTTAAATCGTAAGAATAACTAACCGTTGAAACAACTATACTGAAATTCTTGATATCCAAGAATAGAGTTCTCTCTGTGTAGAAGTAGAGGTATAAAAGTTACAGTGAACTACCATCTACCTTCATCATACATACACATTTCTAATTATGTCCCCTCATTTGCTCGAGTGTTACGGCAAGCCCTCTGTCGGGTGTAATTAGTACTTAGACTTTGTGGAGATATACCCAGTATAATTGTCAAGTTTCCTTAGGCCCTCTACATGATGAGAGACATGCTCAGGTGAAGCAAGGCGCCCTGTCATCGCTCGCACCAGATTTTCATGCTTAAGGGGTGCCTATGTTAAATAGTTTGCTTAAGAACTTTGCGAGAGAGGGAGGGAGAGGAAGTAAGAGAGATGAAGGATGAGAGAAAGGAAGGAAGAGGGAGAAGAAACCGGGTGACTGTTAACTGAAACCGTTTGTTTTATTTTGGGGGAGAAATAGCAGAAAAAGTCACTTTGCTTTCACGCTTCCATGGGTTTCCCTTATTAACCGTTTTACTTTCCAAAAAATATGACAAACTCTGAACATTTCCGAGCAATTTCATAAAGAAATTGCCCTGAATAGATTCTCTGACACATTTTCCGGTATATATTAGAAATATTTTATGAACTGCGTACAAAAAACCAGCGTTAAAACGAGTATTCAGCTAGTTGAAATAATAGGCGTTTTGTGTCGAAAACGGCGCGCGGTGGAATCCTTTAATAAGATTTGAATTAGTTTGGGGGGTGGTCTGTGGACTACCCCCTAGCGGACCAAAAGCGGTCTTTATTTGCATTCTCTTGAATTCGGAATTTAAAATTGTCGCAAGCTGTTTACGTAACAGCTTATTTCGCCGCTTTGTCTGCAAAACATGAACAACAAACGAGAAAGTTTTCGAACAGTGTCGGACAATCCTTTTCGGTCTTCGTTAAGATTTTAAATATCATTTCTACGAAGCGTTCTTAACGGCTAGTTATTCTTCCGGTTTAAGAGTTTTGTATGTTTATGTTGAGTATATTTTGCTCTGACGAAGAAAATGTTATTCTTTTACATATAAAAAGAGTAAGACGTTCGTTTCTTGACCCAAAAGTATACGTACGTATCGCTTAAAACAGACGTAATTCCTTTCAAGCAGTTCCTTCATACTTAAAACAAGAAAATGTAATACTTGGAACATCAAGAAAATCATATTCTTACTCTGAAAATTTTATATTTTACTTGAACCAACCATTCTTTACTCAAAGATATTCGTGTTGTATCAAATAAATGTGTCCTCTCTGTCTATACCATCTCTTGTATTTACCCTTGGTATTTAGCACGTTTCCGTGTCACCCCTCGTTTCGGTTTGAACCCACCCGGCGCCGCCACCGCTCCGATACCAATGTTCGAATTCGGAGATTTTTCTTATGGTCGTTTCTATCTGGTGTGATTAATTATAGGAGTGTGCTGTACGACACAGGTCCAGCAGCGTTTTGTGATCGCGTTCGCTAATTCCGAGATAAATTACACCGTGCTGCGCGTTGCCACCGCCAAGGGGGCGGTACCGTCGCGTCCTCTCGCTTAATTGCCAAACTCTCAGGGTCGTTACTCACCACGTAAATATTGTCAAGCAGGAAATGAGTTTTGCATAAGGGTGAGTGTTGAGGTATTGGAATAATTTGTGAAATGTATTTTATATAATAAAACCATAAAAAAATGAAAATCAGAAAGAAAAACATTACCGAAATGACACAAAAGTGGTGGACAAAGAATAGAAAATTAGTAGGACTATTCTACTCTAGAAAAATCACAAAATTAAGTATTTTGAGATGGAAAAGAATACCTCATTTAGTGTTTGGATTCAGGACGATCCAGGATCTGATTACTTCCCAAAAATAAACTTGTTGAACTGAAAATTGTCTGCGGTGGCTGCGCTCACCGTTTTCCCCTGAAAATGGCTCTTTGCCGGAGGCGTTAAGGGCCCTTGCTTTCATTCCGGCTCAGAATTTCCACCGAAAAGCAACTATACAACCACCCACCACTTTTCCAACCCCCGCCCCTTGCCCTCCCTTGATCCCCCCCCATCTGATGTATTTTTCGACGTACTACCCTTGGCTCTCTCTTTATTGAGTTTTTAGTTGCTCGGATTTATTTAACATTTTTTTCTTTCGCTTACCGCCCACTCAAGAAACACCGCAGGATTATATGAGAAGCCTCCTTTATCCTTTATATTAAAAACACGTTATTTTATAGGAAAATATCAAATTTTGATATAAACGTTATTGTATAACATGAGGTAATATTTATAAATTGAATCAAAAGGTTTTTTTGCTGGAAAACAAAAATTTGAAACAACGTAATAAAACGCCACTTACCCTGACTAATTATTTTTTGGCTAATTGTCAATTTGCGTAGTCAATATCCACGGTCATAATATTGAGAAAGGTCGGGAAAATATATTTGTGACGTATCACCTTGGTGCGTTTCTGTTATGCATGACAACACTTATTAATAACACAGCACATTCGACTTATCTGTGGTCTATATATAACGAAATGGTCGCATTAGTTGCTTGAAAACAAGAAGAAAATCCAAGAAGCCTAATGGAAGGTCAAACCACTTAACCTGGGGCGAAATGGGGCCAAGATCATTAGATAATAATATGTGGTGGTATCGATTTCAGAAAAAAAGGGGGGAAAAGTACGTGGTCATTAGATACATGGTCAGTATTTTGTTTCCATCATAACATAAATGTAGTTTTTTGCTCGTTTTGTGTGACATTTCTACTTAATACTGTCTTATGTAGCCGAGTCATGCACAAAAATTGAGCTAATGGTTCTCCTTATCTCAAGACATTAACAGGTTACACAAATGCACAAACCTGTTACACAAAATTGTTACAATATTTCAAATATAAGTTGAACATATTTAGTTAATACCTCCTAATACCTTTTACTCAATGCTTCAGACGAATAATTGGATATATTATGGTTCTCAGGATCACAAAATGATTGTTTCTTATCAATTTTTTGGGCAGGAAAAAACGAGTTACCAAAATAGCAAACTACAAGGGGAAATAGTAAATTATTTCACAGTTATGAATAATCTGAACGAATTTTCAATTTATTGTTGTATTTGGCTGAAAACTGAACTGAGCATTGACTGAAAGTTAACTACATAATAAATTATGAAGCTGAAATGATCTGTTCGCTGAAAAATCAAAACTAAACAAATTTAACAATTATAAACCCTAAAAAGAGAACGCAAACATCTAAATAACAGCCTCGTGCTGTAAATTGATGATCTCATTCTCTGATATGTTGTAACTGTGCCTCTGATGATTAGTATTATTACTACCCTTCTCTGTTGCGGTATTGTTAAGACTCACACCCAGTCTGTGTTCGGTGGGCCTCAGATGATTGTTCATATGTATCTCACTAGAGGCGTTGCTGTAGTTCACTGGATCACCCCTTGACCTGCATCTCACCCCGCACAGGAGCCTCGACGACAGACGACAACATGACTGCAGGGTTTTCTTGAACGCAACTCTGAACTCGCGGTTGAAGTAGGCGTATATCACTGGATTTAGGGCCGAGTTGAAGTACCCTATCCAGAAAACTAGCGTGACTACAGCCGGTGGACTGTAGCAGTTCTCGCTACCGCACATCGAAGTGATTATATACCTGAAAGAAAATGAGAATTTACAGTTATTTGAGCACTAAAATGTTTACTAAGTGCAGGCACTATCTACAATACATGTATCGCATTGCATCATCTCATTTTCGCCCAAATAACGCTCGACACAATAATCGATTGCAATTTGATCGCTTGCTTACTCATGCTGAAACATAGGTGTGTGCATACGCCACACACCAGAGGGCACTGTGTGTTGCCAGTGCCTGAAACTTTGCAAATTGCCTGAACGACGTTGGTCCGTTCCAATTAGTTGTGGGGGTGATCTGCTCGCCTATGCTGTATGACAGGCATTCATCGGGCCAAACCCATATTCATGACGTGGCACATTTCGGGCATTTCGCCGGTCTAACTGGTCATAAGTTAAATTACAAAATAGTAAAATCCTCCAACGGTTTCAATGCAATTTAAGTACAAAGCAATATTCTCTATCCCTTCAGGAATGTTTAAGTCTTTTTCCTTCAGGATTCCCACGGAACGAAATGATGGGATTTCTACGTTCCAGTGGGACGATTCTCCGCGCCATCTGTCGGCCAGACGAAGGATTGTTATTGACCCTCCCATTACAAAAACGGATGCAATCAAATTTCATAACGCGAATCCGCTCCTACAGCGGTTAAGTGCTTAAAACGTCCCGTCTCTGTCCCTCTTTGGTCTCGTTTATTGCATTCAGCGCGCTTTCAGGCATCCTTTCTTTCAATAAAATTCACGATTCGTTTTATAATCCAGCGATGTCGTAGAAAACATTCAGATTTAAGACGACAAATGAGTATAATCTGTCTTGCAGATGCTACTTCCGGTTGTCAGATTGTCACCAAAATCACTCCAGTTCATCCCCTGATAATTCTAAATAAGTATACCAAATTTCAGCCCGATCCGTTGTACCGTTCGCGCGCTGTAGACAATCGAAATTGATAAACTATTAAATCTTCTTGTAGTTTAGCCTCAGAGTGGCTGCAGGCTAAATTTGCATAAGCTCTGCTTGATTTGGGGCTTCCAGAGTTGTACCGGTGGCAATACTGTTTACATAAATACTAAATCTTGCACTATACCAGTATAGAGTCTGCGGAAGATCACGTTGTAGTAATGGCGATACGTGATGGCAATATGAATGCGTTATCGAACAGGGGACTAAGTACACGTACCCTTAATGCATCTTGTAATTGAACCAAAACTTTACGAGTTAATAACGTTGCGGTTACTCTAACATTGTACTTGGCAATATTGATCACATCTGATGCATTTAGGCTCGGTCACGTTTTATCAAACGATCATTTTTATGCCTCGGCCACGGAATGCTCGCTCCTGGCGAAACGCTACAAGCGTAGAGGTCCTTTCTCTTTCCTACGCGTGCATTTGAAACAGGCTCTCACCCGCTCGACCTTGACGCTATGAGCGAAAACACCCATGCGTCCGATTTCGTGGTCGAGGCATTAAGTGCTGAAGGCAAACAGTTCGAGCATTTGAATTTGTGAAATAAAAGCTCCTTTTTTACTGTCATACTTTTCGTTTTATTTTTCAAAATTGATTAACTGGGCTAAGTTGAGTTTCATGCAAAATTTCAAATAACTCTGTAAAAAAAATACACTATAAACTTTGACTAAAGTCAAGGTAAAAGATTTCTGTATACTGTCCCTTAATGTTATCAAAAAACGGCATTTTAGTCGAAAAAAAAAAAAAAACTGCTACGTCTTCATAGATTAAATCGACTTGTTCAAACGAGTTCAATATCAATTACTATTAATTGGAACTTGATTATTATTAACTGAGTTGATTATTTCGGTGTCTAGTTCAATTTATAGCACAGCTAGACGTTTCTGCACGAAGTGCTATATATATTCTTAGCCCGAATATGATCGAAATAATTCGTAGTTGACTAAAATACGTAAAAGACCAATTATACACAGCAATTATTTCACGTAGGAGCAATTAATTTTAATGAATCGTGTGAAATGCGTCGACAATGCCGTTCGGGACATTGCTTTGTATCTGTTCAAATATTAATTTCGTTTCGGAGATTTTACGTTTCATATTGACGTGTACGCGTTCGGTTTCGCAACAGTTTCAGGGCAACTTCAGCTAAAATTCCGAAACCCGAAGGACCTAAACAAACAAAGTAACACACAGCGCGAACAACAAATTTACCAACTGACAAAGTAACGTATAGTATACCTAAAGTGAAACACTGCTGAATAGAATATGAACTTGAACTAATAATGCAAGGGCACAAGGGACCTAAAACTAGAACAGGAATCACATATTTTTGTTGACCTAATATCGCTTTTTATAGACCAAGTCATCAAAGTGTTGTGGCAGGTTTAAGAACCATTTTATTTGAACATATTGTTCAGAATATTATGAATCAACAAGTTTTTTGTGTTATTTTATCAAACGAAGCTATACAGACATTCTGTGCATTAAAATATGGGAAGTGATCAAAGAAGATGTTGTAAAAATTCAGATGATTGCTATTTTTGCACGATAAGCGTCTCCGGATATTCGAAGAGAGAACCATCCTCTCCCAAGTGCGCCATCCACTTCATCATCTTCGATTTTTGACACGATGATTCGTCCATGATTGCTAAAATGGTCTTCTGCGCATCCTAATGCGGTGCAACTTCATTGCACACATTGAAATAAAGAAGAAACGATTGTACGTTTTTCTGGTGTCCTGAATGTTTAAGCTCGCAGTTTTTTACATTGGAAGCTTACAATGAAAATGTTCGATTAACATTTAGATGAAATCTTTTGGGACTACAACCTGGAGGTTTAATCTCATCGATGTGCCACAAGAGTCACTTAAAAATGCCTTTCTCCCAGTGAGAAAGGTATAAAATATTCAGAGGTTGGGTGAAGTGGATGCCTGTGCGCCATTTTAGACTTTAGATCGGTTAAATATGCAGTTCAAAGATCGATTGCTGCGGAATTTTCAGTCAGTTTTAAATATTAGATACTTACCATAAGAAAAATGGTAACCAGCATGCCAAAAATGCAGATACAATGATCCCTAAAGTCCTTGCAGCTTTCCTTTCCCGCCTCATTTTGTTGCTAGTGCCAGGATCGGTTTTTGTCTCTACCATGTCGACATCTACCGACTGCCTCAGTGTTGTCAGACCGGCTGATATTCCATTTATTTGGAGGTGTTTGTTCAGCAAAGCTGCGGCTACCTTGCTCCTGGAAATAAACCAAAAATCGAATGAATATTTTCCTCTGAACCTGCGAAAGTAAAAAAAAAGGAAAAACAGCTTTCAATTTTTAACGGTCCGGGTTTATCGAACAAAAAAAAGGACGAGATAAATCTATCCTCCATATAGGGGGAAAAATTAATATCGATTTTCTTTTGGCCGCGAGTAACAATGCGGGAAAACTGAGGTTTTCCCTGATTTTTTTTTATGTCAGGTAGAAGCCAAACCATGTGTTAATTTGACTGCCGAAATGTTTTCGGGTCGCCAGTGGCGTAGCATTGAAAAATTTAGGGAATTCCATCATATGTGTGCAGGAAAGTACGCACCATATGTGAAAATCTTTTATTATCCATTTCTCAGAAAATTTTAGTCTTTATGAAAGTTGGCGGTAGGTCTGAAATCAATAATACTTGAACGGTTTCTTGGATATTTGTTCAAATTTCCTATAATACTCGCGATTTCGATAGCACTTCTTTAAAATCATTACAAAAATTATAAATATTATAATACGCAGCACAGGTACGTAAGATAGCTGCCATTGACTGAGAAATGGAACATCTATCTTCCTGTATTCTTATAGCATTGATAAAAAAAAGAAAAATAAGCACTAAAATTGAATGAAACAAAGTAGAAATGTATACAAAAGGCACAAGTTTCGGGTGGAATAAGTCATGTTAGAAGTTATCCTATAAAGTTAAAACTTCCTACGGAAGTTTTGTCTTGTATATCGGTTCAAATCTAAAGAAAAAGCTGATGCATTTCCCATTTTCTTTCCGCGGTACAACGAGCGGCGAGTGCACAATCTTTCAAACTTTTCGCTGTGCGCGATATAGAGCTTTTCATTCCGGTTGGTTGTTCAAAGAAAGAGTAAAAACTTACTCTAAAGTCTCTAAACCACAAATTGAATCAAAGTGTATATATAGCTCTTTGATTTCGCATATTTGCCGAGCGATATTTCCAATAAAATTGATTTGGAAGAAGCAATTTTCCTAGGTTTGGGTGCGATTTTATACAAAACATCAATAGAAATAACAGATTGGATGTATGAACTCATCTATAGGGGTTTTCATTTCCACCAAACTTATAATTGAGTTTAAAACTCCAATTATTACAGTACGTACACACTTTTTCCTCGATCACTGATATTGTCTAGCCCGCGGTCTTCTAGAGGAACAAAACTGGCGACGACAAAATCCTAAGGGAAAAGTAGGTGGAAGTATTCCCGCGAATGTTATTGGTTTTTCCACTTTCAGGGATGGTCGCTGCGTCGTGCCGTACGCAGCTAACTTCATTACATCGCCCTCTAGCGGAAAATAATAGAAAGACGCGACCGCCTGCCTACGCTCCAAACCGGGCCACGGCATGATTTATTCTATTCTCTGTCGTTTTTTGAGAGATTTACCGTCACGATGTTTAATGGGGGATTGTGCAACCCCCCAAGGGCGGCTGTACAAATACCGACAATTGGAATTTATCTGGTGGGATCCGAGTTTTTAATAAAACAGATAAATCTTAGCTGTGTTTGTTCTGTTTTTTTGGATAAGTTAAAAGAAAAGAGGGCCCAATACCTGGCACTTACCCGTACCTATACACAACTTCAATGCATTTCTATAGATAAGCACAAAAGTATTATATAGATAGTAGAAAACCCTCCTTCGGTAAAGCCCACTTCAAAAAGCTCCTCTTCAATTACTTTCTGAGAATACCTATCATATAAATGTACGTCAGTCCATTCGATTTTTAAACCGTATCTAAGCCATATCAAACTATTTCGATCAGTTTCCAGTACATTATGGAAATTGAAATACACGATTATATGATTTATATGTTTTTAAAGATTTTATTTAAGAGATTTTATTGATTTCCTCAAGAAAATTTCGCGTAATTTTAGCCATTCCATTAGAGCAAAGTTGCCCAAGGGTGAGGGGAAAATGCTGGCAGATAACGTCAATATTCTGTCAAGGGCTGGAACCGAGCTGTCTTGGAAAACCACTTAGAAAATTGAAGAAGCGTCTTAATTAAGATAACACCGGAAAAACTTTGTAAGGCTGACCGATAAATATTTTTCCCATCGTTTTTTTTGTCCACTTGCTAGAGTAACAAGTAAATCGCATCAAATAACGAAAAAAGTTAAAGTACAATAATTAAAACTCGATTTGTCTCATGGTCGATAAAAGTTGTTCGACCAGCTGGTAATTTTGTGTGTTTGTGTGTCTACATTGGGAATTAGGTCAAATCTGATACGTACTTAGCTTCATAACCAACTGTAGGAAATATATTTTTACTTTCCGACTAATAGTACCCTCCTTCCGTTTTAAAACATGCGTTAAAAGGCTCGTTCGTTTTATAAAGTACCTTATTATCCGTTACGTCGTTTATTCTACCGAGTAGACCACTATAAAGGGGAAGAAGCAAATTATTTTAAAAGCTCACTCATATCTACCAAGGAGCGCAGGGTGTGTAAGAAAACCGCCCCCTTTGCAATAGAGCTGCGGACGCGAGAGATAATCGTTTCCAATTACGTCCAAAAAAATGGAAATATTGCGACCACAAACAAGGCTTCTATGAATTTCAAAACAGCTTCACTCCGAATTGCCTTATAATTGGCCGGCCTGAAAACGATGAAGTGCTTTATTAACGCGATGTTCGACCATAACATCCCCCCCCCGCAACCCTTAAATGATATTACCCCTGTTCTGGACCCACACCATCAAGCGCACGGTTCTTCCCTGCATTTCCATACTTAGCGGGGTCGCGCAACGCGTTTCCACTGTGGATGGCACTAAAATTAAATTGTTTTTGGGGTAATATAGCTGGTAGAAGGTTTTTTCATGAATGGTTAATGTGAAAATTGTCCAGAATATCACTAGTAGACCATACTTGTTTGTGTTTATGTATTTCTTATCTTAAGAAGTTCGGAAAATTCGCTAAAATCTAGATTTTCAAAATGCTGTATCTCGACAACTTTTGGCTCAATTTTAACAAAACCCAGATTTAGAGAACTAGATGTAGTATTTGCTCCCGAACATCGACATGTACCGTTTATGTCTGCGGAGAGGAGACTGGAAGCAGCCAGCCCCCTCTTGTGGAATCTACGTGTGTGTAACTATGACAATTACTCGACTATCCTTGAAGATATCGAAATGAAACAAACACCTCTATAAACAGCAGTCCTCGGCCAATCTGAAAATTGATGGATCCGATACTAAATATAATAATTAGTATGAGTAGGTAACTAGCTCTGTGTATATGTCAAAATTTTCGATTTTAGTCATTGGGCATTCTAGAAATATGTGGTTAAGGCTTCCCACCTGTCCACATTCGCAATATGGACATTTTAGGATACATTTTAGGTTATCTGCTATCTGTTACTGTTGTTACGAATGTCCGGCAGGGGGCGTTTCGGGTTTGACGTTACTGTGGTAATAGCAGCAAAACACGGGTCGATAAAAATCGATTTTTTGGATCGAAAATTGTTTTTAAGGCCGTTTTTTTGCTCAAAACTCTTTGCGAAGGGTATTTAGAGGGATCTTATCGTAAGACATGAGAGCGAGCGGCTTTTATAAGGTCGGCAGGAACGGATAAAAAATGTAAATTTTTGACGTTCATCAATCCGCTTGTCGGAATTTCTAGACGTCACGTGACAGTTTCTCGAGGTTCACCTTCACCCGAAGAGGTGCAAAAACGTGATTTTTTTTCAAAATTGACGCATTTAATTTACAATATATCGCGCAGTCTACGCGGAATTGTGTCCTTTTTTCAATTCGAGCGCAAATTTCGGCGTAAATGGGCGATTCCGCTGAACGCGCCCTACACTTGAAAGTTCGTAATTAGTATAGGTAGATTAATTAATAACTGTTTTACTTTATGACATTGAAACTTTGTGTTTTGTGAATTGTTATATTATAATAATAGACACGTTTTTCTACGAAATTTTGGATTGTACTCTCTACCGAAATTATGGTCTCTAATGAAGCTTTTCACGCTGGTTACAATGGTGTTATTGGGTTTTGTCTATCTTGAACGGTTCGGAAGTTACGACGTCACAAAGTTGCGGAAATTAAGCCAAAATATACATTTTGGGCGAAAACCTGTGTTTTCCAATTCACGCAGTTAAATTCTGTATAACTCATATTAAATTTAATTAATAAAACGGTCGCTAAAATAACATTAATTAATTTTATGATATATATGTATACACATGTACACCTACTCTATTTATTCTATAGAACAAAGTTACGTAAACCTTTGCTTTTGCAAACTCATAACAAACTTAAATAAATATAAACGTTAAATTGAAATTTGTTTGGCTCCGAATTTAATATTCTGATAAATTTGAGAGGGTTGCATTCGCAAAAGTAGGTAAATTTATGACTTATTTATGATTTGTTACCCCGTTGTATCTGCGAGCTTTCTTTACAATATTAGCCCTGATTTTGTTGACGCTTACAGTTGCAAAGTTTACGGGGGTTCTTTTTTTTTTTCGCCCTTGCTTCGCGAGGGTAGCGGCGTAATCATGCAAATAAAGGGAAATATCAAAGGCCAAAGCCTAAACGAAATCGGCGAATGCCCCGAAGGGAAATTGATGGAAATATTTCCAAACTCTTTGGCTGATTTTCTTACCCCTTTAATCAGAAAATTCGGAAGTATTATACTATAAAATATTGTATGGTATAGGTTTAGGGTTCTGAATTCAACCATCCCCCTTTAAATTAGCTAAACACCAAATGCGTTTCTCGAGTTCCAAGTTCAGCTAGGCGTACCTACACACAAAATTCGTCATCCATTCTACTTAGTAGATGGCGCTGTCACCGCTCCGTGCCTGGCTTCACTGCATCCAGTCCAGGGTGTTGATATGCTCAGTAATGGGGGTCCATGATCTATATTCTATACAGTAGAGTAGACATACAGCGAAGGTTGATGTTACACGAAGGTTGTCATCACAGGAGTGGTCTTCATAAATTAGACAACCCTTGCTTAAGGGTTCCACCACTCCGTAAATATGGCTCAGATTGGAAAATTAAGTGAACTATTTCTTAGAATAGGTCCTTACATAAAGATTTTTTATTCGAATGCAATTTATTTACGCAAATGTAAAAGAAATTTGTCTATCGAACAAATCGACAATGATTTGTTCGATTTGCAGACAGAAACAGTTCAGAACAATACATACATATTGCCAACAAATACTATTTGTACTGCCAAATGCAGGGATTAATTTTGTGTACGTTCAACGTTAAGCAGGAATGAAACATTAATTCCCATCGCGTTCACTAGTTGACAGCGGTCAACCTCAAAATAGCTTTCATTATCCAGGCTAGCTTTGGTTCACCCCTTAGAAACTTGAGCCCTGGAAACCTACAGGGACTATTTAGTAACAGGCAATGAAGAAATATACGCGGATCTCTAAATGGAAACGCGCAGAGAGAGAGAGAGGGGGGGGGAGCAAAATAAGGGATTTCTTGCGTTGGGTTTTCTATATCGGTTGGAAAAGTTTTAAGTAAGTCGTTACAGGTTTTCCGATATGGGGGCGTGAGCCTTTAAAAATAAACTGGGGATGTGTATCGAACAACTTGAGGATTATGGTTTTCCTTTTCGAAGGATTTTCTCACGTTGAAAGAGTGTATGTATACACACCGTTCTATATAAAGTTTGTCCAAACACGTTTACTCTTGCGCGTGAATGTAGTGTTACTTGTAGTTCACACAAACAATGTCCCAAACCTTTATTTTGTGATTGAAAAGGTCGAAAACGATATCATAAGAAAGAAGAACTGGAACTGATAAAAAGTATGAAGGAGTGTGATGCAAGAGAAGAGCATATTAGTGCGCGGCCATATTGGAGCTTTGCTCCTAGTAGAGAGCCTAGCTGCGCTCCTCGCAACAGAAAAGATTAACTTATCCTTATGAGGATGGCCGTATTGAGTCGCCTAGTGCCAAGTATCTATGCAACGGCGCGAGGAGCGTAGTTAGGCTCTCTACTAGGAGCGAAGCTCCAATATGGCCGCGCACTTGCACTAAGTGCGCGGCCATATTGGAGCTTCGTTCCTAGTAGAGAGCCTAGCTGCGCTCCTCGCAACAGAAAAGATTAACTATCCTTATGAGGATGGCCGTATTGAGTCGCCTAGCGCCAAGTATCTATGCAACGGCGCGAGGGGCGCAGCTAGGCTCTCTACTAGGAGCGAAGCTCCAATATGGCCGCGCACTTAGGCGGAAGAAGTGGAGAGTCGCAACAGCAGAAGAAAACATTCAGAAGAAAACAGAGCTTAGAGGTAAAGACAAGAGTCTTATTGAATCAAAATACACCACCATCATCGGACAATGAAGAGAGTCATATAAGGGTGGAACAATTAACGGGTAGTTCTAGAGGAATGCGTGGTAGAAATAATATTTTACCCATTGTGTTTCCGTCAGTTTTCTTTTGTTCTATGGCCGAAACGCTCCGGAATATAATGTAATACGATGTAAAGAGTATGAATAAAGCAGCACACGCGTGGGCCCGGCATATCACTCATAGTAATTGACACTGACACAAAATACTTCGTGGTAAGCAAGTTAAAATTGTTGAAGGGTCTGCAGCGTAGCTGGCTAGGGGGGTGGATATCATTATCTAAAAGGGAATCCATAATGCTGACAGAGCGACTTCGCTTCTGCGAAAAGCTAACCTCCCCCTATACTATCATCCTCTCTTTCACGTTGACGTTGCCTAATTTACTTGGAGTCATTTCTTTGTCTTTTGTTCGTTTATTTTCATCGGAATTCCCTGGATAATCACGTAGTTTGTCAGCAGATTGGTGCAGTTTGTTGTAATTGATACCAAATTTTACTCAGCATAGAAAAAAACACATAAAAATTTGATGCATTGATCTACACAGAGAGAACTCTATTCTTGGATATAAGAAAAAGTTCTTGGATATAAGAAAAAGTTCTTGGATATAAGAAAAAGTTCTTGCATATAAGAAAAAGTTCTTGGATATAAGAAAAAGTTCTTGGATATAAGAAAAAGTTCTTGGATATAAGAAAAAGTTCTTGGATATAAGAAAAAGTTCTTGGATATAAGAAAAAGTTCTTGGATATAAGAAAAAGTTCTTGGATATAAGAAAAAGTTCTTGGATATAAGAAAAAGTTCTTGGATATAAGAAAAAGTTATTCTTCTTACAACAACAACAAATATTTCGTTGGACGAAAAATATATATGCTTCAATGAAAAAACAGTTTCTTGACCCAAGATTCTTATTCTGAGAGATACATAGAAAGTTGTGCAATTACTTTACAGATGGCGCTAAGAGTTTCTCGCGTCTTTTGCCACATATCACCACTATATAAGTTCGACAGTATTGAGTGTTCGTATATTGTTTGTTTACATCTATGCATAAGTGTTTTATTTCATGGGTGACTTACAAGGATTACGAGGAAAACCAGGATTGTAGTGGAATAACCCACGCATAGAGAACTTTATATATCAAAAAAAAAATTTCTTGCGTTACTATTGTTCTCATAGAGTTTCACTATCAATCATCTGTGTAGAACATTCCAAAACCTATAGATATCAAAAATTTTCCAATTACTATACCAGGAAATGATCGATCCACTCCGCCAACTGATAGATTACCTTATAATGTCTCAAGTAAACAATGTTGTCCGAAAATTGATAGCCTGTAATATGGGTAACGAACATCGTTTCCAATATTGAGTAGACCATGACCAGGTATTCGATATTAAATTACTAAAATCCATTAGATTTCACGGAGGCGGCGCCCGGGGCGCCCTCCAGCGTCGGCCTTCTCATTCCTACGCGAATTAAAACTTTAGCATGCTCAGGTGGATCCAAGGGGCCACGTAGTTCATGATGCGGCCCTCGCCAGGGCAGAACTGGCGGTGGATGCCTTGCACAGGGGTAAGGGAGGAAGATGCCTTGCCGAGGGGCAGGAGAGGACCAAATGCCTGCCTTCCAACCCTTGAGCTTTACCGGCAAACCGAAATTTATCGCCTTAATAATCGGTATGCCATAATGAGACCGTGTCAACTCAATCTTCCATCTTACACAACAAACACTTAAAACACAACAATAGTTATTGACAGTTTTATACATATTAGTTACAATAAAGGTAATTTTAATTAATCTCTATTAGTTTTCTAGTATTAGAATTCCAATATTCAAAAAGTGACTTAAAGTCTGTGACCTGCTAGTGTCTGTCTTCTTGACAGAAATCAAGTTAAAATTCTGCACACTTCCTGTTGACCTGTTGTATCATACGCCTCAATACACTAGCTGAATATACCTATAGAAAATTCGTGCTGTGTTGTCCTGAGAAAAGTGCTGACAATATAAGTCTTGATTTCGACGGGATGATAAAATATCTTCCATACGTTGCCAAGATCACGTTCTGCTTCGTGTCCTGTATCTCGATTCTCGAGATTTTGTAAAATTAGCTCCCTTTTGTCATCCTATTATTTAATTTGTACCTGCACAATATTCTACTTGAAATTATTTGGAAGAGAAAGATTTGAGTGAAATGTGTTTGAATCAAAAACGTGCGGTTTCATTAAAAATTATCGCTATGTCTACTGGCGGGGAGATGGCGCTGACGTCTCTAGTCGCACGGTTTAGTTTGAATGCTCATTTCGTTTGAAAATATTATGTTATTCTAGTCTATATTTAGTACCTATATAGTATAATTGTAACTTTATAATTCCATGTCTGCAATTCTTGGACTTATTTGGTGTGTATTGTGTTTCTCCCGCTTCTGAAAATTGCATTTTCCAGAGCGGGAAATTTAATAATAAAGATGACTGTAATGCAATATAAGGCTGCTGGTTTCGGTCAAAATGAAATATAGCGTTGAATGAAAATAACACGGTGACAATTCAGCAAATTAAATTAAATCAATTCCGTATTTATTCTACATAAATAAAATAAATACAAAATGGCAGAAACAATTTTGTTTCAAATGTAATTTACGCATATTGTGCTACGCCCATTAGTAAATTTTAAATAATCACAACTCGACTATGTTTTAAATTCAAAACTTGTGTCGGTTATGCAATTACTTTACAGATGGCGCTAACAGATTCTCGCGTCTTTTGCCACGTATCACCGCTATATAAATTCGACGATATGCATAAGTGTTTTATCTCATGGGTGACTTACAAGGATTATGTGGAAAACCAGGATTGTAGTGGTACATCCTACACAGAAAGAACTCTTGAAGAACTTGACTCAAAGATATTCGTGCTGTATCAAATAAATCTTTCCCTCTGTGTATAAAATCTGCACTTATTCATGTATTCCAAGTAGAGTTACGTTCAGAGCAGTCATAATTTAAAATGCTATAAGTCCAGGGTGTTGCACTTGCAAATTGACGCCCCCATAACTTGTACTGCGCCACCGTTTCCTCATTTCTAACAACATGAATGCCCGCTCGCCTACAAATAGCGCACATTTGAGTACCATCGCAAACCACTTGACTCTGTCAGACCCCAAGAGGTTACACGCATGCAAACTTTACGATGATCTAAACCCTGCACTTAATAAGGGGTTATAAATCTTGTTGTTAGGCCAATCACCATAATAACTTCTCACGCTAACCCACACGATTTTTGCCTTTGTTTCTTTTTTCTTTGGCCATTTCTGTAAAGAATTCAGTGATTTGGTAAGAACTATTTGTCCATCCTTAACAATATAAATATGAGGTAATTGGCAAATAAATTAAGTACCTAATGGGTAAATTTCCACGGTGTATCAGTGATAGTTTAGGTTGTTTTTCCAAAGGAGGCTGTCCAGATAGGATTTAACACTGCCCAGGCTAATATATCTTCTGACTTTGGCGAAAAGGAAAGGTGCGAGCAAGGGAAATAAATCGGCCAATAAAACATGCCGAACCAGCCAACCGAATAGGAACCTGTATTTCACAAAGGGAAAACAACAAAGGCATTTATATTAAGATCTAGGAAATATCTGGGGTAGTCCCCACCCAACGTTCCGACAACCTTGTTGATGTGAGATGAGTCTGTACCCTTTCCTAATGAGACTCTGGATAACATGCTTTAGTAACATGCCTTTATAATGGGTGGCGATTTTAAAAATACGTTTTGCGTTAGTTATTTTTGGGAGGCTGGAATAAATGACGTATATCATGTAGGAAGCGTAGGAAATGGCACGCTGAAGGGCCTTCTTACACCGGGGCAGCATAACGTCTGCTCATAACTCACAAACTTTACCATAATGTGCGCCCGTGTTGCTGTCGTTGTCATTTTTTAGCCGTATATCAGACAGAGGATCCAGTTATTGTGTGAATATCTTTACGACATTATTGGGAAAATGTATATTGAAATTCGTTTATTATATGGAATATTCTGGCTCCCTAACACCAGCAATAATTAATGCATCCTGTGCAATCAATACTTCGATCTCTCTCTGCAAAACTGCGACCAATTCAAGTGCAAACTGCTGGCTGTTTGTGCGCTGAATTCTAAATTATTCCATAAATGATAGCCGAGTGCGATTTTCGACTAATGTGACGGGAGACTGGCACTTTTGGGCTTTTGTTTTAACAATCCGTTCACTCAACCGTAAAATTAGAAAACCGTGGAAACTCTGGCAAAAGCAACAGCAACAATTCTGCAAAAGGGAATGGACAAGGTTTCTGACTTGTTCTATACTTTCTGGTTTATCGAATAAATGCTTCATTTATTATTATTATAATATTATAAATGGACAGAAAAGCCATCCGCCGTTTGGGAACCAGTGCTCTAAATGAATAGACAAATAGACATACCATAATACCATTACATAAAAATTTTATTCCCCTCTTGCACGAGCTATTACTCGTGTCACAGAAATCAAATAACTCGACGGTTGGTAGTCTGGGGAGGTGGCATATTTCGCTGTGCATTGTGCTACGTCTTACGAAGAGAATAAAGAGAATTCATCCAGACATTCGCGAAAGCAAGAGAGGACTACGTAAAAGGTAAAAGAGTGGCTTCCGCTGCTGCATAATGCATGAAACCACACATATGACGGTATAATCCATTGGGAGAGTTTTTGTCCTTTTAGACCCCAGAATCTAAGGTCTACGAGAACATGTTTATACTACAGAGGCAGTTGGCGAGTGACTTTAGCAACAGCCAGCCTTGCACCAGCGCTTGTTTAACTTTTACAGCAACCAGCATGAATGTTATCTCAGGAAATTATGTATTTTTGAAATGTTTTTTATAAATATTGGAATGCATGGGGTGGTCACACTTACGCTGTTTTAGAATTTGCTGCTTGCTGTAGATTATTAGTTAACCAGTATGGTGTAGTCACTCAGCAGCCGCTATTTTTGCATGCCGGCGAATGGGTTTGGCTGTTGCTTGTAAAGTTGAACATATACTCGTCTCCAGTGCTTTTAAAATTTATGTAGTCAGGTTCAAGGCAGGTGGTCAATAAAACCCCACAAATTGGTATCAAATATGAAATATTTTATGGTTGCGACGCCTTCACCTGACAAAAGAGAATACATTGTCTCACTGTTGTATGTACCTACCTGGTGACATATAAAATACACCAGAAATAATTGACCTTAATTGTAGTTTGAAATGAGTGGTAGTAGCCACTAGCAGCAGTACTTTTGCTGGTAAACATCGTAGTTTGACCAAAAAACAGCAAATTTTGTTCATAATACTGTCATACAACGGAGTTGCAACCATTACATACTACATCCAAGCACAACTGCTAACACAATCCATGTCGAACGACTAAAGTTTCCATACAAGGTACTCGTATGTGGATTGTAAGCGTAGTTAGTGCCGTTTAGTCGAAACAATTAACTGTTTCGTTCGAGTTAGATGTCGGACTGTTAGTTGCGCCTCAAGGCGATAGAACTGCGACGTAATTGTCGACGTGTTGGTGATTGATTCGCGATTTTAGCTCAGCTGGAACAGTCGTGGCGCGGTCTGGGCCACTCGAAAGATAAAGGCAACAACAATGGCTTGCGCTGGGCTTGTTCGCCACTTGTAAAGTGCGCACATGGGGGTATGACCAACAAGGATATGCGAGCACGGGATACTTGAGATATTGATCGCTTTGTATTCGTGGAAAGTTCATTTTGAGATAGGTTTTGCCAGGTGGGAATTTTTAGGGAATAGATTTTTCTGAATTGGAGTCCTAAATCATTCAGTTTGCAGTGGTTTATAAGGTGAGGTGTTACTAAAACTTCAAATGGTGAATCTTGACGATTTTTGACACAGACGAAATTTCTTCTGTGTCAAAAATCGAAGTGCAAACCAACCTAATTATAAATATACATATATTGTTTGCCAGAATAATAACAAGAGGATCCTTTTCATTGCCAATAGCAGGGTTCGTGTAATGATTGCACCGGCAAACAATGTTGACATTGTGCTACTTTTTCCCGGGAAATGCAGGCGTGGGTTGCTGTATGCAAGAACGAACCTGCATCGGCTAATGACCGTACTTCACACTTCGTTTGGTTTTCAAAGCCGCAAGGTAGATGTACGGCCTCGACAGGTATCAGTAAAAATAGAATTAAGGTCTCTACATGTTACGTGCACAATGCACTTCCCTGTTCAGTTTAAAACAGGTTAAACTTACAGTATACTTTCCTTCTAGGGTATTACACAAAGAAAAAAATTATTTGGATACAACACGAATACATATCTTTGAGTCAAGAACATCACTTGTTTTTATATCCTCAGAAAGGTCATTTGGTTGGTTCAAGTAAAATACAAAATTCTCAGAGCAAGAATATGATTTTCTTGATGTTCCAAGTATTACGTTTTCTTGTTTTAAGTATGTAGGAACTGCTTGAAAGGAATTACGTCTGTTTTAAGCGATACTTACGTATATTTTTGGGTCAAGAAACTGTTTGTTCGTTGAAGCATGTATATTTTTCACCCAAGATGTTCCAAGTATTACGTTTTCTTGTTTTAAGTATGTAGGAACTGCTTGAAAGGAATTACGTCTGTTTTAAGCGATACGTACGTATACTTTTGGGTCAAGAAACTGTTTGTTCGTTGAAGCATGTATATTTTGCACCCAAGATGTTCCAAGTATTACGTTTTCTTGTTTTGAGTATGTAGGAACTGCTTGAAAGGAATTACGTCTGTTTTAAGCGATACGTACGTATACTTTTGGGTCAAGAAACTGTTTGTTCGTTGAAGCATGTATATTTTGCACCCAAGATGTTCCAAGTATTACGTTTTCTTGTTTTGAGTATGTAGGAACTGCTTGAAAGGAATTACGTCTGTTTTAAGCGATACGTGCGTATACTTTTGGGTCAAGAAACTGTTTGTTCGTTGAAGCATGTATATTTTGCACCCAAGATGTTCCAAGTATTACGTTTTCTTGTTTTGAGTATGTAGGAACTGCTTGAAAGGAATTACGTCTGTTTTAAGCGATACGCACGTATACTTTTGGGTCAAGAAACTGTTTGTTCGTTGAAGCATGTATATTTTGCACCCAAGATGTTCCAAGTATTACTTTTTCTTGTTTTAAGTATGTAGGAACTGCTTGAAAGGAATTACGTCTGTTTTAAGCGATACGTACGTATATTTTTGGGTCAAGAAACTGTTTGTTCGTTGAAGCATGTATATTTTTCACCCAAGATGTTCCAAGTATTACGTTTTCTTGTTTTGAGTATGTAGGAACTGCTTGAAAGGAATTACGTCTGTTTTAAGCGATACGTACGTATACTTTTGGGTCAAGAAACTGTTTGTTCGTTGAAGCATGTATATTTTGCACGCAAGATGTTCCAAGTATTACTTTTTCTTGTTTTAAGTATGTAGGAACTGCTTGAAAGGAATTACGTCTGTTTTAAGCGATACGTACGTATATTTTTGGGTCAAGAAACTGTTTGTTCGTTGAAGCATGTATATTTTTCACCCAAGATGTTCCAAGTATTACGTTTTCTTGTTTTGAGTATGTAGGAACTGCTTGAAAGGAATTACGTCTGTTTTAAGCGATACGTGCGTATACTTTTGGGTCAAGAAACTGTTTGTTCGTTGAAGCATGTATATTTTTCACCCAAGATGTTCCAAGTATTACGTTTTCTTGTTTTGAGTATGTAGGAACTGCTTGAAAGGAATTACGTCTGTTTTAAGCGATACGTGCGTATACTTTTGGGTCAAGAAACTGTTTGTTCGTTGAAGCATGTATATTTTGCACCCAAGATGTTCCAAGTATTACGTTTTCTTGTTTTGAGTATGTAGGAACTGCTTGAAAGGAATTACGTCTGTTTTAAGCGATACGTGCGTATACTTTTGGGTCAAGAAACTGTTTGTTCGTTGAAGCATGTATATTTTTCACCCAAGATGTTCCAAGTATTACGTTTTCTTGTTTTGAGTATGTAGGAACTGCTTGAAAGGAATTACGTCTGTTTTAAGCGATACGTGCGTATACTTTTGGGTCAAGAAACTGTTTGTTCGTTGAAGCATGTATATTTTGCACCCAAGATGTTCCAAGTATTACGTTTTCTTGTTTTGAGTATGTAGGAACTGCTTGAAAGGAATTACGTCTGTTTTAAGCGATACGCACGTATACTTTTGGGTCAAGAAACTGTTTGTTCGTTGAAGCATGTATATTTTGCACCCAAGATGTTCCAAGTATTACTTTTTCTTGTTTTAAGTATGTAGGAACTGCTTGAAAGGAATTACGTCTGTTTTAAGCGATACGTACGTATATTTTTGGGTCAAGAAACTGTTTGTTCGTTGAAGCATGTATATTTTTCACCCAAGATGTTCCAAGTATTACGTTTTCTTGTTTTGAGTATGTAGGAACTGCTTGAAAGGAATTACGTCTGTTTTAAGCGATACGTACGTATACTTTTGGGTCAAGAAACTGTTTGTTCGTTGAAGCATGTATATTTTGCACCCAAGATGTTCCAAGTATTACTTTTTCTTGTTTTAAGTATGTAGGAACTGCTTGAAAGGAATTACGTCTGTTTTAAGCGATACGTACGTATATTTTTGGGTCAAGAAACTGTTTGTTCGTTGAAGCATGTATATTTTTCACCCAAGATGTTCCAAGTATTACGTTTTCTTGTTTTGAGTATGTAGGAACTGCTTGAAAGGAATTACGTCTGTTTTAAGCGATACGTGCGTATACTTTTGGGTCAAGAAACTGTTTGTTCGTTGAAGCATGTATATTTTGCACCCAAGATGTTCCAAGTATTACGTTTTCTTGTTTTAAGTATGTAGGAACTGCTTGAAAGGAATTACGTCTGTTTTAAGCGATACGTACGTATACTTTTGGGTCAAGAAACTGTTTGTTCGTTGAAGCATGTATATTTTGCACCCAAGATGTTCCAAGTATTACGTTTTCTTGTTTTGAGTATGTAGGAACTGCTTGAAAGGAATTACGTCTGTTTTAAGCGATACTTACGCATACTATTGGGTCAAGAAACTGTTTGTTCGTTGAAGCATGTATATTTTTCACCCAATTGATTGAAAACGAACGTCTTACTCTTTTTATTTGTAGAAGAATAACATTTTCTTCGTCAGATCAAAATATACTCAACATAAACATAATAAATACTTAAATCGTAAGAATATAAGCAATTGCTAAAGTGTCACGTGTATGTTAAGGTGCGTAGTGCCATTCTTGTCACGTAGTATCCTAAGAGCCCATTTCAACGTCTGATAGGCGCAATCTCCAGTTGGGTGAAGCTGTCCCAAAGGTGCAAAAGTTCATGCTAGACTCAGGTTAATTCAATTCCTTGCACGAACAAATGAATTATGACCCCACGGGTACCATAATGATCAAGAGACAAACCAACCAGAAAAATGCCATATCAAAAAAAAAGCAGGGTGGCCACCACCCAACTTTCCCATTCAATTCTTGACACAAGTCTCTAAATACTGTATCAATTATTCAATTGAGTGAAGCCACAGTTACTCTGGACCCCAACCTAACGTCAGTCATAGAATAACACGTCTTGTCATGTCAGTGGCTCTGACGTTTGTCAAAATCTGACAATTCGCAACACAGCGACGAAGGATTTTGTCAAACTGCTTATAGATTAATAAATCCCTAAGGAAACACGTTTAAACGGCACTTCCGCCTGTCAGATTGTGGCCAAAAGCAATCCAGTTCGTCCCTCGGCAATTCTAAATAAGTATACCAAATTTCAGCCAGATCCGTTGTACCGTTTGGACGCTACCGTGTTCACATACCCACATTTTCCCATACATTTTATAATGAGTACCTACCTAGTGAAATAAATTCGAAGAAAATTCAATAAAGTACTTCTCAAAAGTAAAGAGGATATGATGGAATATTTGTGCGCCGGATGTACTCACTTAACAACTTCCTGAAATAGTCGGCCCTTTCAGAATTCTGCAAAGCATCTACAGAGGCATTTCTATTGGAGTGTTATCTATCTCTGCGTCCGGTCCGCTCGCTGGTATTTCCGTCTATCATTTTAAATGCCCTTTAGCGAAAGGAGCTTTTGCGTCATCCTCACTCAAGCTTGCTATACATACCGGGTGAGGGATTTAAATTGAGACGATCTAATAACTAATAACTCTAAAAACGTCTAATAACTATGGATCTATCCAATAGTGTATCAAAGTTACTAACGTTAGCAATTACAAAAGTTGTTAACTGACAGTGACAGTTCCTGAATCATCACTTTTTTTTTAGCAACTGAATAGTAACTTTCATACAGAATTGGACTGAATATCTTTAGTTCAGTGTATTAAGTACACATATGCAACTTATTATACGCGTATTAAGTGACTGGCTTGCGTATCTTAGCAACGTAAACAACTCGCGTCGTTGTTCGGCGCCATCTTGGCTCGTTGTGCACATGTAGTGAGCGGGCGCTATTTTTCCGATCTTTATCACTTTACCAAAGACTCAAGGTAAAATTTGTACGGTAGTGTTGTCGAAATGTGACTTGTCGACTTTTTAAGTGATTTTGTGTAGTATTACGACGCATGTTATCGGATTTGAGTGGATATTATAGGTGAGTTTTTTTTTTTTCTAAATTCATCACTGGTAGCTGTCATATTTTACGGATTAAGGTTATGTCGGTTATGCCGGCAATTATTTCCGATCCATTGAGGGTTATGAAGGTTCTTATTGGAATTTTTCACGCTGATTCCAATGGTGTCATTGGATTTTCTTTATCTTCAACGGTTCGGAGGTTATGACGTTCCAAAGTATGAAAATTTCACCAAATTTTCGCCAGGCGTCTAAAGTCTCAAAATTAAACCGGAAATAGCCGGAAGTGACCGACTCGGGCGAATCGACCGCCAAGGTACATAATTTACTAGTTTTCTTGGTCCGGAACCACTTTAATTTCACCGAAATCTTATCAATATTAATATATTTCGACGTGGTCGTACGTCTGAATTATGCATGCCCCATTGTCTCTCATAATTTGAATATTATTTCGTACAAGCGGATCAATCTAGATCTCTTATAGGGTGCTGTGTAATATACAGGGTTGGGACACTAAATAAAATATTTGCTACTGTTTTATCAAAAAATATTGAACCTTATAAATAGTTTTAGATTTACAAAGATATTTTAAAATGAAAGTATCTTTACGTGTATGTCACGATGTTGAGGGTCTTATGGACGAGTTTGATATTCCTTCTGAATGGTGGCTTTTTATCAGTTCATCAAAATACAGCTTGAAAAAATTTTATATAATTTTTTTGTTGTATCAGAACGTTGGAAATTTGTTCCTTTGTGTTATTAATATGTAAAGCGACTGTTGGCTGTAAATTCCAATAAATACTGTAAGGTCAGAGGGTTAAGTGATGTTTTCTGTTACAGCTTTAGGGAATTTAATATACGGTGTTAGCTGATGGCAACCCGGAGTTGCGTTGAATAAAATTTAAATAAATCATCCGAAATTAATTCTCGTCAGAGTCGGAGAGCCCACAGGTGGCTTCTTTTAAAGCACAAAATAAAATTTTGTAAATTTTAAAGTACATTTTTAACAACAAACTTTTTTCTCTCCTTTTAATATTTACGTATCATCATTACTTTCCTTCTGGCTTCCATGTAACGACAGTATTGTAATCGACAAAAAAAAAACGAGATTTCATCGGAAATTTTTATATTTTAGTGATTGAATCACTCAAATGTGAACAACCCCCTAACTCTTAAACTCCCCCTGCTCCGATACGTCTCCAAATTTGGGGTGTACCATTATGAATTACCACGGCTAATATCCACTTCACTAATTACGGTCATTAATTACCGCTAAACATTTCCGAAGTTTGCCCCACGACTGGAACGTGACTACGAGTCTCATCCTGAAGGAGATACGACTTCAACACTCCTTGCCGACGAGATAGATCGAAAACCCCAAGATAGAGAGGGAGAGAGAAAGAAAGAGAGCAAAAACGTCTCGCTTACCAGTCACATAACTCTAATAGTCAGTTAAAAACTAAAAGTTAAATTACTTGTTTAAGGATTTTAGATGGAACAATATTTCACAATATTTCGTAATATTTCGTAATATTTCATAATATTTCATAATATTTCATAATATTTCATAATATTTCATAATATTTCATAATATTTCATAATATTTCATAATATTTCATAATATTTCATAATATTTCATAATATTTCATAATATTTTATAATATTTTATAATATTTCATAATATTTCATAATATTTCATAATATTTTATAATATTTTATAATATTTTATAATATTTCGTAATATTTCTCAAGCAAACAAAACCTTCTCTAAACCCTAAAAGTGTAAAATAGTCCATTTCCCAAAAGAAACTAGCATGTAGGTATAGCGACAATGCTACGTTGAGCTGCCGGCAATACAGATTGCCGCCCCAAATTGCAATTGTGTTTTCTTGGGCGAAAACGGTGAGACACACACACACACACAGACGTGACAGCTGAGGTGCTCGCAATGCCTTCGACCGAGGGATGTGCCCAACGGGTCAACTACGTGAGCCACTTCAACTTCAGGGTTACGTCCATGAGTTCTGCCGCCACAAGGGCCTTCCCAGATACTTGTGCCACTCTAGCTCAGGTCTTGTTATGCTTTGGGCCATTCGTGTTATTTTCAATTCGCCACATCGCTCGAGATCGTCTCATAATTCGCCTCAACGAGCGAAAGAGTCGCCGCTCTGGTGATTAAAATATTAACTAGTGTAGGACTTTAACTATAATTTCGCTGGTATTTAAATTTAAAAGATGAAAAACGAGAGAAAGGAAGCAGTAGAAGTAAGACGTATTGTTGCGTTCCACAATGCTATTCATATCACAGCGAAGGCTTGCTATTTTGCATGTCCAAATTCTGTATGAAAGTTACTATTCAGTTGCTAAAAAAGTGAAGTTGTTAAAGGCTAAGTTTTAGTAACTTTGATAGTAACTTGACTACATTTCAGGAACTGTAGGAATTTGTGACATTAAAACTCTGTAATTGTTGCAGATCAACCCCTACGATGACATCTTGAGTCAAGGAAGTCCACCACAGAACCGTCTACCACCGGTGAGTTTTACATATCTTTATACAGTCCACTTTTCGTATAAAATAAGCAACTCTATTTCTCGCAAATGTTTGTATTTGTCGCGAAAGCGGAGATAATAATAGAAATTTGGGGATTAAATTTGTTTGTGTGTCTTGAGCGATGGGATTAGGTGATTTCTCAAATCGTAAGACAGGTCTAATAAGGGGCGATAAATTTTGGGGGTCCCGCAAAACAAGGATCTTTTGGGTGCAACATAAATCTCCACGGTTGGTAGCACCTGCCTCACGAATTGAACATGTTTCGCAGATCTACTAAGTGGCTAGACCATGACGTGTTAATCAGTGACTTATAGTGTAGCATCTCCTATAAATTAGATCGCCGATTGACCTAAAAAAAACTACAATTATTTGCAAGCTACAATTTACCTTAAAACAACAAAGAATACCTTCATCAACTCAAATACATACTAGTTTTCGCGCATCGCAAATTTAAAAATACAGATGTAGGTACAGCGGCGTATAGATATAGGTATATAGAACCAAAGAGTACCGGTAGAGGGACGGAAGCTTTTGTGTGCCGAGAACAAACACCCGCTTGATAACTCACACACACATGCATCGTTTCCTACGTGTGCTTCTATCCCTCGAATATAGGGATGCAAAAGCGTGCCTATCTTTTTAAATCGACAATTGTTACGCCCGCTGTGTCTGTGAGGCGAGCTGTCTCGATGGAGGAAACGGTTCTTTTCATATTTCAGCCGTTTCAGCGCTAAGGGGTTGCAGTAGGTACTGCTTGTCTACAGTATAGGATAACTGGTTGCAAGTCATGCGTTGCAATATAAAGAGATTTAAAATATGAGGACTGCACACTGTAGTTGTTAAGTATCTATTTTGAGTGTGTGTGCATATGGGACGTATTTCTAGAAACATGCTATAAGCCTTTAAAAAAATGTGAAGAACACAAATTTAAATTATGTAACTTTATGTAAGCCTTCGTCAAATAGCCCAAAAAGGTCCTCTGGGATTTTTACGCCATATTATGGCTCTATTATTTGACTACTTGTTTACATAAATAATTGCTGAGGATACAAATGTACGAATAACTGGTTAAAATATATGATTATCCATATTTTGACCAATATACAACACTTAGCTTAATGGTGTGCATGTCACGTAGTAAAAAGTGCATCAAACTGTAATGCAAATAGCTTGCTGTGTAGTGTCTTGATGAATAATTGATAAAACAATCGATAAGCGTCAGCCCCGGTGCATTTGAGGACAAGTCCTCACCTGACATTTGAATATGCAAATTTTATTTTGCGATATATTTTTAGATGAACGCGATCCACCGGTATATATTTGTTTTTTGCTTACTTCTGTGGGTTAGAGTATGTGTTACCATGGCAGGTTGAAAGACAAATGTTGTCAATATGTGTCACGATAAACAGTCAATATCCCACAGGACTTTAACCCCGGACATTCTGACGTTACCTACCTGGTTCAAGATTACAGAAAATTAATCGTAAATTTGTCTTTATTTAATGATTAATTAAATTTTAGCTGTTTATGTATATTAGATATTATGTAAAACACATTGAAATGAACCGTCTTCTATGCATATAATAAATTTAAACCCCTCTATATTATTTTATCATTAATCTGAACCAGCAAAAGGAAATATACCGTCTAACTATACATATAATTATTCTACGTTCCTTATGGATATTTCGTACTGTCGACAGGTTATATATAATAATTTATGGGCCAGCAGTGAAAAGGTGAGTCAAAAACACTGCCTATGGCCCGTCCACACATGTATTAAGTATAATATTCCAAGGTCTAAAAATACCAGAACCGTTTTCGTATGTTACTGGCAAGTCTCAGTTAACATTTCACGCGATACGTATTTATCATCCCTCTACGCATTCCACCCTCATTCGCGAAAAGATTATTCCTCACGCTAATGACACGATATACGGACTTTTTTATGAATGTTATTATTTCAAGTGATGATTTTATCTCATATTAAGCATGTAGGGACCAAAAGAACCTTGGTATACGTATTTAGAATTACCGGGGGACGAACTGGATTGCTTTTGGTGACAATCAGACTCATTTTTTTTGTTATTTGACTAATTGAATTGTAAAAAGCATCTAAGCCTTACCTGTAGAGCATTCTTTCTTGTCGATCAGCCTCCATGTAAATCCTGTAGTACATGAAAATCATCACCATGCCTGGTACCCAAAAACTCACACTGGACGAGATCAGCGAATACGTTCTATTCACAGAAAACGAGCACAGATGTGGATTTTTCTTCCTGAACATCAAATGTGCATCTGTGGTGTACCACTCCATGAATATTGGTAGGAATGACACCAAAGCAGGGCTGCACCACACGACACCAAGCATGAACGCCAGCCTGCTGTTCGTCATAATCAACGGATAGTCTAACGGTTGCACTATAGCATAGTACCTATCAACGCTAATGCAACACAAATGCAGTATCGAAGCCGTGGAAAAGTACACATCCAAAGAGTTCCAAACGTCACACATAAAATACCCAAATAACCAAATTCCACCCGTGACTTCGACACTAAAGTTAAAACACATCGCCCATATTGCTACCAACATATCAGCTAATGCCAAACTCACGACGAAATAGTTCGTTATGACGCGTAATTTTCTATGTCTCATCACTGATACTATCACTAATAAATTCCCGAATAGTGCCGCTACTATTATGAGCATCATTATCGTTGTTTTCACTGCTAGCCAGAAGAAGATAAACCATGATTTCACTTCGTATGGGTGGGCCAAATCGACGCCTGTCGTGTAACTGTAGAACGAAGAGTTGCCGAAAGTTGGGAAGTCTGTTTTGTTGGTGGTCTTGTTGAATTCTATGGTGTAGTTGTCCGGCAATCCTGGTATTATGACAACTTCGTTCATTTTGATGCTTTTTTGGTTAGTTCTGGGTTGAGGCCATTGCTTATGGCGCGGTACTCTGAAATGTGAAGAGAGAGAATGTTATCTTCCATACCAAATTACGCCAAAAAATCAAGATTATTAATAAGTCATTTACAAAATTTAGCAAAACAAACGACGCAGGCAATATGCACTATTTCTGAGTTTAATTTTTTTCTTGAATCAATAAAATTGTTTAATATTTAGTCAAGCTTCTTTTAGAAACATCAATTTTAGTTCCCTATTCTTTACACGCTGCAGTACTTGAAGTAAATCCCTGAACTTTTAAGCGCCATTAGTCCTTAAATAATTCACGATTTCATTAAAAACTTCAAGCATTTTTCCGTAGTTTTCTATTTCCCTACGGATCCTGTACCTACACTTCAACCAATATAGGAAACCCAAACAATTTTCGCTCGAAATGTCCTATCGAAACACAACCCAACAAGGATTCAGTTTCAGGTTTTGTTTCATTAAAACAAAACACGATACAGACAAACGCGGTTACCCGTTACATGACCGAATTTCGAAGGTAAATTTATGACGTACCTACGAGGGAATAGTTTGCGGTTGTCCTTTTGGTCAGGCTACCAACGCTGCTGGTCCTGTTCGAAATTTCTAGCGGGCGAAAACCGCTCAGGTATGGATTAAAGTGAACATCAGCGCGAGGTATGGCGCAGTCGGTAGGATCGAAAGTTATACGCGCGAATTAAAATGTATGAAGGACTCGAAAAGTTTTCGAGGGGATCTCAAGGACGAAAGGTGTCCGTCCAGGATCTATACTGCTCGGAAAATCGTTTAAAATTCACTCTGGTTAATGAAATTTCTCGAAACGATTCTCTAAATTGTCGATGGAGTTTTTTTTAAATGGCTTGGGGAATAACATATGAACAAATCTATCGAAAAAATCAGACCCTAACATTGCGAGGGTTGGGAAATTCTTGGAATCCATGGCAAATGGTACATATTCACATCATCGGCCATGAAAGCATTATCGAAATGTGCTATTTGCGTCGGCGCCATTTGATGTCGGACTTTTCCTCTTTAATCAAAAGGGAACCCTATCTCCCTTCCGTTCATGCAGACATAACTCCGTCTGGGCATTATGATCTTAGCAGTAGCGTAACTAAGTTTTCTTTCCAAGGGGTAGTGTGTAAACATAAGTTGTATGAGATATTCACAGAAGGCTTGTAGAGACAAATCATAGAGAAATTTCTCTATGATTTCGTAGAGAAATTTCTCTATGATTTCATAGAGAAATTTCTCGCAGCAAGTTATTTTTTGTTATATAATAATAAATGTGGATTTAAAACAAAAACTGCATCATTATTTTCCTTGAAAATGCTTTTGGACTCCTCAGATTTCAAAAACTATAGAAAAAATCGTAGAAATATTGTACATAAATTCTAGGAATAAGACGTCTACAAATTGTATAGAAATTTTAGGGATAAATAGTAACAAAATTATAGAAAATTATTTACCAATTCTAAAGTAATTGTAGAGATGATTTCATGGAGAAATTTCTCTACGATTTCATAGAGAAATTTCTCTACGATTTCATAGAGAAATTTCTCAATGATTTCATAGAAAAATTTCTCGCAGCAAGTTATTTTTTGTTATATAATAATAAATGTGGATTTAAAACAAAAACTGCATCATTATTTTTCTTGAGAATGCTTTTAGACTCCTCAGATTTCAAAAACTATAGAAAAAATCGTAGAAATATTGTACAGAAATTCTAGGAATAAGACGTCTACAAATTGTATAGAAATTTTAGGGATAAATAGTAACAAAATTGTAGAAAATTATTTACCAATTCTAAAGTAATTGTAGAGATGATTTCATAGAGAAATTTCTCTACGATTTCATAGAGAAATTTCTCTATGATTTCAAAAACTATAGAAAAAATCGTAGAAATATTGTACAGAAATTCTAGGAATAAGACGTCTACAAATTGTATAGAAATTTTAGGGATAAATAGTAACAAAATTGTAGAAAATTATTTACCAATTCTAAAGTAATTGTAGAGAAAACATGTTCTAAAAAAATTCTGTAAAAAAAAACAAACTCTCTGCAATTATATGCTCCTTCGTTACGCCACTGGCTTGCACGTTTTTACAGCGACCCCTCGGAAGCCTTTGCAACCCTCAGTTTTTGACAACGCTAATGCCTGGATCAATTTATATAAACACTTTTCCCTTTTGGGGGGAGGGGGTTGGTTATGTCGCCGACTAGAAAGGAGCAAAAAAAAGAAAAAAAAATGTCAACGTAAGCTGTCACAGGGGATATAATGTATCTCTTTAGAAAAAAAGTAAAAAATTGGGCGGCCAGCATGTCCCCTGCAGACGTGTAGACATGATGTAAATACCTTTTAAGGTCATGCGACGAAAAAGGGTGAACTTTATCAATTACATGTAGATTTTGTGGTAGTTTTTATTCTATATTGGAGTCTGTTTATTTTGAATTATGTTTATTTTGTATTATGTTTATTTTGTTTGTCATTTGATCAAACTTGGACTCTCAACAAGGAACAAATTCCCCCCCCCCAAAAAAAAGAACTCCAGTACAAAAAGAAAAATGCGACTAATACTCTAGAGTGCATTATGTCACCCTGCTAAATTTCATTTCCCCCCCTCCCCCCAGAACTTTTATGCGAAAACTTCCCGGTATGAAATACGAGCCACAGGCCAATGCTAACTGTACAATTTTTCTAATTTAATCCTCTCAGTGGACCAGTAGAAATAAACTGCGACAGTCAATAGGAAAAAGTAAAAGAAAATACCGGGATTTTTACGCCGTATTCTAGCTCTATTATTTTACTACTTGTGCACATAATTTTTGCAGAAACGTGTAGATCGTAATGAAAGTAGATATTTTTAGAGCGATGTATTGTAACCACTCATAGTGATTTATTTGATATTCTTCTTTTGAATTATCTATAGGAATTTTATCTGCATCAGAGGCTTTAGAAGCTGCCCACAAAGAAATACTTAGTGGCGAATATTTATCATCCGATGATGAGAATTAAAAATATTTGTTTTTGAATGTGTTTTATACTATTAATATTTAAAATTAAATATAAAATGCGAAATAAAATTCTATTAAATTCGACCAACTTTTTCTATTTTTCTCCAACATTTTTTGTATTGGGTCGATGCACTGTGAGACGTATTGATTGGTCCTGAAATGAAGACCAGTTTGCTCTTCACAAATTTTGACCGATTAATTTACAATTTGTATGCAGCGTATCATATCCACTGCCTTTATATCTCAAACGGTTTCTGAACCGTTTGGTGTAGAAAGGCAGTTATAACGTCCCAATATAAGGAAAAAAAGGGCCAAAAATAGCCGTTTGGTAATAATTAGACGATTCCAACCCTTAGGCTTCTCGTTAGGATCTGCCCTTTGTATATATAACGAGGATATCATATTTCTTCAATAGTCTAGGGTTGTATTTTAACCCCTGTGTTGAATTTCATCTGGGTCCGGTAAGTTTACCTACTTAAAAACTGTGATATAAGATATAGTTAATATTTGGTATAAATTTGACAATCAGGAAAAAAAGAATATGCAAAAGTACTGTTTTCAAGCTGTATTTTGATGAGTCGATAAAAAGCCACCATTCAGAAGGATCGTGGGGAATATCAAACTCGTTCATAAGAGCCTCAACACCGTGACATACACGTAAAGTTCCTTCCATTTTAAAATATGCTTTAAGAGACTCGTCACGCCTTGTAAATGAAGACACTGTCACATCTCGTAAATAGTAACAAAATTGTAGAAAATTATTTACCAATTCTAAAGTAATTGTAGAGATGATTTCATAGAGAAATTTCTCTACGATTTCATAGAGAAATTTCTCTATGATTTCATAGAAAAATTTCTCGCAGCAAGTTATTTTTTGTTATATAATAATAAATGTGGATTTAAAACAAAAACTGCATCATTATTTTTCTTGAGAATGCTTTTGGACTCCTCAGATTTCAAAAACTATAGAAAAAATCGTAGAAATATTGTACAGAAATTCTAGGAATAAGACGTCTATAAATTGTATAGAAATTTTAGGGATAAATAGTAACAACATTGTAGAAAATTATTTACCAATTCTAAAGTAATTGTAGAGATGATTTCATAGAGAAATTTCTCTATGATTTCATAGAGAAATTTCTCGCAGCAAGTTATTTTTTGTTATATAATAATAAATGTGGATTTAAAACAAAAACTGCATCATTATTTTTCTTGAGAATGCTTTTGGACTCCTCAGATTTCAAAAACTATAGAAAAAATCGTAGATATATTGTACAGAAGTTTTAGGAATAAGACGTCTACAAATTGTATAGAAATTTTTTTTAAGAGACTCGTTACGCCTTGTAAATGAAGACACTGTCACACCTCGTATGAACAGATTCCATTCCTGTAGCCTAGAACCCAATAACTCGCCTTTTTCTTTTGATAAACCTAAGTCTTTAATCCTGAATAACCTAAGTCCTAAATCATTCAGTTCGCACTGGTTTATAAGGTGAGGTGTTCCCTAAAACTTCAAATGGCGAATCTTCACGACTTGCCTGATTTGACAGAGTGATTTCAGACACTCTGTCAAATCAGGCAAGGCGAAATTTATTTTTTATCAAAAATCGAAGATGATGAAGTGGATGGCGTGCTTGGGAGAGGATGGTTCTCTCCGTGGGGGATAAGGTCGCGATGCTGATGGCAAATTTGGATATTTTATTTTATGCTTATCCTTTTTCGAATATCCGGAGAGGTTTATCGTGCATCATCAGATGTGTCACTACATAACAACCACACATGTAACAAAACTTATTTGGTGAATTCTTACAACATCTTCTTCGATCACTTCCCATATTTTAATACACAGAATGTCTGTATAACTTGACTAACATTTTGCTGAATTGATCTACGAAAAGTGATGTTAGGACTTTTTCTCTGTCTGCATATTTTTTTTTCTATTTGTATATATTTTTTCTATATCTGCATATTTAACGAGACTGTCTACCACATTGTCTACCATCACACGCAATTTCAGGGTGATTATTTGTAGAAACTCTTGTATACCTGTCAAGAATATCTAAAATATTTACTCCAGTTCTTTCCACAAAGTTTTTTTTTTTGTTATATTTAGAACATACCTACCACGAAAGAGTTATGTACTAGGTAAATAAATATTGCTAGTATCTGTAACACATTCAACTGGTTTTATCGCACACATGAGTGTTTCAGAACATGCAACAATAAAGTTTTTATGTCTTAGTTTAGTGCTTTTACGGTATAGGGGTTGCTTATATGCGAAATTGCACTTTATTATTGCTAGATATTTTGGGCACACTGCCCAATATTGTGCGCAGTCTGTAGTGCCCCTAAATATACTCGATATTTATGCAGGTGTGTCATTACAGTATATCAAATTTATCCTTATATTGGTGTGGCAACAGATTTTGTGGACGTTTTCCAGAAAATTGTCCACAACGTCAGTTTTAAGAAGTTAAAGTGTATTTTATCTAATTTACTTTTTCCCCTGAGCTTTATTAAGTAAAATCATGCACTTAAAATAGTAAAACAAAACCACAACAGTTCTGCACCTCGAGAAATACTTACATTAAAAATTTAAAACTTCACCAAACAGCTCATAGCGCACCAAACAACTTAAGAAAAGTCACTAAAACCCCTAAAAAAAGTACCAATTCGACGACACTACCATCAAAAAAATCACAACTCGAAAGCAAATCCCCACAAATTGAAAATCAATCTTCTTTTTCTAATTAAATTTGCGGTAAGAGTGCAAGTTGGCGATCGCGTCACCTACGACGACTTTGTTCGCGACGTCGATCGTCGTCTGTTTTACCTCTGAGGACGCGCGGAGCAAACTGTGACGACGCGGAGCGCCGCGACGCTCGACGTCGCGTCGACCCCCACCGTAACGCGACGCCACGTCCTACCTGTGGCATTCGACCCGCAATAATATTTAATTTACCGCCGATCGAAACACGCAGATTCGCAGCGCCCCCTCGCGGCCAAGGGGGCCGGTAAAAAATTAATGCTTGCGGTCGGCGATAATCGGCGCAAAGTTCGGAGTGAAATGCTTTTTGTCCCGGGTGAATCGCGTTGATGGTTGCGGAGATACGAGATTTTGTTTGTAATATGATATAGTGTTATTTTTTTTTTATTTTTATGTCTGATCTAGCTGTGCAAAATTCTTTTAGAAAGAAAATTAGAAAGAAAACTCAGTTTCAGTGCGAAATATCATATTTAGTAATTAAATTCTAAGATTGACAGCAGAATTTGGACTTTTGCACGGCCAGATTGTTAATTTCCACTTCTGTGCGCAAGTCTTTCCACTCATATGTCTTTCTCTTCCAAATAATTTCAAATAGAATATTTATTTACCTCAAGGCCGATCTTTATGTCAAATAAAACCAGATTTATTTCATACAAACGTCTTTTTGCAAGTAAACCCAAACAAGAATCAATTTGATAACATCTCATAAATGTGTTATTGTTGCGCGTGTATTGTCACGTATGAATGGGCGAATTTACTGTTCATATCATGAGCGACACTGCTTCCCTTGTTTTGTGGAATAATCAACCACGAATATGCCTACAATAGATACAACACTATAATATACTAATCGATTTTGCAATTACCGGCTTTATTAATTATTACAGGCTGTACCGATAATATTTAAACCGGAACGTGTGACAATATACTTTGCATCGGGCTGATGACCTGCCTCAGGCTTCATTATTCAGGGGTGATGTGGCGATTTTAAAAGTTGTAAAGAGTCAGATCTACACAGAGGACGAATATCTTCGAGTGAAGAATATCACTTGTTTCTATATCCGCAGAAACATCATTTCGTTGGTTCAAGTAAAATATAAAATCCTCAGCGTAAGAATATGATTTTCTTGATGTTCCAAGTATTACGTTTTCTTGTTTTAAGTATGAAGGAACTGCTTGAAAGGAATTACGTCTGTTCTAAGCGATACGTACGTATACTTTTGGGTGAAGAAGCTGTTTGTTCGTTGAAGCATGTATATTTTGCACCCAAGATGTTCCAAGTATTACGTTTTCTTGTTTTAAGTATGAAGGAACTTCTTGAAAGGAATTACGTCTGTTCTAAGCGATACGTACGTATACTTTTGGGTGAAAAAGCTGTTTGTTCGTTGAAGCATGTATATTTTGCACCCAAGATGTTCCAAGTATTACGTTTTCTTGTTTTAATTATGAAGGAACTGCTTGAAAGGAATTATGTCTGTTTTAAGCGATACGTACGTATACTTTTGGGTGAAGAAGCTGTTTGTTCGTTGAAGCATGTATATTTTGCACCCAAGATGTTCCAAGTATTACGTTTTCTTGTTTTGAATATGAAGGAACTTCTTGAAAGGAATTACGTCTGTTCTAAGCGATACGTACGTATACTTTTGGGTGAAGAAGCTGTTTGTTCGTTGAAGCATGTATATTTTGCACCCAATATGTTCCAAGTATTACGTTTTCTTGTTTTAAGTATGAAGGAACTGCTTGGAAGGAATTACGTCTGTTCTAAGTGATACGTACGTATACTTTTGGGTGAAGAAGCTGTTTGTTCGTTGAAGCATGTATATTTTGCACCCAATATGTTCCAAGTATTACGTTTTCTTGTTTTAAGTATGAAGGAACTGCTTGAAAGGAATTACGTCTGTTCTAAGCGATACGTACGTATACTTTTGGGTGAAGAAGCTGTTTGTTCGTTGAAGCATGTATATTTTTCACCCAAGATGTTCCAAGTATTACGTTTTCTTGTTTTAAGTATGAAGGAACTGCTTGAAAGGAATTACGTCTGTTCTAAGCGATACGTACGTATACTTTTGGGTGAAGAAGCTGTTTGTTCGTTGAAGCATGTATATTTTGCACCCAAGATGTTCCAAGTATTACGTTTTCTTGTTTTAAGTATGAAGGAACTGCTTGAAAGGAATTACGTCTGTTCTAAGCGATACGTACGTATACTTTTGGGTGAAGAAGCTGTTTGTTCGTTGAAGCATGTATATTTTGCACCCAAGATGTTCCAAGTATTACGTTTTCTTGTTTTAAGTATGAAGGAACTGCTTGAAAGGAATTACGTCTGTTCTAAGCGATACGTACGTATACTTTTGGGTGAAGAAGCTGTTTGTTCGTTGAAGCATGTATATTTTGCACCCAAGATGTTCCAAGTATTACGTTTTCTTGTTTTAAGTATGAAGGAACTGCTTGAAAGGAATTACGTCTGTTCTAAGCGATACGTACGTATACTTTTGGGTGAAGAAGCTGTTTGTTCGTTGAAGCATGTATATTTTGCACCCAAGATGTTCCAAGTATTACGTTTTCTTGTTTTAAGTATGAAGGAACTGCTTGAAAGGAATTACGTCTGTTCTAAGCGATACGTACGTATACTTTTGGGTGAAGAAGCTGTTTGTTCGTTGAAGCATGTATATTTTGCACCCAAGATGTTCCAAGTATTACGTTTTCTTGTTTTAAGTATGAAGGAACTGCTTGAAAGGAATTACGTCTGTTCTAAGCGATACGTACGTATACTTTTGGGTGAAGAAGCTGTTTGTTCGTTGAAGCATGTATATTTTGCACCCAAGATGTTCCAAGTATTACGTTTTCTTGTTTTAAGTATGAAGGAACTGCTTGAAAGGAATTACGTCTGTTCTAAGCGATACGTACGTATACTTTTGGGTGAAGAAGCTGTTTGTTCGTTGAAGCATGTATATTTTGCACCCAAGATGTTCCAAGTATTACGTTTTCTTGTTTTAAGTATGAAGGAACTGCTTGAAAGGAATTACGTCTGTTCTAAGCGATACGTACGTATACTTTTGGGTGAAGAAGCTGTTTGTTCGTTGAAGCATGTATATTTTGCACCCAAGATGTTCCAAGTATTACGTTTTCTTGTTTTAAGTATGAAGGAACTGCTTGAAAGGAATTACGTCTGTTCTAAGCGATACGTACGTATACTTTTGGGTGAAGAAGCTGTTTGTTCGTTGAAGCATGTATATTTTGCACCCAAGATGTTCCAAGTATTACGTTTTCTTGTTTTAAGTATGAAGGAACTGCTTGAAAGGAATTACGTCTGTTCTAAGCGATACGTACGTATACTTTTGGGTGAAGAAGCTGTTTGTTCGTTGAAGCATGTATATTTTGCACCCAAGATGTTCCAAGTATAACCGTTTTCTTGTTTTAAGTATGAAGGAACTGCTTGAAAGGAATTACGTCTGTTCTAAGCGATACGTACGTATACTTTTGGGTGAAGAAGCTGTTTGTTCGTTGAAGCATGTATATTTTGCACCCAAGATGTTCCAAGTATTACGTTTTCTTGTTTTAAGTATGAAGGAACTGCTTGAAAGGAATTACGTCTGTTCTAAGCGATACGTACGTATACTTTTGGGTGAAGAAGCTGTTTGTTCGTTGAAGCATGTATATTTTGCACCCAAGATGTTCCAAGTATTACGTTTTCTTGTTTTAAGTATGAAGGAACTGCTTGAAAGGAATTACGTCTGTTCTAAGCGATACGTACGTATACTTTTGGGTGAAGAAGCTGTTTGTTCGTTGAAGCATGTATATTTTGCACCCAAGATGTTCCAAGTATTACGTTTTCTTGTTTTAAGTATGAAGGAACTGCTTGAAAGGAATTACGTCTGTTCTAAGCGATACGTACGTATACTTTTGGGTGAAGAAGCTGTTTGTTCGTTGAAGCATGTATATTTTGCACCCAAGATGTTCCAAGTATTACGTTTTCTTGTTTTAAGTATGAAGGAACTGCTTGGAAGGAATTACGTCTGTTCTAAGCGATACGTACGTATATTTTTGGGTGAAGAAGCTGTTTGTTCGTTGAAGCATGTATATTTTTCACCCAATTGGTGTAAAACGAACGTCTTACTCTTTTTATATGTAGAAGAATAACATTTCCTTCGTCAAAGCAAAATATACTCAACATAAACATACTAAACTCTTAAACCGGAAGAATAACTAGCCATTGAAATAACTATAACATATATTGAAATTCTTATTACAATAAAATATTATTTGGATAGCAAAAATATCCTCTTTATCCCTAGTAGTAATATGTTGTAATGTTTTTAACTTCCAATGATTGGGACGAGCATCAATGGTGTACCAAAAGAGCTGACGTGTGCGATAAAGCAGAAAATGACTCTTGTCGGTCGAATAAATGGACACAGAATGCATGTAAACTACAAACGCGCGCTCTGCTGCAATCACGCGCATTTAATTGCTGTCCGCATTTTGTAAGCGTAGACCACACGAAGTCGTCCACAATACAGTGGATTACGAGTTTTAATTCGCACTGGCGCGTTTACACCTTGATGGAATTGAACTCACTATGTATAAAATACGTCAATCTACTGTATTGAACTCATTTGTTGTTGTTTTTTTTTTTTTTTTTGAATAATTTTGTGAAATATATAAATTCGGTCATTTTCAAGGTTTTGTCGAATTACTGCACGAATTTTCCGAATTGAAAATAATGCAATTTCTTCGACCGCAAGCGTTCACAGACTGCCACAAGGCGTGTCGATATTAGAATATTCCCAATATCCGGTCTTGCCCGAACTCGCTATTCACAGTTTTGCGGCCTGATTAATGGCATGGAAAAGGGAAAATCGAGCTGCGGGGAAAGCAGTACGGGAAAGGCGGAAAAAAAATACAAGAAAAATTACCCTAAATCGAAATTTTCATCATTCAGCTGTACATAAAAGGGACGAATTATGATGGAATTTAACCTGATGTTGTCGAGTTGTGTATTTTCCGACAAATTGTCGTGATTTTTCCAATATATAAAGTTTTCCAACATAAGAAGTTTCGATTTGACAGTCACCGAGATATAGTCTCTCAAAGATCCTGATTTTATCAAAATTTAACCTCATAACTCATTCATTAATTACGTATACTAATTTATATATTTGGGACGGGGCATTACCATTTTTACTTCGTCCAAAGAACGTTCTTTCGAACAGTTTTACGTTCATTAAGGTATCTCTGCTCTGAAGACAGTGGAGTAATTAGTGCTTTTCGGTACACGTGAATTGGTTATTTAATCCGACGATAGCAGAAATGACAGAAGCGTTCGTCGAAGAGACGAACGAACGACGTTCGTTGCGTAAATGCCGTAACGAACGGTGACCGCGCGTTCGCGAGCAACGATTTTTATCAGGAGCGCATGATTCCCTTGGGATATTTCAAACTGTTAAGGTTCCCGTACCGCTAACGAACGTATTTGTTATTTCATTAAACATGCTTAATATTTGATTGATATACTAAATGTAATAAACATTTTATAGCCATTTTGTCATTGGAACTTTACTTTGTACATATAAACTTTGTACATACTTACTAAACCTACATAAAATTGACAGTAAGCAGTAAAAACTAACTAAATCCAAACAAATAAATTTAAATAGCCTGCATCATAATGCCTCGGTTGGTAACAGGGTAGCATAAATTCGATGTTATGTTTCTGTGTTTATATAAACATCGTGCTGAATAACAGAATTTATTCGCCTGCAGGAAGCAGTATTTAAACAGTTCATTTGCTCTTTGTGTCTTCGAAATTTGCGCTGTGTTTTACCACAATTTTTCCATTGTTTCTGCTGTGATTTTGTGCTCTTCGTGTGAAGAACTATTGCCAATGTTCCACGTTTTGTACTATTAAATCAAGCATTTCGACATATGTGTTTGAGTGTGATATCGCGTTCTTATAATGTGCTAACTATAAAATATTTATCATCTATGGTATAACATGGTCTCCTGGTATATTTGGAGTTGCAATTTCAAGCGTATGATGGCTCAGTGACGGCACAGAAAGCCATTTTCACAATAACTCAAATTTTATTTCATTTCCCTATCAAACAAGACTGTATTATACACATTTGAAATATCCAAATAACACAATAACATTCGCTGTTTCGTCTTTGTTTGTATTCAAATACAGATTTGTTCAAATTTGTTTTTATTCTTATCAAAAGATAGCGTACACTGTTTACGTTCGTATTTCCGGTTGGCTCCACGCAAGAAATTCACGATTTCACATTTCGTTGTGATGGAATTATTAATTCGCCTCTGCTATTATGGTGCCCTGGTAGAAATTGAATCACAGTTGAACACAAAATATCTACTTATCATGTTAAATTAAAATAATCCGATGCATAAAATAAAATTTTAAAACGTTATATTCCCCATTCGAAGTGTTCCAGACTTCTTTATGAAACAGTCAGTGCAGACTGTCCAAAGATCTCGTGATAAATCTAAAAGAAGAAATGGGAGGAGAGTTTGTTCAAGGTAGTACCCAAAGAACAAAAATTCTAAAGGTTTCTTGTAAATTTATATGTGTATTTACTGTTACCACAACCCAGCATAAGACAAGATATTTCTTTGCCAGTAAGCCAACCGGTGGTAATAAGCAGACTTATCAAAGACATAAGCAGGTATTACTATTTCTTCTCATCATTTGCTGGTCTGTATTTTTCATACCTTACCTGTAACATATAATATACTCATTCCAAGCAAACGATATTCTCAATTTAAATATCCTGCTTCGCTATTCCTCCTCCTCGTATCAGGCTAGCATGATTCCACGTGTATATTTTTCACGAAATCGGTCCCCAGTTTCACCCTAACTTGCTGCAGTTTCAAGCAACACCATGCATGAACAGTATACTCTACTCGCGAACTCCGACAATATCAGGGCAGCATAATACCAGAGAGGTGATAGTTGGTTAGCCAGTTTAGTTCTAGAATTCGCAAAGGAGGGCAGCACTCGGCAACCGGTGGTTATTCAAATACAGATTTCTGTAATCCTCTGTTGAGGTTACCGGTCGAAAAATTGAGTCGATTTCAAATCATGAGTTCCTGATCTTTTTGTCAGAAGTTACGTTGGAATTTAACATGTTCTTAAACTGGAGGTTATCAGAATAGTTTGTTAGGATTTTCGAAAATAATGTTTGTAATTTATTGTAAAATTAAAGTTAGGGTCAAACTATATTGTCTAAAATGTGTTGTTTGATTATTTTTTCCTTAGAAACGCAAGTTTTTGGGCTTTTTATAAAATTGCTGTCTGTTATTTAACATTCTAATGTTATTTAACAGCCTAGTGTTACCCAAACGCTATCACGGCGTTTCGAAGTATATCTCTTTACCAGGAGAACATATGCTGCGGCTCATGTTATTCTTGCACATTATATCCATCCTAGTATAGGTATAATCAATTATTATCCAAAATTACAAAGTACAGAAGGTCATACTAGGCTGTTTTACTAGCTACTGGCTTCTAACAGTGTGACCACTCAGTTTTATCAGAGTTTAGCAGCAGCCAGCCCACCAGCGCTTGTTTAACTTTTACAGCAACCAGCATGAACGTTAACTCGGGAAATTATGTATTTTTCAAATGTCTTTTATAAATATTATGCGATACAATTGTTACCACCAGCCGCAGCAGTACTTTTGCTGGTATACAACGTAATGTGACCACAAGACAGCCTGGTGTGACCGTGGCAAAAGAAACGGACGTCATCTGGCTTGATGTCCGAAAATTGGCAATTTGACATCACAGTGCACGCGATACACGCGGCCACACAGACCAAATTCTGTATTTCTTGATACAAGTTGTACCAGGAGCGCAGAAAATGCGAGGATAACTAAATTTACATAAATAAACCTTTTTTTCTCGCATCCTATGTGGATAAATATAAAATTTTAGTGTTAAACTTTAAATTAAATTCTAATAAGTCTTTTAAGTAAAAATTATAATGTGCTATTAATCAAAAACTTGGCAATTTCTAATTCACTAAATCACCGAGCTAGTAAATAAGTATATGTGTGTACATAACATATTGCCTCAGAATTCCTGTCATTCTGATCAGGGCAACAGAATTATGATCACTCCAATAGTATTTTTTTTTGTAATAAACAAACTTTATTTACTGCTATGGATCGAATGCGCGGTTTGCAACATGAATTTTGTGACTACTGTTTGAGCAGGTTGTCATATTTCTCAAGGAGGTTGTAAACTACCATCGGCTTCAGTTCACACAACCGCCACTAGATGATAGCACATATGACATATCCAATGATAATAATACTGTTATTTATGGCCTAAAGCCTAAATAATCATTATATGTTTATATAAACAAACACAAATCATTCTAAATATAAAAAAACCTTATATTTAACCAAAAACTCTAACGAAATTTCTCCGGTAATAAATCAAATTTTAAATTTGGCGCCCTTTTTATTGCACTGGGGCAGTTCCAAACGTCAACCGAACGCTAACATCGGTGTTTGCGAGTACACCGTTTCACCAGGAGAGCATGATTCGCATAAGATCCTTCCCTATCTACGAGAACGAACGAATTCCTGCTCTGTTTCGCTTCAAACTGTGGCTATCGCGTTGTGGTTCTGTTCGCCTGTTAGTTTGGTGCGTTGGGGATGGTTGTTTGTCCTGAAATTAGCATAATCGCGCAAACAAAAACGTGTGTCGATTGAACTGCCGTTGCGTCCGATTCATGCATTCCTAATACGACGGACCGTACATTTGTATCGTATCCGTGCTTTTGTTTTATTTGTTTTTGTTTGTCTAATGAGTATAATGGACGTTGGTTTATTTTTAACCGTGGCGCCATCTAGTGGTGGGTAGGGAATGTAGCCGTACTGGTTTTTGTCTATCTATAGTGTGGGTATTACTCGATAGATGGCGTAGTGTGTATTATTTTTTTTTTCGATTTTAGAGGGCAGTTTTTGTATTTTTTTGTTGTGATAATTTGAAAATACTGAGGAATAAAAGAATGAAAGAAAT